>OX632365.1:11884036-12402213 GCA_951751655.1 Ophion costatus | reverse complement strand
TTTTCTTGAACCCGACATAGTAACGGAACAGCGCACAACCGCGCCTTGAATAGAGAGGAAAGTAAATACGGGATCAGTGCTCCCGTTTGAATCGATTCTGGAAAACTTTCTCGGATTGCTTCAAGAATTTTTCGGACACTGAATGTGTATAGTTGGATATACATATACGATACAATACATACATATACAAATATACACATTTTATAAGTGCATACATATGTACAGGGTGTCCCAAATGTCACGCAACATTTAACATGCGCGGCTTATGCATATTGTTGCGGGACATTTGGGATACCCTGTATATTTGCATAATCATGTCGATCGAAAGTGGAACATGATTTAGATTTTGAATTGACGCTAAAAATAAGCTTTATTCCAAAAGTGTTTAAGGGATCATATCAATAGAAATAGGAAAATAACATGAATAAGGTATAGGATACATTTTTAAGGAAACACGAATTGATTTTTTTGAAAGAAGTTCTTCAATCTGTCCTAGTTTTCGGATCATCAGTTAATATTTTATTACTCGGGATAACATTTTTCCTAACGGTAAGCAGCCGGAAGAAAATTGTAAGAGGCTGCATACATTTTGGGACTTTCACGGAATAAAATATTTTCTTCAACCCTATCTTAATGCGCTATTTTCGTCGATCAGACATTCCGTTTGAACTTTGTTCAAATTTCTGTACGACCATTTTGAACCTGGTAATGCGCAATTAAAGCAAAAAGCACATTTCACATCTCGAGTTCATATAAGCAGTACAACAAAGAGCGTACAGAAATTACATGTGCACAGATAAATTGCACAAAGTTTCGTATCAACACCGCTAAGTTATCAACTTGATGCAGAGAATTATTCAACCTGAAAAATCTATTAAAAAAAGAGTTGAAAAAATTGTGTTTTCTGTTTTTCATAAACCATTATACTTTTTTGTGGGAAACCAAGAAATCATAAAAGTCTCTGCTTTTAGAAAATATAAAGTTGCCTTAAAACATGAGCACACCCCGGAATCGCGCAGTATTCTTTTCGTTTTATGCTAGCAGTTAGAACATGTCATTCTTGTCTGAAAAAAGTTGAAGGATCACCTGGCTAAGGCGAGACAGCTTTTTTCTTTCTTTTAAGTAAAAAATGACTTATAAACTACTTTCTCAATATTTTTTATTTATAATTTGTAATGTATTGGATTTAAAAAAGCCACACTTACTCTTCAGGGCCCAGGTCGACGAATACTCGAGCCCCACAAGAAACCGTGAGATTTCCTCATCACATTTCTGCGAAACGCGAACATTCCGAGGCTCCCTCTTCCAGATGTCTATCAATAACGAAGGGTCCCATAGATCGAGTAGCCTCACAAGATCCACGGCATCGTTTGCCTGCGACGTAGAGTCGACGACCTTAAGTTCCTTCGAGACGCGAGATCGATTCGTCCTCGGCACGTTATTATGCCTCGAATGAGTCTCGTTTGCTGATAAGAATTGATTTTCAAGATTTTCGGTACTCCAACTTTGACCGGAACAATTCGTCGTGGCCGCACAAATTATGAGTGTGGTGTACAAAATTACGATATAGCCGTCCATTTCACGCCCGTTTGGAGCGCTTTGAATGCCGCGCACGATCTTCCTTTTGGTGTTTACTTTGATTTTATTATTATTTTAACAATGTATTAGTTATTTTTGTACTATATGTATTTAAAACTTATTGATTACGGATATTAAGTTTTGGGTAGGATTAACTATATACTTATTTGTGTAGGTCTATATAATTGAGCTGTGCAAGCGACACAACTGTGCCATTGCGATCAAATGCACCTCGTGTATATTGTGTACATCGTTCTATCCTTGTCTCTAACTCTCCCACCAAACCCGCTACGAACATTCGCTCCATAACAGCGTTTCTTCTGATTTGTTAGGTACAAGTATCAGCCACCAACTTTCCACGGGACATACGATAAGCTGCTAATGACCCTGTGACTAACGAGTGTCTTTTCTAGGAAGTGTATGTGTGTTGTTCGAGCAAAGAAATTAGGTTCGGAAAGGGGGGAGGCGGAATGGGCAGGTAAAACTCAAATGTTCTGGAAATATTCAAATGGAAAATGTTTTTTTTTTATCGTAGATGTTGTCATACGTGTAATCTCTATTCATTAAAGAGCAACAAACGATACCGACAAAAGTTAAACGTAATATATCATCAAATATAAACCATATTAATTTGGAAATTAATACTAACGTCCTCTAACGTTTTACTTCAATGTACTATTGTCAAAAACAAGTAGTCGCCATTTAGGGAGGACCTCTACGAATGGTCCTATCAAAGTAGCACGGGCCTACCAGTTGGCAACGGTAGGCTGTTGAGTAAACGTTAAACTTATAGTGGGTAGCATTTAACGCTGACAGAACACATCAAAGAGGGTGCATAAAATTATACGAAAAACTTGGCCGTTCTTGTTAAAAAAACCATACGTATGATTCGTAAAGTGTATGTCGATGAATCTATAAAAGGTACGAACATTAAAAAGTGGTTTAGGCGATTAGAAAATGCCCGGACACCGGTGAAAAGCGGTTATCAACATCGTCGTTTGACCGTACAAGAGATATAAGAATACCTCATCAGGATACCAATAGCTATAATAAAATTTTGGAAATGTCGACCCAACGCTTGGGTACAAGTCGCACCGTTACAATATTTGTTCCGCGGATGCTGAAAAATGACCAAAGGGGTTGTCGAGTGGAAATCGCCTAGGATACCTTGGAAAAAATCAAGAAAAATGTGGAAATGTTCGAAAATATTATTACAGGAGGAGGGGGGGGGGGGTAAGTTATATGCTCACGGGCATGCTGCCGAGACAAATAATTTGTCCCTTTTTAATTTTGAATCGACGCTACGCGAAAATGCGTTGCCGATTCGAAAATCTAATCATATTTAAGAAGTGTAATGCGATTCTTTCCTGCCATTTGGTTCAGGATATTTTTCGATCCGGCCACTCAATCTCGAGTTTTCATCATTTTCGACCGAATTTCCGAGCGATTTTTTGTTGCTTAAATCGATAGATAATCTATCCAAGAATATATTTACAAAGTTACCGGGGCCGATTGTAAATATTTTCGAAGATACTAGGTCAAAAGCAGAGAACTGTCGAGTAGTGCGCAGCTCCTCGATCGTCTAATCCGAATTTTATACCTGGGTAAGGTTCAAGCGTCTTTCAGAACAATACTTAGATTTCTTAATAGCGTTGTGTTGAGGCTGAATATGGTTTATTAAAGTATAAAGGTATGTGGTGTATACGGCTCTGTTTACGTATTTCTACATTGCAGCTTGTAGCATCAACGGTTAGTTTTGCTCCGATTTTTGGCGCGCATATACACATCTTAAAAACATAAGGGCAACCCGAGTCAAAATTGTTTACCTCCTTTGAACCCTTGCAGGGGCCATTTCTTATGTAATGCACAAGCCGCCAGCCTCCGTTGGTCCTACCAAACCCTATTCGTCGAGCTCAATGCCATGAGAGACTTCCTCTTGGTCCAGTGTAGCCTTTGTTAGACCCCCCAAATCTTCTTTCGACCCCCAGTTCCAGTGACCCGTGCAGAACATAGGCCTCCTCAACCTGCTTTTGATCTCAAATTCGTTGCCACGACCCCACCTAACCTACTTTCAGCCCAAATTCGATATCTCCTCCATCATTAGTGTATTGTGGCCTGTTTGGTAACCCGTTTGATGACCCGTTCAAGGACGAACAAAATACGTTTTCCCCGATTTCCCGAAGAATGGTACAAGTAAATATGCATTATCAGATGATGGACAAATACTACACAATTAATAAAAAATACATCGTCACCTTATTAAATTATTAGTGCAATATTAATATGCGAAAACAATCTAATTTTCTCAATATCGGTTTATCATTATTTTATAGGCGAATCATAAAAAAATACTCGCATATGTAGTCTTACTCCAATTCCATCGAATTTATGGACGTCACAAGTTTTCCGGTGAGAAAAAAATCTCAGAGGAAAATTCTTGAAAACTTCCAGGCTATCCAGTATAAACTTACGCTACTTTTTTATATATTTGATATTTCCTCTTAAACCCTATAGTTCTTGAGTTACATTGAATCTTCCATAATGCCTTTTTTTAGCCAAAAATGAAATAACTTTACAAAAAAGAATTGTACGGAACTTTTCAAAAGATGAAAATGGAGCTCCTGCTACCTCGTTCAAGTTTATCATGGATATACATGACAAAAAAATGTCCCATAATTCACAATTCTCGATGGTCGAAAAAAAGCCGAAAAACAGTCACGTACAAAAATGCGTACCGGGACGAAAAAAAATATTCATTAAAAAATATTTCAAAAAAGCAAAATAGAGCTGTATTTGTTGCCGCCAAAGCGCCATTCGGTAAATTTGGTTCTCTTTTTTTTAATGCGGCTATGTAACTTTTAGTACGGCAACAAATATCGCCTGGTGTATCCAAACTTTTGAGCGGCAGTGTATAGTAGTATGGTTTATTCCATTTGGACAGCTTTCGCTTTTTACAAAAAACCCGCCTTCATTCCACCTTTCCGCTAAACAATTTTTCTTAACCGGCGCCGCACACCAGTCAGTCCCGCCTCTTTTTTCCTTTGTTTTCTATTCCTCCTCCCCTCGGACCCCCTCGGTCCTCGCCCTTTTCAGTCTTGCGAATGTCCTCAGGTATTCGCATATCACCACGACTGCCCCCCCCCCCCTCTCAGCGTGTCTTTGGTCCATTGCTCTAGTTCCTCGCCTTCTCTCCCGCCCCGCCAGGTATTCACCCCCCTAACCCAATCCGCTCTTATCTTCCCTCTCGCCACCTCGCATCTCCATATGTGATTTAGACTCCCATCCTCCCCTCGACAAATTCCGCAGGCCCAGGTGTCGTATCCCTTTTTCCTCATTTTCCCTACGTTTCCGCATCTCTGTCTAGTCCGCTGTTCCTTCGCTTCCCCCCCCTTCCCCTTTGCTACCCCAGTATTTCTCTCTCTCGCACCCCACCTTTATATCCTTGTACCTGTTGCAAAAGGACAACTTATCCGTTTTTACCCAATCCCCTTGCATGTCCTGTTCCATTTTCCTACTTATCCCCTCGCTGAGGCATCCCTTTACCCTCTCGCTGCACCTCGCCCCTGTCCTTATCAGGTCGACGACTCTGCCATCTCGTACGTCATCCATTGCCTTCTTGAACTCCTTTCCCCACCTAGACGGGTTTCCGTTCCGAATATTTCTTACTTTCTCTCTCAAATATACCCTCGGTCACCTCCCCTCTTCGATCTTCAGTATTTGCACTACGTAACTCCCTGCACTCCCATACTTCCACCCCGTAAAGCGCTCCCGCCTTGACAAGCGAGTCGAATAACTGTAATCGCTCCCTCAAGCCATGTACATTCGCCCTCTTAATTACCTCCCACACCGCATTTTCCGCCTTTTGCGGCCTAGTGACCAGTTTTCTCAAGTGCCCCCCCCCCCCGCCCATATTTCGTGTCGAGAACCAGTACCCCAGGTATTTGAATTCGTTAACCACCTCTATTTTTCCTCCTCTGTAACTCCACTCCTTTAATTTCTTTCTCCCTCCTCCGTTTCTAAACACCATGATTTTTGTTTTCTTAATATTTCCCTCCATTTTTGCTCCGTCTACATATTTTTCCAACAATTTTAGCATCTTCCTCAGCTTCCCCGCAACTTCTGCCATCACCGTAATATCGTCCGCATATTTGAGCGCATAGAATTTAACTCCGCCCATAACCGTTCCCCCCGACCCGTCCTTTTCCCACACGTCATCTACATCATCCTGCGCCATATTAAAGAGCGTCGGGCTAAGAGGACAACTTTGTCGCACTCCCTTGTCCGTTTCGAAGCTCTCTGTAATCCTTTCTCTGCTATCACTTCATTTCTGGTCCTTCTGTACAGGGTGAGGCACTAACTGTTGCCACCTTGAATATCCCTGTAATTATCGACGTCACAAAAAAATGTTTGAAACAAAAGTTGTACCGTACGAAAGGGGTTATCAAATGCGACCATTTTTTTTATCTCAGTGGAGGCGCTGTCGCACAGTAAAGGTCACCTCCACTTTTTTAAACGGGACGGTACATTTTTTTTCAACTATCTTGTAGAGCATCGAAAACTGCATAAAAAACATTTGGGGTCAAAGTCGTTCAAGGTCATTTAAGATCAAAAGGTGACATGAACTTTATTTTTATGCGAAATTACCTTTATTTACAGTAGATGTTCAAAGTGATTGCCATTGGAATCAATGCAGTATTGCAATCTCCTCATCACGAATTTCTGGCACCTTTTTTCGCTGATAGCTATAGAAATGAATTGGAAAAGAGACTTCCAAATTGTTGGATTGGACGCGGAGGAACTGTATCGTGGCCGGCTCGCTCGCCAGATTTGACGCCTCTGGACTTTTTCTTGTGGGGATACTTGAAAGATTTTGGTTATAAAGAACGTCCAACTACGCCGGATGATATGCGTGAGAGAATTCTTCGAGCCTGTGATTCGATAAGTGCCGAAGTGATAAGAAATTCTACAGAATTCGTGATGAGGAGATTGCAATACTTCATTGATTCCAATGGCAATTACTTTGAACATCTACTGTAAATAAAGGTAATTTCACATAAAAATAAAGTTCATGTCACTTTTTTATCTTAAATGGCCTTGAACGTTTTTGACCCCTAAATGTTTTTATGCAGTTTTCGATGCTCTACAAGATAGTTGAAAAAAATGTACCGTCCCATTAAAAAAAGTGGAGGTGACCTTTATTGTGCGACAGCGTCTCCACTGAGATAAAAAAAATGGGCGCATTTGATTACCCCTTTCGTATGGTACAACTTTTGTTTCAAACATTTTTTTGTGACGTCGATAATTACAGAGATATTCAAGGTGGCAACAGTTAGTGCCTCACCCCGTATATCCCTTTTATCATTTTCAGCATTTTCCCCCTAACCCCCTTTCTCCTTAGTTTCTCAAACAAAACATCCCTATCTAAATACCATATCGAATGCCGCCCTAAAATCTACAAAAGCCACGTACAATTTCCCCCCCCTTCATTTTCAGTCTATTGTTGATTAGCGAATTCAACACAAACACGTGGTCTCTAGTGCCTCTTCCCGCTCGAAACCCCGCTTGACTCTCTCTGAGTATTCCCTTCCTCTCAATCCACCCATTCAGCCGTTTGACCAGGATACTCGCTACCAGCTTGTACCCTATATCTAGTAGCGAGACACCTCTGTAATTACCTGCCACGTCCCCGTCACCTGCTTTGTGAATTGGTTACCTCCCCGCCATTCCAGATTCGGTTGATGACCGCCCTCAATTCCCCCTCTCTTTTTTCCGCGATCCCCTTAATGAATTCCGCTGATATCCCGTCTTCCCCTGCCGCTTCCTTATTTTTTAAACCCCTTAACGCCCTTTTGATCTCTGCTCTGGTTATTTCCTCGTCGAGTTTCGGGTCCTCCGACGCGTCACTTGCCCCCTTCCCCTTCTCCTCTGAGGCCCGCTCGTCCGTGTTTGCTCTCCCCTCATTCTTCCCCCAGTAGCTTTGAGAAGTGCGCTTCCCATTGTTCTTTGCTGATTTCGCCGCCCGCCTTCATTTTTTTATTCTAAATTTTCCTACCGCTGCCCACCACTCCTCCATATTTGTACTCTCTCTCTCTCTCTCTCTCTCTCTCTCTCTCTCTTATTTTCTTCCATCTCTCCTCGAACCACTCCCTCTTTTTTCTACTACACAGCTCTTTCATCGTCCTCCTCTCCCGCATCAGCTGACACTTTTCCGTGTCTACCGTACCCCTCCCCCTCCCTTCTCGTTCCTTGCTGGCTAACAATTTCTTCAACGCTCCCCACACCCTTGCTTTTTGTTCCCTACACTCTGTATCATACCAACCTCTCTGTTCGCCGCCTTTTCCTATACCTCTCTTCATTCCTGTCTTCTTAGTCCAGTCATTTCGTCCGAAAAAAAGGCAAATAAAAGAAAATGAATTTGCGCTTCTAATTTTTTAATATGTTGTAGGGGATACCTAGAAAAGCTTAACTTGAGATTGTCGACCAAGCTTTCCTAGGAGCTTTCGCCGCCATCTTGGAAAACGCTTAAAATTTGTTTTTCGGCAATAACTCGGCTATCCGATGAGATTCGAAAATTTTTGTAAGACACTTTTTGTAGCTTTCTTTGTGCTCTACAATAACGCCTCAATCATTTTTAGCGTATCATGCATCGTTATCGAGATATCGATCGATAAAGTCAAAAATTTAGGACACAATTTTTGTTTTTTCCTTTTTTTTTCTTTGGGTCTTAATAAATATGAAAAATTGTGGAATTCAAACTTGTAGAGCATATTCAGACCTACAATTTCCTTCTTGGATTTTTTTATGTTGGACAAAAATTACGATCTCCAGCGCGCCGCAAAGTCGGTGAATCCACGCTCAGCGTCGAGCGCGCTCAAGTTAGTATATCGTATCGTGTTGAGTTTTTGCTGTGCGTAGTGTAAATCGAGGGTTCCGATATTCTGGGCAAAAATTTCGATATCTAGTTGGCTGTAAACTCGTTATAACGGAGTGCCCGCATAGAGCGTCCGTTGGAGTTGGAGGGGTCAGGTATAAAGGGACCCTTTTGTTAGGGTCTACGTGTTGAAACGTGTTCTTCTTTTCGTAGCATCTCGGTTAGTTGCCTCGAGCCTTTCGAAGTGAGC
The DNA here is from genome assembly GCA_951751655.1 of Ophion costatus. Taxonomy (NCBI): domain Eukaryota; kingdom Metazoa; phylum Arthropoda; class Insecta; order Hymenoptera; family Ichneumonidae; genus Ophion; species Ophion costatus. Next base: position 12,393,514 of record OX632365.1, on the reverse strand, counting down.
ACACGTGTTTCAACAATTTTGTGACCATGGGAGACTGTTTTATTTGTAAAAAAGCGTTAATCGACGACATTTATGTTGCTAAAAAAAGAGCTGTTCGAACTCTCTTGACGGTGAGTGAGAAAAGAGGACATGTGGACCATCAACGCATGCTAGAAAGTGTCGAATCTGTGAGTGTGCATAGGGCGTGTTACAAGAATTATGCGAACGAAAGACTCGCGTCGTTTGTCGCTCGTCGAACAAAATCAGTCTCGGAAGAACAGGAACCTGAACCTGAACCGGAACCCGAACATCAACAGCAGCTCGAAGACCGTTTCGATTTTAAAAATAAATGTTTGTTTTGTGGAGTACCGTTTTCCGATCAAACAAAAACACCAATGCATCAACGACACGCAATTCGAACGGTTCGAGAAAAGTCTATGAAAGATAACGTTCTAAAATATCTGCTCGGACGTAACGATGAATTTGCCGCTTCTATCGTCAAGCGTGTCTGCTCGGTACCTGATCTCATCGCCGTAGAAGCTCGCTACCATCGCGAATGCATGCATCGTGTGTACAACCCGCTACCTGAGGAGGGTGCGAAAAGAGGACGACCGACAGGTAACAAAGTCGACGAGGCAATGGAGGGGATTTACTCATTTCTAAAAGAAAATTCCGACGAATGCCAGTTTTCGATGACTGAATTAATGAGTCACGTAAATGGAAATTTTGTTCCGCACATAAAAACGGTTAAAGCACATTTAGAAGCGAAATATGGCGAGGACATTCTAATTATCGAGAAACAAAAGCGAAATTGTGTCGTTTGTTTCCGAAACACCGGATTTAAAATTCTTGCGGATAAATGGTACCAGGAAAAGAAGCAGAACTCTCACGAGGAACGACTCCGAGTTATTCGCGAAGCTGCTGCTATAATTCGAGAGGACATAAGAGGCGTCGTTTACGACAAACAAAATTATCCTCCCTCGGATGAATTTGTACGGGATGTCGAAGCCGCTGTTCCGGAATCTCTACAAGTTTTTCTTTCAACAGCAATAATGAAAGATAAACGTGGCGCACTGGACTCGTGGAAAAAAAAGTGCACATCGATTGCTCACGCAATAATTACGGCTGTGCGTCCTCGTTCTTTTTTCTCTCCGCTGCAGATCGGTGTTGGAACTTATCTGTATAAGAAATTCGGTTCCAAGAGCCTCATCAACATTTTATCGGCAATGGGGTTCAGTGCACCGTATCGAGAAGTGACGATTTTCGAGAATTCGTGCATTCATCGACCTGAAAGTGAAATCCTGGAAAATTCATTCAGTCAATTCGTATTTGATAATGCGGATTTCAACATAAACACTCTCGACGGCCGTGGAACGTTTCATGCGATGGGGGGAATTCATTGTGTGACTCCTTTCACGGCTATTGAGCGCGAGAGAGAAATTCCGCGTATTGTCGAAATTAAATCGGCCTCAGAGATTGCACAATTGGGCATGGTTCCTGTACTGTCTTACAGCCAACATAAATCGGCAGGCTTACAGTCTGTAACTGTCGCCGAACCTCTCCGTCAACTTTCGAGCGACATATTACCAACGATCCCAGATTTCATTTGGCTATACGGAAAATGGAATTGCTCCATCGGAATTCCAGGATGGAATGGATTTATGGAAAGTGCAACAGCCAATCTGCATTACGCTCGCTCAAAGGTTATGTGCCTTCCATTTATCAACGCACCGCCATCCGATTACGAGACGATCTTTACATCGCTTCAAGAAGCTGTACGGAACAGCAAACGCTGTAATCAAAAAACTACAATCGTCACATTCGATCAGCCGCTGTACTGGAAAGCTCGGGACATCGTGGGAGCCGCTTATCCAACATCGGAGTTAAAAGACGTTGTTGTAAGACTCGGTGGATTACATCTACTGATGTCGTTTATGGGAACGATTGGTGCGATAATGTCGGGTAGTGGAATCGAAGATCTTCTCAAGTTAATCTACGCCGAAAATTGTGTCGACAAAATACTCTGCGGTCATGCATATGCACGAGCTGTCCGTGCTCACATTTTGGCTCACACAGCGTTGACAAAAATTGTGTTGGACTCGCTTGAATTCGACGAAGAGGAACGTGACGAACTCGATTACTACGCGGAAGATCTTTTTAATCGACCGACCATCCTGACAGCCGCAGAAAACAACGGGGTGAAAAACGCGTACGAGAAATTTGCGAAAGCATTGAATGCTATCGAAAACCGAGGCCCCACAGCGAAACTCTGGGTACAGTATCACCGAATGGTTTCTCTGGTGAAAAACTTTGTGGAGGCAGAAAGATCGGGTAATTGGGAACTTCATCTCAATACCATAGAAAAAATGCTTCCGTATTTTCACGCAAGCGGTCACTTCCTGTATGCAAAGTCTGCTCACTTGTACCTACAGGATATGCGAGCTTTGCATGAAAAAATACCCATGGAAGATTACATCAAGTTCACTCGTAGTGGATATTTTACGATTCGTCGCACGGACAAATTTTGGTCTGGGATTATGTCAGACATGACGATCGAGCAGACTCTTATGCGATCCATGAAGACAACGGGAGGACTAACTCAGGGACGGGGAATTACGGACAGCACAATAGCATCGTGGACTTTGGGTATGGTCCAGCTCCAAAACATTTGTGAACAGATTGAAAACTTTTCCGGAGTATCTTGTTGCACAACCGAACAGCACGTCGATATGAGGCCTTCGCGAATTTCTCGAGACAATTCCGACGTGGAGAAACTGGACATGTGGCTCGCAGGTCACAATCCTTTTCCTCAACAAAAAGAATTGACGTCTATCGGGACATGAGTTATCGCAAACGATAACATTAATTGTCATCGTGCATACGAAATTGGTTGCGAGATGATGACCAAAATCGTCGGAGCAAATTTCGCATCCTTGTCTTTCAAGAGAAAGGATAAAGTGCTTCCCTTATCGGCAGTAACTACCAGCATTAAAGTCGACTCGTCACCAGTTCCGATCAACCCACTGCTACTTTTTCAAAGAATGTGCATTGCTAAAAATTCCGAGACTGATCTGAAACATTTTCTGGCATACGAACTTGCTCCGTTCCCGCTGTCGCTGTTCACCGAAGAAGGAATGCGGAAAGGAACAAAGTCATTATTATACAAAGCCTTCGAACCTTTGACCGAAAATTTACAACGTTCCAACAGACATCATTGCATAATCGACGGTGGATTCCTTCTCCACAAAGTTGTGTGGGGTCGAATCGAAACGTTTGACCTTATCTGCCAGAAATACGTCAGATACGTACAACATAACTTCGAAGGAAAGGTTGCAATCATATTCGACGGTTATCCGACTGATATGACACTCGCTGGAACCAAAACTTCGGAAAGAGTACGACGTTCGAGAAAAAACCAATCGCCGGAGTTCACATTCGATGAGACAACTACTCCAAAAGTTAGCCAGGAGAAGTTTCTCACAAGGGATCAAAACAAGAACCAACTAATACAAATGCTTTGCCGTTACTTTACAACGACCGGAATAAAAGTGGAGCAGGCTTTTGAGGACGCGGATACTCTTATTGTGAACACGGCAATTAAAGAAGCGTCGAGTCATGACTCCGTGGAAATCGTCGGCGAAGATATCGATCTTCTGGTTTTACTCGCCGGGCTTGCTCCGGATAAAAATAATATATTTTTCCGCAAACCAGCAAAAGGAAATACGCCGGAAAAGTTGTACTCGCCGCACAGTTTCAAACACAAGTCAGTTCTGGAGCACATTCTTTTCATTCACGCTTTTAGCGGTTGCGACACGACATCATCTTTCTATAACATCGGCAAGTCGAAGTTCATTAACACTCTCGAGAAAAATCCAGAGCTACGGTCATCGGTGGAATTATTCAAACAAGAAAAGGTCGATCCGGAGGTTCTCACTTGCGCGGGAGAGCAATTCCTTATCGCCCTATATGGTGGTGATAAGCACGAGAAGTCCATAAATATTTTGCGATTCCATCGCTTCGCAAAATCAATGACAGCGAATAAAGTGAATCACCTCTCACTACTCCCGCCAACCAAAAGCGCTGTGCGTCAACACATTTTCCGGACGTATCTCCAAGTTCAAACCTGGCTCGGATTTTTCAAGGATCCACAAGGATGGGGTTGGCGACAGACCAATCGAGGGCTCGAACCAATCACCAGCACCGCCGAACCCGCTCCGCCTGAACTATTAAAGCTCATTTCCTGTAAGTGTAAAGGAAATTGTGAGGCCGCCTGTGGGTGCAGAAAAGCGGGAATCAGTTGCTCCGTTATTTGCATGCACTGCAGTGGGCAAACATGCAGTAACGTCGCCAGAGTCGACATTTTGCTTGACGACGACGACGACGACGATGTCTGTAACGATGATGATGACGATGCTCTCATCGAATCAGCATCATTTCCAACGTTTCAACAGACACAACAACTCGAAGAGTTTACGGAGGACGAAGATCTTCAGCCTGGACCATCCAAGCGAAAAAAGACATGAAAAAAGTCCATCGTTCGTGTCTCGAGTGCAGAAAAAAATATTTTTCTTTCCGTTTATTTTGTTTTGTTTATTTTGTATTGTAAAAAAATAATATTTTTTACTGCACAAACAAATTATTTGTTTAATAAATTACTATTGTGTGATCCTTAATTTGTTGCTCTATGTACTTATTTTTTATCCCATCAATTTCCTGAACAATTTCCCATTCGATTCGACATCCAGACACAACCGAGCGAGCAGCTCGCTCGTCGCTGAGTGTGGATTCACCGACTTTGCGGCGCGCTGGAGATCGTAATTTTTGTCCAACATAAAAAAATCCAAGAAGGAAATTGTAGGTCTGAATATGCTCTACAAGTTTGAATTCCACAATTTTTCATATTTATTAAGACCCAAAGAAAAAAAAAGCAAAAAACAAAAATTATGTCCTAAATTTTTGACTTTATCGATCGATATCTCGATAACGATGCATGAAACGCTAAAAATGATTCAGGCGTTATTGTAGAGCACAAAGAAAGCTACAAAAAGTGTCCTACAAAAATTTTCGAAATCTCATCGGATAGCCGAGTTATTGCCGAGAAACAAATTTTACCCCTTTTTTCAACATGGCGGCGAAAGCTCCTAGGAAAGCTTGGTCGACAATCTCAAGTTAAGCTTTTCTAGGTATCCCCTACAACATATTAAAAAATTAGAAGCGCAAATTCATTTTCTTTTTTGAATGTACGTAATGACTGGACTATCTCCGCTGCTACCCAAATAGCCTTTTTGAATTCCCCCCACCCTCCTCCCTGTCTATCTCTACCTGCCACACTCTATCCAATTCTACCTTAAAGTCTTTCTCCCCCTCCGCCTTCCATGTTAGTTTCACCCCCTTTGCCGCCTTTTTCCTTCGCCCCGCTCTCCCTTCCGCCCTTCTCTCTCCCCCTTTGAGCTCAAACACTACTGGTAAGTGATCTGACTCCACTCGCGGTATCAACTCGATTTTCTTGACTAGTCCTTCCTCCTCGTCCTCCAGCCTGATGACTAGGTCGAGTACCGAGCACGCCCCCCACCCCCGCCCACAAAGGTTACCTTCCCTTCTCGTTCCCCTTCGTCCTTCCATTCAATTTTGCCAGGCCCTGACTCTCGCAGAAGCCCAGTAGTTTTCTTCCCTCCGCGTTTACCACTGTATCCTGCGAGAGTCGCACCCCTTCCCCCTCCACCTCGCAATCCACGATTCCTTGTTCCTCTCCTATTATCGCATTGAGATCCGCCCAATTATAGCGGCCGCTCCGCTCTCCGCTCCCTTTTCCACGCATTGCTTCAGTGCCTCTTTCACTCGTTTGAATCCGCCATTTAATCTTTTTAATTCCTATTAGGTGCCCCTCTGCCGCTCTCTCCCTTGTCTTATCGCGCACTGCCGCCTTCGCCCACCACTTGAACGCTTTGTCCATTCGCTTCAATACCCTTTCTTCATTCTTTCCCTCAATCCATGTTTCCTGTACTAGGATTATGTCAAATCCTTCCAGGAAGTCTCGTGCTTCCCATAATTTCCCAACCCCCGCCACGTTCCACGTTACCGCTCTTATGATCTTATTCCCCTCTTCTTCTCTAGTACTTTCGCCCCCGATCCCTCCGAAACAGCAATCTTTCCATCGTTCCCTCTCTCTCTCTACCCAATACCACCAAGCCCCGTTTACGCATACTTTCATGTACCCCAAGCTAGTCATTTTTCTTGCCCGTCTCTTCCCTTCCGCTTCTTTTTTCAGCCACTCCGTCACTCTCGTCTCTCGCGCGGTCAAGTCATCCTCGATCCAAATTCCTGTGCCTTTCAACTCTCCCCTTCGCTTTATTACGTTGATTTTGTTCTCCAGCGAGGCGAGGGTAACTACCGTGCCGCCCCCTGTACGCATCACCCTCGCGATTTTAGGTGCAACCCCGGTTTTCGCACGCATAATTTGGGTAATTTCCCGCGCTATTTCCCTCTCCGTCCCAGCTGTGTTTACCCCTCTTTCTACTATGTTCCTTTTCCTTCTGTTCCTCTCCTGCACCGCCCAGTACCACTCGTCCGCGCTTAGAGCATCCGGCTCTCGTTGCACTACGTTCCTGTATCGGCGTCCGCTTGGTTGTGTCCACTCGTTCTCCCCAACCGATCTCTCCGTCCTGCTGTTCGTATAGCTCGGCTCGCTCCCTCGCGCCTCACCTTCGTCATGAGGCGTCTTCCCGTCGCCAGCTTCCCCTCCGGCTCCGACCCCGGCAGCTTTTGCTATAGCCTGCCCTCTCTTGTTGCCATGTCGCTGTCCTTGCCAGGGTGCCTGGCTTCGTTGAGACGGCGGGCACACTTCCATGTCGCCGTATTCGTATTGGGACTGTTCTCGTTCCTCCCCATCGTCCCCAATGTGCGCCTGACCCAAAATTACGTCCTGGACCACCGCACTCGCTTTCTCTTCTTCGGGCTCTTTGTTTTCCAATTTTTGTCTCAATTCTCTCACTACCCTCGTCAATTGCTCCTTCTCCTCATCCCATATCGCTTTGTCTTTATACCTTAAATATCTCCATTGCTCCGCTTCCGCCAGCAGACCCTTTACTATTTCGTTCATTTTTTCGCACCTGCACGGCAAAGGCGAAATTTCTTCCACCATTTTTCCCGTCAACATTTCCCACTGCTCTTTCCGTTTTCTCTCCGCCTCCCAGATGGCCCTCATTATGTTGCCCATCGTCAGTTCTTGTCCATCCTCACTCATGACCAAATCGCTTCTTCCCCCATCTGTCACCGTGATTTGTTTACCCGCGTCTTGCGGCCCTTCCCCCACCACCGTGTCCGCCCGATTCGCTCGTATTGCCTTTACTTCGTCTACACTACTCCACCTCTCCCTCCCATTCTCATTTCCGTCCTCACTCGCACTTGCGTCACTTGCTTCGCCCTCGCCGCCATTGTTTTTACTCATCCCGTCCGTCTCATCTTCCTCTATTTTCCTGCCTGTCATCTCGCGATAACATCTCCTCGTGGTTTGAGGGGGCGACGGTGGCGTTGGTGGCGTATGCCGGACCACGGTCTTATATACAGGTCTGGAAACTCCGTCAGATGAGGGGGGTCGCTTACTGACGAATTTTTTTTAATACACTGGCCACTAGGGGCGCTGCTATCTTAAAAGAGTTGGCGTCGAAGTGTGGTACGGGGGCAGACGGAGCTATTGAAAAAAGACAGAGCTAATCGCTGCAATACTCTGCATCTGCCTGTCTCCGTAACACCTCATTTCAATTATTGGTTCCGCAGTATATATATATATATATATATATATATATATATATATATATATATATATATATATATAGATATATATTGGTAGTATATCTGCCAATATAGCTAATTATAATGAATAAAATAAAGCGGTGAACCAACCCAACAAGCCGCCAAATCGAATTAAACCCCGAGCGTGGCTATAACTTAGATGTTAGAAAACTGTCTTATTCATGCAATGATAATCGCGGTCGCACGGATAGGGTGCTGAGCTACCGTTTTGAAGGAGCCGAGTTCGATCCCCGAAGAGTGGGCTTGTTTGAAAAAATTATTTTTGGTGGTTATGTTCAACTGGGGGCAAGATTGCAGCGCCGCGTAGTGTCAATTCTCAACGAATATTTTCGTCCGTAAGCGGCCTACCCCCACCATGCGAATTCTGGCAGAGTTTCCAGACCTGTATGTAAGACCGTGTGCAGTACATTCGACCTCGCTGATGCCACCCTGACGTTGAAAAACTCCCTCACGTCCCTATTTCCCTCGGCCGTCTTCTTTAATGGGGGGGGGGGGGCGCCCTTTTTTCTTCTCCACTGCTTGTGTACCCATCCCTGCCGTACCGACCGCTTTCTCCGCCGGTCTCCACGACTTGCCACGGCGCTGGAGTTCTCCTTGGTTTCCGTTCACGTCCCCTTCGCCATTCTCCCGCCACATAACCTCCTCCTCTTCACGTGTCTCTATTTCACCTCTTTTCACATCTTTCATGCTAGTCACGATTCTTCTACTTATCCCAGAATGATTCCTGCACTTTGCTGTTCCTGTAATCCCGATTTTTCTCTCTTCCTCACTTCTATGCCAACTATGATTGCAAAAAAAAACCTCCGATTGTCCGCCAACACGTCCAGACCAGGGGGCTGACACTAGGATAAATTCTCTTAACAATAACGTGTCCCCGTTATTGTCGCCACGTAACTAATCCACCATGCGGCGCCAGTAGTCACCCGCATGCCCCCACTCCGCAAAGCACCTCACCGTATTATTTTGTCATATTTTTCGTCGCGTGAACCAAGTGAATATTTCTTTTCGTTTTCTCGATCTGTCATTGTTCTTGAATAAAAAAATCGTAGCGTGGTGTTACAAAGTGATAAAATAATAAACAATTTTAGTGTAGCGATAAAATAAAAAACAATTTTTGTAGTTTTTCTGATCATATTTGAGAATGCTTGCGTGGGTGGTGCCTGGCTGCACGTCAGGTTATCAATCAAACAAAGAAAAATCGCATGTTTTCAATGCACCAAAATATCCGAAAGCCCTGGAGTTATGGAGAAAAACCATCGGACCCACAGACAAATCCATTAAGTCGGGTCAATCAATGTGCGACAAGCATTTTCGAGAAAAAGAAATATTGTGGAAACGGGAACTGCGAGGCCCCGACTTTAATTGGTGTGGTGAGTATTATAATTGAGATGAAAATAATTTTTTTATTCACACATTTTCAATTATAATGTTTTTGATCTTCTTATAATTTATTGACTGAAGTGAGAGTCATGCGGGTGACTGCTAGCACCGCATGGTGGGTTAGTTTACGTGGCGACAATAACGGGGATACGGTAGACCCAGCAGTGCCAGGGGGCTGGTCCAGACTCAACGCTGTCCCAACCGGAAGCCGCGGCAGTTTATATTATATAATACTATATACGGGTGACAATTTGGGGATGGCCACCTATCTTTAAATCCATTTGGGCGGCCATTTAGAATCAGTTAAGGTGCGCTTTTGGACTAGTTTTTTGGGTACTTTTCGAAAAAAAATATAGGATTCATGTGAAAAAAATAAATTTCATGGAAAAAAAGAAAAATTTGTTGAAAAAAAAAATAAAAATGGCATTCGGCGCCGACCGAAGCGAAGTCGACTCGATTTTGAACACGGAAGATCCGAATAGAAGTGTATCGAAAAATGTCATCATTGAGAAAAACAATATCAAAATTTCGAAATCGAACGATAGTTCAAACGTTGAGTTTGACTTCCGCAGTATCTCGGGAACGGCGGAACCTGCGAACGGATTCAGCGGAGAGAGTAGGCGCTGGAGCTTCCACTGCTGTGTTCGCGTCGCGGCTGCCATGGGGCCGCAAACGTCACCGAAAAACGTCAAGCCGCAGCTGACGTTTCGAGAAGTCAAATCTTTTCACAAATAAGCATTTGTGAGCAAATTTTTCAGGTTTTTTTAGGGTCATACTTAGCGCTAAGATAAAAAATGGAGCGATTAAAAAGCTTCATTTTTTTTCGTCTTTCAACATCGTCCACGGGCTAAAAAAAATGTTCTGCCTCAATTAATGCTTGGGTGCTAATTCTTTGTCTTCAATTTAGGATTTTTTGCTCTTTGTACGATCACTTGTCGCTGAAATCTCGCCAATAGAACGAAAATTCAACTCTGGCGTTGATCATCGATATCTCTTGAAGTAATGATCGTACAGCGAACGGAAGGTGGGTTTCAGAAACTCGAATAACTCCTCTATAAGTTCCTTTTGGTATTTGAACGAAAAGATTTTTTGAAAGCTAAATATTGATTTGAATTTTTTTTACATACTTTTTCCGCTGTTTTGGCAAATCCACCACCAGCTTGCAAATATTGCGAAAACTATCGATATTTTCAGATATTTTTTGAGCCGAATACATGGTTAAGATGAAAAAAGCATTCGTTAGTTTTCCCATTACATTTGTTTGCATGTAATTTAGCATTAAATACTCATCAAATCGCACAAGCAAAAACAAATTGCAAAGTTTTGATTTTTTTTTAAATCGTTATCCATTGAAGAATCGTATGGCGATGCGTGTTAAAAACGGTGTATAAAGATTCGCTTGGGGGTATCAATTCGATTTAATGCAACCAATTTTAACTCGCTAAATTATAGCATGCAGTCAAAAAAAACGAATCAACACTGAACAGGTGATGATTTCATAAAATTTTCTACACATTTTGAAATGAAAAAAAATCACAATATTGGGGGATGGATCCGTTTTTTTTCTTACAATTTCCCATTAACTATTCAGTAGATATTTTTAAAAAACCAATTTTTTATTTCTTTTTATTTCAAACTGTTTACAAAATTGCATGAAATTATCATCTGCGAATCCTTTGTTTGCATGTTATAAATTAGCGAGTTAAAATGAGGTGCATTGAATTAAGTTGATACCCTCAAGCGAATCTTTATACGCCTTTTGTACACGAATAGCTATGCGATTTTTCAATCGATAACGATTGAAGAAAAAAAAATTCAACACAAACATTTATTTTCGTTCGTAAGATTTGATGAGTAGTGAATGCAGAATTACAAGCAAACCAAAGTAGTGAGAACGATAACGAATTTTTGTTTTCGTCTTAACCATCGTCATTTGACGTCTAAGGAGCAAGAAATGTAACCCTTTAATTTTTCATGAAAGTTTGTGGATTCGGATAAAAAAAAACGGTTAAACCGATCCCTTTGCAAATTTACAGGGTCTTTAGGCATGTATTAAGCTCAAAAAGTTCCTGGAAACATTCATCATATTCCCAATATTTGCTAAGTTGTGGTAGATTCTCCAAAATGGTGGAAAAAGTCATTTTTTAAATACTTTTTCGAATCAATATTTAGCTTAAAAAAAAATGTTTTCTCTCAAATAGCAAAAGGATCTTATAGAGGAGTTATTCGAGTTTCCGAAATGCACCTCCCGTTCGCTGTACGATGATTAGTTCATGAGATATCGATGATCAAAGAAAAAAAGCCGAATTTTCAATCAATTGGCGATATCTCAGCGACGAGTGGTCGTACAAAGAGCAAAATAATACGAAATTGAAGCTCAAGAATCACGCTAAAGGACCCCAGTTTTGATTCAGGCAGGATTTTTTTTTAGTCCGTGGACGATGTTGAAAAACTTTTTGAAAAATGCATTTTTTTAGTCGCGCTATGTTTTTGGTCTCCGCCCAGTGTGATGCTTGAAATTCTTCGTGCGGCAATAATAAATGCGATAATGATACAAAAATTAAATTATTCATTGGGTTGGTCGGAATAATGAATCGAAAGCCAAATAAGTTGATGTTTCTTAAATTTTGAGGCACCAAGCGATTATGTTAACAAGTAGAATTTACTTGATTTAACAAGTTTTATTTACTTGATTATTTTATTTCAGATGATTATTAAACTTGGCAATGCATGATTCAACTTAAAAGAAAAGTGAATGAGAAAATTAGAAGAACAATTTTCCGTGGTATGCAAAACGAAAGACCGACATGTCATCCACTTTGCGACTACGTAGAGCCTTGAAATTTTGCGAACACGCATCTAACAAGAGGCGAAAATGCGTGATTCGACGACAATAAAAATCATGAATGAGTAAATAAATAAATAGAGAAATAATGATTTTCTGTGGGACGCAAAATGAAACATCGATATTTCATGCACTTTCCGACAATTTAAAGCACTGAAATTTTGCAAACATGCTTCTAAGAGGCTCTCATGAAGAGATGCATGGAAAGGAAATCCGAGAAGAGCTAGGTGATTCTTGGTGACGCTTGGTTCTGACCAAGTCCCGATGTTGAGGAAATTCCATGGACCGTGTGTCCCGTACAAAAATTCAAGTAGGGACAAAGTACTGGTCGTGATCTGCCGTTTCTCGAAAATGTTATGCTCTGGTTAGGTGTGTATGTTGACGTATCATAGAGCGTGGTTGTTAACGTAACAAAGATAATATCGGTGCTTGGAATGGTTCCCGGGGCCTCACTCAAGCATTCCGGATATTACTGTACCGAATCCGTCGCCAAATTCTTCTTCCTTCCAGTCAGATTGCGTCGAGAAATCTCACGATGCTGCGAGAACTGTTATAAGAATATTGATGATGTCCGGAAGATAAAATCGGTGCTACGGATGCCTCTTGAGTCGTCACTCGAACATTCCGGATATGACAGGGCCGAATCCGTCTCCGCTTTTATCTTACTTTCAGTCGTAGTGTGTCAAAATGTCTGACGATGCCGCGACCCCGATGGCAGTAGCAATTGTCATAAATCAAAGATAAAAGCGGTGCTCGTGCCGGTTCTGGGGGCCTCAATCGGACATCGACGATGTGACGGCACCAAGTTTGCTCTCGCTTTTATCTTATTTCCGGTCATAGTGCGTCGAGAAGTCCGCTGATGCCGTGAGAACGATGCCAGGAGGACTTGATAGTATACAAATGTAAAAGCGGTACTCGTGACGGTTCTGGAAGCCTCGATCGGTAATCCCCGACTCGACGGCGCAGAGTTCGTCTCTACTGTCATCTTACCTACGGTCATTTTTCGTCAAGGAGTCTGACAACGCCAAGAGAACGATGACGCTCGCTATACGACGAACTCTAGTTTGCCTCTGCTTTCATCTTACTTCTGGTGATTTTTCGTCAAGACGGCTGACAATGCCGCCAGAACGATGACCGGAGCGTTTGTTAGTAAACAAAGGTGAAAGCAGTACTCGCGATACTTCTTGGGGCATCGATCGGTGACATTCCCGATACCACGGCCCCGAGTTTGTCTCCGCTTTCATCTGAGTTCCGGTTATTTTTCGTCAAGAAGGCTGACGATGCCGCGAGAACGATGACCGGAGCATTTATTACCAAACAAAGATAAAAGCAGGGCGCGCGATGATTCTTGTGGTCTCGGTCGGTCATCCTCGGCGCGACGGCACCGAGTTTGTCTCTCCTTCCATCTCTCTTGCGGGAATTTTTCGTCCAGAAATCTGACGATGCCGCAAGAACAATGACCGGAGCGTTTGCTATTGAACAAAGGTAAAAGCAGAGCTCGCGGTGGTTCTCGGGGTCTCGGTCGGAGATCCCCGACTCGACGGCCGCAAGTTCATCTCTGCTTTCATCTTAATTGCGGTCATGTTCATCAAGCAAGCTAACGATGCCACGAGAACAATGTCCGGAGCGTTTGTTAGTAAACAAAGATGAAATCAGTGCTCGCGATGGTTTTGGGGGCCTCGATTGGTCGATCCCGATATGATGGCCCTCAATTTGTCTCTGCTTTCATCTTACTTGCGGTCATTTTTTGTCGAAAAGTCCAACCGTACCGCGAGAACGATGAGCGGAGCATTTGTTAATAAACAAAAAAGCAATGCTCGCGATGGTACTTAGGGTCTCGTTCAGTCATCCTCGACGCGCCGGCCCCGAGTTTGTCTTTGCGTTCACCTTGCTTCCGGTCATTTTTCGTCATCAAATCGAACGATGCCGTCATAACGATGATCGGAACATTCGTTAAAAAACAAAGATAAAAGCAGTGCTTGCGATGGTTCTGGGGGCCTCGATCGGTCATTCCCGATACAACGGCCCCGACTTTGTCTCTGCTTTCATCTTACTTCCGGTCTTTTTTCCCCAAGGAGTCTGACAATGCCGCGAGAATGATGACCGGAACATTTGCTAGTGCACGAAGATAAAAGCAGTGCTTGCGATGGTTCTGGGGGCCTCGATCGGTCATTCCCGATACAACGGCCCCGACTTTGTCTCTGCTTTCATCTTACTTCCGGTCATTTTTCGTCAAGAAGACTGACGACTCCGCGAGAACGATGACCGGAGCGTTCGTTACTAAACAAAGATGAAAGCAGTGCTCGCGATGGTTTTGGGGGCCTCGATTGGCCATTCCGGATACGACGGCCCCGAATGTTTCTCTGCTTTCATCTTACGTCTGGTCATTTTTCATCGAGAAGTCCAACGTTGCTGCGAGAACGATGAGGGGAACATTTGTTAATCATTTTTAAAACACACAATGTTCGCGATGGCACTTGGGGTCTCGTTCGGTCATTCTCGACGTCACAGCCCTGAGGTTGTCTTTGCTTTGACATTATTTCCGGTCATTTTTCGTCAAGAATTCTGACGATGCAGTCATAACATAATGCAATCAAAGGTAAAAGCTCGCGATGGTTCTGGGGGCCTCGATCGGTCATTCTCGACGTGACGGCCCCGAGTTTGTTTTTGATTTCATCTTACCTCCGGTCGTTTTTTGTCAAGAAGGCTGACGATGCCGCGAGAACGATGACCGAATCATTTGTTAGTAAACAAAGATGAAAGCAGTGCTCGCGATGGTTTTGGGGGCCTCGATTGGTCATTCTCGATACGACGGTCCCGAGTTTGTCTTTGCTTTCATCTCACTGCTGGTTATTTTTCGTCAAGAAGACAGACGATGCCGCGAGAAGGATGATCGGAGCATTTGTTAGTAAACAATGATGAAAGTAGTGCTCGCCGTGGTTCTGGGGGCCTCGATCGGTCTTTCCTGATACGATGGTCCCGAGTTTGTCGGTGCTTTCATCTCACTTCCGGTCATTTTCCGTCAAGAAGGCTGACGATGCTGCAAGAACGATGGCCGAAGCATTTCGTACTAAACAAAAATAAAAGCAGTGCTCGCGATGGGTCTGGAAGCCTCGTTCGGTCGATCCCGAAACGACGGACCCGTGTTTGTCTCTGCTTTTATCTTACTTCCAGTCATTTTTCGTCAAGAAGGCTGACGATACCACGAGAACGATGACCGGATCATTTGTTACTAAACAGAGATAAAAGCGGTGGGCCCGATGATCCTCGTGGTGTCGGTCTGTCATCCTTGGCGCGACGGCACGGAGTTTCTCTCTGCTTTCATCTCTCTTCCAGGAATGTTTTGTCCAAAAATCGATGTCGCACGATCTATGACCGGATTGTTTGTTATTAAACAAAGGTAAAAGCAGCGCTAGCGATGGTTCTCGGGGTCTCGGTCGGACATCCCCGACTCGACGGCCCCAGGTTCGTCTCTGCTTTCATCTTAATTCCGGTCATTTTTCGTCAAGCAAGCTAACGATGCCACGAGAACAATGTGCAGAGCGTTTGTTAGTAAACAAAGATGTAATCAGTACTCGCGATGGTTTTCGGGACCTCGATTGGTCGTTCCCGATACGGCGGCCCCGAATTTGTCGCTACTTTCATCTTACTTGCGTTCATGTTTCGTTGAAAAGTCCAACGAGAACAATGAGCCGAGCATTTGTTAAGAAACAAAAAAAAGTAATGCTCGCGATGGTACTTGGGGTCTCGTTTGGTCGTCCTCGACGCGACGGCCCCGAGTTTGTCTTTGCTTTCACATTACTTCCGGTCATTTTGCGACAAGAAGGCAGATGATGCCGTCATAACGATGACCGGAGCATATGATAAAAAACAAAGATAAATGCAGTGCTTGCGATGGATCTGGGGGACTCAATCGGTCATTCCCGATACAACGGCCCTAAGTTTGTCGGTGCTTTCATCTCACTTCCGGTCATTTTCCGTCAAGAAGGCTGACGATGCTGCGAGAACGATGGCCGGAGCATTTAGTACTAAACAAAAATAAAAGCAGTGCTCGCGATAGTTCTGGAAGCCTCGTTCGGTCGATCCCGATACGACGGACCCGTGTTTGTCTCCGCTTTTATCTTACTTCCAGTCATTTTTCATTAAGGGGTAAGGCCACTGTAAATTTTTTGAAAAATCGATTTTTTTTTATTGGCTTAAAAAATAGTTTAAACCCTCTAGAATAAGAAAAAAAAGGTCCTGTGCGAAAAAAAATTTGTTGTCCTTAGGAAATGAAGGTCGCCGCCAAGCGTGTCAAAACTTGCTCCGAAACGACTGCAATTATATCGGAGATGGCGATTCCAAAACTTTCAAAGGCATCGTGGATTCGAAGCCTTATGAAAATGTTGATGTTAAAAAAAAAGAGTGCATAGATCACGTGCAAAAAAGAATGGGCACTCGATTGAGAAACTTAAAAAAAGGAACAAAAGGTCTCGGGGGAAGAGGAAAACTCACTGCCAAATTGATTGACGAACTAAGCATTTATTACGGCTTAGCAATCCGTCGAAATTCCGATTCCATCAAAAATATGAAAAATGAGATCTGGGCAACCCTTTTTCACAAAATGTCAACGGATGAAAAGCCTCAGCACGAAAAATGTTCGGAGAATTGGTGCAGTTGGAAGAAAGCGAAAGCAGAAAATGCCTTGGATGCGTATCATCACAATCAGCCAATGAGTGAGGAGGTTTATCAAGCCATCAAACCCATCTACATGGAATTGAGCCGGGACGAGTTGCTGGAGCGTTGCTTGGGGGCCTATACTCAAAACAATAACGAAAGTTTCAACGCTACCGTTTGGAGTTTGGCCCCCAAATCATCCTCAAGCGGAAAAACTGTACTAGATATTGCGACGGATATCGCTGTTTGCATATTCAATGGCGGCCTTACCAACGTCTTGCAAATATTCAAGACGTTCGAGGTGGAAATTGGTGTACAGTTATATAATTTCTGCATCGAAGCCGACGCCAAACGCATCACGCACGCGGAGACATCTCTGAGCGACGCGGCCAAAAGTGCGCGCGCGCTCCAAAAATCAACCAGGAAAGACGAAGAAGACGAAAATTTGGCTATCGAAGGACAAATGTATGGTGCTGGGATTGCAGACTAACGGTAAAAATTTTTTTTAACTTCTTTTTTTAATTTTTTCCAATAAAGAACTATTCGCAAAACTTTAAACGCGTTTTTCTCGAAACATGGTTTTTCAAAATGGCACGCAGCATAACTCGAACAATTTTCATTTTTTTTACTTGAAATTTTAACCAGATGTGAACATTTACATTATCTTGAGAATGTCGATCGGAATTTTCAAGAACTTTATTTATTGATTTTTTATTAACAAAAAACTTGCCGTTTTTTTCGTCAAAAATCAATTTTTTTTTCAAACGCACGCCAAATCCACAAAAATTGATACTTTTTAAAATCCGATCGACATTCTCTAGCTATAGCCCTCTAGATTAATGGTTTTTTGTTTTTTTGTTCTAGATTCAAAAGTGCACCAGTGGTGCTGCGTGCCGCGGAGCCCTGGAAGCAAAACATGTCCCGGGAAGATAGCTGTGGAAACGCCATTTTATTTTTTTTTACTGTAAAAAAATTTTATAATAAAGTTTAATGTATGCCCGATAACACCATTAAAAGTTTTTTTTCAAATACCTTCAATTTCGGGAGCAAAAAATTAGTGAAAAAACCTTTTTTTGGGCCGTTACAGTGGCCTTACTCGTTAAGAAGGCTGGCGGTACCGCGAGAACGATGACCGGATCATTTGTTACTAAACAAAGATAAAAGCGGTGCGCGCGATGCTTCTTTTGGTGTCGGTCGGTCATCCTCGGCGCGACGGTACGGAGTTTCTCTCTGCTTTCATCTCTCTTCCCGGAATTTTTGGTCCAAAAATCTATGTCGCAAGAACTATGACCAGATTGTTTGTTATTAAACAAAGGTAAAAGCAGCGCTAGCGATGGTTCTCGGGGTCTCGGTCGGACGTCCCCGACTCGACGGCCCCAGGTTCGTCTCTGCTGTCATCTTAAGGGACAACACCACTGTGACGGCTTCAAAAAATCGATTTTTTGAAAACCATCTAGAAAAATCTAAAATTCATTGAAGATTAAGATGCCGTTGGACCCAGGTCGAAAAAATAATTATTTTCGGAGTTATTGAATATTTTGTGGAGTGGTGCAGCGCTCCGTGACGCTCGGGGTCTCGCGCAGCTGCGCGCCTCAGGGTCGGCAGTTATACCGGGCCTTCCCCAGGTCCTGCGGGTCTTTACCAGGTATTCTGTTGTCTCCCTTCACAAAAACCGGCTATTGTTATAAATATAGTTTCGAAAAAAAGCCATAGGTCGCGATAATTGAAAAATTTTCAAGGCAGGTATAGGGATAGCGTCATAGCGTCAGTTTGCGAATAGAAGCGACGCTACTCGTGTCTAAACGCTCCGAATCGTTTCGTTTATAAATATCGAACGCTCAGAATTATTCTTTGCGCATCGAAATGTATATCGCGAAAGTGTACGTGGGGAAAAAGGGAACAAAACGGAGCTATGTGACGAGGAGTCGAACGAAAATTTCGAATCGAAAACCTCCGAACCGTTATAGCTCCGAAAATAGTTCTGCAGAGTATGCGAGCACGTCGGCGAAAAAGTTAAAATCGTCGGATGATTTAGAGGTCGGTGTTACAATGATTTCGGTTATCGTATAGTACACCTCGTGAATGCAGTGAACATTATATCGACGTTAATGAAGTGCAAAGTGTGTGATCGCGATATAAAGTTTACTGAAAACAGTATGCGCGGACTCGGATTCAAAATCGAGGTCGATTGCGGCCATTGTGAAAAAGTGCAAATCAATCCGTGTCCTATGATTGACAATGCATACGAAATAAATCGTCGGATCGTATTCAGTATGCGTCTTCTTGGCGTCGGTTTGAATGGCCTGATGAAGTTTTGTGCATTTATGGACCTACCGCGCCCCATATTTCAGTCTTTCTACGATCGAATCGTACATTCGATTTCGATTGCCACTAAAGCTGTGAGCACAGTAAGCAAATAAAAGACTGCACTTGAGGAGGAGACAATTTCGTTGGAAAATGGGGTGGAGGACGGAATTATCGTTTCAGGCGACGGATCGTGGCGTAAGCGCGGTTTCAGCTCGCTTTTCGGTATAACATCGCTAATCGGCTGGTACACTGAAAAAGTGATCGACGTTATGGTGAAATCGAAATATTGCAAAGCTTGCGAGCATTGGGGAAAAAAAGAAAGCACCGCGGAGTACTGGGAATGGAAAAGTACCCACGATGACGAGTGCCAGGCGAACCATAGCGGCTCCTCCGGAAAAAATGGAAGTCGACTCAGCTGCCGAAATGTTTCAACGGTCTGAAGAGCTCTATGGCATAAAATATAAATATTATATTGGTGACGGTGATTCTAAAACGTTTCTGGGCATATCGAATAGCGATCCATACGACGGTTTCGAGATAAAAAAAAAAGAGTGCATCGATCATGTCCAAAAACGTATAGGGACGCACCTCCGCGAAATCGTGAAAAAACAAAAAGGATTGTCTGGCAAAGGAAAGCTCACCGGACAATTGATTGACGAGTTGAGCACATATTACGGCTTGGCTATTCGGAGGAACAGCGATGATGTTAAAAAAATGAGGAAGGCAATTTGGGCAACTATCAAACATAAAATATCCACAGATAGTGAGCCACAACATAACGATTGTCCAGAGGGAGCCGAGTCGTGGTGTTCGTGGCAGCGAGCAGTCGCAAGCGGTAATATTTCTGAATATCGCCATAAACCGCCTCTTCCTGAGGAAGTATTGGAGGCAATTACGCCAGTCTTCGAAAATTTGAGCAGAGATGATATGCTGCAGCATTGTTTGGGCGGCTTCACGCAAAACAACAACGAAAGCTACAACAAATCAGTTTGGGCAATAGCCCCCAAGTGTCAGTCCGGGAGCAAAAAAATCGTCGATATTGCAGCTGATATCGCGGTATTATTATTCAATGATGGCCTGAGAAGCCTCCTGAAAGTTTTGGAGACGTTGGGGATAACTATCGGCCCAAATTGTTTCAATTTTTGCGTTGAAACCGACGCAGCGCGGATCGAGCTGGCGGAGCGCTCGCTCACAGACGCTGCAAAAGAGACACGAAGAGCCTCTACAAGTTCGCGAAAAGATGCTAGGGACAATGATTTGCTTCTTGAAGGCCAGCTATATGGTGCCGGCATCACTGATTAAAGGAAAACAATTTTTTTCCAATTTATCGCATAAATTAACAAACCTAAAACTTTGAACACGTTTTTCTCAAAACCACTTTTTTGAGTGCGGCACGCAGCAGAACTCGAGAGATTTTTATCCGATCGACTTCAAATTTGGACTGCATCAATAAATCTAGATTATCTAAAGAAGTACATAGGATTTTTTCGATATATCAATAAAAAAAAAGTTATAGCCTATTTTCGACGAGAAAATCGAACGAGAATCGAGAATCGAATCGAGAAATCGAACCGATCGAGGCCCCCAGAACCATCGCAACCACTGCTTTTTTCTTTGTTTTTTAACAAATGCTCCGGTCATCGTTACGACGGCATCGTCAGATTTCTTCACGAAAAATGACCGCAAGTAAGGTGAAGGCAAAAACAAACTCGGGGCCGTCACGTCGAGGATGACCGAAGGAGACCCCAAATGCCCTAGCGTGCATTGCTTTTTTTATTATTAACAAATGCTCCGCTCATCGTTCTCGCGGCAACGTTGGACTTCTCGACGGAAAATGACCGGACGTAAGATGAAAGCAGAGACAAAACAGGGGCCGTCGTGTCGGGAATGACCAATCGAGAGCCCCCAAAACGATCGCGAGCACTGCTTTTATCTTAGTTTACTAACAAACGTTCCGGTCATCGTTCTCGCGCCATCGTCAGTCATCTTGACGAAAAATTACCGGAAGTAAGATGAAAGCACAGAGAAACTCGGGGCCGTCGTATTGGGACTGACCGATCGAGGCACCTCTAACCATCGCGTGCACTTCTTTTAGCTTCGTTTACTAGCAAATGTTCCGGTCATCGTTCTCGCGGCATCGTCAGACTTCTTGACGAAAAAAGACCCGATGTAAGATAAAAGCAGAGACAAACTCGGGGCCGCTGTATCGGGAATGACCGATCGAGGCCCCCAGAACCATCGCAAGCACTACTTTTATCTTTGTTTTTTAATATATGCTCCGGTCATCGTTATGACGGCATCGTCTGCCTTCTTGTCGCAAAATGACCGGAAGTAAGGTGAAAGCAAAGACAAGCTCGGGGCCGTCGCGTCGAGAATGACCGAACGAGACCCTAAGTACCATCGCGAGCATTGCTTTTTTCTTTCTTAACAAATGCTCCGCTCATTGTTCTCGCGGTAAGGTTGGACTTTTCAACGAAACATGAACGCAAGTAAGATGAAAGCAGAGACAAATTCGGGGCCATCGTATCGGGAAGGACCAATCGAGGTCCCCAAAACCATCGCGAGCACTGATTACACCTTTGTGTACTAACAAACGCTCCGGTCATTGTTCTTGCGGCATCGTTACCTTGCTTCACGAAAAATGACCGCAATTAAGATGAAAGCAGAGACGGACCTGGGGCCGTCGAGTCGGGGATGTCCGACCGAGACCCCGAGAACCATCGCTAGCGCTGCTTTTACCTTTGTTTAATAACAAACAATCCGGTCATAGTTCTTGCGTCATAGATTTTTGGACGAAAAATTCCGGGAACAGCGATGAAAGCAGAGAGAAACTCCATGCCGTCGCGCCGAGGATGACCGACCGACACCACAACAATCATCGCGCGCAACGCTTTTATCTTTGTTTAGTAACAAATGATCCGGTCATCGTTCTCGCGGTACCGTCAGCCTTCTTAACGAAAAATGACAGGAAGTAAGATAAAAGCGGAGACAAACACGGGTCCGTCGTATCGGGATCGACCGAATGAGGTTTCCAGAACTATCGCAAGCACTGCTTTTATATTTGTTTTTTAACATATGCTCCGGTCATCGTTATGACGACATCGTCGGCCTTCTTGTCGCAAAATGACCGGATGTAAGCTGAAAGCAAAGACAAACTCGCGGCCGTCGCGTCGAGGATGACCGAACGAGACCCTAAGTACCATCGCGAGCATTGTTTTTTTTTGTTTCTGAACAAATGCTCCGCTCATTGTTCTCGCGGTAAGGTTGGCGTTTTCAACGAAACATGAACGTAAGTAAGATGAAAGCAGAGACAAATTCGGGGCCACCGTATCGGGAATGACCGATCGAGGCCCACAGAACCACGGCGAGCACTGCTTTCATCTTCGTTTACGAACAAATGATTCGGTCATCGTTCTCGCGGCATCGCATCGTCAGCCTTCTTGACAAAAAACGACCGGAGGTAAGTTGCAATCAGAAACAAACTCGGGGCCGTCACGTCCAGAATGACCGATCGAGGCCCCCAGAACCATCGCGAGCACTGCTTTTACCTTTGATTATTAACAAATGCTCCGGTCATCGTTATGACTGCATCGTCAGATTTCTTGACGGAAAATGACCGGAAGTAAGGTGAAAGCAAAGACAACCTCAGGGCCGTATCGTCGAGAACGACCGAACGAGCCCCCAAGTGCCATCGCAAGAATTGCGTTTAAAAAAAATTAATAACAAATGCTCCGCTCATCGTTCTCGCCGCACCGTTGGACTTCTCGATGAAAAATGACCAGACGTAAGATGAAAGCAGAGAAAAATTCGGGGCCGTCGTATCAGGAATGACCAATCGAGGCCCCCAAATCCATCGCGAGCACTGCTTTCATCTGTGCTTAGTAACGAACGCTCCGGTCATCGTTCTCGCGGAATCGTCAGTCTTCATGACGAAAGATGACCGGAAGCAAGATGAAAGCAGAGACAAAGTCGGGGCCGTCGTATCGGGAATAACCGATCGAGGCCCCCAAAACCATCGCGAGCGCTGCCTTCATCTTTATTTAATAACATTCGCTCCGGTCGTAATTCTTGCGGTATCGTCAGATTCCTGGGCGAAAAATGACTGGAAGTGAGACGAAAGCAGAGAGAAACTCGGGGCCGTCGTATTCAGAATGACCGATCGAGACACCCCTAACCGTCGCGTGCACTGCTTTTATCTTCGGTCACCAGCAAATGTTCCGGTCATCATTCTCCCGGCATCGTCAGATTTCTTGGGGAAAAAAGACCGGAAGTAAGGTGAAAGCAGAGACAAAGTCGGGGCCGTTGTATCGGGAATGACCGATCGAGGCCCCCAGAACCATTGCAAGCACTGTTTTTATCTTTGTTTTTTAACAAATGTTCCGATCATCGTTATGACGGCATCGTCCGATTTCTTGACGAAACATGACCAGAAGTAAGGTGAAAGCAAAGAGCAACTCGGAGCCGGCGCGTCGAGGATGACCGAACGAGACCCCAAGTACCATCGCGAGCATTGCTTTTTTTGTTTATTATCAAATGCTCCGCTCATCGTTCTCGCGGAAAGGTTGGACTTTTCGACAAAAAATGACCGCAAGTAAGATGAAAGCAGAGACAAATTCAGGGCCATCATATCGGGAATGACCAATCGAGGCCCCCAAAAGCATCGCGAGCACTGATTTCATCTTTGTTTACTAACAAACGCTCCGGACATTGTTCTCGCCGCATCATTAGCTTGCTTGATGAACATGACCGGAATTAAGATGATAGCAGAGACGAACTTGGGGCCGTCGAGTCGCGGATGTCCGACCGAGACCCCGAGAATCATCGCTAGCTCTGCTTTTACCTTTGTTTAATAACACACGCTCCGGTCATTGTTCTTGCGGCATCGTCAGACTTCTGGTCGAAAAATTCCCGCAACAGAGATGAAAGGAGAGAGAAACTCGGTGCAGTCGCGCCGAGGATGACCGACCGAGACCATAAGAATCATCGCGCGCCCTGCTTTTATCTTTGTTTAGTAACAAATGCTCCGGTCATCGTTCTCGCGGCATCGTCAGCCCTTTTGACGAAAAATAACCGAAACTAAGATGAAAGCGGAGACAAACTCGGGGCCGTCGTATCGGGAATGTCACCCACCGATGCCCCAAGAACTATCGCGAGTACTGCTTTCACCTTTGTTTACTAACAAATGCTCCGGTCATCGTTCTCGCGGCATTGTCAGCCGTCTTGGCGAAAAATTACCAGAAGTAAGATGAAAGCAGAGGCAAACTAGGGTTCGTCGTATCGCGAATGACCGATCGAGGCACCCCTAACCATCGCGTGCACGGCTCTTATCATTGTTTACTAGCCGTTGCTCCGGTCATCGTTCTCGTGGCATTGTCTGACTCCTTGACGAGAAATGACCGTAGGTAAGATGACAGTAGAGACGAACTCTGGGCCGTCGAGTCGGGGATTTCCGATCGAGGCCCCCAGAACCGTCTCGAGTACCGCTTTTACATTTGTATGCTTTCAAGTCCTTCTGCCATCGTTCTCACGGCATCAGCGGACTTCTTGACGCACTATGACCGGAAACAAGATAAAAGCGAGAGCAAACTCGGTGCCGTCACATCGTCGATGTCCGATTGAGGCCCCCAGAACCGGCACGTGCACCGCTTTTATCTTTGTTTTATGACAATTGCTACTGTCATCGGGGTCGCGGCATCGTCAGACTTTTTGACACACTACGACTGAAAGTAAGATAAAAGCGGAGATGGATTCGGCCCTGTCATATCCGGAATGTTCGAGTGAAGACTCAAGAGGCATTCGCAGCACCGATTTTATCTTCCGTACATCATCAATATTCTTATATCAGTTCTCGCGGCATCGTGAGATTTCTCGACGCAATCTGACTGGAAGGAAGAAGAATTTGGCGACGGATTCGGTACAGTAATATCCGGAATGCTTAAGTGAGGCCCCGGCAACCATTCCAAGCACCGATCTTATCTTCGTTACGTTAACAACCACGCTCTATGATACGTCAACAAACGCACCTAACCGAAGCATAACATTTTCGAGAAACGGCAGATCAGGACCAGTACTTTGTCCCTACTCGAATTTTTGTACGGGACACACGGTCCATGGAATTTCCTCAACATCGGGACTTGGTCAGAATGAAACATCACCAATTATCACCTATAGCTCTTCTCGGATTTCCTTTCCATGCATCTCTTCATGAGGGCCTCTTAGAAGCATGTTTGCAAAATTTCAGTGCTTTAAATTGTCGGAAAGTGCATGAAATATCGATGTTTCATTTTGCGTCCCACAGAAAATCATTATTTCTCTATTTATTTATTGATTTATTCATGATTTTCTTAAATAATATAATCAAGTAAATAAAAGCTTTCAACTTGTGAACATAATCGCTCGGTGCCTCAAAATTTAAGAAACATCAACTTATTTATCTTTCGATTCATTATTCCGACGAATCCAATGAATAATTTAATTTTTGTATCATTATCGCATTTATCATTGCCGCACGAAGAATTTCTAGCATCACACTGGGCAGAGACCAAAAACATAGCGCGACTAAAAAAATGCGTTTTCCAAAAAGTTTTTCAACATCGTCCACGGACTAAAAAAAAATCCTGCCTGAATCAAAACTTGGGTCTTTTAGCGTGATTCTTGAGCTTCAATTTCGTATTATTTTACTCTTTGTACGACCACTCGTCGCTGAGATATCGCCAATTGATTGAAAATTCGGCTTTTTTTCTTTGATCATCGATATCTCATGAACTAATCATCGTACAGCGAACGGGAGGTGTATTTCGGAAACTCGAATAACTCCTCTATAAAATCCTTTTGCTATTTGAGATGAAACATTTTTTTTCAAGCTAAATGTTGATTCGAAAAGGTATTAAAAAATGACTTTTTCCACCATTTTGGAGAATCTGCCACAACTTAGCAAATAGTGGGAAAATGATGAATGTTTCCAGGAATTTTTTGAGCTTAATACATGCCTAACGACTTAGGATGAAGTTTAGATGAAAACAAAAATTCGTTATCGTTCTCACTACTTTGGTTTGCTTGTAATTCTGCATTAACTACTCATCAAATCTTATGAACGAAAATAAATGTTTGTGTTGAATTTTTTTTTCTTCAATCGTTATCGATTGAAAAATCGCATAGCTATTCGTGTACAAAAGGCGTATAAAGATTCGCTTGAGGGTATCAACTTAATTTAATGCACCTCATTTTAACTCGCTAACTTATAACATGCAAACAAAGGAATCGCAGATGATAATTTCATGCAATTTTGTAAACAGTTTGAAATAAAAAGAAATAAAAAATTGTTTTTTTAAAAATATCTATTGATTAGTTAATGGGAAATTGTAAGAAAAAAAAACGGATCCATCCTCCAATATTGTGATTTTTTTTCATTTCAAAATGTGTAGAAAATTTTATAAAATCATCACCTGTTCAGTGTTGATTCGATTTTTTTGATTGCATGCTATAATTTAGCGAGTTAAAATTGGTTACATTAAATCGAATTGATACCCCCAAGCGAATCTTTATATGCCGTTTTTAACACGCATCGCCATACGATTCTTCAATGGATAACGATTTAAAAAAAATCAAAACTTTGCAATTTGTTTTTGCTTGTGCGATTTGATGAGTATTTAATGCTAAATTACATGCAAACAAATGTAATGGGAAAACTAACGAATTGTTTTTTCATCTTAACCATGTATTCGGCTCAAAAAATATCTGAAAATATCGATAATTTTCGCAATATTTGGAAGCTGGTGGTGGATTTGCCAAAACAGCGGAAAAAGTATGTAAAAAAAATTCAAATCAATATTTAGCTTTCAAAAAATCTTTTCGTTCAAATACCAAAAGGAACTTATAGAGGAGTTATTCGAGTTTCTGAAACCCACCTTCCGTTCGCTGTACGATCATTACTTCAAGAGATATCGATGATCAACGCCAGAGTTGAATTTTCGTTCTATTGGCGAGATTTCAGCGACAAGTGATCGTACAAAGAGCAGAAAATCCCAAATTGAAGACAAAGAATTAGCACCCAAGCATTAATTGAGGCAGAGCATTTTTTTTAGCCCGTGGACGATGTTGAAAGACGAAAAAAAAGAAGCTTTTTAATCGCTCCATTTTTTATCTTAGCGCTAAGTATGACCCTAAAAAAACCTGAAAAATTTGCTCACAAATGCTTATTTGTGAAAAGATTTGACTTCTCGAAACGTCAGCTGCGGCTTAACGTTTTTCGTTGACGTTTGCGGCCCCATGACAGCCACGACGCGAACACAGCAGCGGAAGCTCCAGCGCCTACTCTCTCCGCTGAATCCGTCCGCAGGTTCCGCCGTTCCCGAGATACTGCGGAAGTCAAACTCAACGTTTGAATTATCGTTCGATTTCGAAATTTTGATATTGTTTTTCTTAATGATAACATTTTTCGATCCACTTCTATTCGGATCTTCCGTGTTCAAAATCGAGTCGACTTCGCTTCGGTCGGCGCGGAATGCCATTTTTATTTTTTCTTCAATAAATTTTTCTTTTTTTCCATGAAATTTATTTTTTTCACATGAACCCTATATTTTTTTTCGAAAAGTTCCTGAAAAACTATTCCAAAAGCGCACCTCAACTGATTCGAAATGGCCGCCCAAATGGATTTAAAAATACGTGGCCATCCCCAAATTGTCACCCTGTATACATGTATTATACTTGAAATATGTAGTCGCCTTAATATATTCGCATATACATTACTGGTAAAAAAAATCGGACACTTCAGATAATTGCAAAACGTTCAATCACTTTGTATAATTGCAAAATTATGTTAGAATAATTAATTACACAGAGCTCTATAATATCTTCGTAAAATACTAAATGATTTATTTAATACTTTATTGTATATTACTCTAACATTATTTGGCAATTATCCAGTGCTCACCAGTTTGGAAATTATGTGAAGGGTCCGAAAACTTTTGGCTGGCAGTGTATATCTAAATACCATATAGTGTTGATATCTATATAAAACGTTAGGGTGTTAATATTAACACCCTAACGTTTATGGACGATATAGATTAACTCTCTGGACTCTCCATCTACATATGGAGTGTCCAGAGCGTTTACATTGCGCCTACACTGACAGAAAAACCCTATTTATTTTGACTAACCGCGTCTATTTGATTTTCTTTTATTTAAGTACATTCTTCGTAGAACGAAATTCTTCCTATTGCATTTCATTATTATAATTATTTATTTCAATATATTCAAATTATTGATTCATTCAAATCAAAATTTAATAACGTCCACTAATTAAATATTTTATTTGATCCCCCTACATTTGTGATTTCGTTAGATCTGTTCAAAAAACAGTTTTGTTGAATTCACTGAATGGATCTAGTAACTTTTTAAAATTTAAATCAAATATAATTCTCGTAGAGCTAGCTATTTTTTTTATTTCATTGAACTAATGGTCTGTCTTTGTTGTAACACTCATGTCAAAGGGCAAGGGGGTAGAGAGGGTGGAGAGAGAGGAATTATATACATATATAGAGGTTATGTTTGAAAAATCTATACTATGTTATTCGATAAAACTCTTTAATTGTCACAATGATATTAACTAATTGATATAGTTCGTGTGATACAACAAATAATTATAGGTATTCATTTGGTGTCCTATGCCATATCTACGACTAAACTGTTATAAGCACTCGGTAGCATAGGGGAAGCGTGCATAGCTATAATCCTGTTCAGAAAGCCACTCTGCGGCCTGTCCACCCAACACAAAGCTGGTTGCGTAAACTTCAGCATTGACACTACCATCCCTGGCACAAACGAAAAGCAGCGACTTCCGCATAAAAAAACTGTAAAGTATCTAGGCGTCCAAATAGATTATCTCCTACGATGGAACTCCCACTTGTCCATCCAACTACAGAAAGCCAAAAACGCGTTGCAAACCAACTTTGCGATTTTTTCAACAAGCACCTAACTCATCGAACTAAAATTATATTATACTTACGATTCCCGGTTGAAACACGCGAAGTGATAGACGTGCTCTGGATAGCGACTACGCATACAGGGAATATAGAAGGACAGTGGAGGAAAATAAAAGAAAAGTAGGGAGGGAAGGCAAGGGCCAAGAGGAAAGAACTGGCTGAGTGGTGAAAAACTGACGAGGACGACGAGAATAAGAGGAAGAGACAGGATTTGTGAACGAGGAAAAAGTGAGATTAAGTCGAAAGTCATTCTAGAAAGAGATGGATGAGCAAGGAACGGAAGGGAGTAGTGGCACGAAAGGAGAGCGGCAAAACGACGAAAAGCAAGGTGCAGAAGAAGAACCGTCGGTAAAGAAGAGGAGGGGCAGACCACCAGGCGCGGTCGGTACAAAAAAACGAGAAGCAATCACAACAGTAGGAAGTCTCGACAAATACTGAGGAGCAAGTAAGCAAAATAACCAAAAAAACGAAGGAGGTCTAAACGAAATAGAGGGTAACCCAGAGGGTAATATGGAAGGGGACAAGGAAAACGAAGCGTTTTCGACAAGGTGCAGGCTCGTAAATTTGCCGCCCAACAAAAATGACAATGAAGAAGGAACGAGACGACGAGAGACAAGGATCGAGGAATGGAACCAGAGGAAAGAAGAGGACCAGCCGGAAAGTCAAATCGGGACAAAATACAAAAGCGGAGACGACAAGATACGCTTAAATGGAAAAAGCGGAAATAGTATCGATAAGGAAAATATAGAAGAGATTTTGCGAGAGTGGACAATCAGAAACGAGGAAACTTGGGAGAAAATAATGGAAAAGGAGGTGAGCAGCGTAATGAAAGAAATTAAAAAGATTATCGACGAGAATGAAACGAAAAAGACGGACCTAGAGGATGAATTAGTTAAGATGTAGGCAAAAATGTGGCTGGAGCAATCGAAGTGGGAAGTTCAATGCATGAATCGAGATCTGACGATAAGAGCATTGGAGAGCAAAATAGAATATTTGCAGAGAAAACTGGCAATAGTAGGGCATATCGAGCAAAACAGTAGGAAAGAAAATGAGGGAGAGGAAGGAAGGAGGAGGGAAAAGATGCAAATGGAAACCTAGAAACCCAGCACACCAACGATCTAAGTGACATAAGCGAAGAGGATCTCACGACCAAGGAGAACGCCGAAGAAGATGCCACGGAGTGATGGGAAGACGCACGGATAAGGGGTAGGCATGCCTTGACGAAGCAGCGGGAGAGGAAAAGCGCCAAATGCCCAGGAAAATTAACGTGGGGGGAATGGGAAAGGGAACAAAAAGAAAGATGCATCAGAAAAACGAATATCATAATAAGGGGAATAAGTTGTTCGAGTCGGCGTATCGAAGAGGAGGTGAGAGAGAAAATCCGGAGCCAGACGGGAATATGGCCACAGGTGAGCAGACAGTGGATTAAGGAGGGCCTGCTGGTGAAACTGGGCTCGGCAAGGAACAAAGCGAGCATGATGAAAAACAACTACCAAGAAGGAGGAGGGGAATTGACGATTACCGACGATTGGACGCAGCGGGAAAAACTGGCACAAAACTGGATTGAAGAGAAAGCGAGGGAGATGAGGGTCAGAGCCGAAAATGCGCGTACAAGGCACCAGAAAATACAAATTAAAGGAGAATGGATGCGTTAGAATGAAACAGAAGGAACGTGGGAAGAAGATCTAAGCAGGAAGAAGAGGCAGGACGAGGGCCATGACAGAAGGCGGGGTTTTCAAAGGAGACCAATAAGCAACATGGGCCGGAGATAAATCAGCGGAACATCCAAGTAATAACGTAGAACATTGCCGGCGCGGGGAAAAGCCAAGAAGTATGGGAATGGATGAAGAAGTACGATGTCATCGCATCCCAAGAGACCTGGACTGAAGAAAAGAACAAAAACAAAGTGATAAGCAAACTCGATAAAGACTTTAAGTGGAACATGAACCTAGCTATACGGAAAAACAGAAAGGGAAGGGTTATAGGTGGGCAGCTAGTCAACATAAGGAAAAGTGTAGCTGAGGACGTAGAGGTAGAAGAGTGGAAGGGTGGCCTCATAATTAAAGGCATGAAAGCAGGGAAAAACGGAGAAAAAATTACCGTTTTTACGTTATATAATAATTGCGGCTTCAAAAACTTAAAAGGAGAATTGCAAAATTTGGTGCAGAGGGTGCATGAGAACGAGGAAAGCGTTATAATAATAGGGGATATAAATGCGAGGACGGCGGAAGACATGGGTAAACTGAGGGAACAGGACGAAGAAAGGGGGCAAAGAAGCTCAAAAGATAAAAAGCAGAACGCGGACCGGAAAAAACTGAGTGAATTTTGCGATGAAAATGGGCTTCTAATTTTAAACGGTAGATGTGAAGGGGACTGGGTAGGACAGTGCACGTTTATAGGAGAGGGGAGAGATAGCGGGTCAGTAATTGACTATGTGATAGTGAGCGAAAACAAGGACTACTTGATCAAAAGAATGAAAATAAAAGTCCAAACAGAGTCAGATCACCTGCCAATAACGCTATGCATCGAACGGGACGAAAGGGAGGGAAAAGTTGAAGAAAATACTGGGGCAAACAAAGACAAAACAAGTCAAGAAGTGAAATTAATGTGGAGAGAGGAAATGGCAACAGAATATGAGGAAAAATGTAAGGGTCACTGGAACACGAAAATAGACGCACACGGAGGGAAGGATAGATGGGACAGGTTAATAGGAATGATAAAAACAACAGCAGAGGAAATTGGTATGACCAGGAAGGTGGGCTTAAAGAAGCATGCAAATGGGTTATGCCGAGAAGTGAGAAAACAAAGAAAAATAGTATGAGACAATCTAAAAAAATATATCGAGAAGGGGAGAGAGGAGGATAAACAAAGTTTAAGAGAGGAAAGAGGAAAATTGAAAAGAATTAAAAAAGAGAAAAAAGAGAAATATGGGAGAAAAGATGGGAGGAAGTAGAAAACAGTAGGAATGTAGGAGAGATGTGGAAGGCGATCAAACCTTTTAAACAAAGAAGAGTAAATCCAGGCAGCCAGATTAGCTTAAAAGAGTGGACCGGCTACTTCCTGGGACTGCTGGGGGGAGGGTAAGGAGAAAGAGAAGAGATGAACGAAGAAAGAAGTGAAATGGGAAGAAAAGAGAATAGTGAGGAGGATGACTGGCAAAAGAGGGCAAATAGAGAAATTGGCTGGACGGAAATGATAAGGGCGCTTAAAAAAATGAAGAAAGGGAAAGCAGCGGGCGGAGATGGGGAAGCGTTAGAATTTTTGAAAAGCATGGCAAAGGAGGGACTAATTGAACTAGGAGAAATTCTAAATGAGTTCTGGGGAGAGGCGGAAATAGGAAGAGGATGGGAAGCTGGAAGAATATTCCCCATCTATAAAGCAGGGGATATAAACAAGCCCCAAAATTATAGAGGGATAACGCTACTCAATACTGGGTACAAGCTATTAGCTAATATAGTAATATTAACGGGTAACGGGATAATAGTAACGGTAATAGTAACGGGAAGACTTAGATGCTGGATAGAGGGAAAAAATATGTTGAAAGAGAGCCAAGCAGGCTTCAGGAGTGGGAGAGGGACGCGAGACCATGCCTTTGTACTAAACGCACTTGTAAATAAAAACCTGAAAAGCAAAGGAGAGAAATTGTACGGTGCCTTCGTAGATTTTAAAGCAGCCTTCGACACAGTGGACCGGGAATTGATGATTCAAAAAGTAAAAGACATAGGAATAAGCGGCAAGCTTGTAAAAATGATAGAGAGAATATACCAGGAAACAACGAATGAAGTAGTGACCGGAGAAGGACCCTCGGAACGCTTCAAAACGGTGAAGGGAGTGAGGCAGGGGTGCCCACTAAGCCCGCTACTTTTCAATATATTCATCGAAGACATGGACAATATGTGGAAGAAAACGAATGAGGGTGGAACTGTAGTCGGGGGACAAAAAAGATATGCCTTGAAATTTGCGGACGACATTGTAATGGTAGCTGACGAGGAAGACGGGCTGAGGCATATGATAACAGGGCTGGAAAAATATGTGGAAAAGAACAATCTAACGGTTAATATAAATAAAACAAAGATTATGATATTTAGAAAAGGGGGCCAAAGGAGAGACGTAAGAAATGGCGGTATAACGAGAATGAATTGGAAATAGTAAAAGAATACAAATATCTAGGGATATGGTTCTCCACGGGAAACACCTTTGAGAAACACACAAAAATACTAACGGGCAAAATCAATAGGGGACGTGGGGAAATCAAACGCGACGTGGGGAATCTTTAAAAGAACGAAAATTAGCAGCCTTAAAAGAAGATTGCATCTAATGGAGGCGGTAGTAAAGAGTGGAATGCTATACGGAGCCGACATTTGGGGGTGGAAGAGGAGAGAACAGATAGAAAAATTCCAAGCAAGATACGTAAAAATGGCCATGGGAGTAATGAAAAACACGCCCGCTTATATTTGGAGAATGGAAGCGGGGTGCAGGGGAATGGAAGTGGAAACGTGGAAAAGGGCCGCAAGATATGTACTAGAAATAATGAAAATGGGGGACGGTAGGTGGCCAAAAAATGTCTGAGGTAGGAAGTGAGAGCAATAAAAAATGGCAAGCCATCGAAATGGGGGAAAAAATTTAAAGAAGCAATGGATAGCGTAGGAGCGGATGGAATTTGGGACTCCATATGGAATGGAAATATAAGGGAGCTGGAAAGAAAAATAGCAAGAGGCATTAAAATTAAAACCGAACAAGAGATACAATACGATTGGAACAAGATAGATGAAGGAAACATGGGCGAGGATAAGGTGTGGTAATGTTGGACGGGACGGAAAGAAAGGGTATACTGACCATAAATGCAGAATATGTCACGAGGCAAACGAAAATTTGCGGCATATATGCGAGTGTGGGGAAGCGAAAAGAAAGATCAATACAGGAATAGTGGATAAACTGGAGCAGTGGTTGGAGAATAGTAAGGGGGTGGAATTAGAGTGCAAAATTGAGGCACGACTAAAAAGGCAACCGGCAAAGGAACTATGTGATTATATACGACAATTTGAAAAACTAGGAACTTAGAAAAGACATAAGAAAACTGATGTAAGAATACTATTGTAAAGGGGACGGGAAGGGCACTCATGTAAACACCCTCAAGAGGGCATACTCGGAATAAACTACTACTACTTATACATGTTACTAGTGAGACCAATTTTAACATACGCCGCACCCATCTGGTGGAACACTAACCACACCATGTTCGAGCAATTGCGAATGTTTGAGAGAAAGTGCCTCAGAATATGTCTTCGACTATATCGGTCCGCGCACTCTGCCTTTCGCCACCTACCTACTAATAGCACACTATACAACCTAGCTAACATCCCAAGAATCGACTTGTTTGCATTGAGATTAACAAGGGATAATTTTAGTCGAATACCGCTTCTTAATAATGCAGTGATGGATGCGATAGCGGATCAAGATGTGCGCGAATCAGAGCGGCAAATTAAAATCGGCTACCCAACACCGCAAACGTTCCTGTTCTGTGATAATAACAGCCTTATGCAAAATGCCGCCAACATCCTGCTTTTATTTCACTGGAGGCGAAATAAGGCGGATAAACGCATAGCAATGTCCTCGCAATGATTATGCAACTAACCCCGAAAAATTCGCCGGCTCGCTTCTGATCCCGCAGTGCGATTTCCTCGACTTTTCCAGGCTCAAATTTGACCGATATAGATGACTAAGCCCAAACTCAGCTCACATAGCCGAGCTCATTGAAAGGCGGGATCAACACACCGTATCGCGCGGTCTCGCCAGCAACGGCCACCCCGGCGATCGTGCGCTAGCTGGTCAGCTAGCAACCCCTGTAAATATGTAAATAGCCTACTTATAAGTCCCTAGATTAAGTACTGACACCCAGAAGTTGACAGAGGTTTTTTTTACAATCCGTAGTTTTCATCATGTTCCCAAAGTAGATGTGCTAGTCAGTGCACATATGAGTTTCTCTTACGTAGAAGTTACAATCCTAAATAATATGTTATAATAGTCAAGTCGCCTTACACTTTGTGACAATAGTTATAATACTGCGAGTACTGTAAGCACACAGTCATGAGTATTCTAAATCAGATTTACGGTTTTGTGTTATTTGTTTGTTGTAACCATAAAATGTAAGGCCATCGGAAATAATAAACATTTCTATAAAAAATTTAAAAAAATATAAACGAAAGCGTGCATAGCTACGAATAGGAAGGTACTAGGTTCGAATCTCACACAGGTAGATGAAATATTTTCTTCTAAAAAAATTATATCAATGGGCTAGGGGATGACGAATTACGATGAAAAATCGTTGTGGTAAAACTCTCAATTAAGGGATTCATTTTATTTTGAATTTATTAAATATTTTATGTATATAGTACACGTAGATGCTGCTCGGGAAAGGAAGCCTTCATTTTGCGGGTCGAACATTTGGGCTCGGGCGTTGAATGGAGGGCCCGGAGGGTATTCGGGGCACCTACAGCAGGCTGAATGGAGGGTCCGGAGGGTATACGGTGGACCTACGGTAGGCTAAAAAGAGGGCCAGTAGGTAAGATACACAAATTACATCAGCGACAGCGACTCGAAAACTTTTGCGAGTATTATAAACACAAATCCGTACGGTAATGAGTGCCCTGGCAGATAAAAGTGAGTGCGTGGGACATATACAAAAACGTATGGGTGCACGACTTCGAAATATAAAGAAGACAGAGAAACTCGCTGGAAGGAACCGGCTGACGGAAGGTGCAATAAAAAACTAACATTTTATTATGGTTTGGTAATAATAATAAGTATCGATTCCGTCCAAAATATGAAAGAAGCTATAATAGCAACGCTGGATCATTATTGTTCAACAGACAAATCCCCTTGGCACGAGAATTGTTCAATAGGCATCGAAAGCTGGTGTGAATGGCGCAAAGCTGAATCCATGAACGGACTACAATCTTTTAAGCATCCTGCTTGATTGATTGATGAAAAAATTGAGAAACACATCCGCCCAATTTATGGGCATCGATCAAAGGATGACTTTTAACACGATGCTTAGGCGGTAACGCGCAAAATTGTCATGAGTCATTGAACTCAACAGTCTGTCACATCGCTCCAAAACACCTGATTTCCGGCCAAAAAGTCGTCCGGCCAAAAAGACAGGCGCCAGTCATTTAGCAACAAGAGGGCTCGTACAGCTCATACAGCTCGTACAGACTCGACCGAAGTCATCTGAACGAGTTCTTTGAGGAAGCAGAAGGCCTTCTGTAGGGACCAGGAATAGGTGATTAGCAGATTATTACTGTAAGTAAGCAAAAATTGATATTTCCTCCTATTGAAACCTTTGAAGGGCTTTTCTCCAGTTTTCATTTCCACGATTTCCCATATTGGCAGGCGTAATTTTTTTTATCGGTGGAGGCGCTGAAGTTGCGTTAGGTTCAACTCCACTTTTTAAAATGAAACCATGTATTTTTTCTCGATGGCTAGAATGACCTTGTGTTGTAGGTCGCTGAATTCGTCTTAAAATCGGTAATAATGTTATCAAAAGAAAGGGTTCCATTTAAAAGAGTGGAGTTGACCTTGACGTAGCTTTAGCGCCTCCGCCGAAAAAAATAGGGTAGTCCAGTTTGACGGCCTTCTCGAATACTGAAACTTTTGTCTGAAACATTTTTGGATATGATCAATAATTTGAGTGCTATTGCTCTGTAACACTTTATGTGCCTCACCATGTATATACGAGGAGCTGGCGTCCAAAAGGGTCACATAATTTTATTTGCCGCCGCAGTTAGGCATATTGTTACCTGAGGAGCCCGTGTATATCCCCCCTCCCCGTTCTCTCGAACGGGGACCGTCAAACAGTAAGTTCTCGAATATTATCGGAGGAAAAATTTGATCCAAACGATAGAAAAGTAAGGCCATTTTTCCTTTTCTTTTAATGATAACCGATCGATGGCTCTCTCGAAAATAGTGGTGAAGTTTAATTTCCGCACGTGATCGTGTAACTCCAAGAGCCGAGTGCGTGCTGCGAAATATTCGACGCAAAAAAAATATTCGGCCATGAAGATGTTTGCAACGATCCTTTCAACATACTGAATATTAACAATATTACATTGATTTTTTCAGTAGGCCCTGTTCATGGATGCAGGCACTATATGCAACATATGCGATGAAGCACTGGAGTGTGCTACATTGCAAGTCGACAACGTTGGAGAAAGGGGTCTCGAGTCATTAATTGCGAAAAGCAGAGAAGTTAGCGATCAAAAATGGGAGGTTTAGAGCAGTAGTGCCCCGGTTCTCGTGCATAACGCGTACCGGAAGTGATACTTAACAGCGACAGTCACAAGCACGGCCGGAAGAGCACCAAAACTGAAAACTTCATCGACATCTTCTCGTGCAGCACATGGTACGTCAGCGAGGCTCTCTGAGTTTTCCGTGGGCGGCGCCCACGGAAAATGAATTCAATTTCCGTGACTTGTGATTCATATGCGCAAAGCCATGGGATCGTCTTCACAAGCAACGCTCCGTGATGCAGTACGACTACATCAAGGACAAGCTCCTTGATTTCGCTGAACATCGAGAGACCGCAACAAGCATCGATTTGATACATCGATGGAAACATATCGAATCTCTAGTTGCTGTGGGTGTACGATATCACAAAAAATGTATAGATGTGTTTTGGACAATCCCAACCGACGAGTCGGGTCATCCTTCAAAAGCAGCAGAAATAGACTCGGCATTTCAACTCATTGCGGAGCACATAAAAGATTCGCAAAAAGGAAAATTCACAGCGACTGAATTACTCCATTTTACGGGCAGCAGATGTTTCACAAGAAAACTTTTGTATCGAAAATTTATGGAATTTTTCGGAGAAGATATCCACATTTTGCAGCAGCGAGGCCGTGAAACTTTGATCTTATATAAATGCTTCAGTATCAACGAGTTATGTGGAGACTGGTAAAGTGATCCGGATTCCCTCAATACAAGGCAGCAAGAAGCGATAGTTAACTTTGCAGGAGAGATCGTCCGTAAAGTATCGAGAATCACGATTATGAGAATGATTCTTACCAACCAGCTGGTAAATTTCTCCATTCAGTTCAACGAGACATTCCTCCACTTCTTCGTCCATTTATTGATAAACTTATTGCACCGAGTTCACTGGAAAATGTAGACGATGGTGAAGAGCGATATTTCGTGCAACGAAGTGCAACAGCCCATTCTATTGTAGCTCTCGTCCGACGTTCCGGCTTTACAACGCATCTGCAGCTGGCACTCGGAATTTACAGTCACCGAAAATGCGGATCGAAGTTGATAATCGATGTTCTAAATAAATCAGGCTCCTGCGTGTCATATTATCAACTGCAACAGTACGAGGCATCGGTCATCATGGATCCACCGAAATTCGTAGTTGAAGACGATGTTTGTGTGGAGCATGTCTTTCATAATACCGATTACAACGTTGGAACTTTGGATGGCTACAATACGTATCACTGCTTAGGTGGAATACCTGTCTATACGCCGGAAGAGAAAATAAGTTATGAAGGTCAGACGAAAAAATCGAAACGTGCCTCAAAGATAACAGCTGCAGCGATACCGCCACAGAGCATAGTGCGAACCATACCATAGACAGGCCATTCGAACGGATTGGAAAATATCGTGTACGACACAAGGAAACTCGTATCCACAGATTCGCCTACATTGCCAGCCGCATACTTGATATATCTGTGGGCAAAGCACTGCAACATACAAAATGTACCGAGTTGCAGAGGTTTTATGGAGGTTTTGACGGCGGATAACACTTATGATGTATCCAAAGTTATTTGTCCGCCTTTCATCAATCAGCCTCCTTCCAATATGAGCACTATTAACACAGCTTTACGTACCGCTCTAGCTGAGGCTCGTCGAATTAATCAGATAACGTGTTTCGTAACATTCGACCAACCATTGTACTACAAAGCTCGTGCGATTGTTGCAGCATCGGAGAATGCGCTGAAAAAATTGTGGTTCGCTTTGATGGGTTTCACTTGCTCATGTCCTACTTGGGTTCGATCGGTCACATTATGAATGGCAGCGGACTTGAAGACATCTGGGCAGTAACATACGCTCCAGCGTCAGAAGAGATGTTGACGGGGCATGCTTATGCTCGTGCAATGCGCGCTCACATCTTGACATTTACCGCTCTGGGAGTAATGACCAAAGTTGGCGTAGAGAACCTCCGACTATCAGTGATTGTCAAGCGAATCCTTCAATTAGTAAGATAACTACGGACTAGATCGCACAATTAAATATTTAAAAAAATCGAGGACCTACAGCACAACTATGGATACAATAGTTTGAGTGCGTCGTAATTGCGTTGCAGTTTCTGGAGACTGAACGCTCAGGCAACTGGAAATTGGACCTTCGAAGTATTCGTAAAATGTTGCCTCTATTCCATGCTGCAGGCCAATTCAACTACGCTAAAAGCGTTCAAATACATCTTCAAGATATGGTTACCATAGAGCTGAGAATGACCGACGATGAATATCGAAGATTGACAACGGAGGGCAATTGCATGGTGCGG
Organism: Ophion costatus; assembly: GCA_951751655.1. Taxonomy (NCBI): domain Eukaryota; kingdom Metazoa; phylum Arthropoda; class Insecta; order Hymenoptera; family Ichneumonidae; genus Ophion; species Ophion costatus. Next base: position 12,353,997 of record OX632365.1, on the reverse strand, counting down.
AGGTTTGACAAAGCTTGGTGCGGTGTGTGGACGGACATGACGATTGAGCGAACTTTAAAGAGATTCTTCGGTACAAATCTGAAACATGGCAGAGGTGTTACACCTAGTGTCATCACAAGATTTTTATCATTAATGCCATTGTCATTCTCAATTATTGAGTGCTTAGAGGATTATTGTGGCATCGCATCATCTACAAGCGAACAATACGTCGATCTCGCCAACCGTCGAGTGAAACGAGATGATGATGACATTAGGAAGTTCATATTTAGGTTTGAGGAACACCGTCCTTTTCAACCTCGAAGTTCCTTGTTTTCCTTCTCGACGGGAATTGTTGGTACGATTACTACAGATTGTCATCTAGCATTCGACAAAGGGAACAAAGTATGGAATTCATGGTGGGAAAGGGTGTTGCTAAAGTTTCATTGTCTGCGGCAAGCAAAGTGAGGAATCTGACGGCAGTCCAAATGGAGACTCACGTTAACAACGACACGTGTTCAGTCGACTCTGCTCTACTCTTTCAACGTATTTCAGTTATGTTTCGTGGTGACGAAGAACAGGCACGGAAAGCACTCGAGTTCGAACTTTCACCGTAGAACTTATCACTACTCGACGGGTGTGGTCTCATGAGGAAGAAATCGAAGTCCGAAGTTTACAAAATATTCAAGCCGTACGTTTTCCAAACCGAAACATTGATCCGCAACAGGACCTTTGTCATCGCTGGCGGATTTCTACTACACAACGTCAGCTGGCCGCATGGAACATCGTTTCAAATAATTTGCGAATCATGCCACTCGCAAATCATTAGCAAATACGGAGAAAATTCTTCGGTCGTCTTCGATGGATACACCAACGAGTATATTGGCATAAAATCGTACGAGAGGTACCGTCGGCATCAACGAAATATGGCACCGGATATCGAGTTCACAGAGAGCACCCACGTCACTTTGAGCCAAAAGAGATTTCTGCCGAATGTGATCAACAAAATCAAACTGGTGCAGCTACTATCGGAATATTTACGTAGCCGCAGTCTCAACGTGAAAGTTGCACAAGAAGATGCGGACGCGCTTATAGCCAGGACAGCGATTGAGCTATAGCAAAGTAGCTCAATCGCGGGCCGCGACGTGGAAGTGGTCGGTAATGACACCGACCTGCTGGTTTTATTGATCGGTTTAGCAGATTCCAGTCCTCCGTATTTTTACAAGATCACGCCAGGTGGTTAAAAAATACTTTGTATTATACAGAAGACCACGTACATCTGAAGCCGTATATTTTATTTGCTCACGCATTCGCTGGGTGTGACACGACGAGTGCTGTGTACGGCAAAGGAAAGAAGAGCGTCATCTTCATTCTGCAAAAAAATGTCCATCTGCAGACTGCAGTAAAAACGTTCTACAACGCCGCTAGTACCATCGAGAGCCAGTGTGAATGAGCAGAACAAATAATCGCACATTTATACAGCTTCAAAAATTCAAATCAGTCGCTCATTGATGCTCGATACGAAAAATTTGCATCGCTTGCCGTGCACACCAGCATTGAAATTCGATTGGCGGCCTTACCTCTAACGCAACCCGTCCTACGAGAACACGTGAAACGCATATTAGATCAGGTGCAATCGTGGTTGGGCAACGACTTGAATGCACAGGATTGGGGCTGGAGGCGGACCACCACGATGATGATCCTTATCACGAACACTAAGAATTCAGCGCCTGACACTTTGTTGACGATGGTAAGTTCTCAAAAAAATTTGAGTAGACTAAATATTTCAGCGGTGAAACAAGTTGAATTTTTGAGTTATTTCTTGAAAATTAACAATCCTTTAATTTCGTAAAATGTGAACCATCGAGCGTTTGTCTTGTAAATTGAACACCAATGTTACCTTTGTTATACTTGATTCGTAGAAGAAAAAAAATTAGCACGATGTTTGGAAATGTGCAAAAATTTGCATGGCTCAATGATTTTTCGAAAAATTCACGAACTTGTTAAGTGAACACCGTTTGACTAATGTTTCGCGAATTTGGAATGAACTATATCAAAACTCACATACATTCTCTGCGCCCGCAAAGTCTTAATCCTTTTCCCTAGATGTGTATGTTTCAGGTACAATGTGCATGCACGGGAGACTGTAAGACTACACGGTGCAGCTGCCGAAAAACTGGGCTGCTGTGCAGTGAACTGTGCAAATACTGTGGAGGACAATCCTGCTTCAACTTATCCAACACGAATACAGTCGATGATTCAGTCCCTGCAGAAGGAAGAGACGAGGATAATGAAGATATCCGAATAAATGAATTCCTTGATATTGCCGCAGAACTGAACCCCGAGGATTTTGATTATGACGAGGAAGCTAACGAAGGTGAACAAGAAGACGAAATAGAATTAGAATACGATTTTGAAGCAATGTAGATTATTATAATTTTAATATATGTTACAAATATTTGTATACTATATATTATAAAATATTATAAATAGATTTTGTGTTTTATAAAAACTTCGTCTCATCTGTTTTTTTTCGCTAAATGTTCGACCCACCCTTCAGTGAAAAATAATTTTCATTAAGAAAAAGATCACTTTGGAGACTTGGAAAAATGAAAAAATTCAATTTCTTTATAATTTCATCAGATGTGATGGTCGAGCGGATGATTCATGGGATACACGAGGAGAGATTTAGATGTTATAAATAAACTGAAGGAAGGTCTCGTTGAGAGTTAAGTTTATTACTAAGTTCCGATTGTCGAGGGAGTGCACGTCTTGATGGTCGGGGACTTGGACATGGACTCATTGCTCTTGGTCCAGCGGAAGGAAGCGTGGTTAAGGGGAGGGGCCTAAGAAAGGCAGAGGGGATGCCACGCGCGGGTATAGTGAAGCGCGTGGGCATAGGAACAATGGGACTGACAAGGAAACGTGGCGAGGTCGATGTCTCCGATTTCGATGAAAATTGGCATGCTTGTAGAATGGGCAAAAATAGGCGACACGTATTTTTTTATATCGGCGGAACCCGATTTTTAAGGGTTGAAAAGCCCCCTCGAAAATTAGGGTGTTTGTCGTTTTTCGTCGATAACGTTTTAACGGTACGTGATATGGAAAAACTTCAAATTGCAACAAGGTTTATTTTTTCGTGTACTATACATTGGAGATGAGAACGATGCAGATAGCAACAAATTTCATATTGTTTATTGCAAAAATGCAATTTTTTCAACCGTATCTCCGAGAATTTTTAATCGATTGGGAAGTGAAATTTGCATACATGTAGAGAATGGAAAAGTGCGGATACGCATTTTTTCTTTTCCCGATATCTCACAATTAAGGGGTTGAAACTGCCGTCGATTTTTTTGCCGAGAGCATCGTATTACCAGCTAGCCTTTTGGCATTTCGGTCTAAATTCTCGTCAATATACGTTCGTGTTATGACGCAATTGCATATTTGTAACATTCCAGCCCCTCCCCCCAACGGTCCCCCTCTCGAAAGGCAAACGTTCAAAGGTCTTACCGTGCGACATAGACGAAAATTTGTAGAAATAAAAATGGGTTACAAAGGAAGTACAATCAGTCAAAAAGTCGATACACATGTTCTCGTTTTGGCGGAACGACACTCTTAAGGGGTCAACGCACCCTTAACAACTTTGTTCTCTCTATAGCTCGTGAACGGGCCGAAATAAAAATAAAGTTCGATAGGAAAAAATGTTGTATTCTTCGACTACTAAACATTCATGATGATAATGATGAGTACAGCAATAAATGGCGTGTTGTTTATTGCAATAATTCGTGAATTACTTGTGAAAAATCACCCTTCAGTTTTCCACTAATATGGGCAGAGGCAAGGATCGCAATCACGGACTGACTTCGTGCTTCGGGAAGCAACTGGATTACAATTGTATATTTACGAAGAAATTCTCCCCCGCCACGTACTGCCTTTGAAGATTACAACACAATGGGAAAAGTATTCTCACGCTTACTCATTTAAGAAATGTTTTTCTATGGATTATACAGGGTGCGCCAGAGAAACTTACTGATTTGAAAGGGCAATAAAAACAAAAGTACTTCAATTATTGTTTTAAATTTTTTTTTATTTGAGAATACAATATCCCAATTTTTTTTTCATGTAGTCTTGAAAATTACATCGGATAAATGGCGACCCCCATTGCGCATACACTGATGAAGTCGATTTTTGAAATTCGTATCCACTCTTTGCAGCATATCAATCGGTATGTTGGCAATGGCGTCGCGAATGTTGTTCTTGAGGTGTGCTATGGTCCGTGGTCGATCGACATAAACCAGAGATTTCAAATAACCCCATAAAAAGAAATCGCATGGAGTCAAATCTGGAGAGCATGCCGGCCATTGGAGATCGCCTCTGAGAGAGATGAGGCGGTCGGGGAAATGTTGTCGCAACAAATTGACGAAGACCCACCAACAAATTGACTCCATGCGATTTCTTTTTATGGGGTTATTTGAAATCTCTGGTTTATGTCGATCGACCACGGACCATAGCACACCTCAAGAACAACATTCGCGACGCCATTGCCAACATACCGATTGATATGCTGCAAAGAGTGGATACGAATTTCAAAAATCGACTACATCAGTGTATGCGCAATGGGGGTCGCCATTTATCCGATGTCATTTTCAAGACTACATGAAAAAAAAATTGGGATATTGTATTCTCAAATAAAAAAAAATTTAAAACAATAATTGAAGTACTTTTGTTTTTATTGACCTTTCAAATAAGTAAGTTTCTCTGGCGCACCCTGTACTTATTACAATAATGATAGTCATGATAAAAGTGTTTGAAACAAAGAGATTTCTTACACCACGCACAAGTGATAATAGCTGCTTCGCCGCATATATTGCATGTCGGTACATTTTGTGAAAAGCAAAATTCTACCGGATTTTCGAAGTTTGGTGGTCATTCTTCTTCGTACCCGCTTTTGTACCACGCATATTTGAAAAGATTTGTAAACCGTGGAGAAGAAAACTGGTTGTGTGTAAGAGATTGTAATTTAACAATATTGTCTCTCAAATGCAGATTGACATCGTAATTGTATAATATTACTGCGTCTGTAAAGTGTTTGACGAAGTTTTTCCATACACGGAAGCCATAAACATCAAGGGGCTGTATCATTCCAGTCGTACCTGCAAGAATTACTAATTATCTAAAGGACTGATTGTCTAAAGAACTAATGAAAGTGTTGCAATATATTTACCTGCTGGAATGGTTAAAACTTTAATATCTTTCCCTTGCATATCCATTTCTTTAAATACAGTTGGACATTGACCGCTCCAAGAATCCAGAAGTATTACCGATTTTGGACCCGTATTGGGAATATATACTACTAGGATCCATCGCTTGAAATGATTAGTCGTCAATTTTCCAGATTTCGAAGCCAATAGAAATATATTTTCGGCTCTGAACATAGTTTGTTCCACTCGAGGACTAAATTTGCCGGTAGGTTCATTTAAAACGATCAACATAGGTGCCAAAAGCTTGCCACTCGCAGAAACCAAAGGCTGTCTAGTATAACTGGGTGTTGTTGATGTTTTCAATTGCACGACTGCCTCAACGGATTTCTGCCCTTGTTTCGCCAATGTGCGGCCTGTATGTAGCTCTAAATTGAATCCATTCTGATCAGAATTAAATGTGTTTTCAGCCCCAACGTTGGCTATGTTGACTTTCACCATTTCTATAAATTCGATAGCTTTGTTTTGAAGTGTATCAGCGTTTAATAATTGTTGTTTTGTTACATATTTAGTAATCTTCGAAGACATCGTCGAAGATCTATATCAAGGACAGGCAGCCTTCTGTCCAAAGCATCATTAAAATTGTTCAACGTGTAGTGAGCTATCTTTGTTAACTTTTCTTTGTAGGTGCCACCCTTGTTTATACTGTGGGCCCACCGGCGCAACTACGACTCTGACTTCACCTTTTTGAATTTCGTTTGAACAGATGATAACTTTCTATTCCCATTTGCCCCGGATCTCCAGTAATCTACAGCTCTTGTCTTGTATTCGTAACTCAATTCTTCTATATCTTGGGTACATACATTTTCATCAATTTTTGGATCTAGGTATCGTTGTCCGTGCCAATCTCCTTCACTGTCATCTTCTATTACGGCTGCTTCATGAATTTCATTTGGTAACAGAAAATCCAAACCAGTTTCGACTTCCATTTTCATAGGTTGATCGATCGCTTCAATGATCATGTTTTCTAGATCCTTACTGAACTGTTTTTCCTGTTTGGTGATTGGAGTGCAAGGCAAATTCATAGCACTTATCGCTATGGATAGAAGTTGAATAACATTCACCGGATTAACGTACATTTTTATTTGTATTTCGAACTCAAAATGTATGGCTGGCTTCTCCGTCGTAACTGCAGCAATAATGGTCGTTGGTGAATGTATATGACTCGAAACCCAATTGATAAATACACACGAAAAAAACAACGACGACACACGCTATTACCAGAACTGCTATTAATCTTTCATAAGGCGATTTCAAGGTTATCACGAGAGCCGCTCTTTGCACCGTAGTCGCTCTTTGTGAAGATTTATTTCTTTCGTTCATTGGTTCCGCTGTTTGTGAAATTAAAGTTAAAGATAAAGATTAAATTATGCTGCGTTAGAAGCTGATAAAAATGTTTGCATCATTCTGTTCATGAGTTGCAGCGGCAACCCAAAAACGCTGTAACCTCTGCAGATAATGCCTTCGATACGGTGAGCGGAGTGGAATTTCTTTGTAAATATACAATTGTAATCCAGTTGCTTTCCAAAGCACGAAGTCAGTCCGTGATTGCGAGCCTTGCTTCTGCCCATATGAGTGGGAAACTGAAGAGTGATTTTTCACAAGTAATTCACGAATTATTGCAATAAACAATACGCCATTTGTTGCTGTACTCATCATTATCATCATGAACGTCTAGTAGTCGAAAAATACAACATTTTTTCCCTTCGAACTTTATTTTTATTTCGACAACGAGAAAATGTGTATCGACTATTTTGACTGATTGTACTTTCTTTAAAACCCATTTTTATTTCTAGAAACGTTCGTCCATGCCGCACGGTAAGAACTTTGAACGTTTGCCTTTCGAGAGTGGGACCGTTAGGGAGGAGGGGCTGGTATGTTACAAATATGCAATTGCGTCATAACACGAACGTATATTGACGTGAATTTAGACCGAAATGCCAAAAGACTAGCAGATTATAAGATGCTCTCGGCAAAAAAATCGACGGGCGGTTTCAACCCCTTAATTCTAGGATATCGGAAAACGAAAAAATCCGTATCCGCACTTTTCCATTCTCTACTTGTATGCAAATTTACATCCCAATCGATTAAAAATTCTCGGAGGTACGGTTGAAAAAATTGCATTTTTGCAATAAACAATATGAAATTTGTTGCTATCTGCATCGTTCTCATCTCCAGTGTATAGTACACGAAAAAATAAACATTGTTACAATTTTAAGTTTTTCCATATCTCGTACCGTTAAAACGTTATCGACGAAAAACGAAAAACACCCTAATTTTCAAGGGGGCTTTTCAACCCTTAAAAATCGGGTGCCGCCGATATAAAAAAATACGTATCGCCTATTTTTACCCATTCTACAAGCATGCCAAATTTCATCGAAATCAGAGACATCGACCTCGCAACGTTTCCTTGTGAGAGAAAAGAGGATTGCTGATGAGGATTTGTTGAAAGAAAGATTAGGTTTAGCTAAGCGTTGGAGTTTTGGTGTGAACGGATGTTGATAGCGTTTATGAAGAGTCGGATGTAGCGTGAGAGCGAGTTGGGAACAGGAGTCGTGTGGGACCGTGACACAGAAATACCAAAATTCATGGCTATTTACACCATTCCCGACTAACTTTGCCTTCATTATATTCTACAAAAAAGAAAAAATAATTGTAGCAATAACAACAATAATAACAATTTATACATAAACTTATAAAAATAAAGAAAAAAAATGAATTGAAAGAAAATATTACACAAAAACTTGGAAGAAAATTATCATCTTGAGACAGCACGATTGCCTTAAAGATGTCAAAAATACGTGATATAGATATAGATAGTTCTACGAAATGTAAATTCTCAATCGAGCGAAAATGCTCGCTTTTTTTCCTACCCGCACGTGAACGCTCGTTCTCAGACACCACGCTGGACAGGTGCAGACATTCGGAGGCAAAAACGCGGAGAACGACTTGGAATTGGTAAAATATAAATTGATAAATAGAAAATTAATAAATAACTGAAATTATCTATTATGAGAACGCAGAGTTCTAACGAAAACGGAAAAAGGAACAGAATACGGAACACGAACCCGGAACGCCCCATTTCTAATCGGTCACCTTGATCATAGGACTGTCACGTTTTTTGATTAATTAAGAATATTTTCAATAATTTTAATTCTTCAATTAAGATTTGAGGGAATGGAAATTATATACATAATTTTAACTCTCTTAAATTTTCTTAAATTTTAATTCTTGAATTAAAATTATGTACCTAATCGAATGCCACGAATCGTAATGTGAGAATTAAAATTATGTATATAATTTTAATTTCTGAATAAAATTTTGCGGAATTACAATGATGTACTCAATTTTAATTTGAATATTTAAATTATGCACATGATGAAAGTTGACAATAAATATTTTGTCTAGACATAATAAAAATTCCGTGTGTTACATCCGTATATTATTTTTCCATAATTCTCCTTCACATTCCCTCTAATAGATTTTCACATAAGTTATAGCGATTAAGTCCTTGGGAATTGAACTCATTTGAACTTTATATTGCAAAGTCATGCATTCTCCGAGCACAACTCGCATTGAGAAACCAAAATTGATGCGCTTAGTTTCAACCCCGATTTCTTCACAATGCTGATGTCTTCATCAGCAACTTGCGAAGCGAATGAACTTCAATGAGGACTCGGAAAAAGCCACAGCCGCTCAGCCTATACGTATTTCGAATTTCGTCACTTAGAGGCAAGCAAAATTGCTGATTGGCACCAAAATTTAGAAGCAACCCACCATCGAGTTGCCATAATTTACGTTAGTCTCTCGCGAATCTTAGGACTGAGCGGAGCTCAACAGGGGCCGAGGCTCTCTGTACCCTAAGTCTTTCCCGTGCCCTTAGAAGTTAGTTACGAGTACGCGATCTTCGATTCGTAGCGATCAAGCATCACTACCCGAGGGTTAAGTGAGGCACTGAGGTGCAGCGTCTCATCACGCTTCGCAGGCTAAAAAGAACTCATTACTGTGTAGAAATAATTATTCGTTCAACCAATCGCTTAAATAATAAACCCCAACTCGTAATTTGCGTACGTGAGTGTCATACTATTGCACTGTCTTTGAGGAGACCTGAACGTCCAGCATCAGCACGGTATCAAATTACAAGCTCATCAAATCGTAAGTTCAATCAACCCATGTTTAATGTAATAATTTCCAACTTTGTCAAACCGATTTAACCAATGAAAGGAAACTGCGATAATAAGCTAAATTGTCAATAATAATTATCTGTATCAAAATTGTATCCTCCATTTCCAATTTCTCAAACCTTGATAACGAAATATATACAGAAATTCCGACAGAGCATACTTGTCTCTTATTCAAAAGGCCCAATAGCCTTATATTAACCGACTAGATAGGTGCGCCAAGCGCTTTAACGAGTAAGGCCACTGTAACGGCCCAAAAAAAAGGTTTTTTCACTAATTTTTTGCTCCCGAAATTGAAGGTATTTGAAAAAAAACTTTTAATGGTGTTATCGGGCATACATTAAACTTTATTATAAAATTTTTTTACAGTAAAAAAAAAACAAAATGGCGGTTCCACAGCTATCTTCCCGGGACATGTTTTGCTTCCAGGGCTCCGCGGCACGCAGCACCACTGGTGCACTTTTGAATCTAGAACAAAAAAACAAAAAACCATTAATCTAGAGGGCTATAGCTAGAGAATGTCGATCGGATTTTAAAAAGTATCAATTTTTGTGGATTTGGCGTGCGTTTGAAAAAAAAATTGATTTTTGACGAAAAAAACGGCAAGTTTTTTGTTAATAAAAAATCAATAAATAAAGTTCTTGAAAATTCCGATCGACATTCTCAAGATAATGTAAATGTTCACATCTGGTTAAAATTTCAAGTAAAAAAAATGAAAATTGTTCGAGTTATGCTGCGTGCCATTTTGAAAAACCATGTTTCGAGAAAAACGCGTTTAAAGTTTTGCGAATAGTTTTTTATTGGAAAAAATTAAAAAAATAAGTTAAACAAAATTTTTACCGTTAGTCTGCAATCCCAGCACCATACATTTGTCCTTCGATAGCCAAATTTTCGTCTTCTTCGTCTTTCCTGGTTGATTTTTGGAGCGCGCGCGCACTTTTGGCCGCGTCGCTCAGAGATGTCTCCGCGTACGTGATGCGTTTGGCGTCGGCTTCGATGCAGAAATTATATAACTGTACACCAATTTCCACCTCCAACATCTTGAATATTTGCAAGACGTTGGTAAGGCCGCCATTGAATATGCAAACAGCGATATCCGTCGCAATATCTAGTACAGTTTTTCCGCTTGAGGATGATTTGGGGGCCAAACTCCAAGCGGTAGCGTTGAAACTTTCGTTATTGTTTTGAGTATAGGCCCCCAAGCAACGCTCCAGCAACTCGTCCCGGCTCAATTCCATGTAGATGGGTTTGATGGCTTGATAAACCTCCTCACTCATTGGCTGATTGTGATGATACGCATCCAAGGCATTTTCTGCTTTCGCTTTCTTCCAACTGCACCAATTCTCCGAACATTTTTCGTGCTGAGGCTTTTCATCCGTTGACATTTTGTGAAAAAGGGTTGCCCAGATCTCATTTTTCATATTTTTGATGGAATCGGAATTTCGACGGATTGCTAAGCCGTAATAAATGCTTAGTTCGTCAATCAATTTGGCAGTGAGTTTTCCTCTTCCCCCGAGACCTTTTGTTCCTTTTTTTAAGTTTCTCAATCGAGTGCCCATTCTTTTTTGCACGTGATCTATGCACTCTTTTTTTTTAACATCAACATTTTCATAAGGCTTCGAATCCACGATGCCTTTGAAAGTTTTGGAATCGCCATCTCCGATATAATTGCAGTCGTTTCGGAGCAAGTTTTGACACGCTTGGCGGCGACCTTCATTTCCTAAGGACAACAAATTTTTTTTCGCACAGGACCTTTTTTTTCTTATTCTAGAGGGTTTAAACTATTTTTTAAGCCAATAAAAAAAAATCGATTTTTCAAAAAATTTACAGTGGCCTTACCCCTTAATAGCTAACCCGAAAAATATATTGAGATAGATCGGAAGACTCCGACTCTAGAGTAATTCCAAAATAAATCTCAGCCCGCTCAGTAACACGAGCGAGCATAACACGTGCGATTCAAAATTTATTTCAATTAATTGAATTGTTATAATTGTGATATTTCAATTTGACTTTGAAGTCGTAGTATAATTTGAATTTATCGAATTTAAATTCGCAATTATTTTGTGGCCTATTAAATTTTTCTCCTGCAATTTTGATCACTGTAGAGCTGAATAAAAATACATTACTGTTTTCTTATAACATAATAAAAATGAATTAAAATGATGTCTAGACAAAAATTTAATTCCACGTTTTTTGTATCCTTTCCTGTGTATTTTGAATTACTTTTATATCTAAACATAAAATTAATTCATTATTGACTAAATAAAAATGGTTTCAGAAACTATTAGTTTCTGTTAAAATGAAATATCGTTTTTTTGTTATTCAAGTTTCGGCATTTTTTATAATAAATAGCAAAACGGCGTGCCATAAGCATCAATATTTGATTTAAAAACGCTGCGCTTATATGCCGAGATATGTAGATATATAGAACGCTCGATGCTCAAACTGCGAAACACGAAAAATGCTCCCTGGCGCGTGAGAAAATAGAAACAGAGAAAATACGGTTTTGTCTCTCGCTCCCACTTTCTATTAATGACCGAGAGGCCCGAGGAGAGCCGAGAGACCCTTCATTTCTGTGTATTATTATTTCTGTGTACACACTAGCCCGCTCACGGATGCAGACCGACGGCAAGAGGGGAATATCCCCACTTTCACAATCTTTTTCCAATATTTCTCGCTTATTTTTGCAAATACGTATATCGAACTGTGACATTTTCCATGTTTTTGTAGAATTCTCTACAACTTTGGTTTGAAACTTTTTTTCGATTAAACACCTAGATCCTAAGATAAACCGGTTTTTAACTCTTTTCTCAAAAACTCGTGGTCTGATTGGAAAAAAAATAGCACCATCCAATTCAGCGTCGTCGAATTACCCTTATATCAAGTTTTCATGTCTGCGGGAAAAAAAGTGCTTACTTTTCCTCTTTTTTACTGGTCTAAATCGCCGGTTCAAACGAGAACTTTATCTCCTATAATATCGAGAGCTGAAATATTATTTCGGGAGCTAGAATATTCTGATAGAGTATTCCTTTTGAAATCGATATTTTGTGCCGGAGTTACCCCGCAAACGGAACGGTAACATATCGGGACCTTTTCTCATTGGTAAGCTAGAGACTCTCGGAGATCGCATCCCCGGGTCACCGTGCGAGAGCGGGTAAAGCTTGTTTCCCGAAGCGCGGCGTGGAGATCTCCAGCCTCCGCCCGTAACCCAAACGGCCCGCTTTCCAGCACGGTGCACCGCTACGGTGAGGCGCCGACGTCTCAGCCGGGAGTGCACCGATTCCCCGAGAGGCCTCGTTGGGTGCATCTCTCGGTTGGGATTACTCGATTCGTTGAGCCACACGCCGCTCGACCGAGTTCCGAACGCCAACCCAACCTAACCAAAACACAACCGAAAACCGAAAATGAAACAAGACAAACACGCTAGAGAAAAGGCCCTTAACACGAACGGATGGGTCACAACCCGGGCATCAAGAGCATGAATTGATTATCGGTAGCATTTCTGTGACGTGACTTAAAAACACACACCCACACCGACACCCACACACACACACACACACACACACACGCGCGCGCGCGCACACACACGCACACGCACACACAGTATATATATATATATATATATATATATATATATATATATATATATATATATATATATATATATATATATATGTATATATATACGCAACTTAAGCTAAATTCAAGCTTACCTTCTCCAGAACCTTAAAAGTCGTTCACAATCATTTCTAAATACCACTAGTCCAGTCATTACGTACATTCAAAAAAGAGAATGAAATAAGGAATCAAATTTTTTTATATGTTGTGGGGGATACCTAGAAAAGCTTAACTTGAGTTTTTCGACCAAGATTTCTTAGGAGCTTTCGCCGCCATCTTGAAAAAGGGGTAAAATTTGTTTTTTTGGCAATAACTCGGCTATCCGATGAGATTCGAAAATTTTTCTTAGAAACTTTTTTGTAGCTTTTTTTGTGCTCTACAATTAAGTCTAAACCATTTTTAGCGTATCATGCATCGTTATCGAGATATCGATCGAAAAAGTCAAAAATTTAGGACAAAACTTTTGTTTTTTGCTATTTTTTTTTTGGTCATCAATATCGAAAAAATTGAAGAAATGCAACTTGTAGAGCATATTCAGACCTACAATTTCCTTTTTGGACTTTTTTATTTTGGACAAAAATTACGATCTCCAGCGCGCCGCAAAGTTGGTGAATCCATGCTCAGCGTCGAGCGAGCCGCTCGCTCGGTTGTATCTGAATGTCGAATCGGATGGGAAATTGTTAGGGGAATTCATGCGATATGAAATAAACAAATAGAGCAACAAATTAAGCATCATACGCAAGAAATTTATTTAACAAATAATTTGTTTATGCAGTAAAAAAAAAGGTTGTCCAGTACATTTCTGCGAAAAAAAAGTACAAAACACACGTTGAAATGAATAAAAGATTGTCTCGAGAAACTTTTGTAATAAAAAAAATGCAAACACACTCGTTAAAACGGATGACAGGTTTTTCAAGAAATTTTTTCAATACAAAATAAACGTATATGGAATATAAAAAAACACATGGGACTTTTGTCGATAAATTTTTTGTGCACTCGAGACACGAACGATGGACTTTTTTCATTTCTTTTTTCGCTTGGATGGTTCAGGCTGAAGGTCTTCGTCCTCCGTACACTCTTCGAGTTATTGTGTCTGTTGAGACGTTGGAAATGATGCTGATCCGTTGAAAGCATCGTCATCATCATCGTTACAAACATCGTCGTCGTGAAGCAAAATGTCGACTCTGGCGACGTTATTGCATGTTTGTCCACTGCAGTGCAGGCAAATAACCGAGCAACTAATTCCTGCTTTTCTGCACCCACAGGAGGCCTCACAATTTCCTTTACATTTACAGGAAATGAGTTTTAATAGTTCAGGCGGAGCAGGTTCGGCGGTGCTGGTGATTGGTTCGAGCCCTCGATTAGTCTGTCGCCAACCCCATCCTTGTGGGTCTTTGAAAAATCCGAGGCAGGTTTGAACTTGTGTTACGTCCCGGAGAGAGATTTAGAATGGACTCGCGAGGTTGCCGAGTTTGTGCGCGAATTTTGAAGAGAGGTAGATTGCGCTGTGAGTCTTAATTGGTTTCCGCGCGAATTCCGAACACAGTTTAATAACAATTCGATTTAGACGATTTAAGGTGCGTGCTTTGGTTTGAGGTTGAGGTTCGCCCGATACTTTGATCGAATAACTTACTCTCGTGAGTGTTCTTTCGATTTACAAATAGAGTTTATTAACACACTTGTATGTATATATATCTATCGGTTGAATATAAGACGCGTACAGTGGATTGAGAAATAAGTTAGACGGTTACGCGGACAGAGTATTATCTGAGTAAGTCGACTTTTCGATTCGGAGACCGATTACAGAGTGACGCTCCTTCGTCTTACAAAAACGGCGAAAATTCGGTTTTGGGAGAAGGAGTTTTTTGGGAGGGTGCATTTCCTACGATGCGTTTTTTAGGGATCGGATAATCGGTCGTAAAAGTTACGTTAGTTTTCGGGATTGGTTAGCGGAGTAGGGGAACATGATTCTGGATTTCTTATTGGGTCGCGGCTGAGATAGACGCAATCGCTGCTCTATTTCCAAGAATCGGCCTTAGCGCACGTGTACTCATAATTCTCGCTGAGGGCCTGTTTTACGCCCGTGTGGAGTCACGGGCGAGTTTTCCGTAGGGGTCTGTTTGGGATTTAGAGTGAGAGTTTCTGTTCGCTTTGGTCTTGCGTTTTTTCTATTCGGGAATTTTCCTACGTGAGTTTCTCGCTTGGAGCACATTCGCTCGTAAATTATATACTATCGGTGATTTAGTGCGTGGGAGCGGATGCAAGTCGCTTTCCCATTCTGGGTCTTGTGGCAAATTTCGACTATCGCGTCCATAAAGTTTACAAAATATAGCTTTGGTCGAAAAATGAGGGTGCCGCTATCGTGCACGTGTGCAATGATAATTTTTTGGGGTAGAGTAAAAAATTTGAAGGCTGGGACGTAACACTTGTAGGTATGTCCGGAAAATGTGTTGACGCACAGCGCTTTTCGTTGGCAGGAGTAGTGCGAGGTGATTTATTTTATTCGCAGTCATCGACTTTGCGAAGCGATGGAATCGCAAAATATTTATTGACTTCTCCTGCTTATTACCACCATACAGGGCGATAAGGAATTGCTCTCCCGCGCAAGTTAGAACCTCCGGATCGACCTTTTCTTTTTTAAATAATTCCACCGATGACCGTAGCTCTGGATTCTTCTCGAGAGTGTTAATGAACTTCGACTTTCCGATGTTATACAAAGATGATGTCGTGTCGCAACCGCTAAAAGCGTGAATGAAAAGAATGTTGTCCAGAACTGACTTGTCGTGTTTGAAACTGTGCGGCGAGTACAACTTTGCCGGCGTATTTCCTTTTGCTGGTTTGCGAAAAAATATATTATTCTTATCCTGTGCAAGCCCGGCGAGTAAAACCAAAAGATCGATGTCTTCGCCGCCGATTTCCACGGAGTCATGACTCGACGATTCTTGAATTGCCGTGGTCACAATAAGAGTATCCGCGTCCTCAAAAGCCTGATCCACTTTTATTCCGGTAGTTGTAAGGTAACGGCAAAGCATTTGTATCAGTTTGTTCTTGTTTCGGTCCCTTGCAAGAAACGTCTCCTGGCTAACTTTTGGAGTAGCTGTTTCATCGAATGTGAACTCCGGCGATTGGTTTTTTTTCGAACGTCGTACTCTTTCCGAAGTTTTGGTTCCTGCGAGTCTCATATCAGTCGGATAACCGTCGAATATGATTGTAACCTTTCCTTCGAAGTGCTGTTGTACGTATCTGCCGTATTTCTGGCAGATAAGGTCAAACGTTTCGATTCGACCCCAAACAACTTTGTGCAGAAGAAATCCACCGTCGATTATGCAATGATGTCTGTTGGAACGTTGTAAATTTTCCGTCAAAGGTTCGAAGGCATTGTATAATAATGACTTTGTTCCTTTCCGGATTCCTTCTTCGGTGAACAGCGACAACGGGAACGGAGCGAGTTCGTATGCCAGAAAATGTTTCAGGTCAGTCTCGGAATTTTTAGCAATGCACATTCTTTGAAAAAGTAACAGTGGGTTGATCGGAACTGGTGACGAGTCGACTTTAATGCTGGTAGTTACTGCCGATATGGGAAGCACTTTATCCTTTCTCTTGAACGACAAGGATGCGAAATCTGCTCCGACGATTTTGGTCATCATCTCGCAACCAATTTCGTATGCACGATGACAATTAATGTCCTTGTTTGCGATAACTCCTGTCCCGATAGACGTCAATTCTTTTTGTTGAGGAAAAGGATTGTGACCTGCGAGCCACATATCCAGTTTCTCAATGTCGGAATTGTCTCGAGAATTCCGCGAAGGCCTCATATCGATGTGCTGTTCGGTTGTGCAACAAGATACTCCGGAAAAGTTTTCAATTTGTTCACAAATGTTTTGAAGCTGAACCATACCCAAAGTCCACGATGCTATTGTGCTATCCGTAATTCCCCATACCTGAGTTAGTCCTCCTGTTGTCTTCATGGATCGTATAAGGGTCTGCTCTATCGTCATGTCTGACATAATCCCAGACCAAAATTTGTCCGTGCGACGAATCGTAAAATATCCACGACTAGTGAACTTGATGTAATCTTCCATGGGTACTTTTGCATGCAAAGCTCGCATATCCTGCAGGTATAAGTGAGCGGACTTTGCATACAGGAAGTGACCGCTTGCGTGAAAAAACGGAAGCATTTTTTGTGTGGTATCGAGATGAAGTTCCCAATTACCCGATCTTTCTGCCTCCAGAAAGTTTTTCACCAGAGAAACCATTCGGTGGTACTGTACCCATAGTTTCGCCGTCGGACCTCGGTTTTCGATAGCATTCAATGCTTTCGCAAATTTCTCGTATGCGTTTTTCACTCCGTTGTTTTCTGCGGCTGTCAGGATAGTCGGTCGACTAAAAACATCTTCCGCGTAGTAATCGAGTTCTTCACGTTCCTGTTCGTCGAATTCGAGCGAGTCCAACACAATTTTTGTCAACGCTGTGTGAGCCAAAATGTGAGCACGGACAGCTCGTGCATATGCATGACCGGAGAGTATTTTTTCGACACAATTTTCGGCGTAGATCAACTTGAGAAGATCTTCGATTCCACTACCCGCCATTATCGCACCAATCGTTCCCATAAACGACATCAGTAGATGAAATCTACTGAGTCTTACAACAACGTATTTTAACTCCGATGTTGGATTTGTGGCTCCCACGATGTCGCGAGCTTTCCAGTACAGCGGCTGATCAAATGTGACGATGGTAGTTTTTTTCTTACAGCGTTTGCTGTTCCGTACAGCTTCTTGAAGCGATGTAAAGATCGTCTCGTAATCAGATGGCGGTGCGTTGATAAACGGAAGACACATAACCTTTGAGCGATCGTAATGCATATTGGCTGTTACACTTTCCATAAATCCATTCCATCCTGGAATTCCGGTGGAGCAACTCCATTTTCCGTACAGCCAAATGAAATCTGGGATCGTTGGTAACATGTCGCTCGAAAGTTGACGGAGAGGTTCAGCGACAGTTACAGACTGTAAGCCTGCCGATTTATGTTGGCTGTAAGACAGTACAGGAACCATGCCCAATTGTGTAATCTCTGAGGCCGATTTAATTTCGACAATACGCGAAATTTCTCTCTCACGCTCAATAGCCGTGAAAGGAGTCACGCAATGAATTCCCCCCATTGCATGAAACGTTCCATGGCCGTCGAGAGTGTTTATGTTGAAATCCGCATTATCAAATACGAATTGACTGAATGAATTCTCCAGAATTTCACTTTCAGCTCGATGAATGCACGAATTCTCGAAAATCGTAATTTCTCGATACCGTGTACAGAACCCCATTGCCGATAAAATGTTGATGAGACTCTTGGAACCGAATCTCTTATACAGATGAGTTCCAACACCAATCTGCAGCGGAGAGAAAAAAGAACGAAGACGCACAGCCGTAATTATTGCGTGAGCAATCGATGTGCATTTTTTTCCACGAGTCCAGTGCGCCACGTTTATCTTTCGCTATTACTGTTCAAAGAAAAACTTGTAGAGATTCCGGAACAGCGGCTTCGACATCTCGTACAAATGCATCCGAGGGAGGGTAATTATTTTTGTCGTAAACGACCCCTCTTATGTCCTCTCGGATTATGGCAGCAGCTTCGCGAATAACTCGGAGTCTTTCCTCGTGAGAGTTCTGATTTTTTTCCTCGTACCATTTATCCGCAAGAATTTTGAATCCGGTGTTTCGAAAACAAATGACACTTTCTCGCTTTTGTTTCTCGATAATCAAAATGTCCTCGCCATATTTGGCTTGTAAATGTATTTTAATTGTTTTGATGTGCGGAACAAAATTTCCATTTACATGACTCATTAATTCACTCATCGAAAACTGACATTCGTCGGAATTTTCTTTCAGGAATGAGTAAATCCCCTCCATTGCCTCGTCGACTTTGTTACCTGTCGGTCGTCCTCTTTTCGTACCCTCCTCAGGTAGCGGGTTGTACACACGAAAACTGCATTCGCGGTGGTAGCGAGCTTCTATGGCGATGAGATCAGGTACCGAGCAGACACACTTGACGATAGAAGCGGCAAATTCATCGTTACGTCCGAGCAGATATTTTAGGACGTTATCTTTCATGGATTTTTCTCGAACCGAATGAATTATGTGTCGTCTATGCAATGGTTTTTTTGTTTCACCGGATAACGATACTCCACAAAACAAACATTGATTTTTAAAATCGAAACGGTCTTCGAGCTGCTGTTGTTGTTCGGGTTCCGGTTCAGGTTTCTGTTCTTCCGAGACTGATTTCGTTCGACGAGAGGCAAACGACGCGAGTCTATCGTTCGCATAATTCTTATAGCACGCATTATGCACACTCACAGATTCGACAGTTTGTAGCATGCGTTTATGGTCCACATGCCCTCTTTTCTCACTCGCCGTTAAGAGAGTTTGAACAGCTTTTTTTTAGCAACATAAATGTCGTCGATTAACGCTCTTTTACAAATAAAACACTCTTCCATGGTCACAAAATTGTTCAAACATGTACGCTCACTTCGAAAGACTCGAGGCAGTTGCCTCAGTTGACTGGAATGCTACGAAAAGGAGCAGATGTTTCAACACGAAGACCCGAAAAAAAGGGTCCCTTTATACCTGACCCCTCCAACTCCAACGGACGCTCTATACGTATATAAATAACTCTATCCTATATATATATATATATATATATATATATATATATATATATATATATATATATATATAGCTCTATACTATATATATAACGGCACTCCGTTATAACGAGTTTGCGGCCCACTAGATGTCGAAATTTTTGTTCAGAATATCGGACCCCTCGATTTACACTATACACAGCAAAGACTCGATACGATACGATACTAACTTGAGCGCGCTCGAAGATAGACTAACTGCATCGTGGAATTTCCTTGACGAAGGAAATTCGGTTCGAAGGGCGGTCCTTAAGAGTGAGAATGAAAAGCATTGCCCGATTTGCTGAAAACGTCATTAAGGATTGTACGTACTGCCCACTAGTGCGTACTGCCAATAAAAACCACCGCCTCAGTTATTCGTTGTCTGTGAATATCGGCAGTTAAGACGTAGGCAATTAACGTGTTCGAGAAACTTCTTAATACTAGGGCATTTATGAGACCCTTTGTGAGACTATTCAATTATTTAGTAATAAGATTCTCAATGAGGTACTTTAATGAAACTTTTAATGGAATAGAGTAATGCGTTTTTAATGATGACGCGACAACTACAATCTTTCGAACAAAAATGCTTAAGTGGTGAAATTATTGTGACGCTCTCAAACTCGAACGGACGCTCTATAGGTGCGCTCTTTGAAGCGCGTTAAAGATCGTCATTTCAGTCCGAAACAAAATAATAAAACACAAAATTGTAAGGCTGAATACTTACGCTTTACAAGTTTCACCTTGCACATTTTTTCGAAACTTTTTACCAAAAAAAAAATTGCAAAAACCAAATTTCATTTTCTAAATTTTTTACTAAAAATCAATTATTTGTTTAACAAATTACTTGTGTGTGATCCAGAATTTGTTGCTTTCTTAATTTATTTTATATCGCATTAATTCCCCTAACAATTTCCCATCCGATTCGACATGCAGATACAACCGAGCGAGCGGCTCGCTCGACGCTGAGCATGGATTCACCGAATTTGCGGCGCGCTGGAGATCGTAATTTTTGTCCAAAATACAAAAGTCCAAAAAGGAAATTGTAGGTCTGAATATGCTCTACAAGTTGCATTTCTTCAATTTTTTCGATATTGATGACCAAAAAAAAAATAGCAAAAAACAAGTTTTATCCTAAATTTTTGACTTTTTCGATCGATATCTCGATAACGATGCATGATACGCTAAAAATGGTCAAGACTTAATTGTAGAGCACAAAAAAAGCTACAAAAAAGTTTCTCAGAAAAATTTTCGTATCTCATCGGATACCCGAGTTATTGCCAAAAAACAAATTTTACCCCTTTTTTCAAGATGGCGGCGAAAGCTCCTAGGAAATCTTGGTCGAAAAACTTAAGTTAAGCTTTTCTAGGTATCCCCACAACATATAAAAAAATTGGATTCCTTATTTCATTCTCTTTTATTTGCCTTTTTCCGACGAAATGACTGGACTACACATTTAATTTCAAATCGAGTGGTGTTACGTTCTCACGCCTACAGCTGCTGAACCATCGAACCCCCACCCTTGGTGTAGGGCCAGCACCAAGAGATTAGAAAGATAAAAGCTTAGAGCGGAGGGGATATAGGACCTCTAGGATACGGAGTTTACCCCCATCCCGTAAAATTTTAAGAAGAAATATAAAGGGTGGGAGACGGGAAGTTCCGCTAATAACGGAAGACTTACCTTCCTTGACCCCCAAATTTTTTGAGTATATAAGCCCGGACTTTATATCGTTTTCTCAGTACGGGAGAAGACATCAAAGCATTCAACAAATAACTCCATTCTAAAAGTCTATGAGGAGTAAGATATTTTCTTTCACCCTCAAATTCCTATCGGAGTGGCGCGGACCGCCTTATACTCTGGATTATTCCTTCCATATCTATCAGCGCAGCGCGGACCACCTCGTGCTCCAAACTGTTCCTTCCATATCCAACAGAGCAGCGTGGACCACATCGTGCTCTGGACCTTCCTTACTTACGACAAACAGTGCGGCTCACCGAGAATTTGTCCATCTTCTCGATATGAAATTTCCTATTAACCTCCAGGCGGCCGGCATTTATGAACGTGTCCAAGTCATACCTTGAGGTGATGCCGATCGGCATCATCCCGGCCGCCTAGAGGTTAACCTTATAGTTTGCCAAACTCCCGTGCCCGTATCCCTAATTAATTACCCGTAGGTAAGGTCAAAAGCAGGTCAATCATTATTTATGTTCCCTTGACGTAACACAGTACATGCTCGCTCGCAGCTAGTGGACAAAAAGCGTATGGTGAGGATTATTTAGATGCGTGGTGGGAGTCGCCTTATGTATTTATCATTTTAAACCTGTCCACCGGAATGATACAATTTTTTTCTTTAAGGGAGACTTGGTCCTTGGAGTGCCATATTTCAGGTGTTTACATTTTATTTTTTTTAAAGGAAACGAGTAAAGCTTTTTGAGCGCGGTTTTTTTCTTGCTTTTATTCATGATATACAGAACTTTAAAAAAATTTTTTTTGAAAAGAAAACCAAAATGGCGGCCGTTGCAGCTCCGCGAAAACAGGTCCTCAAATCGCGGAAGGTAAACGGCTGACATCACTGCCCCCTCTTTGTTGATCTGAAACACAAATTCAAAGCATATTATCACTCTGTGACCCTTTGGTCATGGAATGACAGATGGGTTTTTCGTTTAGTACAAATTTCGGAAAATGGCAGCAGTTTAAAAAAAAATCGAATTTTCGCGTTTTTTCGCATAAAAAGATCAATAATAAATGCAAATATGTATCTATCAAAAAAACGATCCGTCATTCCGTGAAGATATATTTTCTGAGTATGCTCTCCAAATTTCAGGTCGATATGTTAATTACAGCGGTCAGGAGCATGTCAGCCATTTTTAAAAACGTGTTTTCGAGAAAAACGCGTTTAAAGTTTTGTAATGTGTTTACACAAATGTGTTTATAATTACCGCTAATCGGCAATGCCTGGTCCATAGAGGCACCCTTCTCTTCTTCTAGCTGCTCATGTTGAGCCGCTAACATCTCCCGCTGCTCAATCAAGGACAAAGTCTCTGTTAAAATTCTAACTACCATTCACGTGACCAAATGGAGAACCTTATGAATAAAGTGATATCTATATTTAATAGGCGTGTACAGTGGGGTTTCCAAAAATTGCTTTTATTTTCGACATTATTATCAAGATTATAGTACTTAGTACTATATGTTTACGTTGAAGATGAGAGTATCCTTTCACATAAAAAATGTTGCTAGATCAATTGACCAGAATTCCAAATAGATTTTCTACGATTGTCCAGGAACATATGGTGAAGAATATACATTGGCGTTCAAAATTTTATTAGTTATTTACTCATTGCCGAACACCTAGGTATTCGTGATGAGTAAACCTAAAATAGACTTAAAAAAGAGTTTTAAAGCTTAAACCTTCTCTCACAATTCGCGAATTATTAGACATTTTTTGGATCCCTCAGTAAAGGTTCTGTCAAGGACAGAACATAAAACAGGCACCGTCATTTCAACAACCAGAACGAGTTTGCATTAACTTTGCACGTCTTGACGTATCACAATATTTTTTTCCTCGCCATATCTAATGTAAGATTTTTGTAGCCAAGTCATTTACTTTGAAAATTCTCTTTTCTTATGACTGTACTATAATTTGTTCACCATATATGTCCGTTCGAAATTGAAAGTGCGGTTTTTGCTTTGATCGCAAGTAACTATGTTAAAAATAGTCGTACAGCAATTTAAAAAATGAAAATTGAAGGGTAATGTCTAGACTAGCAAAATCGAATATTACATTTGACATGTTTTTTGTGGAGATTTACAAAGTTGATGCGAACATTTTTAATTCTCTTTCCGCTTCCTGTTTTCCAAAAAGTAATACGGAGATAAAAAACATCTCAATTCAAAATTATAATGTTAAAGTTTCAATACTCTTTTCTTAAAGTATTTGTAGAAAAAATAAAGGTAGCTAGAATCTTAAGATTGTACAACGACAGTTTTAATTGATATGATTCTCCCGAATGGTCAGAATTCTACGATACATTATCTAATTCATAGATTTAACAATTATAAAAAAGTTTTTAGGATGATCGCGAGTGTTATCTTCGAAGTCTGAAGACAAAATGCCCCTTTCCTGTACATTCATGGCTTAGACATTTCGCATAGGACCCTTTGACCTTCGCCCCTTGTCTCTCCCCTACACTCCGAAATAAACAGCCCTGGCGTTTATGGCCAACTCTAGTCATGCAACGCAATATCCGACTGAATCTCGTTGATGCATAAAAAATACCATGAAAAGCTTTTCCTACAATTTGTACGATATTTCTCGCGGACATAGCCATGAAGTAAAAGCTAGTCAATTTCTGGTCATTATTTACTTTCAAATACCAAGAACATTCTTCAGTGTATGTGCTTCACAAAATGACAATCTCAACAAAACCGTTTCGAAAGACATTTTTCGAACATTTCTCCAAGGTTTTTATATCGAGGCGGGAAATAACGATAAATAAAAAAAACAGTATCAAAAGAAAGTAAAATACTCGAAGCGTAAAGGGAGCGAACAGTGACGTATAAAA
Source organism: Ophion costatus (assembly GCA_951751655.1). Lineage (NCBI taxonomy): Eukaryota > Metazoa > Arthropoda > Insecta > Hymenoptera > Ichneumonidae > Ophion > Ophion costatus. The sequence continues at coordinate 12,329,727 of OX632365.1, read as the reverse complement.
GGCTTTTGGGGCCTAAAACGAACCGTGAAAATGGTGCCCTAATTTTCACCGTGCCATAACAAATTTCGTCACAGAAACTGGCGTGAAATTTTTTATTAACTAAAATCTGTATTTTAACACAGGCTATGCTAAAAAGATAAAGAAGAATATTTACAAAACTATTTTACCAGCTTTCTGACTAGCAAAGTCGTTCATCACATTCGCGAATTCGATTGAGTCAATCAGATTTCGTTCAATGGACAAAATCGCCAGATAGTTCGATCTAGAATCACACATCGTTGACCGCCCGAGGAAAAATGGTCATATCTGAGCAGATATGCTCATGTAGGTGTTTATCTGCAACATAAATGAATCTTATCTGATCATGCATGGTCAGGGATGAACATACATGTATTTTTTTGCGCTTAGGAGTAGCTCTATATCTGGTCAGATATGATCGCGCGACAGCGAATATGTGCAGATATGAACTTATAGCTGAACATGTCTGCCCATGCGTGGTCATGTCTAACCAGATATAGTACAATTCACGACTACATACGAGCTCGCACATGATCAGACTTGAATATGTGCGATCATGCATGAACATATCCAACCAGGTATGGATGAATACGCAACCAAACCCAACTCGTACATGATCAGGTCTGAAAACATTTGCCCATGTACGATTGTATCGGCCCAGATATGGAATTATACTCGAATTCATCGAAGCTCTATATGATCATGGCTGAACATGCTTGCCCACGTGTGATTAGATCTAATCAAATATAAATCAATGCATATCTATATATATAAGTGTTATTATGATTGTGTATCTTATTAACACATACACAGATTCGCGCATACGCACACATAGTCACACTTTATTGGTCTATTTGAGAACTCCCATTTAATCCGTGTATAACACTGTACATCACTTATAAAATATCATCGGTTCGCAAATAGGATATCAAATGTATGTCGAGGTTAAATATCGTAAGTGTACGGCCAGGAGATAGACATATGACATACCACATATACTCACATCTGCTATTAATATAAGCATGTTCACCCTGATATGGGTATATCTGTTCTGATATGACCAATTACGCGTCGAAACCGATCAATTTTGCATATTATAGGCAGATTTGATATTGTCAGGTCTGACATCATATGGTCTGATATCGTCAAATCTAATCATATATGCTCTGATATTGCCATTTTTCTTGCATCATTAGACAAGATCCAGATATGATCAATCATATCTGGATCATATATAATCCAGATATAGTCAGATGTGATCTGATCTGATCATTTTTTCTCGGGTAGGCAGATTTGATATTGTCAGATCTGACATCATATGGTCTGATATCGTCAAATCTAATCATGTATGCTGGAATATGGACATGTTTCTTGCATGATTAGACAAGATCCAGATATGATCAATCATATCTGGATCATATATAATCCAGATATAATCAGATGTGATCTGATCTGATAATTTTTTCTCGGGATGATCATACATGCTCAGATATAAGCATACATGATCTGTCATGACAGTACATGATCAGACATTGCCAATTTTCTTGTCTGATCATATCTGATTCTACAGATATGATTCAGATACATTCAGATATATTCAGATATGAACTTTTTTCCCGGGCGTAGATAATTATTTATAAGTTTCAACTTGGAGAAACTTCTTTCGCAAGTCGCGACACTGATGGCCACAGTAAAGAAGATTTGTAGCATAACGACGTTATTCGGGACTCAATTAGCTAGGCCGAACTCTTAAATAAAGCGCAGAAGCTGTAAAGGCCCTTCCGTCTTTAGCAGTTCAGGTTTAGGAGAGGCTTCAATGAATTGTGCGTTGTTACAAAAACTCATCCTGGTCGATTTCATCAGCATGCAGCTTACACGAATCGATGTGGATCTTGACCTCCAAAAGATCTGTCGGAGTCAGGAACTCGAAACTGCTTGCGAGTTCATGCAGCTGTTGGATTCTTGTTTCACTTCCTGGTTGATGCGATCAAGTGAAGAGAGGATTTCGCGACGTGGCTCATTTTTAAAAGCAAGCCCGGCATTATTTTCTACTTTCTCCGAATACGACGCTAGGGTTGCGCTCTAAAGCCAAGCTCCTTACACTTCTCTTTAGCAAATTCTACACTGCTTTGGGAAGTGAATTCTTGACTCTCTGTCAGATCATTTTGCAGCGCTTTTAGTCTTTGAGCACAATTCTGCAAGTTGAGGCCTCACATTTGCAACTCCACACATTTGGACGCATTCAAATCGACCAGAACTTGTGCCCAAAATAAAAAAAAAACTGAGGAAAGAGAAGATAGCATGACCACCAGAAGCGGCATCAGTCCTGGTATTTGCGTTCTCGTTCCTTCCTGAAAGAAGCTCCAAACCGTCCAAAATTGTTGAGGTTCGTTTTCACCATTTGTACTGCATCTCCTCTCGTACTCCATCGCATTTCAATCAGGCGCATCAAGTTGGAACCAGTTGTGTTCATCAAAACATGGCAACGGTGATTTGCAAAAGAGAAGAAAGCCAAAAGTCGATCAAGTGTTCCGAAGAAAGTGATGGGGTTGACTTCAGCTTCCGCTGCATGAATGCCAGCGAGGTTGAGTGAATGGTTTGTGCAAGCAGCAAACCTAGCTTTCGGATAAGCATCCAGAATACGCTAGTGTACTCCGCTAGTGTGCTCATCCCCCATCACAGCAGCATTGTCATAACTTTAGCCTCGGCAGTAATTGATGTCTAAACTGTCTTTTGTCAACTTCTTCCTTATCAATTTTCGTGATGTCATCTGCACCCTCGCTTTTAGTGTCGATGAAATCAATAAATAACTCGCAAACTGAAGCGGATGATCCTTCCAGCATGACGTATCGAAAGACCTGGGATGTTCGATCTTTATGCGAGTAATCCGGTAAGTCCAGTATTGTGGAGAAGTAAGATAATTTCTCAAGTTTCATCTGCTGGCGGACACGGTCACCCAGAACGTTGATGAACTCGATTTGGATTTCTGGAGACACACACTCGTCTCCAGAGTTTTTTTTTCGCCAAATCGATGCGCAGAACATGATCTCATAAAACCGGATCGTACTTGGCCATCAACTTCAGCAACTCCAAAAAGTTTATTTGGTTTCCGCTAGACCTGATCTCGTATTTCCCTCTGAAAACTAAATTCTGCTTTCCAAGGAACCTTATCATATACAGAATTTTTGTGAGGCCTTCCGTCCATTGTTTTTCTTCCCTCCTGATTGCTTCTTGTAGCTCATTATCAATTGTGGCGTTTTTCAGATACCTCATCTCCAGCTCTTTCCATTCCGTGTAGCAGCATCTTTCATGAGAAGAACTTTTTTCGTGATTCACCACACGAGGACTGAGACCCCATCAATTGCCGAATTCTTCTTGGATAACAAACATTGCCGTGCTTTCTCTTGATTTACCAAATAGTTTGGATGGGACGCAGTGCCAAAAGCATCAGCTTTCGTCGGCGAATAGCACATCCATGAGCGAAGAACTTTCCGCTTGTTCTGTATTTCTCGGAAAAACCAGATTCCGTCCAACGTACATTTTTCACCCTTGGCAGACATGCCGCCTCCTCGAATCTTCTCTTCCTTTAGAGCATCCAAATGTTGAATAATACTTTATCCCCGTCGTACAAGTTCAACTCGAAGTTGTCGGGAAGAACCACGGACCAATTTCCCATATCCTTCCGATCATCTACGGAAACATTCGCATTGAAAGTTCCTTGTCGAGGGGGCTCATTTTCGCCGACGTCTTCGGCTGCACTTTCGCTTTCTTCCGCGTCTTCCTTCGCTTCTTCACTTTAACATTTTTCTGTTACTTGACTTTTACCTCCTCCTTCAATCGCATTCCAATCCACGGTTACCACACCTCCGATACTACAGCTTCAGTCAACTGAACTTGTGATGTATCATCATTGCGATCCGTTCCTCTTGGGTTGCTGTTTATCGTTTCCATCAGTCACGGGAGCGTCGTGAACTAGACTAAATTTAGCGGGCTTCAAAGAGTTAGGACCCGGACGGTCATTTTGACTAGTACTGACACTGGCTTGTGGATTGACAGATCTGACCTTGAATGCTCTTGAGCTCGTCTTCTTTGGCTTTCGCTTTTCAGCGCCACTTTCATGACGTCTCTTCGTTTTTCTAAAAACAGCAGCAGAAGTAAGATATATTAATACAAAATCAAGTACGCAAATGAAATCTGTTGATAGTCACCTTTCACCTAATATAAAAATATTCAAACTCTCCCAAAGGAGGATAAACCCACGACAATAGATTGATCAGACGTGAAATTCCATTAGTAAAACAACAATTAGGATATTAAGAATTACACTCGATTTTTAGTTCTACCACTGCCAAGCCTTCAACCCTTCATTACTAGTGTTACAAAGTTCCAAGCTGTAACTTTGTAACAAGTTGAAACAAAGGTGAACACCGACAGATTTCATTTGCGTACTTGATTTGGTGGTGATTTATCTTATTTCTGCTCATTTTAGAAAAATAAAGACGTCAGGAAAGTGGCAGTGGAAAGCAAAAAAAACGAAACCCAGAGAAGACAAGCTCAAGAGTATCCAAGGTTCGATGCTCAGATTTATGAATCCACAAGGTAGTGTGAATCAAATTTTTGATTACCGTGCTCATCCGTTACCGAATTATTACTTAGCCACCGTTTATTTTAAATGGAACGTTGCTGTAATGTGAGACGATGACGCCACCCATGTCCTTTTCGCGCGGTTTTTCAACTTCAAACATCACTCTATGGCTATTTGAACCTGGCCTTCTTATTAGAATTAACAGCTACTCAATGATTTGTGGGCAAGAATGTTTAGTTCAACAAAATATGCGATAATACTGTCTTTAAAAAATAGATACATGTTCATTTGACCCAGCTCCGCCGGCCGCGGGTTGGGCACCCATGTACTAAAGAATTGTTAAAGGAAAACTGGTATTGTTAGCGAAGATCGAGCCAATTTTATTTAATAATTCACTTTCGTTCATTCATTATACACACATTCACGACTCTCCTGATTGATTAGTCCCTTTCGCGACTTAAAAAAAATGATATCCTCCACGTATGTGTCCCGCAACCACTTCGTAAGTTCACAATTTTTTATCGTGTTTAGATTTCATGACTTGTTTGTCGTCCCCGCTTGGGCCATTGCGGTAGAGCTCCAAGGCGCTTGCGTTGCGGGCCGCCGGTTCTCGCGGTTGGGAAAAGCTTGGAGACATCACGAAAGGAAATTGAGGTTAATAGCATCGAATGTGTATTTTCGTTTTCTCTCTCTCTCGATTTCTTTCTTACACATATGCGTTTACAATTAGATCCAAGCAGAAATGTACAACGGGAGGAATGTCCAGCCGAGACGACGGCCTTAAGCCGTAATTTCGAGTGCAGAATATATCGGCCAAACATAGTTAGCTCTTGCTCTCTTTCTCTCGCGTGCCAATAAAGGACCCGACAAAAGTATTATATAAATGCACAATCGCAACGGATGCAGCATATTGGCCGCGCGTATCGAGTTCATCCAGACTAAAAACAACGTTAAACTATTCATGGGTGCAAAACTTTTGATACGTTCCCGTAAAACAAGAGCGTGATGGACACGGGTATGATTGAAATCTCAGTCAAGGCAGTATCTCCGTGAAATATATTTATGAAGGATTTCTTTGAACTTCCTGCAAGTCTCGATCGAGGGCGGTGGTGCAACCGGAAGACGAGTATAGCCAGGCGCATTCCCTCTCGGGTTTGTCGCATGCGGCATCACGGGGAATGCTGCAGCTCGCGGAACCAAACGTTGCAACGATCACGCACAAAAACATCAATGACGGTTATCACCTCAGTGGGCTCTACAATTTTGATATGCGTCTCAATAAAAGCTCGTATAGACGGGATTATCGAAATTTTTAGGGATCCGAATCGAGTTGCAACTTTCGATCAGGCATTTTGCACGGAGGTATTGCCTCAATTCCAGAATCGCATTCCACGTTTCGTAAAGTTTTTAACCTCATTTCTTCCACGGATCACTCATCACAAATCACACTAGAGCTTCAAAATTTATCCGTAAATATTTCTCTGCCTACGTTTGTGTTTGATACTCTTATTACAATAATATTAATTAGTTATGTTTCACGTGTTGCGCTGCGTCTCTCGAAAGAAAGCGTCGTTATAATGGTATAATATAGTTTTTAAAACTATTTGGTTTTTTCAGTAATTTTTTTTTCATTGTTTCCTTGCATCGGGCTAACCACTGCGGAGATCACTTTGGGTTTACACTTTGGAGGAGCGACAGATCCTCGCTCTCTCTCGCTCTTCGCACAAGGTCCGCCCTTCCGATCATATAAATAAATAAATAAATCTTGTGGAAGCTGAAAATTAAAAAAGATCCTCCCTTTCTCTCATTTAACTTACATATTTTCATACGACTCTTCTATACAATCAGAAATCCCGACGAGAGATTTTTGTTAGGCCCTTATTATTTTAGTTCGTCGAAGAATAACCGTATATCATATATATGTGGTTGTGTGTGTGTGTGTGTGTGTGTGTGTGTGTGTGTGTGTGTGTGTGTGTGTGTGTGTGTGTGTGTGTGTGTGTGTGTGTGTGTGTGTGTGTGTGTGTGTGTGTGTGTGTGTGTGTGTGTGCGCGCGCGCGCGCGCGTGTATGTGTGTGTGTGTGTGTGTCATTATAATCACGATTAATCGGGTTCGCGTTTAAGGGGAGGTACCTGAGTAAAAGGCGAGAAAAACAGGTAAACTTCGGGAATTTTTATCTCAAAGACCAATGTTTCGATTGGAACCGGGTTTTTTTATTAGAAAATATGTACATTGACGTATGTTTAAGAATTTTTTAAAATAAATTCGTTGACTGGAAGCGCCGTTGTTGTGGTCAGCGTCAGGCGTGTTTTGTTCGTTGACATGGCTTGCGGTGCCAAGAATTCCGGGCAGTCGGTTGATCTGAAACATGAAAACGCAACGGATTCTTGAAATATAATATACAAAGGAGTTCGTTCGGGTTTTTCATTCGACTGAACCTTTCCTTTTTTGCAACCTAAATCGTCGGAACTTGCGAACGAAAAACGAATGTTACATCAACACGGTCGCAATTCCGTCGAAATCGAAAATTTCAAAAAAAATCCTACGAGGCGAACTCCTTTGTATATTATATTTCAAGAATCCATTGCGTTTTCATGTTTCAGATCAACCATGTCAACGAACAACACGTCTGACGCTGACCACAACAACGGTGCTTCCAGTCAAGGAATTGATTTCTTTTTAATCCTAAACATACCTCGATGTACATATTTTCCAACTTAAAAAAAACCCTGATCCAATCGAAACATTAGTTTTTGAGATGAAAATTCCCGAGGGTTACCTGTTTTTCTCGCCGTTTACTCAGGTACCTCCCCTTAAAGGCTATTCACGAATCCCCGCCAAACAGTCTCGTTCGTGGGACAAGAATCGACTTCCCAATGAGAATAAGATATAATAATTAATACAGAGTTCTTAGGATGTGATTCTTCGTACAATTGCGATTAAAGTCGATGAAATCCAACACACATGGGAGGCTCGAGGAACGATGATTGCTTTTTTGTCCCATTTTTTTTAAACTCATGACCTTTGCTACGATTGGCAAAAACGGGCCAACTATTTATATGTACGTGGGAGTTTGTGTATCATACACGATTTCCGCTGTGTGTTTTATTATATTTGCATACATGTATAATACATGTATTGTATACATTTGTATACATGTATTCTTACATGTGTATAGGGCGTTCTGAATACAATCGATTTAGCTGCGACTCGCCAATATATAGTATCCCCCTCACCCTCATAAAATTCAGTGACGTAAAATCGTTCACAAATATTATTCAAATTCAATAAATGATCTAGTTTTGCGCGAGGCATTTTTCGGCATTATTGCACCCGAACGAAATTACGTCGCTACCAAAAAAAAAACACAAATGTTTTTTCCTTCACGATGCACCAGCCGAAAAACAATAAAACTAAAATGGCGAGGCTAATAGAGCAATCGATTCGGGATAGAACGTCCTATATAATCCTTTTACACGCAGTATATACACTGCATTTTTTTTCTTTCATTTTGACACCGACCCTCGTTTTTCCTTGCACCGAATCGGAATTTTGCTTCGTTGCTTTTGGGCGGAGGGAGCAAGAAAAAATCTTGAACGGCCAAGAGCGGGAAAGGCGCGTCGCGTGATCCGACTCAGCGAGCGGCCACTTGAACATTAAATGCTTCCTTCTGTGCTCCTAAAACGATTATGCGAGTCTTTTTTCCATCCTTTTGAAGGATTCTTGCACACTATCAAAGGCAGCTACGCGCGCGCGCCTATATCTATCTGAGTTATATATACAATTGTCGATAATGCAACGACTCGTAATGCTGCATTTGTCCTTTGTGGAAAGATCGGGCAAGGATGCTATCTCTTCTCGACCATTCTTTTCGACGAATTAATCAATACTTTTCAGACGAAAGTTTTATCACCACCGATAAAAAAAATGTGCAACGTTTGAAACGAGGGAGAGAAAAGTACCAACTCGAATTAGTCGAAAGAATCGTTGAAAGAATCAACCGCAACACATTGCTCGCTTTCTCACTCTAACGAAATTCAGCAAATGTTCTTTATTATCGTCCGAGTTTCCGTCGCCATTCATTTTGAAAACTCGATCAATAAACATCAGTGGTTGAATTTAAAGATCCGGAGAAATAAAACATTTCCGATAGACGTGAGATTATAACGATCGACCGAAAATGAATTTCAACGTGTCTAAAGCGAAGGGTCGAATTACTTTCATCGTGTTGAATGATCGAATATTCAAGCCGCTCTTGGACGCAAAGATGGACGCGGGCGAAGACATTTGCCTCGTTATACTTTTTTTGTTTGTTCAGAGCGCGTATACACCTGGCAGGGTCGAAAATAATCATTTTCGTGAGTTTTTCATCTTTTGAGAACCTATTAGAATTTTCGGATCGGAGTCTACCGTGATACAAAGTATACAGTTTGGGCAAAAATTCGGATATTTTTCATCGAAGAACCGGCGGAAATATTAACTCAAATAATAAATTCATGTGGTCTATATTAAAAAAGATACTAAGTCTGCAGCGTATCGCAGTCAGTTAAAAAAATAACAAATCTTAAAATGGCGTACTTTTGAACTTGATTCTCAAGTTTCAAGAAAAAGTACGCTTTTTTAAAACGAAAAACCTCAAAAATGGTATTTAAAAAAAACTGATAAATCGGTACCAATGGAGTAACCGCATAAAATTTGAAGTAAATCGGTTCAGCAATTATCGCGATATTTCTCGGCCAGGTTGTACCGCATAACATAGTTCAAAAAAAAAATACGAATGTGCTTCTTGAGAAATTGCTACGTTAAATTGAACAGAGGCCAGTCTGTCAAAAATGGATATTTAAGGAACGAGCTACTTTGAACTTCATAGATGAGTATTTGAGAAATCGTCCGACATACGAGAAAATACATATTTTTACCATGCCATTGAATGTTTTGTTTCAGTTAATTTTCAGTGAAGGTATACATAGCACTGTTTTCGTGAATTTTTGAACCGACGGGCCTTTTTACGACGTCTTTCGCGGGGGGTCGTCACGGTATTGTAACTCCTCTCAAGTGTATCGGTGCATCGGAGAACTAGAGGAAAATTGCCAGCTGATTGGGCGAGAGCACTCGTCGTGCGTAGTTGTCTCTTTCTCGTCGAGTGAGTATCCTCGTTTGTATCGCTTTATCGCCAGCAATCAGCGTCCGAGTGCCTGCGCACGATCGCGATGGGTGAGCTTTGTCGCGCGGTGCCGCCTGTCTGGCGAAAGCGTCCCTAGATATTTCCGCCGCTAGGATAAAACGGGAATCCACCGAATTGAAAGTTGACCGGTGTTTTGGGCGATGCGCATGCGTACAGGAAATCATCGGATTGCAGTTGAGTCCTGTTGAGATTGGGCTCGGACGTCGATCTCGTGATTTTGGGTAAGCCCCTGATGAGGGCTTCGAGGCTGGCCAGGATTTGTCGAAAGATGGGTCTCTCGTCGCGCAAAAACTTGATACAATCCTCGGTGAGCCTCTTGAGGGCTTTGGGCGTATCGGATCGGAGCTTGAGGAGATCCGGTCGGAGATAGCCGCTGCCTACTTTCCAGAGTATGTGATCCTTGTCACTGACGTTGGAGTAGGGCAGTTGGCCGGCGAACAGTTCGAACAGTACGATACCGAAGGAATAAACGTCCGACTGAAAGCTGTAAGGATTCTCTTTCTTCTTCTCCATGCGTATGACTTCCGGTGCCATCCAAAGTATCGAGCCAGTAGGTTGGTGGGACTGTTGAGAACCGGACCATCGAGTCTTTGCAGTCGCCAGCCCGAAATCCCCGATCTTCACGGTGAGATCGTCGTGAAGAAAGATATTGTTGCTCTTGAGATCGCGATGAATGATATTTTTCGCGTGCAGGTAGTCCATGCCCTGAGCGGTCTGTCGTCCAATCTCGATGAGCGTGAGCAATTCAAATTTCGACTCGAACACGTGGAGATGCTTGTACAAGGAGGAGCCCTCGCACCACTGGGTGACGATCGCCAATTGGGGTTTGCTCACGCAACCCATGAACAGCAGTATATTGACGTGACGAGTTTTTCGCAGGACAGCAACTTCGTTCTTGAAGGCAAGCAGCTGAGCGGACGTGGGTATTTTCACGTTGAGAGTTTTAACGGCAATCGGGCCGTGCCAGTGGGCTTTGTAGACAGTGCCGAAGGAGCCCGAGCCTATGCGCGGCCCGACCAGTATCTCGTCCGCGGGAATTTCCCAATCCTCGATCGATTCGCGTGGTGCCAAGAGATTTTTCGAGGATTCGTCCGCCGATCGAGCCCTCGGCCGCTTCGGTCGCAGCGTGCTCGTCGGACTTGCCTGGGTCGATTGGCTGTGTTTCGTCGGACTGCTGCCCGGGGATACCGGACTCTGGGTCGGGCCTACCGCACGTCCGAAACTCTGCGATCTCGCGTATTCCTCGGCGCTCCCAAGGCCTTCACCCGTGCACGGCTTCACCGTGTTGAAACAGACGTTCGGCGCCGAACTCGAGCGATCCTCTTGTCCGAGCGTACGCGGATGGCGTTGATTCCTCGAGGCGGCCAGCGATGGCGACATGCTACGACTCAGCCCGTAACCCGGCGGTAGCTGCAGTATACCTGCACTTCTCTCCGGATTGCGCGCCAGCAACGCCTGATAATAAGCATCCTGCATCCTCACCTGACGACACAACGCGGGCACACCACCTGCGCACCTTTGGTGAAATCTGTAGTTGCATATTCGGCAGTAGAAGCCCTGGAACAGTAACTTTCGGCAATACTCGCAGAACGCGAGCGTGAAGAACGTCTTCCTCACGTACGTGTGCGATATCGAGGTTGTAATGGGAAATTTGTCGAGTATCTCCACTGAGATCTCGTCGCACTCCAGCGACGATATGTCCGTGTCCCATGGTATGGGAAATTTCGAATCGTCCGTACCCACTATGTACACTACGCACATTTCCGTCGTCAAGTTTCTCAGCTTCATCGCTTTCGCCAATGCGTCGCGCAGCGACAACCCGTCTCGAACCTGAAATTTCAATGTCTTTATATTAGGGAAGAAACATTCGTTTGATCTAAGCTTCCAAGATCCGGAAAGTCCACCCTTTGACATAGCAAAATGACGATTCTCTTGAACAAATACAAATTCGGCACTGCCATAAGGTGGAGGGAGGGGGGGGGGGATGATGAAGGGAAAGCACAAGTGTAAAGCGGTGAACATATAACAGCGGAGCCTTGTAAAAAGCTGAAAAGGCTGTGCAAGTAAAACGTTTTTTTTTTTTCAGTAAAAATCAGTGAGAGGCACTAGATTTTAAGACAGTTTTAATTTTTAAACAAATATCTGAGCACCACGTCTTTTGCCAGTTTTTGAATATGACATACAAGTTTCGTATGGAAATGGAGCTACCGTTTTCGAGGGAGTTGAAATTTTCGGAAATATCATTATCGTCCTGTTGTTATCTTAAAGTGAGAGCGCAATTAAGAGAAATTTTTGTACATAAATAGATAATTATTCAGAGTGCATTGTTTTTTAATTTTTTCAAAATCATCACTACATTCATCAGTTTGAGTAAGTGTGCTTTTTAAAAAAGAACCGTATTTTCACGTTGCAAAACTTTTACACATATGAAAGCATCGTGTTTTTATCATTTCACTTAAGTTGATGCTTCAAAAAGCATCTTTGAAGGCTGCAACTTTATTTAAATTCGGAATCTCCGTATCAATTTCTGTAAACACAAAGTTTTTATGCAATATTTATATTTTGTTATGTATAACGATTGTGGATGATGTTGATGTTTCCACCATTAGGATGCGGCACAATTTTTTTTCGGTAATTTATTTATGATCGCTCAATTTTTTTAGGCAGTTTTAGGGTACGAAAAACACTTACGCTTTTCTAGGATTTTTTATAAATTATTCGACCAAAATTTCGAAAAAAGGTTTTGACTAATAACGAAAATTAAAAAAAAATCGTTTCGTTCGAGCGATACACAATTTAAGGACATAATTGTGTGCAATGTTTGTCATTGCGTTATCAAAACATAGTTTTGATTTTGAGAAACTGCAAATCCGATATTTGCATATTGATCTCTCATCATTTCATTTCCCTCGTAAATGTTTCTCTACGTGGAAGCGAATGCTGAGCAACTGATTTGCACGGGGAATAGCCTTTGCAACCGAAATGAAATAATGCAGAGGGACTCTGCAGGCTTCTAATTCATACGAATTTTTCACCACGTTTCAAATTTGCTACTTCTGCTTGCACAATCCTCGCCAACTGTGCAAGAAGATATTCCCCAATTTTGGCCAAGAAATATTTTTTTCACTTTGCTTTGCTGCAACGAATGCCTCGGCCTGCCCAGAGCAAACTGTTAAGATTCGTCTGAGATACTCGGACCTGCGAGTAGTCAAATGCGACCTTGGAAAAGTGCACCGTAGGGAAACGGTGATTTGAGACATTTGGAAATATTACTCTTGAAACGACTACTGCAAAGGAACCAAAGAATTCAAAGATCACAAATGGTGATCGAAGTTTGCATCATTGAAGTGTAATGACGGTAGATATATTAACCACCTACATTTGTGAACAAAAGATTTTACATAGTGAGAAAAAATTGAACGGAAACGAATGTATGCTGTATTCCATTGATGTAGGCTTCAACTCCATTAAAAATTATTACATTATACATTTAATCATTAACTTGTTACTCTCAAAATTTGTCTTGGAAGTTTTAGACTGGGAGAATCACTCAAAGGTACTTTTAGGATTCTTTCTGATCTATAGTCTAAACTTGGCGAAAAAAAAAGTCTGGATAATGCGAATAATCTCAATAAAAGTATTTTCATTGCGTTCCAGCGATGCAATGGAAATTAATACTTCTGAATTGTTTTACATTCTTTCACCTACAAAGATCAACCATTCTTTAAGATACTCGTTCAGAGATCTATGATATAAAACATGATGAAGTCATGATGAATCTACATTGCCCCTTTTTGGACAGATGAGGGCGCAAAAATGTCACTGAAAGATTTTTTTTATCATTCCTAAAGAATACTATTACAGTTTTTTAGTATTCCTAAAGAATACTTTTAAAAAACTAAAGAAGACTCATAAAAAAGAATTTTCATTGCATTCCTGCAATGCAAACTTTAACATCTGCAAACTTTAACACTGCAAAGAAATATTTTCTGTCAAAAGAAAATGAAAGTATACAAAAACAAAAGATTTCTTTAATTGCAAGTACCCAAACTTGACGATGTTAAAGTATACATAGTTGGAACGCCAGAAGATTTCTCTTATTGTTTTATGCCTTCCGTTTGGAAAATATTTTTTCGCATATTCAGACTGTAGATCTCCAAGGAAGATCTTGAAAAGGACACGCTTTAGATATTGACATAGCAGGTATTGAACCGTAACAATTCCGTCGCATTTCAACGATACAAATTTCAATACCACGAAACCACACCATCAGCCATGTCCAGACTATCGAAGAACAAGGATTGACAGTCAAACCAGTCAAGAATTCACTTGATCCTGTAGACTATCGGTAGGTCGGCGAAAGTTAGGGTCCTAGAGAATTATCCGGCTGGACTCACTTGAACACTGGTTCTTTGTTGATTGGGCAGATGAGCCCTGAGCAACGATTTGGAGGGTGTCCTGGGGCACTTCTGAGCGGGCGTAGAGGCTGTGACCACCATATTGCCATCGTCCTGTGTTCCAGCGATGGTAGAATTCAAAAGCTCGTTGAGCTTTTGTTCTTTGGATTCGAGCTCGTGGAGTTTGCTGGTCAATTCGTGATACTCGGTGAGATAAATGGCGGGTGGATGTTGAAAGCCGGCAAAGCGGTTGTTGAGAGCATCGATGTTTTGTCTGGTCACCTTGATGACGCTCTGTATGTTTCGTAGCTCGGACCTGAGGGGATCGGTGTCGAGATAGGCGTCCTCCGGGTCGCTGAGGTCGCCGGGATCGAGGAGCCCGGCAGGGTCCCCTTCGGCGGCCCCAGGAGCGGTGCGATTCAACGACATTTCCCGGTTTTGCACGAGCTCGAGGATGTTCCCGGCCGTCGGGAGCGACGAGTCGCACTTGTCGCGTCGAATTTCTAACCCCGTTCCCGGAACACCTGGGACCCGATAATCCCGCCAATTCTCTATCATTTACCGTTTTCAACCTGGGCTCGCCGATCACGGCCATTTTCCAGCGTCAGCCAGCATCGTGGACACAGGGCTCTCTCACGGTCGTTCTCTCCTTCTCGCGTCGCCGTTATCGCGCACTACTACCACTTAACCACTACTGCTAATCCAACACAAACCCGTCACCCTACACCGAACCAAAGACCGTGTATACGCTACCGCTGCTGACAACGCTCGGTTCTCTCTTTCTCTTCCTCTGGTGAGGCTGCGATCCCTTCGCGACGCATTTCACCCCACCCCATCAACGCCATCTGTGCTACAGTACGCGATCACATAATTCCCGACACTTTCGCTACACTCGCTTCGTGCGTTCTCCCCAACCCCTCCCGTGGCCGACGCTGCTCTCCCTGCAGCGCGCCTGCGCCCTGCTCGCACGCTAAATTTCAGTTTGCCTTCGTTCGAACGGTCTACGATCGCGTTATCTCGTCTAATTTCACGTTTATGTTACACCAGCTTCCACTCTTTGTGTCGACTATTAACGTTAATTAGCTTGGAAAAAGTCGGGATATGAAATACTTACGGGCCTTGTAAAGCCACGCTGCGGTAATCTTTCGGAAAGTTGCGTTTTCTCTTCTCGAATACTTTGCGTTTAACTTCAGTCGCGATCGGGCGATGGAAAGTTGCTCGAAAGAATCGAGCTATGCGCTATGCGAAAAATCCGGGATTATTCTGCAGCTATAAGCGCGAACGAGTGACGAGAGGTTCAGCTATAAGAGCGTCCACTGTATCATTTTTACCGTACGATCTACGATCACGGACTCGTCGGCCTCCTCACGGATCGTTCTACAGCGTATCGATATATTTAGTGACACTTTACCGGCGGGTTTGTCTTCCGAGTGACAAAGATACCATTGACCGTTAACATTTGTTTGAAAAGTTTTGCGTTTATAAATATCGCAAATCTCGTACGATTTTTCTTTACCTTTGGCTGCTCGATAAGCGCGTTGTAGTCGAACAATTGCAATCACTCCGAGGGCTCTTACATCAATTTGTAAATTCACTACAAAAATCACTCTCCAAGCTATCTGGTACAAGTTTATTAGGTCTATAAATCAATAATCATTAATAACGACGGAGTGTTCTCGCAGCGCGAACATTTCATTAGACCATACTGGACCAAAGTTATTCGAAAAAAAGATATAGGTTATGTAGATTGGGTATGAGAAAAACAAAAATCCGCGACACCTTACGTTGAATCTCTTTGTTCGAGAATTAATGCGTTAAGTCAACAATGGGCGAGAAATTTGCGTGATAGAAAAGAAAAAAAATCCGAAGATGTGACTCGATTATTTTTCAATCCTCGTGTGCCGCGACTACGTCAGCTCGTGGTTGCGTTTGAAATCCTAACGAATTTTTACTGACGTATGCAGCTCTTAATGTCTTCTGTTGCCCTGTTGCTCCCGATATTGTTCATGGATCCGTGCTGATTTTTGTCACGACGTAAACATTTAGTTTCGTTAATGACGGCCCGTCGACGTGATCCTGTTGGAATAGCGCTTTTTCAGCCCCAACGAGCACACACCCACGCACTTTGTATCACGTTCAAGTTCATTCGTATTCCGTAAACACATCAAAGTTGTATTGCGTTCCACTGACGTCACTGCGGACGCCGTTGACGTCAATGTCGAATGATATCGTTACCGGGGCAACGAGAGTCGCTTCTAATTGGACCTCGATATTCGCATCTAGCACACACCTCTTCCACAACGAAAACAAAAGAGAATTGAATAGTTTCTAGTGAATTTAATTCATTCACACTTATCACTGATCGTCTATTTCTTCGACTTCGCACTCGTATCCGTCAAATTGATTTTTTCCTCCGAATACCCCCGCTCACTTCACCAAGATCACGTGTTCCTATTTTTCGTGCTTGTCATGACCGTGCCGATACGAAACTTTGCAGATAAAGATAGCCAGTCTTGGGAAAGATGGCGAGTACATTAGTCGGGAAACTTGCGTTCGTTACAGGTCAGGGATTAATAATATCGGTTGAGTTTTTCATTCGGAATAAATGGTTGGTCTTTCGTATCGGACAATTGCTAAGTGTTTGCGACTTCTTTCGCAGGTGGGGGTTCTGGCATCGGTAGAGCGGCTTGCAAGGCTCTTGCAAGGGAAGGGGCAACGGTCGTCGTAGCCGATCAAAACATCAAGACTGCAGAAGATACTGTCGCGATTTTAACTGGTTATATACACGGTTGAGACTAAAAAAATACATTGTTTCTTTTGTGAAGGGAACATTTAATAAATATGTAACGATGTATACCGGGTGCCCCAGTAACTAACAGCACCTTCCATATGTTCGAAACTATGAGTGTCGGAAAATAAATTATTTAACAGAAGTTGCATTGTGCAGAAGAGGCCATCGGATGATGATAACAATTTTTCGGTAGGTGGAGTTGCTTGCAATATATGAGACTCACCTTTGTTTTGTTTTGTTTTTATTAATGGAATGCTCTGGATTCAGGTGTACCTACCATTTGATAGATAGATAGATCGATTCAATCGGTCCTTTAATATCTTCGCCACTTATTCAAAGAATTCTAAAAAAAATCAAATTCTTTTCAAAGATAAACGTTGATATTCTAATTTTATTATGTTTAGCCTGTCATGTGAACTTGTGAGGACATTCTGAGAAATCGGCGATAGAAACATTGCGGTATTGCCTTAATTGCCTTGAATGAGCTTGTGCTGTGGATGATTGTATTCGTCTTAACCGCTTCTAACAGATGGTAGGCATAAAAACAGAGCATTCTATTTTAAAAGACAAAGCTGACATCTTCTCAGCAACTCCATCTACCAAAAAATGGTACAATGCAACTCCTGTTTGATCATTTTTTCCCATACCCATACTTTTGAAACTACTGAAGGGGTTTGTAGCTTTCGGGCCTCTCGGTTATTAGAGGCCTGTATGCAAGTAAAATATTTATTGAGTGACCATCACACGTTTCGAGATAGTGACGCGTACATAAACGTGTGGGCGTTTGAGAAATAAAAGGATCAAGAATATGTGGCTAATTTTCGAGTGACTATATCTCTGCGCGAAATCACGGCAGAATCGTCATAAAAAATCGTATTAAAGCGTGATCGTTCGAGATTTCTAATCACCAGGTTTTGATCGCTCGGGATCATATTCTCTTTCTAAGGAGCAAGGCAAAGTTTCGCAAAAGTTAGCACCGACTTCCGAGTTGGCCACGGACTAAACACAATGCTGACCAAATCGAATGTTTAACTTTTTATAGACTAGGCGTTTCTTTCAATTTTCTTTCTTTTTTTTACATCGTTTTACGATACGTTTTACAGTGGTCTAAGCTACAACTGTATATTCAATATCATAGTGAATGAAAAGAGTGGTACTGAAGCGTCAAGGGCATGTACAAGGTCAACATAATCTCACAAATGTTCAGTTTTCTCATAGATAGTGGGGTTTTTTACTTCCCGGGGGAAAATGATCATATCTGAACAGATATGCTCATGTAGGTGTTTATCTGCAACATAAATGAATCTGATCTGATCATGCATGGTCAAACATGAACATACATGTATTTTTATGCGCTTAGGGTTAGCTCTATATCTGGTCAGATATGATCGCGCATAAGCAAATATGTGCAGATATGAATTTATAGCTGAACATTTCTGCCCATGTGTGGTCTTGTCTAACCAGATATAGTTCAATTCACGACTATATACGAGCTCACACATGATCAGACTTGAATATGTGCGCGCATGCATGAACATATCGAACCAGGTATGAATGAATACGCAACCAAACCCAACTCGTACATGATCTGGTCTGAAAATATTTGCCCATGTACCTGCAAATGTATCTGTAAATGTATCTGTCCAGATATGGAATTATACTCGAATTCATCCAAGCTCTATATGATCATCGCTGAACATGCTTGCCCACGTGTGATCAGATCTAATCAAATATAAATTAATGCATATCTATATATAAAAGTGTTATTATGATTGTGTATCTTATTAACACATACACAGATACGCGCATACGCACACATAGTCACACGTTATTGGCCTATTTGAGAACTCCCATTTGATCCGTGTATAACACTGTAAATCACTTATAAAATATTATCGGTTCGCAAATAGGATATCATATGTATGTCGAGGTTAAATATCGTAAGTGTACGGCAAGGAGATAGACATATGACATACCACATATACTCATATCTGCTATTAATATAAGCCTGTTCACCCTGATATGGGTATATCTGTTCTGATATGACCAATTACGCTTCGAAACCGATCAATTTTGCATATTATAGGCAGATTTGATATTGTCAGGTCTGACATCATACGGTCTAATATCGTCAAATCTAATCATATATGCTCTGATATGGCCATTTTTCTTGAATGATTGGACAAGATCCAGATATGATCAATCATATCTGGATCATATATAATCCAGATAATTTTTTCTCGGGTTAAGGAAAAACAAATTATTGGCTTCTGTAGAATTCGGCGCCGGAGGACTTGACGATTTTCGTTTGCCCTAAATGTCATTCATCCGTGAGTCATTTGTCCGATAATAAAATACATTGTTCCGAATGATAGGATACCGTAGCTTTCGTTGACAAAAAGGGATCACATTCAATGACTAGCAAAGACGATGAATTGGCATTCTTAAACTCGATGATGGTAGAGGTGCGTTCGTCAGCCTTGTTCACCTCACAACATCACTTAAGTGTCCGCCTCCGATTTTGTCGAAATTCACATATGTGATAGAGCATTGAAAGCCATTAGCCACAAGTATTGTTTTATCGGTGGAAAACGGTTTTAAAGGGGAAAACCACCCCTAGAGAAAGGCGTGTCGAGAGGTGATTTTGCAGTGTCACTCACAAGCAGTCCACCGATTTGAATGGAACGAAAACTGAAATCCTAATGTAAACCGATGAAAAATTAATTATAGAAATATTGGGGAAAAAATTGATTAATGGGCTAACACGCCTTTTTTTGAGGGGGGGGAGGGGGTTTCCCCCACCTGAAGCCGTATTTCCGTCGATAGAAAAAAAACGCGCGTCTAACAGTTTTCAATGCTTTATCGGATTTTTTGGTGTTTTGTGTGAAATAGATGCCAAGCTACACACCTGAAACTGTCAATCCCGGTCGTAGAATTCTCTATCGCTCCGTTTTTTGTTGTTGGTAAACCAGAATGTTTGTTTTCAGCAATCGAAAGAATGAACGTTACCGCGAAAGTTACCCATGGATGGGAACGAAGAACTTATTTGGGTTGTTGAGTTCAACAACTGAAACAAATTCATCTACCCCTGAATATTACGAACTGCTAGAACGTTTTTCAATGATCGGACTTGGACGATAAACTCCGTTCATTTAGGGGATTTAGTACTGTTGGATATTTTCCTTCGTGGCTTGTCTCGAATTCGTAAATGTTTATTTCTTCATTTATTTATTTGTGTATTCATTTGTGCTCGTTTGTTTTTCCAATGTGATCATTGTTCCGTTTGATCCTAGTAAGACTCCAAGCTGTGCCTCTGTGAAAGACTTATCGAAATATCGCTTCCGTAGTTCACGCGTTATGAACGCACAAACCTACGGGGCTTACACTTTTATTGTATATAGAGAAGAGATGAGTGAACGTAAAAAATCTATACTTATATATTGTGGGATACAATTTATAAAAATGTATTTTCCGTGGATTTTATAATATAGATATATAATTTTTCCAATCAGATCACATTGTGAAAAGACACCATGCGGCACTGGATATCGATGTATCGAGTCTCGAAAGCGTTGAAAACGCTTTTAAGAGGGTTCTTAATATTTTCGCAAAGCCTCCAACGATCTTGGTTAATTCCGCGGGCATAAAGAGGGATAATTTTCTTCTGAAGCTGAGCGCAGCTGACTTCGACAGAGTTCTGGAAATAAATTTGAGAGGAACGTTCCTAGTGATGCAGGCCGGTACCAACAGGATGCTAGAATCGAATTGCTCCGCGGGGGCTGCAATCGTAAACGTAGGTTCGATTGTGGGAAGAACAGGAAACATCGGCCAGAGCAACTACGCAGCGTCGAAGGCTGGAGTAGAGGCTCTGACGAAAAGTGCATCGCTAGAATTCGGAAAGTACGACGCGTTGCGTTTTCTACGTCTTGTGCCCTTTAACATTGTAATTGCGAAAGGCCTCTTTGTTATTTTGAAGATTCGGCGTACGAGTGAACGCTGTGCTTCCGGGGATAATCAACACGGAGATGATAAAGACCATTCCAGAGAACGTGAGGAGTATGTTCCTGAAGAAAATACCTCTGGGCAGAATCGGAGAAGCGGACGAGGTCGCGGAGCTTGTGCTCTTCTTGGCTTCGGACCGGAGTTCTTACGTGAACGGCGCTTGTATAGAAATAACCGGCGGATATCATTGATATCTCAATCTTTTATATGAACAAGAATACTTTTCCAATCTTTGCGAACAATAAAAATTCGTGACGTGCGAACAGTTCTTTTTCTTTGATATATCTAACGATGTATTATTTTTTCCCAACTTTTACCCCTTTAAATAGCAACATTAGATATTAAAAACATTTATGCACAATCAGAGCTTTCTAAGTCAACTTTGCGTGGCAGCGCTAGCTAATGTTTATTCTCATTAGATTTACACGAGAATTTCGTTCTTTAAGGTTAAATTTAAATAGAATCTGGTTGAATATTCTCAAAGTTGAGCTATACAGATTGAAAGGATTTTTAAAATATCTCAGCGGCATTGTTTCACTCAGATTAAAGGTATTTGAGCAATGCATGCACCGTGCAGGAAAAAACAAAAGGATGGTGTTAAGCTTTGTGTCGTTTCATTGCAACGACAGTTGAAAACAAAATCTTTTCATTTCCCCACTTTTATTATCGCCCAAAATCTTTTTTGCAGATTTATATAGTAAATCTCCAAATGAGTTTCTTAAAAAGTGACCGAAGATGCATTTGAGTGAAATTGGCTACAAGAAATCGAAGCAATTCGGACATATCAATTTCCGTTGCAGTCCAACGATACAAACCTCAATTTCGTACAGAAGGCATTTTTCAAATAGCTGTAATTTACGTATAAATAATATAGTGATTTTCAAAAACGCCGTGCAAAGCTTCTAATGCCAGATTCGAGAACTTTTAAGTGTATTTGACACGTGTCCATCAGCTGTCGAAATATTTAAGTTTGAAGATGCACAGTATTGAAGTCTGCATCGTTGGTATGCAACGAAAAATCTTTTTTATATCCTGTTTTTTTAATTTGATTTTTCCATTTTATTTATTTTGTTTGCTCATTTTTAGTTCTACCGGATTAAAAATCTTTTTTGTCACATTTAAATAGTACATCTCTCAATAAGCATTTGAAGAAGGTTAAAAGAATCTTTCAACCCACTGTTTATCAAAATATATTTGAGCAATTGAGAAAAAATTCATTTTTTTTACTCATCGACAACGCATACTTCAATCTTATGAAGATAGTAAAGTTTTCGTGTTATCCAATAACAATGTTTGACAGGCTAAGAGTTAAATTTCATGGTTCGTCACACCGTGGTATACATGTATCAAGAGAAAGCAGCAGCATCTAGATGTCGAGTATTAAGAAAGAAAATTTCGTTATTACTGACGAACACACTGCATACACTCTTGACAGTAAGAGGACCTTTTACTGGTTATTTTGTACTTTATACATTCACAGTTAAAAAGAGAAGCAGAGTTTCCGCTTATTTCTTCTTGTCTTTAAGTTTCCTCGCGTGTTTGTGCGCCTTGTAGTGTAACTTGCGTTTTTCATCCAGTATCTCTTTGTATTTCCTCTTGTTGAATTTGGCAAATTCCGCATCAGCCATAAGCTCGTCGACGATAGTGCGTTTGCGCTCTTTCTTGGTCAAGCGTGCGTTGTAATAGTCAACGGGCGCGTCTACCACTTTGCCAATTTGGAAGTACTTGGGCAGCACATTGATATCGTTCTTCTTGTAGAAACGTTTGGGATCAAGTGCCGATCTCATTCGTAACACTTCCAAATCGTGCTTTATCTCCTCCGTCACTTCGGTCGCAGGCATGTTGAACCACTTTTTGCCTTTGGTCTTTTCACGCTCCGTCCGTCTCTGGCGGCGCAGTCTCTTGATGCTCTCCTCGTACCTTGGTACGGTTTCCAATTGCTCGAAGCCGGCTTTTATCGCAGTTTTTGTGAGTACTTTCTCTACCGGATCCACAGCCTTTGTCAATTTCTCGATGTTGATGACTTGGCTGGGCTGTCTCTTGCGCTTGTTCGTCCAACCCATTTCCCTCTCAAACTCATCCAGATCAATGTCCGTGCTGGAGATCTTTTTCACTTCCGTTTCCTCTTTGATTTCGACATTTTTCTTGCTCTTTTTTGTTTTCTTCGGCAATGAAGCCGGCTGAAGTCCTGAAAATGTCCAACGAATAATCACGTGTGTCCAATGCGCGAACGTGAAACTAACCTCTCTGGCGCCTTTCCGCGAACCGAAATCGCGAAGATTACTTTTTTAATGGCAGTTTTGATTACCGCTGTCGTGGAGAGTTGCATCGTCTTCGTCGCTTTCCAATAATTGATCTCTCAACGCAAGATCCGCTTGGCCCGTTGTATCGATTATTATATCCATCATGAATGAGGTTACGATCGGGAAATGTTTACTGGCAACCGCAAACAGGAACGCCCAGTGTTGCCGCACGGTCAATTAGGACCGCCATAAACTTATGGCCTCTGCATACGGCGCGCGATGAGCGACGAGCGATGAGCGATGTCCAATGGGAGCTCAGGTACTACGGAGACCCCCTGGGAGAATGTAGCTCCCATTGGATATCGCTCATCGCTCGTCACTCATCGCGCGCAGTGTGCCAAAGCCGTTAGTCGGATGATTTCAACTTCTCAAGGTTTTTTCTTTCCTAATCGTTTGGTGGTGATTGGTAGCCTAATAAGAAGGTTTGGTGGTCGACCGTTTCTTTATAATTAAATGAGACGTTTTTTCCCGTAAACTTGGTCGGACCTTTTGTTATTTATCACGCAATCCATAAAATGCCACGCCTAATCGATGCAGAATCGTTTGGTGGTCACAAATATGCAAATCCCAGCGTTTGGTACTTAATTCATTAGCTATTCCAGTTAAGAAACATTCTACGTCTATGCGCCTACGATAGAGGGCCGTAATTGGTCATTGATGGATCCAACGGAATATGGCAATACGACAAACGGAATACGGCGGAGTCATATTTTAATTTATTTATGTTTCTGTTCGCCGATCTCGTTCCACTAAGTCTCAAACAGAAGATAATCGTTTGGTAGTGCTTGGTAGATCAATTAAAACGTTGAGTAGTTCATTCCTTAATTACGGTGATCAAAAAACCATCTACGGTTAACTGCAGGCGATAGAGGGCTATAGTTGACTAGTGATAGATCCAACGGAAAACGGCACAATGATATTTCAATTTCTTAACGTATTTTTCACCCATCTCGTTCCAATAAGCCTCATACGGAAGATAATCGTTTGGTAGTGATTGGTAGCGTAATTAAAACGTTTGGCAGTTTATTCCTCAATTACGCCGTTCGAAAAATCATCTACGGTTAGACGCAGGCGATAGAGGGCTGTAGTTGGCTGCTAATGGATCCAACGGAATACGGCGCAGTGATATTTCGATTTCTTTATGTATTTTTATTGTTTGTTTTTTCCTAAGGTACACGCTGTTCGCGTTTGTTACCTATTGTTTCCCCCATTGTGACCGTTTCTTCCCTCCACTGTTTTTTCCATACTCCTTTTTTCCTCACCTTTCTCCCTGTTCCCTCCTCTTTGCGGCCGTAGCCGACTTCCCGTTCTGTATTATATTCATCATGACACTGCGGAAGGTGCGGACAACCTATACCAATACAGCCGGTCATCGAGTTCGCCCCCCAGTCGCGTAACTAGTCTTATTTCGCCGTGAAATTCCGAAGAAGAATATTTCACGGCGAAATGTACGCGACTGGGATTCGTACCCGGGACCTCCCGGTCCGCAGGTTTAGTGGCAAGCAAGTTACCCACTAGCACCGGTCAATTTCTTTATGTATTTTTTCTCGATCTCGTTCCAATAAGTCTCATACGGATGATAACCGTTTGATGGAGATTGATAGGCATATTGGTCGGTGATGGATCCAAGGGAATACAGAACAGTGACATTCCGGTTTTTTAATGTTTTATTAACCAATTTCATTATTACGCTCGCGCGACGCATCGGACAATATTTCCATTTGTATAAAATGATTGATTAATTAATTTTCTTCTAATAAGTCGCACTCTGAAGATCATCCTTTGGTAGTACATGCGATAAAGATGCAGATGCACCATAACGACGCAGAAGCGCGATAGTACGATAGCAACGTCGTTAACGTGATATTATATAAATCAAACAGTCACATAAGTAAAACCTGATCTAGAGTTTCAACTATGGTCGGGAGTTGTGTGCCAAGCAAAAAGATTTACTACCGTTCAAGATTGGAAGGGGGAAGAAACCCGATTCCTTCCGTCCTCTTTTTGCCTTTACGTTCACTTTCTCACTTTTTTGTATTGTTTCGTTCCAGCCGTACAGGGCTTTTCCCTTCTTACGAGCCCCAATTCACCTCAACTTCGTTCGTACCTCCCATTTCCACATATCCCCCCACCCCATTCGCCATTCTACAACTCTCCCCGTACCTCCTGTGCCAACCACCCGCCGCTATGCGGCCGCAGCCGACTTCTCCCTCTGTATCGTATTCGCCATGACATACCTGC
This sequence comes from Ophion costatus, assembly GCA_951751655.1. NCBI lineage: Eukaryota > Metazoa > Arthropoda > Insecta > Hymenoptera > Ichneumonidae > Ophion > Ophion costatus. The sequence goes on along the minus strand of OX632365.1, from coordinate 12,304,207 downwards.
CATGGGTATAGGGAAACTGTGGAAAACCTATACCGATACAGCCGGTCACAAGTTCGCTTCCCAGTCACGGAACTAGTAGTCTTTCGCCGAACAATGTCGAATAAAAAAATTTCACGATGAAAGTACGCGAGTGGAATTCAAACCCGCGACCTCCCGGTCCGCTGGCCAGCACGCGAACCACTAGACCAACGCACCGGTTCACTTTTTCACTCTTCTCGCGTACTAAACGTTTACAGCGGCAGTAAAGAGTGTAATCACAAAACTGGTTTATTAACAGTAAATGCTGGTTGAGCAGCGAATGTTACAAACGAAATAAGTATGAGAATAACAAATAGTAAAACACGTCTTAGACGCTTCACAACTGCACGGTTTGTTCACGCGCGAAGTCCCGGGCCGATCGCGCAGAAGAGGGGAGAGATCGCCTTCCCTCGCGCTCTAGTAGCGCGATTCCATCATGGCCTCTGTACACTGTGCACCATTTGCGACGAGCGATGGGTGATATCCAATGGGAGCTTCACTTTTCCAGGGGGTTTCTGGAAACCCTGAGCTCCCATTGTATATCGCTGATCGCTCATCGCAAATCGCGCACAGAGTGCAAAGGGCATCGGAATGAAATTAATCGAGGGGCAAAGTAGACATAAAGTACCACTGTAGGATATTTCGTTGGTTCCATCAATGACCAATCACAAGTTCAAATAGGCATCCTGGGCGGATGCCTAGGCGTGCATGGTTTTTCGATTTTAATAATTGATCAAGTAACGCCCGAATGTAATAGTTAAACTGTCAATCTGGTAATTGACAGCTTAACTAAAACTTAGATAAACAAAATCAGCTAAAAAATAATAAAGAAATCGCAATCTCACTGTTGTATATTCCATTCTAACCGTCAGTGACCAATCAGGCAACTTCCACCAGCGCCTACACGTAGATGATTTTTGGTTCGGCATAAAAAAGAAATTTACTACTATACATTATACTGAAGCTACCAATGACTACCAAACTATTTTTCCTTTTACAAGGGGGCATTCCCTACGCGTCATTACCGATTTCGCTCAAATTTATAGGACATGCAGGGCTTGGCTAGAAATGAAAGTACCCGAAGTGGGAAATCGAGATGGCCAAGGGTTTAGAAAATAAAAATGGTGACCCGGCTCTCGCACCATATAAGCCATTTACGTTGGTATGTTTGCCAAGCAGCGGTTGGCGTAGCGATAAGAGCTCGGACTAGTAATTCGATCGTTGTGGGTTCGACTCCCCGCGTAGAGACTTTGTTTCTTTTCTTTTTCTATCTTTTCCTCAATTTTTATATTATTCATTTACTAAGCAAAGAGGTGAATAATTAATTTTATTTATTTGGTTATACGCAAAATGTATACAGGACGTCATTTTTTCATGAGTGCCCCTGTTTCTAGGATAAATATCATCCTGACACATATAAATCATCGGATGTCAACAAATAAAGGTTTTAATTTTCATGGACAAAGTATTTTCGTATGCGCTTTAATTACAATCCCTTGTTGAAAAGTCCGAAATTCTAATTTTTTACATTTTCTTTGCCTTTTGCGTATAAATAAATAAATTATTCACCTCTTTGCTTAAGTGGAAAATGAATAATATAAAAATTGAGAAAAGGATAGAAAAAGAAAAAAAAGTCTCCACACGGGAAGTCGAACCCACGACCATCGAATTGCTAGTCCGAGCTCTTACCGCTGCGCCAACCGCTGCTTGGCAAACATGCTAACGTAAATGGTTTATACGGTGTGAGAGCCGCGTCAACATTTTTATTTTCTCAACGCTTGGCCATCTGGAGCACGGTCTTACATACAGGTCTGGAAACTGCGGCGTTTTTTAGTGGTGGGGATAGGTCTTATAGTGAAGCCATATTTTACGACTTTTAGCGGCGGTGCTGCGGTAGTGTTCTAATCTTCGATGAGTGACGGTGGTTGCAGGGGCGGGTTCTCTGTCTCAGGCTTATTCTCGCACAACTGCAGCTGTCATCAAATTCGCGAATCGTCCTAACCGTAAAACCCGAAAAATTGGAATATAAACATCGTGCCTCTGTGTAAAAAAAATGGGAAAGTGGTGTGGTACCGAACTGCAAAACACGTGGAAAAACCAGTCGGTATCTCGTAACCCAGAAGATATAGAAACGTGGAAAAAGTGGGAAAATGCTATTCCCGGAATCGTCTATTTACGCAAAATGGTCTATTATGTTAGGTTAAGGATGCGACAAACCGCCACCAAGAAAACCTCAAGCAGAAAAAAAGTATGTTGTAAAGAAAAAGTTGTCAATATTAACGAACGTGTGATTTTGTCGCTTACGAAACAAATTCCACGCGCGTGTGTGTGTGTGCGTGTTTGTATATACGAATATACGAATATTTCTTAATTTTGAATGAATCAATTTGAATAAAAAACGAGAAAATGGAACCGATATTTTTATTCATACTTACCTGTATTTTTAAGACTGAGAAACCTATACAAATGAAAATGGATCCGATTTCTTTGAAATTATGCTAATGTTTTTTTTCTATTCTTACGCGTTCTTAGATACAAAGCTACGAAAATTAATTGCCCAGATATACGAGTGTCGCATTCAATAGCTGATTAAATGGCTTTTCTTTGAGTTTGCTCTTAACTACAATCTGCAATATGGTAAAATTTGCAACACATAGTACAATAGATTTAGGATCATAATAAGCTTAATGCTTATGCAATAAGCCAAACAAACTTGCCAAATATGAGGTGAAAGTGAAATGTTTAAAATGGTTCATTTTTTGTCGAGCTTCCTCATATTTCGATAAAACTTTAGTCACTGTTAATAACATATTTTTCCGTGTATATTCATTCATGTGTTCATTTTGGAATGTCTTTTTCCATATACTATAATTCCGTCACTATAATAAATAGGTATGTCGACGTACGCAGGTGGAATAACGGCGAAAACCAGAGGGTGAGGCTGAGACGGAGAACCCTCCTCCGCAACCGCCGCCCCTCGTCTAAGATTAGGACGCTACTGCAGCGCCATCGCTAAACTCTAAGAATTATGGCTTCATTAAACGACCTACCCCCACCACGGGCGTTTTCAGACCTGTATGTAAAACCGTGGTCTGGAGTTCCCACTTCGGGTACTTCCATTTCTAGCCAAGCCCTGCATGTCCTATAAATTTGAGTGAAATCGGTGATGACGAGTAGGGAATGCCCCCTTGTTAGACCTATTAGAAAGAAATCGGCGAATAATACATAAAGAAACGGAAATATCACTGTACCGGTTTCCGTTAGATCTATCGGGGATCTATTAGAGCCCCCTGTCAACTGTGCCTAGTCGTAGATGGTATATCCAATGGTGTACTTCAGGAGTTAACTAGCAAGCATTGGTATTTTTTGTTGCATTAAAGATTATCAGACAACGATTACGTTTTATTACGACTTATTAAAACGTAATCGGTGAATAGAATATAAAGAAACCGGCATATCACTACTCTGCTTGCCGTTAGATCCATCAGCGGCAATTACAACCCCCCATCGACTGCGCCAATACGTCGATGGTTTTTCGACGGGCGTAATTAAAAAATTAACTACCAAACGATTAAATTAAGCTACCAATCACTACCAAACGATTGTCCTCCGCTTCAGACTTATTGGAACGAGATCGGTGCAAAAAACAAAGAAATTAAAATATTACTGCGCAGTATTCTATTGGATCCATCAGCAGCCAGCTACAGCACTCTATCACCTGCATTTAAGCGTCGATGGTTTTTTGATCGGCGTAATTACGGAAATGACTACCAAAAGCTAGGATTTGCATATTTGTGACCCCCGAACGATTCTGCATCGATTAGGCGTGACATGTTATGGATTGCGTGATATATAGAAAAGTGGCCGGGCGAGCTTACGCAAAAAAATCTCATTTAATTATAAAGAAACGGTCGACTACCAAACCTTCTTATTAGGTTACCAATCACCACCAAACGATTATCTTCTGTTTGAGACTTATTGGAACGAGATCGATGAAGAAAAACATAAATAAATTCAAATATCACTACACCGTATTCCGTTGAATCCATCAATGACCAATTACGGTCCTCTATCGTATGCGCCTAGACATAGATTGTTTTTCGACCGGGATAACTAATGAATGAACTACCAAACGCTGGGATTTGCATATTTGTAATCAACAAATGATTCTGCATCGATTAGGCGTGGCATTTTATGGATTGCATGATAAATAAAAAAGGACCGACCAACTTCACGGAAAAAAGTCTCTTCTAATTATAAAGAAACGGTCGACCACTAAACCTTCTCATTAGCCTACCAATCACCACCACACGGCTACCAAACGATTAGGAAAGAAAAACCTTGAGCAGTTAAAGTCGTCCGGCTAAGTTTATGGTAGTTCAATTCGGAGCGTACGCCAATACCCCCAAAAGCGTACCGCTTCTATATCAAAAGTACCAAAGTGAAGTCAGCTGCATTAGGGTGGTCCTTACTTAGGGTGTTTTTGAATTTTCCTGCGGACAAGGCGGAAAAGTTTTCAAATAAATAAATAAAAAAGCACGCTAAAGCTGGAGTCTGTAGGCCAACTCAAAGTATTCCCGCCAAGGCCGTGAATTTTCCCATTTAATTTCAATGGAAACTCGGACCTACTACACTTTTTTTTGCCCCACCTAAATAGTATTTTGACAAATCTGAAACTTGGCATATATCGTTCCTATAGCCATAGGTATTCTACAAAAAATTGTGCGATTTACAACGATGACATTTTCAAAGTACCAGTGCGTCAAAGTTGCGTCTTGAAGTAAAAAATCATTTATTTATCGAAATAAATGGATTAATAAATAATATTAAAAAATTAGATATACTTACATGAATTTTTACAAATTGTATGAACTAAGAATTGTTACATTAAACATGTCGTTGCAGTAATTATGACGAGACACGTTATTTTTACTCGATCATTCAACAGCACAATTATGGCCTCGTAAATCATCAAAGTTTCTAATGTAAATTAAGTACGTCAAAATCTCTATTTTGTAAACGAAACTCGATACAAATGCACGCGCATACGCGATTAACTGTTTAATATTATTTATTAATCCATTTATTTCGTTAAATGATGATTTCTTACTTCAAGACGCAGCTTTGACGCGCTGGTACTTTGAAAATGTCTTCGTTGTACATCGCCCAATTTTTTGTAGGATACCTATGACTATAGGGAAGATATATGGCAAGTGTCAGATTTTTCAAAATACTATTTAGGTGAGGACAAAAAAAAAGTGTAGTAGATCCGAGTTTCTATTGAAATTAAATGGGAAAATTCACGGCCTTGGCAGGAGTACTTTGAGTTGGCCGACAGCGAAAAATGGTCGTAAGGAGATAAAAAAAAAACAAATTGAAGTGAATTGAATGGGCTCAATGACCTTGATATTGGTCAACTCCGGAAAAAAATTCCAAAACCCGTGAGAAAGTTTGAAAAACGTAAAAATTTGCAAAATTTTTTTTGCCGTGATATTTTTCCCGACCGCGCAATCAGTGATTCTCAAAAAAAAAATCATTGTCGGAACTAAAACTAGAAACTTGAAGTTTCAAAATCCTTTTTTTTTGTACGACCATTTTTGACGAAGTTCAACTTTTCTTGCTCCCTTAATTTTTTGTGTCAATGTATGTTCACTTTCTGGTACTTACGATTCGCGGCCCGATGGATGATTGTTTTTGGGGATAATACTTTATCGCTTGATGAAAGTATATGAGAATGAATATAATAATACGAAGATAAATATGTTTCCGCTTACCTTTATGAATTACAATTTATTTGGCATAGGGACGGGTGTGAGTAAAGCGCAAACAATTTTTTAGAAGATAAATAAGTTGTATTTTAGATTTATTATTATATTTAAATTAACGTAAAAACTAATAAAATAAGCGGTCAGAGCGCGCGATAAATTTTTCGACACTAAAAGATAACTAATTAAAATAAATATGATAACTAATAAAAATAACTAATCAAATAAGAATTAACAGTAATCATGATTAAAAAAAAAAGCGCCGAGCGTGAGGAACGATCCTGCGCCCCTGCAGACCGAGGCCAGGAACCATAGACGCTATATAACGGAGTCCGAACTATGTCTTAAAAAGTGGCAACAAAATCATTTGATATAGTAAGGCGCAGCGATCGCGCTGTTATCTTGAAGTTAGTTGCGTGTGAGAGAGATGAAAGACGTATCGGAAGTACGCAATAATTATTTTTTCATGTGCTATATTCCCAAACAAAAAAGCGAACAGTGGAGACAAAGTGCAGCATTAGTGATTTATAAACTAGATTTTTAATCGTTGGTTATCTGTTTACATAGTAATAAGTTACGTTACTATACATTTTTCAAGTTGAATAATGTTATTATGTCATTAATAATTTTAATTCTGAAACAGGATGGGTAAAGTTTGTGCTATAACAGGCTGTAACGGCGGCAGCAATGATGACAATGCTGAGAGAGATATACGTTCAGTACGACAATTGACATTGCTTAAGGTGTCAAAGGTACTGCATGTTATATTCTATTTCCTCTGTGTTCTTCCTCAGTTTCTCTCATTTTTCATAGGCTTTCACAGGTCAATCTTTTTCGTTCATCTTCCTTGCACAGTCCTTGCCGTTTTCTGATTATTGTTCGTACTTTTCACTTAAATCACATATTTCCTCTTATAGTCCAGTTACACCTTCATCGTGTCACTCTTTTTCATTTGATTTTTCAAGTCTTTCTTACTCCGGTTCATTTAGTCATTTCTTATACTGTTTCATTTCGGCACATGTGAGGGTTCACGGCACTTTGCAATGAAAATTTATTATTAAAAATTGTATTGTGCATATTATTACACTTTGATTTGCAATAAGAAGTGAACATCGTCAACCCGTTCGTACAGTTCATTAGGCAAATAAGAATTTCGCCGAGGAGGATTTGAACTCACGACCACGTTTTCGTGGCCGGAGCATTATCCCCGAGGCTATTGTGCCTATCACAATTCAATGTTATAATTGTTGTATTTCAATTGCGGCTTTCCTTAGAATTAGCATCAAAGCTTCAAGAATATTCACACTATCATTGCTGTATGATTGCTCTCTACGTAGTTTTAACAATAATATAAATAATAATATGAATGAAATCAACTTTCTTATATGCTTTGATGTCTTTCATCTCTGTCACATGCAACTCACTTCTCAGTATTTCCTTATTCTATCTCTCTCGCGCACGCAACTAACTTCATGGTAATAGCGCGATCGCTGCACCTCACGATATCAAACGATTTTGTGGTCATATTTTTCATATGTCTCCCATAAGAGTTCGACCTCCTCCATATAGCCTCCATGCGAGGAACGCTACCAACGGGACTATCCTATTGCTTGTGTTAAAAATGCACTTTGTGGCACTTACGATTGGCGGCCGGATGAATGATTAACTTGTTTTTGAAGATAATGCTTTATCGCTTGATGAAAGTATGAGAATTAATATAATAATACGAATATAAATATATTTTCGCTTACTTTTCTGAATTATAATTTATTTGGCATAAGGGCGGGTGTGAATAAAGCGTAAACAATTTTTTAGAAGAGAAATAAGTTGTAATTTAGATTTATTATTATATTTAAATTAACGTATAAATTAAACAAATAAGCGTTCAGAGTGCGCGATACATTTTTTTGTATATATTAATAACGCAGAGAATCAACAGCTAAATAAGCATTGAAATCATCTAAAAGCCTCGCGCGTGCCGTCGGGTGACGTCACGCGTGAGCCGTGCTCACATTGCTTTTTCCCTCGAAGCCTTCGTTCGGCTTGGCCGCACATGAACGTGCTCAGCGTCCATGTATTGGTGTAGCTGCCGAAGGCGCGGTCGGGACAGTTCGACCACACTCGGCTCTTTCCGACGATGTCCGAGCGTCGCTCGCTCACGGACACGCGCTACTATGATTGCGTGATGGGCGCGTAAGAGACTAGAGAGGGGGTAACGTTTCCGAGCGATCTGGCTACACTGGTGTGAAGTGTCGTATAGGTAGGTTCACTGGCAGAGGGCTTTCTAAAAACTGTTTGACGTGTTGTTCATTGTCCATATCGATGTCTCCTGTTGGTGGTGGAGGGATAAAGACATCTGCAAGGTATATTGCAAACGTTTCTGCTTTATCTCTGTTGCTCCTAGCTCAATTTCCATCTCCTGTCCGAATGGGAGGAATTGGTTTCTGTGGTTGTTTCAGTGACTTGGTTGTCTTCCACAGCGAGTAGCCCGAGTCCTTGTCGTTCGTCAGTTCGTGAAGGTATTGTTGTACTGAGTCGTTCCTGAATTCGATTAGCAGTTGTTTTAGGTCTCGTGTGATTCTATTAAGGTTGGTTTTATCGTTTCGATTGTGGCATAGCTGCCAAATTCGGCGTATTTTTCTTTTCTCCGCTATTTTTTCTTCAATTTGTCTTGGATAGTCAATTTTGTTCGTGTTTCTTGTCGTATTTGTCGTTTTTTGTAGGGTCGCTAGCCAGGCTTTTTCTATCATTAGTTGCGTAAAGTATCGTGTTGCGGTGTCTATGTCTTCCTCGGTCCTCATGGGTCGTCTAAGGTTGATATCGTTTGTTGTGTTTTCTTTATATGTATGCCAGTCGGTTTTTTTGTTGTAGGTAAAGCATCTTGCAACACGTTTTTTCAAGAAGGTGCTGACAGTAGCTATCACCGGCGAGTGATCAGAGGATAGGTCAGTGTTTGGTTCGATGTCTAAGTATGCTCTCGCTATCCCACCTGTAATAAAGAAGCCAAGTAGATCGGGTATTTTTTGCTGGTCCGTTGGCCAGTATGTAGGCTGCCCTGTAAAAAGATGATCGTAATTTTTTGCTATCAGTACTTTCTCGATTTCTCTACCCCTCGGAGAGGGGTAGAGAAATCGAGTGAGCCTTCATCCCCATCTTTGGCGCTTGGCGTTGTAGTCTCGACCAGCTAGAAGTCTGGGGCCTAATAATTGGAGGAATTCTTCAAACTGTTCTTTTTTGTATTCTGTGTCTTGGTGGATAGTACACTGCTGAGATTGTTAAAGGGCCGTTCCAGTTTGTAACTGTGACGTTTGTTGCCTGGATTTCGTCTGTTACGTATTTCGAGTGTTCATCGTGTTTGATGGAGCTCCGTACGAGTACAGCGGTCCCGCCATGTGCTGTTCCGTCTGGATGGTTTGTTTGATAGGTGTTGTATCCAAAGATTTTAAAGTCATTTTTGTTGGTAAAGTGAGTTTCGGAAATAAGGGCGATGCCAATTTTATTGATGTTGAGGAAGGCTTGCAATTTCTGGTGGTGGTTTGCCAGGCCGTTTGCGTTCCATAATGCTATTAAATAGGAATTATCCATTTTTCTGAGTAAACTTTGTAATTACCGTGTTCAGTAGGGTTAGCATGCTGTTCATGCGTTGTGTCTGTCGTTCCAGTATTACTTTAAATTCGTTGAAAGTTTTTTCGATGGTGGTGGCGAGGCTATTGTTGTCTGTTATTAGTCCGTTGTCTGCACGTTGCTGGGCGCTTGCTACACGCGCATACGTTCGATCAGGTGAGGTGTGGTTTAAAGCTTTTGGTTGAGGTGGCAGTTCGTTTGAAGTGTTTCTAGTTTGTGGTCCTGGCTTTAGTCGGGTTGGACCTTGCGATGGTTTGTTTGTCCTTTTGCTAACTATTTCTTGGTATATTAGACACCCCTTGTAGTTTGCGGGGTGTTCGCTATTGCATAGTGCACATGTCGCGGGTGTATCTGCAGTCTTCTGGCATTCGGTTGTGTCGTGATTGTCACCACATTTTACGCAACTCTGTTTCCTGTTGCAGTATGTCGTTGTGTGACCGTGTCGCTCACAACGCGTGCACTGCACCGGGTAGTTGCGCTTTCTGGGTGGTTCTACTTGGATTGTGGCGTTCAGAAGAACGCCAAGTTTGAACATTTCTTTGTTGTTCGTGTTCGGCTCTAGGTCCACGAAGAAAAGCGGTAATGGAATTTTGGTGCCTCTGCGATATACATTAGCTACGTTGCGTACTTGGTGTCCTATTTCATTCAACGCATTTTTTATGTCCTCCAAGGGGACTGAGGGGTGAAGTGACCGAATCACTGCTCTGTACGCGCGCTCCTCTTTTAGTTGGTAAGTGTGGTACTCAGCATGCTCTTTTTTGAGCACCTGGATTATTTTCCTGCAAGCTAGAGGAGTGTTAGGCATTATTTTTATCCGTCCCTCGTTATTTGTTGTTTTGTATGTGTGTTTGTCCTTGTTTATTGTGTTTTGCAGTTCTTCAGTCAGTTTTTGGATGATTTGTATACCTGGTACGAAAGTCGATGGTGGTTTTGGAATTGCAGTATTATCTGTGTTGTTGGCGTTCCTGTCAGTGTTAGTGTTTTCTCTGTTGTCTTGTTCGATCGCGATTTCATTCTCGGTTTCTCGTAGCGGAGAGAAGCGATTTGAGATATTTGTTGTAGTTTGTAGTGACTCGACGCTCTCATTATTCCCTCGTTTACGCCGTTTGGTGTTGTTTTGATAGTTTATCACTTGCCATGTGTTACCTGGCTGTTCGCCAGAGCGATCAACCGTGACGAGTAGTGTGGGGTATTTCGGTGTCGCGTTTGATGTCGATGCTGGATATGATGACAAATCGATCGCTGCCCATAACATGCTTGACTCAGCGGTTTGGCCGTTTGGATTCATTTTGCCAACTATAGTTTTGGCACTGTGATTTGGCGCCGCCGCCGCGACGTGCGGCTTCACGGTGGCGATGCACCTGTATTATTGCATTTTCACCTTTTCCACGGAGAAATTTAATCACTCTTGCGCGTATGCTAGTATGAGTATAGCCAGGACCCTCGTCGACATTTTGGACTCTCAGAGGATTATAACAACCGATTACAAGAAACACGTCCGATCGCCTCGAACGCTCGGCGAAGACCCCCCGAACACGTGAACATTTTTTTGGAGCCGATGAGAGCTGGAGGCTCCCTTGTAAATATTTACCATATTTTTCAACTATCCCCTATATCTTGGGGAAAAAACCCGCGTGTTTTCCGATAACGCGTCAGTATAGGTTGCCCGAGGAAGAAACGAGACAGAAAACAACAAGGCGGGATGCATTGGGTCAAAATATGTGTTTTATGAATCCTGCAGCTGTGCTCAAGTGGTCAGTCGGCATCAAAGGCCTTTGACGATAGACCCCTAATGCTGATCGTTTTTTTTTCTAAGAAATACGTCGTTTTCATCTATGTTTTGGAGGGAAGTTGCGCATACATGGGAATCCGAAAACACTAGAATGCTCTTTACAATATGCAAGCTCAGTCTTCATGAGCTAGACGCCGTTCTGCGGAGACAATAAAAGTCAATGCATGATGAGTCTGGCCAGATTTCACCTCCACGATAAAATGCTCCTTTTCTGGACAACAGGTCCCTAGAGATTTTCCGATAACGCGTTGGTATAGATTGCCCATGGAAAACGAGACAAAAACAACAAATCGGGGTGCACCAGGTCGAAAGATTCATTTTATGGGGTCCTGTAGCTCTGGGCCGGATGCACTGTGTACACACTCGCACATGTGAACTTGTTGACGTTATATTTCGGAATGAAACCGGGTCCTCGATGTATCAAAACTTCTTTTTTCAAAAGTGCAGCTGACTTCAGGTGTTCCAAGCGCGATGAAAGGCTTTGACGATAGATCCCTAAAGTTTATAGTTTTTTCAAGAAAGCCTGACTTGTCAGGACCTGTTTTAAGTGTTGGCGAGGGTCGTGACAGGAGTGAACGCGTATACAATCATTTGAAGGATTTCGGAAACAAAACCAAGGCATCACACTTGCATCTCATAAATAACACGCTTCGAAAAGTAGCGTCTTCAGATTGCCTAAATTTTCCTACCCATATATGGTCATTACATGTACACACATAGTGTGTACATTTTTTTCATGTAGACTAAATAGTGTAAAAATAAAAACACTGCATCGATGATAATCTCTTTTGTTATGTCTATAATAAATTATAAGACTCATGGGTTTTCAACGTTTAACCCCCGGCCTCACAAAACATGCGTCGACGGCGGCTCCCCCTCCAGCCAGTCGCTGTTCCGACTACAGAAGAGGGGCTAGAAGTTACCCCCTCTACCGAGACCCCTGGCTCAGCTACCCCCTGATATGAGATCTCTGCATTTGAACCGGCCCAGTACACCTACTTACGCGACAGCGCTGCCAGTCGATAGATGAGGAACTAAGTTGTCGCTTCACTAACGGTGATACGTCCCACCACTCAAAAAAGGCCGCAGCTTCTAGCAGGCCTGTATGTAAGACCATGGCAGAGCTAGTTTGTACGCGACACCATCAAGAGCCGGAATGGTGCCATCCTACGGTTGGAGAATAAGCTCGTCCGTACACGGAGAGAATTAAAAAGTAATTTTTGTGGTGAATTTCACGGTAAAAATTACCGCGATATATTTCAATGTGGTGACAAGTGAGAAAAACATAATAATTCGTATGCGTCAAGTTTTTTTTAACTCATGTTACAGAAAATTTCAAATACGTAGTTCAAATTTTACTATACAAGAAGGGTAAAAATTGGAGACAGTAAAATTTAGCATGTATGTTCGAAAATTTACCTACTGTCGGTCAAAAATTACCAACCGCGCTGTACGTTATTTTTACGGTGCTGCACAGTAAAATTTACCTGCGTCAACCTCGGAAGAAAAATTCCCTATAAGTGAGTCAGAGATGTGTGCGGCCGTGTAGATGACAAGATAGTCTTTGAGGATTCGGCTTCGATCCGGCCAGTGAAGGTTATTCCAAAGTCAACAGTGGAATTAGAAGATGTTTACGTTTCGGCCCTCTGGTTCGGGTCCTCTTCAGAGATTTTATTTTTCTGTATATAATATGATACACATTTTGTCATAATAATGTTTTTACATTATTATGACAAAATGTGTATCATATTATATACAGAAAAATAAAATTTGTGAAGAGGACCCGAACCAGAGGGCCGAAACGTAACCATCTTCTAATTCCACTGTTGACTTTGGAATAACCTTCACTGGCCGGATCGAAGCCGAATCCTCAAAAACAATTCCCTATAAGGCTGGTAAAATTTAAATTCTTCGATTGAAGAAATCTTTAGTAAAATGTATTTTTTCTTCAAAAACTGGTGCTATAATAATCATAATAATAACCGAAATAACAATAACCATAATAATAACAATGAATATTATTTACTATTGAAAAATTGGTACAAATTAATGCTGTTTGTTTTTTGTTGGGAACATTTTTTTCTTCCATATAAATTGGTATAGTCAACTAACGGATAAGGAGACAAATTTAATCATTAGAATTTATTTTTCGTTTAATACTAACATTTATTTATAATACATTTTGTACCATCGTAGGCTCGAGTGATGTGACTAATTTGCGCACATATTACTTCGTCATCATTTAACACGATCGCTACGTGTCACTTTCTCGCAACGAGACACTGCATGCGACTGAGGCTTCAGGCTAAACTGAACCGGCGATGTACGCAGTTTAGACGAAATTTTTTTGGGAAGTCCCATCGTGCCATAAAGAAATCGCGCTCCCCTACTTACCTCCACCACCATACCATTCTGAAGTGAAAGGAATGAAGGGGAATTTTTACAATGCAGTGCCTCAAAATTCCCGTACCGTACCGCACGATAATTTTAACCAAGCGCGCACGATAATTTTTACCGAGAGCACAATACATTTTCCTGTAACATTCATTAAATTTTATAATAAATCTTAAAATAACTTTTATAAAGACGATACTTTTTCATAGACATTTCTGAAAGGCATAAAATACTAAAATGCACAGTAAAATTTCGCTGATATTATATATTTTTCAAATTTAAGTTTTGCGTATTTTGTTACACATCGAAATTTACTAGAAAATCTGGTAAAATTTTCTATCTGAAGAAGAAATTTTATTTTATTTTCGTGAAAATCTGTGTTCTACCCAACAATAATAAGCGAAGTTTCAGGGTTGTCATCTGGTTACCGTTACTGCACGGTAATTTTTAACATTTAATTCTCTCCGTGTATAACGCACGGTTTTACATACAGGTCTGGACACTTCGACGTTTTTGCATCGTGGAAAGGGTCACCGTTAGTGAAGCAAAAACGTAGTTCCACATCTATCCACTGGAAGCGCTGTCTCGTAGGAGTCTTATAAATATATATACACTAGTCGAAAAAATAAAAGGAACAGAAAGCTTCTTGCATTTTTTAAATGTTTTTTGAAGCGCTGTATCTGTGTGAAAAATGGTCGTATCGAGATGAAAAAAAGCATTTTGAAGCTTCAAGTTTCTCACAACATTTTTTGTGAGCTACGGTTATAGCGCAATCATGAGAAATGAGCGCAAAAAAAAAATGTCCAAATTTTTTTGTTTCTTTTCAAGGTTCCACGAGCTCAGGATTTTTTTCAGTTAAATCAATGGATAGGTCAGTTAGCTTGTTTATTCAGCTTCAATTTCGTTTCTTATTAGTCTCTCTGCGTCAATTTTTTGCTGAGATATCCGACATTGAATGAAAACGGATCCTTTTGTCTCTGATCAGCGATATTTCAGCAACCAATGGTCGTACAGGGAGTTAAAGGGCAGCTTTGAAAACTCGAATACATTTCCTACAAAATTCTTTCATTGATTTTTGAGACATTTTTTTTCACCCTTAACATTGATATGAAAAAAGTACAAAAAATTGACGTTTTACGGATTTTCAGTTAATCTACCACTACACTACAGGCGTTGATGGAAAAACTTGGTTTGCCAGGTTTTTTTTTCAGCTTGATGCATCCCCAATAGCCCTGTAAATTTTCGAATTGATCTGCCGCACTGTTTTTCCGGACCAATTGATCAAAGTTTACAAAACAATTAAAGGAACAAGTCTATCGTTCCTAAAGATCGTGTTATCATCATCAAAATGAAAATACCAACTTTTTTCGACTATTTTCACAACTTTGGACTAGTTGCTTATTAAATTTGAGAAAAAAGTTTGAAAAATTTCCAGTTTTTTTTTAATTTGTAAAACAATTCAGGAAACAACACTGACTTATTTTAGACATGATTTTGATTGTCAATTGTGAACCGCCGGCATTTGTGTTACCCAAAGCGTACGACGTGAAGGTTGCACGGTCGGATTTACGCTTTTCGTGCACACGCACGTCTATGTGTCTATCAGTCTGTGTCTGTGCATGTGCAGGTACCTGTGTGTGTGTATGTGTGCGTGCGTGCGCGTGCGGTGTGTGTGGGGTGTGTGTGTGTGTGTGTGTGTGTGTGGGTGTGATTTTTTCAAGGAAATGAGACCCCGCGGTTCAACAATTCCGCAGTATTTAACGACTCCAAACTCATTCCTTAAATTGTATCTATGTGTGTTCGTGTGTGCCTATGTGTATTCAATACCGTGTGTTGCCATGTCTACTTCAAATCACTGTATTTAATCTTTAAGGCATATTAATGCAGCGTCGAATCGTCGATTGTGGAGTCGTCTGCCAAATGCGCACCAATGCGCATTCTAACGCTGCTAAATACGGCAAAGTGGGGTATTCCCGTCGCAATCGACGCCCCATGATGTCCAAGACGTGCACGATGGAGTTGAGATCGGGGCTCAACTCTGGATGCCTTCACAACGTTATGTGGTGCCTCTCAAAAAACCGTCCGGCCACGTTAGCGGTGTGAGGGTGAGCATTGTCTTGCATTAAAATGAACCCCCGCACATTTTGTCGTCGCGGCAGCACAATTGGCCTTAAAATTTGGTCAATGTAGCGCCTAGCATTGAGAGTTTGGCGGACAATCATCAAGCGGAGTTCGCGATGACCGCGAAATCCCGGCCCAAACCATCACTGATCCTCCATTAAAGGCAGCAACAGGGCGAGTAAAGTTTTGTAAAAAACGCTCTCGCCGACGACGCCAAACTTGGGGCCTTCTGTCATCGCCGTACAAATACAACGATGTTCGCATGGACAAAAGGTTCTTGACGAACACATCGAACGATTGCCCGATCATCTCGAGAAGTTGTTATACGACATCGACCCTGTCCCGGCCGTCGACCGTATCCACCGGTTTCTTGATAACGCGTATACGCACGAGACACAACCGATGCGCTAACGCCCAATCTTTCACCGACATCCCGATAACTGTACACCTCTCCGATAAGAGTCACTAGCCGAGCGACTTCTGCCTCAAATAAATGCCGCCTAGGCATTCTTGAAATGCCAAAACTGGCAAAACTCAATGTCACCTAGGCAATACTTTTTAAAAACGTTGAAGTTTAAAAAAACTTTTGATGAATTTTTTGGCCAAAACTTCGAGGAATTTTACCGAAAAGAAAAAAGATTAGGTTTGAAAAAAACTGTTAATGAATTTTTCTTTCCGCAAAAAATGAGGTTTGTAGAGAAATTTCTTCTGTAGCCCTGATAACCTTCTTAGAAAATATCGAGAATTACTCGCATAAATGTTCTCAGGTAGAGTAGTGAATACAGCTTGGAAGTATCAACTTTTAATTAATGAAAATAACGACGAGTGAAATTATGGTGAGCGAAGACCGAAGCGCGTCTAAGATGAGTTCTTGAAACGTTTTACAAATTAAATTAAAAAATTGGACATTTTTCGAATTTTTTTCTCAAATTTAACGAGCAATTAGTGCAAAGTTTTGAAAAAGTCGAAAAAAACTGGTCTTTTCATTTTGATGATGATTACATGATGTTTAGGAACAATAGACTTGTTCCTTCAATTGTTTTATTAACTTTGATCAATCGGTCCGGAAAAACAGTGCGACAGATTAATTTGCAAATTCACAGGGCTATTGGGGATACATCAAGCAGAAAAAAGCCTGGGAACCCTAGTCTTTCCATCAACGCTTGTAGTGTAGTGGGAGATTTACGGAAAAGCCATAAAATGTCAATTTTTTGTACCTTTTTGATATCAATGTTAAGGGTGAAAAAAAAATTTCTCCACAATCTATGGAAGAATTTTGTAGGAAATGTAATTAAGTTTTCGGAGTGTCCCCTTAAATCCTTGCACTATCATTGGTTGCTGAGATATCGTTCATCAAAGAAAAAAGGATCCTTTTTCATTCAAGGTCGGATATCTCAGCAAAAAATTGACACAGAGAGACTAATAAAAAATTTAATTAAAGCTGAATAAACAAGCTAACTGACCTATCCATTGATTTAACTGAAAAAAAAATTCCTGAGCTCGTGGAGCCTGGAAAAGAAACAAAAAAATTCGGACATTTTTTTCTCGCGCTATTTCTCATCGTTGCGCGACAACTGTAGCTCACAAAAAAAATTGCCAACAGAACTCAAAACTAGAACCTCGAAGCTTTAAAATGCTTTTTTCATCTCGATACGACCATTTGTTACACAGATACAGCGCTTCAAAAAAAACTTTAAAAAATGCAAGAAGCTTTCTGTTCGTTTCATTTTTTGGACTAGTGTATATACAGCCAAATCCGAAAAATCAGCTCTATTACACAGATGCTCGGACCTGCGTTTAATGTGTTGACCGTTACGTAACAGCGCTTCAAGTGGTAGAAGGAAAAACTGTCATTTTGCCTCATTATCGAGTCACTCCCCACCCTAAAAATTTCCAGGCCTGCATGTAAGACCGTGGTGTAACCCAATTTCCCTGCCATCAAATAACCAGCCGATTGTAAACTTCGATACGACTTGATATTAGCTGATATTACTTGATCATGATTGAGTTTCGATAACTTAGGATCGCAGTAAAATTGCTAACAAGAATTACATAATATGTAATTATGCCGGTAGAGGGACGCACGTATTATTATTCTCAGCGCTGCCACACTTACGCTGTCGAGGTATCGAGACTTTTATTCCGTTAAGGGCCTATTCGACTCTGACGGCGAAAAACGTTATTGTGATTTTTTTTTTTGAAAACTGTTGTCCATGTCGGTCCAAACCTTTTTTTACTCAAAGGCACACCCTTACGGAATAGAAAATAATTTTTTTGTTGTTGCCTATAAATGTATATTTATTTAACAATTTAATATTGTGTCAAGGCATAAAAAAAGTATTTGCTGTCGTTAATGATTTGGCTCTCCAGGTAATCGGAAACAAAAAATTCAAAAATATTTTCAAACTGTATGAGTGTCGCTATCGCCCGAACTGAGATTATTATTTTATATTACAAAATAACAAAATGGCGTCATTTTTTGTAAAAGTGTTCGAATAACACGATTTTTCGTTATAATTCGGCTGGAAGTATAAGTTAAGATTAATATTTTTTAATAACCGTAGTTCGGGCGATAGCCACACATATGCTGAATATACAGTAAACACTTTAGCCCGATTGGTTAAGCCGTTTTTTGCCGAAATCACTAACGCCAGGTGAATAAAGTCATTTCGAGAAAAACGCGTTTACGGTTTACGCATTTATATGTACTAACTATACTACCTAAAATAACTATACTAACTAACTATATTACCTAAAGTTTATATTAACCTGTAGAGCGTTCTATTACTCTCGCAGTGGAAAGACGAACTACTTCTATACAGTAAATGTATAGAAGGATACGTGTATATGTGTATACTCAGATATAAATTCATAACAGCTGCCAGAGACGCGCAGCGGGTAGTCGTACTAAAGCGCGCACACCGAGTGCATCTACTTCGAAGGAGTGTACTGAGTTGACACAGTGAATATCGACTTTACAGTAATTGAATATCAATTCTGTCATGGAATAGAGTTGAAAAATGCAAAAAATAAAAATTCGATATTTTCATCCCGTCACAGTAGAATAGCCCCACAATAGAATGTTCTCGAAATCTGACAATATTCGGCATTGTAGGGGCTCGGAGTGTACAGCCCCTGATAGTCCAGTCATTACGTACATTCAAAAAAGAAAATGAATTTGCGCTTCTAATTTTTTAATATGTTGTAGGGGATACCTAGAAAAGCTTAACTTGAGATTGTCGACCAAGCTTTCCTAGGAGCTTTCGCCGCCATGTTGAAAAAAGGGGTAAAATTTGTTTCTCGGCAATAACTCGGCTATCCGATGAGATTTCGAAAATTTTTGTAGGACACTTTTTGTAGCTTTCTTTGTGCTCTACAATAACGCCTGAATCATTTTTAGCGTTTCATGCATCGTTATCGAGATATCGATCGATAAAGTCAAAAATTTAGGACATAATTTTTGTTTTTTGCTTTTTTTTTCTTTGGGTCTTAATAAATATGAAAAATTGTGGAATTCAAACTTGTAGAGCATATTCAGACCTACAATTTCCTTCTTGGATTTTTTTATGTTGGACAAAAATTACGATCTCCAGCGCGCCGCAAAGTCGGTGAATCCACACTCAGCGTCGAGCGAGCTGCTCGCTCGGTTGTGTCTGGATGTCGAATCGAATGGGAAATTGTTCAGGAAATTGATGGGATAAAAAATAAGTACATAGAGCAACAAATTAAGGATCACACAATAGTAATTTATTAAACAAATAATTTGTTTGTGCAGTAAAAAATATTATTTTTTTACAATACAAAATAAACAAAACAAAATAAACGGAAAGAAAAATATTTTTTTCTGCACTCGAGACACGAACGATGGACTTTTTTCATGTCTTTTTTCGCTTGGATGGTCCAGGCTGAAGATCTTCGTCCTCCGTAAACTCTTCGAGTTGTTGTGTCTGTTGAAACGTTGGAAATGATGCTGATTCGATGAGAGCATCGTCATCATCATCGTTACAGACATCGTCGTCGTCGTCCAAGCAAAATGAGAAAAAAGAACGAGGACGCACAGCCGTAATTATTGCGTGAGCAATCGATGTGCACTTTTTTTTCCACGAGTCCAGTGCGCCACGTTTATCTTTCATTATTGCTGTTGAAAGAAAAACTTGTAGAGATTCCGGAACAGCGGCTTCGACATCCCGTACAAATTCATCCGAGGGAGGATAATTTTGTTTATCGTAAACGACGCCTCTTATGTCCTCTCGAATTATAGCAGCAGCTTCGCGAATAACTCGGAGTCGTTCCTCGTGAGAGTTCTGCTTCTTTTCCTGGTACCATTTATCCGCAAGAATTTTAAATCCGGTGTTTCGGAAACAAACGACACAATTTCGCTTTTGTTTCTCGATAATTAGAATGTCCTCGCCATATTTCGCTTCTAAATGTGCTTTAACCGTTTTTATGTGCGGAACAAAATTTCCATTTACGTGACTCATTAATTCAGTCATCGAAAACTGGCATTCGTCGGAATTTTCTTTTAGAAATGAGTAAATCCCCTCCATTGCCTCGTCGACTTTGTTACCTGTCGGTCGTCCTCTTTTCGCACCCTCCTCAGGTAGCGGGTTGTACACACGATGCATGCATTCGCGATGGTAGCGAGCTTCTACGGCGATGAGATCAGGTACCGAGCAGACACGCTTGACGATAGAAGCGGCAAATTCATCGTTACGTCCGAGCAGATATTTTAGGACGTTATCTTTCATAGACTTTTCTCGAACCGTTCGAATTGCGTGTCGTTGATGCATTGGTGTTTTTGTTTGATCGGAAAACGGTACTCCACAAAACAAACATTTATTTTTAAAATCGAAACGGTCTTCGAGCTGCTGTTGATGTTCGGGTTCCGGTTCAGGTTCAGGTTCCTGTTCTTCCGAGACTGATTTTGTTCGACGAGCGACAAACGACGCGAGTCTTTCGTTCGCATAATTCTTGTAACACGCCCTATGCACACTCACAGATTCGACACTTTCTAGCATGCGTTGATGGTCCACATGTCCTCTTTTCTCACTCACCGTCAAGAGAGTTCGAACAGCTCTTTTTTTAGCAACATAAATGTCGTCGATTAACGCTTTTTTACAAATAAAACAGTCTCCCATGGTCACAAAATTGTTGAAACACGTGTGCTCACTTCGAAAGGCTCGAGGCAACTAACCGAGATGCTACGAAAAGAAGAACACGTTTCAACACGTAGACCCTAACAAAAGGGTCCCTTTATACCTGACCCCTCCAACTCCAACGGACGCTCTATGCGGGCACTCCGTTATAACGAGTTTACAGCCAACTAGATATCGAAATTTTTGCCCAGAATATCGGAACCCTCGATTTACACTACGCACAGCAAAAACTCAACACGATACGATATACTAACTTGAGCGCGCTCGACGCTGAGCGTGGATTCACCGACTTTGCGGCGCGCTGGAGATCGTAATTTTTGTCCAACATAAAAAAATCCAAGAAGGAAATTGTAGGTCTGAATATGCTCTACAAGTTTGAATTCCACAATTTTTCATATTTATTAAGACCCAAAGAAAAAAAAAGGAAAAAACAAAAATTGTGTCCTAAATTTTTGACTTTATCGATCGATATCTCGATAACGATGCATGATACGCTAAAAATGATTCAGGCGTTATTGTAGAGCACAAAGAAAGCTACAAAAAGTGTCTTACAAAAATTTTCGAATCTCATCGGATAGCCGAGTTATTGCCGAAAAACAAATTTTAAGCGTTTTCCAAGATGGCGGCGAAAGCTCCTAGGAAAGCTTGGTCGACAATCTCAAGTTAAGCTTTTCTAGGTATCCCCTACAACATATTAAAAAATTAGAAGCGCAAATTCATTTTCTTTTATTTGCCTTTTTTCGGACGAAATGACTGGACTATGAGCCGACAGACGTGCGAGAAGCAT
This sequence comes from Ophion costatus, assembly GCA_951751655.1. Lineage (NCBI taxonomy): Eukaryota > Metazoa > Arthropoda > Insecta > Hymenoptera > Ichneumonidae > Ophion > Ophion costatus. The sequence continues at coordinate 12,282,550 of OX632365.1, read as the reverse complement.
ACCCCCCCTCCCCTTCTTCTCATTACTGTCCTTTAGATTATTCTAGAGGGGGCAGGCCCGTGTCGAATAGTTTTCAGGAGTGTGTTTACCGATTAAGCGCGGATTAAAAATCCTGGACCTCCCGTAAAGGGAAATGAAGAGTCCGTTCTTCCTGTGGGCCGTTTCTCATGTCCCAGCGGAGTCTCGTCCTTCCCTGGATGATGTTTCGTAACGGTCTGACCTTGGCCACGACGGGGACAAGAACCGCGACCGACTCCAGACTCTTTATCGGCCGGGGTGACAAGTTTGACGCCTGTCCGGCAGAAACGGAAGAAGTGAGGGCGGGGGGCGCGCGTGGATCGCGGCCTTGGGCAGACTATTTTCCGCGGGAAGTGCCATAATGCCGCGATCGTTCATTTTTCGCGGGAAACTGCGGCTTTCCGAACATTCGACCGAAGTCGTGACGCCGCGTCTTCTCGATCTTTGGCCTTGGAAGAATGTTTGGCCTCACCTTCTTTCTCTCTCGCGCCCCCAGACCGTTGGAAGTTTCGCTCGTATTTGTAAGACGTTGAAGGAACAAAAGAAAAGAAAATGAACGAGATATTAATATTCAATCATAAAGTCGTACAGTCATAAAGTCGTGCAGGAACCTACGAAATTACGTCGTGATCGCGATGGTGAACCCCAGCCGGAGGACGGTTTCCTTGCAACCACCCCATGCCTGGCGGGTCAGCGGAGTACGAAAAACAAAACCCGTTACGATATACAAACACGCGCGTCTACAACAGCACTATTAAAATCCTAATACGAGGCAAAACACATGTTTCTGGTGTACATGGTTAAGCAACGGCGGGATTATTGGCAGAGAAAAGCCGGGAATCCCCGTCGGAAGGTCACAACTGCTCTTACTAGTTTAGTAATCCCGTAGCGAGGCTTTGCCTTCAATCTCTTCCCCTCTTCTCCCGCTTCTCGTAGGCCTTTGCCCTTGTACTTTTTACACCTCGCGCTGCTGGCGTCGCGATGCAAGCCATTGGTGTTTTATTCTCACAATCTCTCTTAACATACAATTTTAGTTGCTAGACACATACCAACATTTTTATTTGCAAAGCTCAAAATTTTATTAGGTCCTCCAAATGAGGGCAAATGCGGTGGAATATTGTTTATCCCATTGATTTATAAACAAATAAATCGTGCAATATAGAAGCATAGGTTCATTCGCATCGTAAAGAAGAGTTTCAATATTGTGAGTCGCTTTCACAAAGTTCTGTTGATTGCCAGATGTGTGCCAAGGTACAAGGCCTCAGCTACGAGGGAGATACACACGTACACCAAGAAATGCCAATCCGTCCGTACGAATCCAAATAGTTCACTATTGCTGCTTCTAGCGACTGGCTGACCTTCACCGTAAACGTTAATGTGAATACGAATAAAAGGGAAAAAGTCGTTTATCAGTTTCTGCCTGAAAAATGATCCTCCGCGTCCAATCCTATATGAGAATGGGTGGACTATGTTAGAGTGTGTGCAACGGCTGCATTTGTGAATTCATCCACCCTGAAAATATCTGCAGATAGCTTTCGTGAGTGCGCGTTTAAGCTCACGCGACGAGTATCTAAAACCTAAATACCTTCGTGCAGCCGTACCAAGTGTGCATTTCTATGCCACACGACGACATGTATGCTTCCAATAGTAAACACTCTCGTAAGTCGGCGAGAAGTGACCGCGGACACTTGCACTGCTTCGTCTCCCATTAAAAAAGTATACCACCCACCCTACTTGTCTGCCACTTATAAAACTTTTCTGTCACTCCTGTACAGGCGTTGGGCCTAGTTTGCGCGGAAAGTTTACGTTTTCGTTTGTGCATCAAAACTGGAATTTGACGACCAAACAAAAACAGAATTAATTGTTCATTCGAAGGAAAAAGATGGAAATAAATGTATCCTAAAACGCAGTCGAGGGTCAAAACACCCGGGGGTAAAAAAATCTGACTGAACACCCGTTTAAAAAATACCGAGAGCGAAAAAAAACTCATGACGAAGCACGCCAATCAAAAAATATACCACGATGAAACAAATAATCCTCAATAAATTTCATGAACAGAAAGTATTAAATAATTGTAGATATATACACAGCAGCGAACTAAGGATTTATTTATAGAATTACATTCGTATATGCACCCGTTGCGTTGTGTACAATCTGTTTAGGTCCATTTGGGTATACATTGGATAATTATTTTTTTTTGTTGTCTAAGGCAACTATAATTGGTATTCAAAAAATTTGTAATAAAACACACACACACACCCGCAAATGCGCACGCGCACGCGCGCCCACACACACGCACACGCACACGCAGGCGCGCATACACACATACATATCAAGAGACGCGGCAGCGTCTTGACGCCAAGTATAGTTATGTACAGAGTGATGCACATAAAGTGTTACAGAGCAACAGCACTCAAACTATTGATCATATCCAAAAATGTTTCAGACAAAAGTTGCAGTGTTCGAGATGGCCGTCATACTGGCCCACCCTATTTTTGTTATCGGTAGAAGCGCTGAAGCTACGTCAAGGTCAACTCCACTTTTTAAAATGGAACCACGTTTTTTTTTTTTCGATGACACATTTTACCGATGTGTTATAGGCCGCTGAATTCGACTTTTCAAATCGGTAATAATGTCATCGAAAAAAAATACGTGGTTCCATTTAAAAAACGCCCTTGACGTAGCTTCAGCGCCTCCACCGATAAAAAAATAGTGTTGTCCAGCATGACGGCCTTCTCGAACACAAACTTTTGTGTGAAAATTTTTGGATATGATCAATAGTTAGAGTGCTATTGCTCTGTAACACTTTATGTGCCTCCCTCTGTATACAGCGGCGTGTAAAAGTTTTGGGCCAGCCGATGTTTTCGACTGAATTAATAAAATATTCAGTTCCTGAACTCGTTAATCATTTCAATTTTCTGAGAGAGCTATGATATGAGCCATAGCGTGATAGTTTATTTTTTTTGTGAGGCGTATATTTGTGTACAGCAGCGAACGAGTTTCGTCGGTGTGCAAAAGTATCGATGTATCTCGGCCGGCTTCGCTCGCACAGTTTGTTTGCATTTTCTCCCGTACTGATTTAAAAACGTGCAAGACAATGAAAAATCAGTATTATTTCTGCCGCGATGCCGAAACAAACGAATATTGAGGTCCGTAAAATCATGTTAAAACTTTCTTCAGAACAAAAGAGTTCCCGCGATATTCCGACTACTCTATCCATCAGAAAAAGGACAGTCAATCGTATTATTCGTAAATATCAGTAAACAAATTTGGTTTGTGGCAAACGTCGAGCTCGTAAACAGCAAAAAAATTAAAAAATTACAATGACAAAAATTGCAACTACGTTGACGTAATTATCAAAAGGGAGTGCGTTATACATCCACGAATAACTGCAGCAGGCATTTCGAGAGAATTGCGTGGTAAAATCGTGCCGACATTAGTCGAACTACAGTATCCCGACATCTGAAGGCTGTAGGACTGATTGGACGCATTGGTGTAAAAAAGCCACTCATCAGTAGAAAGAATCAAAAGGCCAGATTAAATTTTCCAAAAAATATCAGTATTGGGCAGCATTAGGTTGGCGAAAAGTATTTTTTTCCGATGAATCTTGATTTCAATTATACGGGAGTGATGATCGGAAGTACGTGAGACGTCCAACAGGTACCACATTCAACGTGAGGTATTAAATTCCTACCGTAAAACACGGTGGCGGGAACACCAAAGTTTGGAAAGCATTTTCTAACGACGGCATTGGCCTGCTGGTAAAAACTCAAGGCAAAAAATGGACGCTACAATCTACAGGAATATATTGCAAGACCATATTCTTCCATTTACAATGAAAAAATGCCGTAGGGTTGGGTTTTGCACCACAATAACGACCCGAAATATTCTTCACGTCGTTCACGTGAGATTTTCTTCGAAGACGCAAAATACATCTTTCCGACTGGCCATCGCGATCAGCGGACTTAAATCCGATTGAGCATTTGTGGTAAGACCTGAAATATCATGTTGGAACAAAAAATCACTCTAACAAGGCGGAATTGTGGAATCATTTCTGACATTTGGGGGAAAACTTGCAACACGAATGGATCTCACAATTAATAGCGTCCATGCCTCGTTGATGTGCGGCGGTTATCGCGGGTAAAGGCATGACAACAAAGTACCGAGTCAAGTTTTGTTATTTTCAAAAATGTTATGTTTTTCACACGCAATACACTAGTCCAAAAAATTAAAGAAACAGGAAAAGCTTCTTGAATTTTTTGATTTTTTTTCAATCGCTGTATCTGTGTGAAAAATGATCGTGTCGAGATGAAAAAAAGCATTTTGAAGCTTCAAGTCTCTAGTTTTGAGATCTATCGGCAACATTTTTTTGTGAGCTACGGTTATTGCGCAATCATGAGAAATAGCGCAAGAAAAAAAATGTCCAAATTTTTTTCTCTCTTTTCAAGGTTCCACGAGCTCGGGATTTTTTTCAGTTAAATCGATGGAGAGGACAGTTAGTTTGTTTATGCAGCTTCAAATTCGTTTTTTATTAGTCTCTCTACGTCAATTTTTTGCTGAGATATCCGACCTTGAATGAAAACGGATCCTTTTGTCTTTAATCAGCGATATCTCAGCAACCAATGATCGCACAAGGATTTAAAGGGCAACTTCGAAAACTTGAATACATTTCCTACAAAATTCTTTCATTGATTTCTGAGGAATTTTTTTTTCACCCTTAACATTAATATAAAAAAAGGACAAAAAATTGACGTTTTACGGCTTTTCAGTAAATCTACCACTACAATACAAGCATTGATGGAAAGACTTGGGTTGCCAGGTTTTTTTTAAGCTTGATATATCTCCAATAGCCCTGTAAATTTGCGAATTGATCTGTCGCCCTGTTTTTCCGGACCGATTGATCAAAGTTTACAAAACAATTGACGGAACGAGTCTAATGTTCCTAAACATCGTGTAATCATCATCAAAATGAAAAGGCCACCTTTTTTCGACTTTTTTCACAACTTTGGACGAGTTGCTTGTTAAATTTGAAAAAAAATGTCCAATCTTTTAATTTAATTTAAAAACGGTTCAGGAAACAGCACTGACTTATTTAACACACGATTCGGCCTTCGCTCACCATAATTTCAGTCGTCGTTATTTTCATTAATTAAAAGTTGATACCTCCAAGCTGTTTTCACTACTCGATCTGAGAACATTTATGGGAGTAATTCTCGATATTTTCTGAAAAGGTTATCAGGGTTAGAAAAAAAAAATGTCTCCTCAAACCTCAATTTTTTCGGAAGGAAGAATTCATTAACAGTTTTTTTCAAAACTAATCTTTTTTCTTTTCGGTAAAATTCCTCGAAGTTTTGGCCAAAAAATTAATCAAACGTTTTTTTAAACTATCACTTTTTTTTAAGTATTGCCTAGTTGACATTGAATTTTTCCAGTTTTGGTATTTAAAAAATGCCTAGGCGGCATTTATCTGAGGCAAAAGTCGCTCGGCTAGTGACTCTTATCGGAGATAAGTGAGATGAGAATATCCTAAGACTAATGATTTTATGGAATATTCTGATGGAGCAAATTTTTTCGTAGGATCATTTTATTCTAAGTTTTTAAAGCTATTTCATCAGTTTTTTTTTAATGTGGGTATTTTGTCGTCGAACTCTCGAATGTAAAACGTAGCATTCCGTTTTCCAGATAAAACGTCCATTCTGATAAATCAAAGTTAATTACATTTCGATCGAACTAAGCATTCATCGCGGGCGAAATCCGATAATCGAGGTTATGTATCGCGAGATCGCACTACGTTAAAAAATGCAGGATAATGTTACGTGAGCGTCTAACGTATCTATCTCGAGTATTCTACGGAGATATGTTCTGCAACAGTGCCCATCCGCACACCACGGTCGTAAGTTGTTTGGGCTGGGAGGAAAGAAGCGTTGTACTATCGTGATTCACTATTATATACGGATAGATTCAAACAAAAATGTTGATATTACTTTATCATTGCAACATTACGATGCGATTGTAAAGTTGAAGGAAACTTTCTATGATGATCCATGCAAATACTTTTTTGTAAGGACGACCTAGGAAAATTTATGACGAGATTATTAATAATGATTAATTTATTAATAATCGGCCACGACAGTTGCTGTGTAATAAATTGTAACAATACCGGAAGGAATAGTAAATGCAAACGTTATCGATGCCCTCCGGGAAATTGGAAGTTAGATAACGCAACAAATGGATACCTGCAGTTTTACCTATGGAGAAGTTTTGCAAGATTCCAAAAAAATAGAGGTTTGCCTTATGATACAAGGTTAAATTATTATACTTGGTTCATGTTTTGCCCTTAACTCTTCCACGCCTCCGACGTGTCTAGCAGATACCAACAGTTTCCTCTTAGATTGAGTTTGAGGTTGGAAATTAATATTGTGAGGTATACTCTCGAAGCCGGTCTTTAAAATTATGCTAATTGCGGTTCGAAAACAAATCTTTTATTCATTTCATCATAAAGTAGTGCAGCAACAATATATGTTTCTTAAATGTTAATAAAGGCAATTATCTAGCTTCATTTTTCTCGTCTTATAACAAAATTAGGAGTAAACAAAACTATACATTTTAAGGAAATTTTACTTACTTTTTTTCACTTTACTAAAAGGACACGCTTCTACTTCTCCTTTGACCAGACAAATTAATTTAATGCAAACAAATTGTATGCAATTGGGGCGCGAGTTTAATTTTTATAATTTATTGCATTATCATAACCATAATCACAGAGCCGACAAAAATACGAACGCTACACGGTGATAGTGGTGCGCACGGAGCGAACAGATAATGGAACATTGGTTCTAAGATACTAAGACGCCAATTCCGACCATCTCTCAGATCGCAGCATGGCGACTTTTCAAGAATTGGAATGCAGCTTCAGCGATACGTCGATAGCAGCTATTTTCTGGTATGGATAAAGTTGACTTTTCTAATTTTCAGATCTTTACTTAAAATCGAAGCATCATTCCATCTCTTCATCAGTCCATATCTTGGCAACCTTAGCACTGCACACATTTTCATCCTGATTTTTACCCACTTTTAAATATGGAATGACGCAGACAGAAATGTTGCGATCAAGATCTCTTGCTGTAGTACTTCGTCGGTTTTAAGCGTCGCTAGCGTTCTCTACTTTATTGACACGTTCCACAAATTATTTACGTCTCCACTATAAGATTACCATAATGTTATTCGTATAGTCACTTTTCGTAAGATCTTATAACAGCGTATACTCAACAAGTGTTAATGTTAACCATATAAATAGTACAAACTTGCACTGAGAAAAATGTCTATAGTGTTTATAAAAAAACGCCCATAGTAAAAGTGCGCATAGTAAAATTTATATAGCTTTTGCTACCGCAATCATAATATGGTTAATATAAGCGTTTATCTAATCATGCCGTTTTGGTAGTGTGTTTTTTATCGTCTCGCTGAAATAACTATGAACTGCTGTGAAAGACTTCACAATATCGATATAGTTAATTCAGTTCACATTTTTACAATAGTTAGTAGTTTTTCGGGGATAATAGATAGTCGAGCACGCCACCAAAGTTGCATTCTTAGATATATTTTTCGCTTATAGTTGTGTTAACGATGTGACGATTACGGTACCAATAAGCTATACAGGATCTTACTATCCCCTTTTTTTACTTGGGCGTCTTTCATAAATACCATGTACTTTGCTCTCAGTGCCGCATTAGTATTTGTGCGCCGATTTTGTGATATAGCTGAATTAACCATATCGATATTGTAAAGCCTTTTACAACAGTGTATAGTATTTCAGAGATACTAGATACTCAAACACGCCACCAAAGTCGCATGTTTACGTATACTTTTCACTTATAGTTGTGTTAACCATTTTATGATTGCGGTGACTATAAACTATAGGGAATTCGACTATACTCTCTTTTACCATGCGCTTTTTTTGTAAATACTATACACTTTTCTCTCAGTGTGAATTTCTTTACCAACATAATCGTGTGTAATTTCGCGTAAAATTTCAGGCGGCGTTTTGGGGATGTCTTTTCTAACCACCATGTTTAACTGTTCGGAGTTATGTTTTGAGCAAGCCTGTAGAACACACACGGAGTTTTAAATCAGTTGGATTGTGTGCACGCTGCATGCCACACGGTACGTCTCGCTGAGGTAGCCAAAGTAGTGCACGCACAGATCTGCGAGGAGATCGGATCGCGTGTACGTACACGCGCGGGTTCGCGCGTTCTTGGAAGTGCGCATGCGCCTGTGGATTTGGCGATTGAGCCAGTCGATGCTGGTACACCGTGTCGGAAGGACGTATATCGTACTCACCCCTTAAAATACCTACCGCAACAAAATTCAAAATAAAATCGAGGCGACACAGATCATCATGTGCCAATCCATAGAAAATGAGCACGTACCCACGTAAACTCACACAAGCGCACGTATGTGTCAACGAATTCGATAAGGGACATACACACAAAGTTCACGGACTTTGACATACCATCGTCTCCATTCGCGTCGCTCCACTGTGTCGTACTACAAACAAAATGACTTCGACGTTCTACGCGGACGTAATATCATTGCTACAGTAATAATAAAACGTATAATCGATTCTCGACCAGTCGTAAGAAAAATTGTCATATTCGTTTCAAACACGCGGCATTGAAAACACAAAGTCGGGAAAAAATATGCATGTCAAAAACGAAATTGGGGCGATTTAACAAGGAGATGCGGGAGTCAAAAGGAGAGTAAGAGGGCGGCGAGAGAAAAAGTCGCGGTCGATGATACCCGAGGCTGACTACGGTCGAAGAGCATAATAACGTCCGTGACGTTGTCTTGGGTCATATGCGCACCCAATAGGCCGCGAGATTGTTGCCCGCAGACAGATCTACAGATTATAGAGCGCCTCGACACTGAGTTTCAGAGAGATCTCCATACTATACATATTCGTATGTATGTTTGGAAATAATAACTTCACCTTGTGACCACTTCCTCTTGCAGCGCGTTGTTCTATTGCCAGCAATGAAAACGAGAGTCAATGATAAAAATGGATACAGGATTTGCCAGTGCGCAATAATGTACATACGATAGATTCGGCGTTGCAGATGTGGAATATATTTTCCGGATATCTACTCTGATCGCGCGCACTACTATCACACACCCGACACACACATTCATATATGCAGGCGTCAAAACGATAATCTAAATGGCGAAACCCGATCGCGATACTAACGAACTTTACGCGAGTGACAAGTGAATCAGCGCCACTGCCATTCTGCGCCATTTCTTTACCTCATACGGGCGAACCGATACTTTCAAGAGTTGCCGGAAATACGTACGTATTTGTTTTACGATTGATTACAGCTCCGACGATATCTCTGTTTAGTAATTTATATACGCTCCGTAGGGTTGATGCGTTTTTTTTCGCTTTTCATACTGTTTTGAAGTATCGAAAAAATGAGTTCTCTATCTCACCTGTAGAAGTTCATTAGAAGTAACCATGACTTTTTAAAATTCAATTTATTGAACCCGCGAAATTTAGCTCGCACGGTTGGCATGAAGACTTGAAACATAAAATCCAACTCCGGAATTTCAACGCGTCTGCAAAATTCCGAAAACTCAGGATGGCGCTACCGTTTTTCGAAGCCAATGTGTTATGTGTATTATGTATTACGCATGAATCATATACCAGACTCATTTGCGGGACAGGTGGAAGCTAACCTATCGGACCTTAATTCACGGTTGAGTGTCAGTGTTATGATAAAATGCAAAAACGAATGATCCGATTATTGGAGCCATAAAGTATTGATTAAGCAATATCATTTTGTTAGAGACTGCACGCAAATGCGACGTTTTTTTTTCTTCAATTGGACCATTCTTTTTTTTCCTCGGGCGTAGATCATTGGAGTAAAAAAAGAAGTTATGCATTACAAAATTTGAGACTGCAGAAAAGTAATTTTTTTCCTCATTGTTATACAATAATTTGTATGTGGAATGCAAATTATTAAAATGTATTTTTTTTCCTCATTATTGTACAATAATTTGCATATAGGAAGTAAATCGAAAAGTTCTGGGACACGTATAGAGTACATTCGAAAAACAAGTAAAATAGCGAGGTATTTTTTTAATTTAGTGAACGCTTCATATTCGATCAGTTTTTATTCATGTATTCACACATTTGGTAATGTTTGGATACAACATTTGGTGATGTTGTGTATCCAAACATTTGGATAAACATTGGGACATAAAGAATATCGTTCTGAAATTTTGCGGATTAAATACTATACTTCAGATCGGTAGTAGCGGACGACTATTTGGATGAGCGACTGCTAAGCCGCACACTGACTTTTTCCTGTGTCGGAACTTCGTCCGATGATTTTCACCTCGTTAACTGATTTATAACTGTATACCATAGGTAGATTCGTCTGATCAACGCACCACCCATAGTTTTCGCATTTTCGGGTACACTTTCTGCCCTGTCTCCTCCTTGGAGTTTGGACTACTGTATGGACTACTGTATGTAATGTGCATGGCGGTTAGGTTCGTCCATGGACTCTCATTCAAGTCTGAAAACTCCGGTGTTTTTAAGTGGTGGGGAGGGTGGGGAGTTAGCAAGGCACAAACGTGGTTCTGTATCTATCCGCTAGTGTAGTCCACTACTTGTAGTGTCGAAATAAAGTAAACAGTGTATTCAATTCAGAATGTGTTTGAAGCGTCCACATCGTACCGAACGGTCGAGATTGTTTTAAAAACAATAGTGAAAAATGTTCAGCGTTTAAAGTTTTGAAGGGTGAAGAATTGCATCGAAAACGGCACGTCGCAATTTCGCGCATTCAAGTGCAAACGACGTTGCAACACATTTGCAGTAGAATATATTATATTTTACTACCTTAACACCGTCTGACATACAAGTCTGGAAACTCGATGAAATTTCGGCGGTGGAAGTGACTCGACTATTGAAACTAAAATTGTAGTGTCGCTAGTATCGAGGAGTGTTGTTTGATCACGGGCTAGGCTATAACGCTAATGCGTGAGTAAGGTAACGGTACCAATGCTCGGACGGTTAAGGGCGTCCCCAGATTATAGGATTTATTATTCATTTGAGGATCGATTTTTAAAGAAAATAACTGGAATTGACGTCAAGCCCATGAGTTCTAGTTTTTAAAACACATACGTTAACTGTTGGAAAGGTGAATACGTTAATTTTTATGCATTCAAATGGTAAATAGTAGCAAATGTACCGATTTTCGGACAGCTATTAGCCCGGTTATGTTCCGGTATTCGAGCACTATCATGTCCCATTTTTCAGACACGTTTTCATATCCGTTCATTATTAGGTCCTACATTTCGCACATCCAGAAATTCATTATAATTACATGGTTAAAATTGAACAGGTACTTAAAATCGCTTCTATTCATCTTTATACGGACAGTGGGTAATGCGTAATATACACTGACACGAAAAATTAAAGGAGCAAGAAAAGTTGACCATTTTTGTTGTGTTTCTCGAAAGGCTGTAACGTCGTCAAAAATGGTCGTTCAAAAAAAAGGATTTTGAAGCTTAAAGTTTCTAGTTTTCAGTTCTGACAATGATTTTTTTTTCAGAATCACTGATTGCGCGGTTGGAAGAAATATCACGACAAAAAAAATTTTGTACATTTTTACGTTTATCAAAGTTCTGCACGGGTTTCGGATATTTTTTTCGGACTTAACCAATATCAAGGTCATTGAGCCCATTTAATTCACTTCAATTTGCTTTTTTTTAATCTCCGTACGACCATACGAATCTCCATCTAATTTACTTGAGGCATCCATATCGTCAAAGTCCATATTCAGTGACTCAATAACTAGCTCATGTTTCATATGTAGTATATCGGCTAGCCATTCTCGTTTTTCATGGCTCTTAATATATACGATAGAGCACAGGTCGTCTTCGGTTGAACCTTCAACTGCAGCCGTTATTAAACCTTTGGCCATGGTATATGGAACGTTTCCATAGACCCACTTGAGACCATGATGATAGCGACTCAACCATGATGCTTCGTATCTCTCAGATTTTGTGAGAAGTTTCCATGCTATGGGACTCGCGAAAATGTAATGGGAGAGTACGCACCCCGTGACAAAATTCAGCCAGGGCTTTGACTAAGCCCCGATTATTTTTCCCTTACTCTGCAAGGGTCCTAACTTGGCATCCGACCAGGTTCCTTGGAGGCCGGTCACACTTTGTCCACGAGGGCCTGAAGAGGCTTATGAATCAGGGCCCGACTGGTTGCCTCAACAGAACCCGATCGAAGCCATGAAGCAACAATTTTACTGCCCTATAATTATCAGTTTTATTAGTGGATACATATCAAGCGAGATTGGTTAGAAGTATCTCGAAAATGAAGAAGTGATTGTAAACAATTTTGTTTTTAATCATTCTACATTTATTGGTACGAGAGCGCCAGATAACATTGTGCTTTTGCGTAATGGATACGTTGCGGAGATTAACAACATTTTTGGACGTAATGAGTCTGAAGAATGTTTGTACATTGAAGCAAAAGTGTGGAAAAAAAACAAATGTATTCATGTACCCAACAAAGTCATCTAAAGTTTAAGAATGGCGAATTATTTTGAAAAATTCGGTGGATGTTGTTTATCCCGTCACGAGGATTCAACGGAAATTAGTTCAATTAAAAATGTCGAAGCAAACAAACGGTGCTGTACGCACATATGTGCTGGCATTTCTGCACGCCTGAATTATTTAAAAAAAAATATATTTTTGTATTGCGAAATTTATTTTCCAAACATTCTGAATGCTTAAAGAATACAAATTATATATAGTAAAATTCCACGCGTATGTTTACTTTAAGTGACCTAACCTAGTGTTTTATCGATACCTTAAACTTTAAATATATCACCTCTATGGAAGTAAGTCTAAAAACTAGAAATTCTTAAAAATAACTTTGCAAGTATATTGTATGCCCTGTAACAACCACTGCCCTGATGAATCCCGTCTGGGCCCTTTATCATTTTCCTCGCTATGACCTTTTTTGAATAAATTACCCAACCCTGTTATTTTCCTGTCGGGGCCTAGTCCGATTGTGCTGTGGAAAGCCCTAGTAGGGAATCCATGTTCAAACCCTCATGGGCCCCGCATCTTTTTATGGCTGCCCGCCTAATTTCTTTCACGGGTCTCCCTCTCAGAATTGCTACTTCCTCCACGATAAAGTTCCTTCCAACAATGAATCCTTGTAAATCCACAAAGGTGGGCACAGTCATAACGAATATGTTTTAGCGTGATCTAGTCGATGACAAGATCTAATCATGACTGACGTTGATCTTTGAGAAACTCATTTTTAAACTATTTATTCATTTAGGCGAGAGGATATTTGCTGATCTATACAATTTTATGGATAGCATCGGTCAATGCACAATATCCAACAACGCGATCGTGTAAGATTGAAACAATATGCAGGGGTATTGGGTGGTGAAGCTTCCTTGCATTCGAACTCTATTCACGCATATACGGTAGGATTTGTTCACAGGCTCGTTCTGATACGATCAATCATCAACCGTGAGAGGGCCGTTACATTAAAACTTGGCGATAGTTAGCAAAGAACGATCCTTATTATAGTCGTAATGATATTTACGAAATCGAGAGTACATATTGAACAAAATGGCGAAACTTTTTTTGTCCAAGTCCAAATTTGAGCTATCGTGAGGATAGAATTCCGAATTGAGATAAAGTTTAACCGTGGTGAGGTTGCAGTCGACGAACAATGTAATGTCCTTTGCCATAGAATTCTTTTCATTAGTCTGTGCCGCAAGAATGACATATTTTTGGGGTTCTCTAGCTGGGATGGCAGCTTGTACGACCCATGAATATTTCGTTGTGCTTTGTAGTAGTGGATACTCGTATAGATCCCAAAAGCAAATACACAAACTCAAGTACTGCCCACTTTCCAATATTCGAAGTAATGACAATTTATTGATCTCATTTAATATTATGTGAAGCATACGCCATTGTATCTTGAGTAATTCTACTTCTACCTCTACGCTTGCATGATGATTGAATACACAATTATTGTCATTGCGCCAACGTAATAGAATTAACTCTCGACGAGCATTGATCGTCGCAGGAAAAGTAAGTTATGCACAGCGCTAGTTTTTCCAGTTCTTCAACAAACTATGATATGGAATCAGTGCTGTGATGTGATTGATGCTATGGTAGCGATTCATCATATGAACAACACATATAGTAGTCAATGCTCAATACTCCATGCCATTGATACATATCCTTTGCCACGTCCTTTTCATCAGTCTTTTCACACCCTCATTTACTCTATCATGTGTAAAAAAAAAACATAAACACTCCAAATAGGCCTTTACAATGAATGGATGTCGTGCTTTCGGACTGGATCTGGTGATTTGTAGCCACTTATGGGTTGTCCAACGGTAGTCGGATGGTGCAGTTCTTTATTGCTCAACAATCGATCTCATGTGATTGCAAATTGTCCTCCGATCTAAAGTAATGCAAACACCTGCGAAATAATGTATTGTTGTTTAAATCGTCTAGCACATAAATATAACGATATAGTAATTACGTTATCTTCACGCACCGATGGCATACATATATTCTTATGGCTGTTACTGTTCAGTTGTGTGCTCAGGAGACTCAACAGGTTATCGATCCCTGCGAAATATCATACATTATTATCCTCAGTATCTTGTATGTATAGTAAATTGATATGTTTTTTCTTCTTATGTTGAGTCATGTGTATCGTAACGATGTATTTTTTTGGTGGTATACACAGTGATGAATCGACTGCTTGAAGCTCAATTTTTTTATCTGTCGTCTCTGGGAATCCAATATTCAGTAGATTCAACACCGTTAAATACTGTAAGTACGAAGATGCATGGTCACTGTTCCGTTCAGCTGGGTATAAAGCTGAGACAGCTGCCCATGCGAAACGTATATTATCTCTTAATTGCATATCAATTGCAGTTGCATAACATTCAACGCGCATTGGTTTATACTTAGTTACAGTTATTGTAAGATCACGTATTTGTTGTAAAGCTCGCCCGCTGTCACGTTATTGAATTTCATCGAGCAGGGGTTAAAGTATGGGCCATCACGCGTTAAACTCAATCTCTCGCCATATTAACCCATCATGGCTGTCTCCTGCCCCCATGTGTATAAAATGCCTGTGCATAGAATTCTTCAATCCTTCTAGATATGATATTTGGGCAATCAACGACTGTTGATGTTCAGTTGATAATCAATAGTACTTAATTCAGCTTTGTGTTTTCAGTACTTCGATAAACCCGACGTCTGTGGCTCCCACGCAGCAAAGTCTTCGACCGAACTTAAGACAGAATGATACCTCATCGCGGTCGGTATGGTAGAACAATTATAGATACCCAGCAATCTCTGAAACGGCTCTTTAGATCCCGTCAAAACTTTGCCAAACGACGTCAAATAGATAGACGAACAGCTGTCTGCCCCTCAAATTTTCTGAATTTGAGAGAAAATAACGTAGATCAGCTGATGATAAGCCAATCTACGTTTTTTTTCTCAAATTCAGAAAATTTGAGGGGCAGACAGCTATTCGTCTATCTATTTGACGTCGTTTCGCAAAGTTTTGACGGGATCTAAAGAGCTGTTCTAGAGATTGTTGGGTATCTATAATTGTTCTACCATACCGACCGCGATGAGGTATCATTCCGTCTTAAGGCGATATGCCACACGCCAGAAAATTTCGACGCAGCCCTCGTTACGTCCGTAGCACAGATCTCGTAGTTTTTAGCTACGGGCCGCTACCGACGGACAGCGCAGCGCTCGCGAATTCGGTCTCTTCCCACTGGGACAAAGAGTCGAAGCCACGGTCTTACATACACGTCTGGACACTCGTCACAAAATCAAGTGGTGAGGGTTTATTGAAGCACTGGATTAGTTCGTAATCCCGTCACTACTCGTCTCTGCGATCTATCCGCCTACTGCGTTTTCTCAAACCTAACCTCAAAATCCCCGTGTCGGATATTGTGCTCTCATAAAAGAAGAAAAGGTTTTTGAAAAATTGGCAAAAATTCCAAGACGGGGCGCGGTTCCTTATTGCAATACCGGCCGTAAAGCCGATGATGCAAAGGTGTTGTTTTTCCCGGTGCCTATATAATGACAATGTTTTGCGCGAGAAGTGGGAACACGCAATTTCAGGTGTCATAAAGTTGGAACGGTTTACTGCGTGTTACAATGGTCTCCAATAAACTTAGCTACCGTATTTATATATTAAAAAAAAGACAAGTGGATTTGAACACAAAATGCTACGGTAATACGACAAGAGATTTTCCACTGAGCCAAATTCGATATCTCGTTCAAATCACTCAAAATCGCTCATGTTTTTCACACCCACTGGCGGACGAAGGGTTGGGGTCGGAGGTTTTGTAAAATAAGCATTTGCGTTTTACCGCGTGTTATAATAGTCTACAATAATATTAAAAACGAGTAATATACATTGAGGTGAGACGGAGATTGAAAAGCTAGCGCTGTCTCTATCTTACTTCCCCCACCCATCGTCATCGCGCCGGAGTTTAGATCGCAGCGATCACAGTGGGCAATAAATGAACTACACGTCTGGCATCCATAAGCGAACTACCCACACAACGGGAGTTTCCAGACCTGTATGTAAGACCGTGGTCGAAGCCAAGCAGATGGCGATCGCTAAGCGCGCTCGTGTGTGTGTGTGTGTGTGTGTGTGTGTGTGTGTGTGTGTGTGTGTGTGTGTGTGTGTGTGTGTGTGTGTGTGTGTGTGTGTGTGTGTGTGTGTGTGCGTGTGTGTGTGTGTTTGCTACGCCGCACCGGCCGCGTGGAGAAAAAGCAAATACATTCTCGCACGCTGTTCGGTCGTACGCAAACATCTTACATCTATGTGTTGAGCCATGGAGGCTATATGGAGGAGGTCGAACTCTTATGGGAGACATGAAAAATATGACCACAAAATCGTTTGATATAGTGAGACGCCGCGATCGCGCTATTACCATGAAGTTAGTTGCGTGCGAGAGAGACAGAATAAGAAAATCCTGAGAAGTGAGTTGTATGTGACAGGGATAGAAGACATCAAAGCATATAAGAAAATTGATCTCATTCATATCATTATTTATATTATTGTTAAAAGTAAGTAGAGAGCAATCATACAGCAATAATAGTGTGAATATTCTTGAAGCTTTGATGCTAATTCTAAACAAAGCCGGAATTGAAATACAACAATTATAACATTAAATTGTGATAGGCACGATAGCCTCGGGGATAACGCTCCGGCTACGAAAACGTGGTCGTGAGTTCAAATCCTCCTCAGCGAAATTTTTATTTGCCTAATGAACTGTACGAACTGGTTGACAATGTTCAATTCTTATTGCAAATCAAAGTGTAATAATATGCAAAATAAAATGTTTAATAATAAATTTTCATTGCAAAGTGCCGTGAACCCTCACATGTGCCGAAATGAAACAGTGTAAGAAATTACTAAATGAAAAAGAGTAAGAAAGACTTGAAAAATCAAATAAAAAAGAGTGACACGATGAAGGTGTAGCTGGACTATAAGAGGAAATATGTGATTTAAGTGAAAAGTACGAACAATAATCAGAAATCGGCTAGGACTGTGCAAGGAAGATGAATGAAAAAGATTGACATATGAAAACCTATGAAAAATGAGAGAAACTGAGGAAGAATACAGAGGAAACAGAATATAACATGCCTTTGGCACCTTAAACAATGTCAATTGTCGTACTGAACGCATATCTCTATCAGCATTGTCATCATTGCTGCCGCCGTTACAGCCTGTTATAGCACAAACTTTACCCATCCTGTTTCAGAATTAAAATTATTAATGACATAATAACATTATTAAACTTGAAAAATGTATAGGAACGTAACTTATTACTATGTAAACAGACAACCAACCATTAGTCACGAGGGACCCATGTGCAAGGTTATGAAAATTGCAAACAATGGAATTGGAGATTAAAGTAATTATGCTTACCTCACGATACTGACCTTGATATCGATGCGGAAAAACGTTTAATCTTATATGAAAAGAACAAGCAATTCTTTTCACTTCACGATTAAAAATCTAGTTTATAAATCACTAATGCTGCACTTTGTCTCCACTGATCGCTTTTTTGTTTGGGAATATAGCACATGAAAAAATAATTATTGCGTACTTCCGATACATCTTTCACCTCTCTCACATGCAACTAACTTCATAATAACAGCGCGATCGCTGCGCCTCACTATATCAAATGATTTTGTTGCCATTTTTAAGACCCAGTTCGGACTCCTTTATATAGCCTCCATGGTTGAGACGTACAGGTCCGCCTCATAAAGAACAAATAAATTAACATGGCCACTAATTCAAAACCGCAACCGACTTCGGGAAAAGAAGTAGGAGAGGGGGATTAACAGACCAACACAAAAACAAGGTTAATTAAGTAAGACGTACAGAGAAGCAAAGTCACCAACGGGAAAAGGGACAACAGAAAAAAAACAAAGAAAACTACAAAAACAAAATAAAGGCAAAATTGATTTAACAATAACAAAGAGCAAAGGTAGGGGGAAAGTAAAGGCGGCAGAACAAAGTGAAAAGGTAGACACTGAAACGAAAACGCAGAAAAACACAAAAACAGACAAGGGGTAAAATTTATTTAATAAAGAAAGAAAAAGTTCACAATAAAGGGGATTATGGCTAACGAGTAAGGGAAGGGGAATGAAAAAGCGGTAAAATATGAGTATCTAAGGATTGGAATTTTGGAGGAAAGTTTCTTCTTCTTTCATCTCTCGTAAATCGACAAGTATACTGCTTGGCAAAGTACATCCCTAGTGGACAGGAAACGCTGAGAACACGGAATGATGAGAAAGAAGAGAAATAAGGAGTCGCACCTAAAAATAGTCTGATCTTTTCTTTTTTGTAAGATTAACTAGTACTGCTGGGCCAAGTACATCCCTAGTGGATAGGAACGCCAAGAACACGGAACATTTAGAAACAAAGGAGAAGTGTAATTGGAATCTTTTGTTTTTTAGTTTTAAGGAAGAAAAGCTTAAAAAAGCAAAGAACAATAAAAAGAAAGATAAGGAAAGTCAATAAATAAAGCGCAGAAGTCAGTTATTGCAAATTAAATAGGAATTTAAGATTAGGGGAACATAGAGTAAGAGAAGGTAGGATAATTCATACGCATACGGAAATACAAGCATATCGAATTTGGGATAATACGAGAAATATTAGATTAGGAGATAAAAAAGCGCAAAAAGAGATTTAAATATTGTAAGCGATAGTCCCACCAAGACACACACTCACACAAATACACACACTCACACGAAAACACACCGTTACTATCGGCAAAATTGTATCAGGAATACATGAAGGGTAGGGAGGTATCCCGAAATCAGAAGTGTGACGAAATCTATAAAAAAGGGGTAATCGGGCGCCCGTTACGAACCGCGAGGATGGAGCGTCGCAGACCGGTACGTGGCGATCTCCCACGCCGGAATCGGAAACATCAGTAATCAATTATCGACGCGGGGTAATCAATCGAGCGTCGTGATCTATAGCGCCGCGAGCGCGAGCGCGTCTCGACTCACGCGCGCCCTGATCATAGTGTCAGGAGAGAGAGAGGGAAGCGCCGCGTGGACCGGTATCGAGTGTCGCACCGCAAGCGAGAGCGCGTCGCGACTCCAGCGGAAGGACTAGGGAAGAGGGGTAACCACTATCGATCGGTGATAAGCGATCGCGCTGGATCCTACTTACCACGCAATAAAGTGATATTTTACCAATCGATTTTAACATTATATAGAGCCAAAAATCAATGAATAAATTATTTTTTTTATAAAATACCAAAAATACCTGAGTCTCAATTAATTTCTTACCTGTTCGAGTCCCGAGCCTATAAATTTATTTGTGACGAAACAAGACCCGTCACAGTGTGTATCACACAATACACATACCTATGCGTAGCGACCATGGTACGCTTGAATTGGATGCATGCGCTCGCTCGGCAGGAGAGCGGCAAAACTTTGTTGCATTTTACATTGTATATGCAGCCATCGAATAGATTTTTTTTTCGTGGACGGCCACCACCGAAAGACGTCTTGTGGAAGGGTACCGGCATTTTCCCATGCTTTTTTAATCCATTTCAACGAATAAGCTCGAGCACTATTTGTAACCTCGATGCCGCTTATCGTCAACGATTACGATCCGTGCCAAAATTGTGTGCGAACGAAATTCCTCAAAACTCACGCTACAAAGGAGTGGTACAATTTTACAATGTTCATTATTTGAACAAATGCGTTCGACATTTTTATCTCTGCCAGGGTTCATATTTAGCAGCATTTTTGCTGGTCAGGTTCTCGAACAATCAAGATCGTTAGCCTCGCTCTACGGAAGAGCGGTAAAATTTTGCGATCGCGCATTGTTCAAACAAATGCCCTCGAATCGATTTTTTGTCGACGGCGGTAATTCGTGGAAATTTCGTTATGGTTGAACTTTCTAGCAAACGGAGTTTGCTAGAGACTCGTATTGTGGAAGGGTAGTGGCATTTTCCCATGCTTTTTTAATCAATGTAAACAAATAAGCTCGAGGGCTATTTCGAATCTCGATGCCGCTTATCGTCGACGAATTCGATCCCTGCCAAAATCTCGAGCGAACGAAATTGCTCGAAACTCACTGTACAAAAGAGTGGTAAAATTTCACAATGCTCTTTGTTTAAACAATTGCGTTCGGCATCTTTTTCTCTGCCATGACTTATCTTCAGCAGGTTGTCTGCGGCCGACCAAATTCGCGAGCGAACGAGATCGACCGAGTCTCACTCTGCGAAAGAGTGGTAAAATTTTAGCAATACTGCAAAAAAAAATACGTTTAGGATTTTTTTTCTCTGCCGGAATTTATCTTCGGCAGGTTTCTTCAAGGATCGAATTTTCTAGCAATAACGATCGGAGGAGTCTCGCTCTACAGAAGAACGGTAAAATTTTACTATCGCAAATTGTTTAGAGGTGACCGGTGTAAAATTTTCGAAAAACTGTTTTGTTGGAAGCACTTCAATAAAATCCTTGGAACCTTAAAAAATTATACAATCCTCTTTGTTTAAACAATTGCGTTCGCCATTTCTATCTCTGCCATGGCTTATCTTCGGCAGGTTCTCTGCGGCCGACCAAATTCGCGAGCGAACGAGATTGACCGAGTCCCACTCTGCGAAAGAGTGGTAACATTTTATATTTATTGCAAAAAAATACGTTTAGCATTTTTTCCCACTGCCGGGATTTATTTTCGGCAGGTATCTTCAGGGATCGAATTTTCTAGCTATGACGATCGGAGGAGTCTCGCTCTACCGAAGAGCGCTCAAATTTTATTATTGCGAATTGTTTTAGAGGACACCGCTGTAAAATTATCGAAAAATCGTTTTAGTGGAAGCATTTTTAAAAGTCGTTGCAGCCTTAAAAAAAATTTACACTGCTCATCGTTTATACAATTGCGTTTCGAATGTTTTCTCTCTGCGGGGATTTATCTTCGGCAGGTTTCTCCAAGGATCGAATTTTTTAGCAAAGACGTTCGTAAGAGTCTCGCTCTACAGAAGAGCGGTCAAATTTTACGAGCGCAAATTGTTTTGCGGACTCCGGAGTAAAATTATCGAAAAATCGTTTTGCTGGAAACACTTTTAAGAAATCCTTGGAATCTTAGAAAATATGATGCCTATTCGTTTGTAGCTAAAAAACAATTATAAAGTAGTTTTCGAGCTATTTTTTTTAAGGACGTCTTCGGCGCTAAAGACCGTCTTCGGTGATGTTATGCCGGTAGGCGCAGTTCTCAACGCTTGTAAGCCTATTGTGAGGACAGTCACCGACTAAAAATAGTTTTATTTTCGACCCATAGGTGGCATTAGATCACGGGAAAAAACTTCTTCAGCTATAGCGTCTATAGAACCGCTAACTCCAAACATGTTTTTCTCAAAACCATGTTTTCGATATCGGGACGTAGCCGAACTCGAACAATTTTCGTCCAATCGACTTGAAATTCTAGCTGCAGCTTCTTAGATTGTTTTAACGGTCAAGGCCGAGCGCTTTTTGCGATTCACTGAAAATTGTAAAAAATATATCACTTTTTATACCCTACCCCAAAAAAATTAAAGAAAGACAAAATTTCTTCACTTTTTAAAGTGTTTTTTGAAACGCTGTATCAATGCGAAAAATAGTCGTATGACGGTGAAAAAAAAATATTTTGAAGCTTCAAGTTTTTAGTTTGATATCTTTTGGCAAAATAATTTTGTGAGCTATGGTTATCGCGCAATCATAAGAGATAGCGAGAAAATTATTTTTCCAATTTTTTTTCAAGAGATTTTTTTTCAGTTAAATCAATGCATAGGTCCGTTAGCTTGTTTATGCAGTTTCAAGTTGGTTTTTTTGACGTCTCTCTAAGTCAACTTTTTGCTGAGATATCCGACTTATAATGAAAAAAGATCCTTGGGTCTTTGATCAATGATATCTCAGTAACCAATGATCGCACAAGAAATTAATAAGTAGCTTTGAAAACTTGAATAAATTTCGTACAAGGCCCTTTCGTTCAATTTTGAGAAAAACAATTTTTGGGCCAATAATATTAAGGATATAGTACCGAAAAGCCCATGCCGCTCTCTAAGTCTCTAAGCCCATGCCGCTCTCTAAGTCAACTTTTTGCTGAGATATCCGACTTATAATGAAAAAAGATCCTTGGGTCTTTGATCAATGATATCTCAGTAACCAATGATCGCACAAGAAATTAATAAGTAGCTTTGAAAACTTGAATAAATTTCGTACAAGGCCCTTTCGTTCAATTTTGAGAAAAACAATTTTTTCGCTAATAATATTAAGGATATAGTACCGAAAAGCCCATGCCGCTTTTTTCCTTCAAATGTTGTATACTTATGTATTTCGACTAACTGAACACGAATATGATCATTAAAATTGGCGCAAATTTGATTTTCAAGGTCAAACACGAAAAAATTGTATATTGATCTTAGAGAAAAATGTTTCCTACAAAAGTTGTAGATTTAGACAAAAAATGTATAGAACATAAAATGTGTATTTTTCTATAATCTACAACTTTTGTAGGAAACATTTTCCTCTAACAAGGAAACGTTGCGAAGTCGATGTCTCTGATTTCGATGAAATTTGGCATGCTTGTAGAATGGGTAAAAATAGGCGGAACGTATTTTTTTATATCGGCGGAGCCCGATTTTTAAGGGTTGAAAAGCACCCTTGAAAATTAGGAAAAACTTCAAATTGCAACAATGTTTATTTTTTCGTGTACTATACACTGGAGATGAGAACGATGCAGATAGCACCAAATTTCATATTGTTTATTGCAAAAATGCAGTTTTGCAACCGTATCTCCGAGAATTTTTAATCGATTGGGATGTAAATTTGCATACATGTAGAGAATGGAAAAGTGCGGATACGGATTTTTTCTTTTTCCGATATCTTACAATTAAGGGGTTGAAACTGCCCGTCGATTTTTTTGCCAAGAGGCTTGTATAATCAGCTAGTCTTTTGGCATTTCGGTCTAAGTGCACGTCAATATACGTTCGTGTTATGACGCAATTGCATATCTGTAACATTCCAGCTCCTCTCCCCCAACGGTCCCCCTCTCGAAAGGCAAACGTTCAAAGTTCTTACCGTGCGGCATGGACGAACGTTTCTAGAAATAAGAATGGGTTACAAAGAAAGTGCAATCAGTCAAAATAGTCGATACACATTTTCTCGATGTCGAAATAAAAATAAAGTTCGAAGGGAAAATATGTTGTATTTTTCGACTACTAGACGTTCATGATGATAATGATGAGTACAGCAACAAATGGCGTGTTGTTTATTGCAATAATTCGTGAATTACTTGTGAAAAATCACTCTTCAGTTTTCCACTCATATGGGCAGAAGCAAGGCTCGCAATCACGGACTGACTTCGTGCTTCGGAACGCAACTGGATTACAATTGTATATTTACGAAGAAATTCCACTCCGCTCACCGTATCGAAGGCATTATCTGCAGAGGTTACCGCGTTTTTGGGTTGCCGCTGCAACTCATGAACAGAATGATGCAAACATTTTTATCAGCTTATAACGCAGCATAATTTAATCTTTATTTTTAACTTTAATTTCACAAACAGCGGAACCAATGAACGAAAGAAATAAATCTTCGCAAAGAGCGACTACGGTGAAAAGAGCGGCTCTCATGATAACCTTGAAATCGCCTTATTAAAGATTAATAGCAGTTCTGGTAAAAGCCTGTGTCGTCGTTGTTTTTTTCGTGTGTATTTATCAATTGGGTTTCGAGTCATATAAATTCACCAACGATCATTATTGCTGCAGTTACGACGGAGAAGCCAGCCATACATTTTGAGTTCGAAATACAAATAAAAATGTACGTTAATCCGGTGAATGTTATTCAACTTCTATCCATAGCGATAAGTGCTATGAATTTGCCTCGCACTCCAATCACCCAACAGGAAAAACAGTTCAGTAAGGATCTAGAAAACATGATCAGCCTATGAAAATGGAAGTCGAAACTGGTTTGGATTTTCTGTCACCAAATGAAATTCATGAAGCAGCCGTCATAGAAGATGACAGTGAAGGAGATTGGCACGGACAACGATACCTAGATCCAAAAATTGATGAAAATGTATGTACCCAAGATATAGAAGAATTGAGTTACGAATACAAGACAAGAGCTGTAGATTACTGGAGATGCGGGGCAAATGGGAATAGAAAGTTATCATTTGTTCAAACGAAATTCAAAAAGGTGAAATCAGAGTCGTAGTTGCGCCGGTGGGCCCATAGTATAAATAAGGGTGGCACCTACAAAGAAAAGTTAACAAAGATAGCTCACTACACGTTAAACAATTTTAATGATGCTTTGGACAGAAGGCTGCCTGTCCATGATATAGATCTTCGACGATGGGCCTTACGTGCACGAGAAATTGTAGAAATACCAGCCGTAAGTTTCCAAGCATCCGCTTCTTAGCTAAGGACTTTCAAAAACCAACATGGAATTGTGCCACGGAAGATTACTAAATATGTAACAAAACAACAATTATTAAACGCTGATACACTTCAAAACAAAACTATCGAATTTATAGAAATGATGAAAGTCAACATAGCCAACGTTGGGGCTGAAAACGCATTTAATTCTGATCAGAGTGGATTCATTTTAGAGCTACATACAGGCCGCACATTGGCGAAAGAAGGGCAGAAATTCGTTGAGGCAGTCGTGCAATCGAAAACATCAACAACACACAGTTATGCTATACAGCCTTTGGTTTCTGCGAGTGGCAAGCTTTTGGCACCCATGTTGATCATTTTAAACGAACCTACCGGCAAATTTGGTCTTCGAGTGGAACAAACTATGTTCAGAGCCGAAAATATATTTCTATTGGCTTCGAAATCTGGAAAATTGACGACTATCCGTTTCAAGCGATGGCTCCAAGAAGTATATATTCCCAATACGGGTACAAACTCGGTAATACGTCTGGATTCTTGGAGCGGTCAATGTCCAACTGCATTTAAAGAAATGGATATGCAAGGGAAAGATATTAAAGTTTTAACCATTCCAGCAGGTAAATATATTGCACCAGTTTCATTAGCTCTTTAGACAATCAGTCCTTTAGATAATTAGTAATTCTTGCAGGTACGACTGGAATGATACAACCCCTTGATGTTTATGGCTTCCGTGTGTGGAAAAACTTCGTCAAACACTTTTCAGACGCAGTAATATTATACAATTACAATATCACTCTGCATTTGAGAGACAATATTGTTAAATTACAATCTCTTACACACAACCAGTTTTCTTCTCCACGGTTTACAAATCTTTTCAAATATGCGTGGTACAAAAGCGGGTACGAAGAAGAAAGACCACCAAAATTCGAAAATCCGGTAGAATTTTGCTTTTCACAAAATGTACCGACATGCGATATATGCGGCGAAGCAGCTATTATCACTTGTGCGTGGTGTAAGAAATCTCTTTGTTTCAAACACTTTTATCATGACTATCATTATTGTAATAAGTATAATCCATAAAAAAACATTTCCTAAATGAGTAAACGTGAGAACACTTTTCCCATTGTGTTGTAATCTTCAAAGGCAGTACGTGGCGGGGCAGAATTTCTTTGTAAATATACAATTGTCATCCAGTTGCTTCCCGAAGCACGAAGTCAGTCCGTGATTGCGATCCTTGCCTCTGCCCATATTAGTGGAAAACTGAAGGGTGATTTTTCACAAGTAATTCACGAATTATTGCAATAAACAACACGCCATTCATTGCTGTACTCATCATTATCATCATGAACGTCTAGTAGTCGAAGAATACAACATTTTTTCCTATCGAACTTTATTTTTATTTCGGCCCGTTCACGAGCTATAGAAAGAACGAAGTTGTTAAGGGTGCGTTGACCCCTTAAGAGTGTCGTTCCGCCAAAACGAGAAAATGTGTATCGACTCTTTTGACTGATTGTACTTTCTTTGTAACCCATTTTTATTTCTACAAATTTTTGTCCATGTCGCACGGTAAGAACTTTGAACGCTTGCCTTTCGAGAGCGAGACCGTTGGGGGGGAAGGGCTAGAATGTTACAAATATGCAACTGCGTCATAACACGAACGTATATTGACATGAATTTAGACCGAAGTGCCAAAAGGCTAGCTGATAATACGATGCTCTCGGCAAAAAAATCGACGGGCTGTTTCAACTCCTTAATTGTGAGATTTCGGAAAAAGAAAAAATCCGTATCCGCACTTTTCCATTCTCTACATGTATGCAAATTTACATCCCAATCGATTAAAAATTCTCGGAGATACGGTTGAAGAAATTGCATTTTTGCAATAAACAATATGAAATTTGTTGCTATCTGCATCGTTATCATCTCCAATGTATAGTACACGAAAAAATAAACCTTGTTGCAATTTGAAGTTTATCCATATCGCGTACCGTTAAAACGTTATCGACGAAAAACGAAAAACACCCCAATTTTCAAGGGAGCTTTTCAACCCTTAAAAAACGGGTTCCGCCGATATAAAAAAAATGCGTGTCGCCTATTTTTACCCATTCTACAAGCATGCCAATTTTCATCGAAATCGGAGACATCGACCTCGCAACGTTTCCTTGTAAGATCAATATACAGTTTTTTCGACTTCGGGTGGGTTTGTTGGGCACCTTGGATCGGTGCGTGGAATCGTGGGGTTTCTAGAACACTGGGGTGGGTGGAGGGCACCTCGGATGGGTACATGGAATCGCAGGGTGCGTAGAACACTGGGGTGGGTTTGTTGGGCATCTTGGGTGGGTGCGTGGAATCGTGGGGTTCGTAGAACACTGGGGTGGGCGGAGGGCACCTCGGATGGCTACGTGGAATCGCGGAGTGCGTAGAACATTGGGCTGGGTTTGTTGAGTACCTTGGATGGGTGCGCGGAATCGTGGGGTTCGTAGAACACTGGGTTGGGCGGAGGGCACCTCGGATGGGTACGTGGAATTGTGGGGTGCGTATAACACTGGGGTGGGTTTGTTGGGCACCTTGGATAACATCGAAACTAATAGAGTTTAGCAAAATATACTGATTGGAGTATTATCCCATTTTCTTGGAAAATAATGATTTAAGACAGAATTTGTATTGAACATAAATTATCAATCTTTTGATGGGCTACAACTTTCGTAGAAGACATTTTCTTCTACGATTAACATTTGTTAAAATAAAATTTTTAAATACTACAAAAACTTTTTTTCAGTTTTTATCTTAAAAATCAAATTTGCGCCAATTTTAATTATCATATTCGTGTTCAGCGAGTCAAAATACATAAGTATACAAAATTTCAAAGAAAAAAGAGGTATGGGCTTTTTGGAACTACACCCGCAAAATTAATGTTGCCACGTTTTTTTTCAGCTCAATGTACCCACAATAGCGGTTTAAGGTTTCAAATTCACCCATTGACCCGTTTTTCGGGACCGATCGATCGAAGTTTTACAAAAGAATTAAAGGAACAAGTGTATTGTTCCTAAACATCGTGTAATCATGATCAAAATGAAAAGACCCATTTTCTTCGAATATTTTTAGAACTTTGCAGTAGTTTCTTGTTAAATTTACAAAAAAAAAACTGACAAATTTCAAACAAATTCTAATCTTTTTAAATTTGTAAAACTTTTCAGGAAACAATGGTGACTCATTGTTGCCACGCTTTGGCTTTGGCGCACCATAATTTGACTCATCTTTAATTGAATTGATTACAAGTTGATACCCCCAAGCTGTATTCACTAGTCGATCTAAGAACTTGTATGTAATTAACTCTCGATATTTTCTACGAAGGTTATTGAAGATACAAAAACACTTTTTTCGAAAATGATCTTTTGTTTGGAAGAAAAAACCAATCAACAGTTTTTTTTCACAACTAATCTTTTTGGTCAATTTTTTCTACGTTGTCGTAAAAAAAATTAATCTAATGTTTTCGTAAACCCATTTTTTATTTCAATTTTTTATCATGCCTAGTTTTGAAAAAAAAACTGTTTTCCATAACCCTAATAACCTTGGCAGAATATATTGAGAGTTAATTGCATAAATGTTCTCAGATCAACTATTAAATACAGCTTGGGAGTCTAGACTTCAATTGATGGAATTAAAGATGAGTGAAATTATAGTGCGAAATTTACGCACGAGTACACGATGTTTAGGAATAATACACTTGTTCCATTAATTGTTTTGTAAAACTTCGATCAACTTTTGATGGAGAACGGTTCGATGGATCAATTTGAAAACTAATAGGGCTATGGGAGTACATCGAGCTGAAAAAAAGCGGCAACATTACTCTTTACATCAATATTTGTAACATAGAGGTAGATTTACTGAAAGTCCAGAAAAAGTCATTTATTCTCATCTACCCAATAAAGGTTGCGGGTATTTGACGTACAGGACAGTGAAGGTACAGGACATTTATTCAATTTTTCAAAGCTGCCTTCAATTCCCGTTGCGATAATTGGTAGCTGAGATATTGATAATGAAAGACAGAAGGATCGTTTTTCATTCATAATCGGGTATCTCAGCAAAAATTCACGTGGAGAGATAAAAAACCAAATTAAAGCTGAATAAACAAGCTAACTGACCTATATATTGAGTTGACTGAAACAACATTCCTGAGTCCGTGGACCCCTGAAAAAAACAAGTTTGGAATTTTTTCTCCCGCTATTTCTTATGATTGCGCGATAGCCGTAGATCACAATTTTTTTGCCAAAAGATCTCGAAACTATAAGCTTGAAGCTTCAAGAGGCTTTTTATCATCTCGATGCGACCATTTTTCACATAGATACAGCGCTTCAAAAAACGATGAAAAAATGAAGAAATTTTCTGTTCCCGTAATTTTTGGAGTAGTATATTAAAAATATGGTTGAAAACGCGAACTTTTTAAAAACTTGTCTTTTTTTTAAAATTATTTTTAAGTTTCCCCTCATACTTGACTGCTAAAACTAACGTAATTAACGAAAATATTTTACTCTTAGTTCCACGATTAAATTTACGGTAGTTCTACTGCGTTCCACGAAGAGGGTATGAGGTTGAAGTTTGCCTCGTTGGAACGCAATAAAAGTTAATATTTCTGAATTCCTTTTGTATATTTTGGCATCCTTTGCTTACAAAAATCGTTTCAAGATATCTTTTCATTTAGCGATCTAGAATATAAATAATAAAAAAAATATTTTCGATAACAATAAAAATATGGAAAATGAAATATGAACAAGACTTTTCGTTACGTTCCAATAATGCAAACTTCAACAGTATGGAGAGGGTTGACTGAAAACCAGTAGTGCTAAAGCGTCGCGTGCACCGCTATTTTCTATTCTTTTAACAAATAAACTTTTTTACATACTTTAATATATACCTCATAAAGCGTAAAAGTTCCTTTAACTATGTATTTTATTGCTTTCTTTAAAAAAAATTTCAAAGGTAACGGTCGAAAATGGGCGGTGTCAGTGGTGTCCTCCCTCTTTTACACAGTTTAACCCGGACGAATTTGAACTAAATTGCTCGCTTCCCCAAAATTGAATGTTTTCAGTAATGTTTGACACAAGTCAAATTTGGTCTTTCCGAGTTGCTAAGGATGGTAAGATGGTGACATCTCACCATCCTTTGGAATAAATTTAAACCAATACCCAGGGGTGCCGACTTGATATAAATATTGGGGGGGGGGGGGCTATGGTAGCGCAAAGTTGTTAGAATATTTACAGTTGTCAACCATACCGTAAATAAAATATACATTTAAAATATTTTACGTGTTCTTTATTTGTAGTGGGTGGGGTATAGTGGGTTAATGGATTAAAAAGAATATATACCAAACCAACAAATAAAGCACAATTCTTTATTGAAAAATAAAATAATTAGTTAACTTATTATTTATAATGCAGCGAATGTTGCACGACGCACTGGGTTGCACATGATGAACAGGTTAACCAGAGGTCTAAGATCCAAACTGTCCAGAACAGTCTGATGGGCGTTAAGAATCGTTATGCTATTCAGTCTCTTCTGCGTCATGGTAGATCCCAAGTATGTCTTTAAACGACGAAGAGCACTAAATGATCTTTCAGCTGCCGCTGTGGTGACTGGTACAGTACGGAGGAGTTTTACGCATTTAGAGACTTCAGGAAGTAACTGGTGTACTGCATCGTCTTGAGTAAAAAATTCTTCACATCGTGCATAGTATCCATTTTTTCTTTTCTTTGTGTGGAAATATCGTGCAGCATCGAAAGGTGTTACGCAAGCCTATCACCATCTATGTCTTTGCCGAAAAATAATCTTGTTTTTTGAAGCTGAACTTCACGATCGTTGAGGATTGACATGCACTCTTTCTCCACCGAGAGCACTTTTTGAAGACCCGTTGATTGGAATCTATCATTTACACAATTCCTCAAAGTATCGATAATCTCCTTGTATATCTGTTGATAATTGTCTTTCGGACTCTCAAATCGATGGGCGTTTCCAGCGCAAGGGTTCTCCGATTTTTTTGGGAACTTTCTCTGAGGAGGCAGTACTGGATCTTCTACTTGAAGTGATTTCTCGCGCAAGCAATTCTGCCAGAATTGTTCAAAACGCTTGCGATTTTTTTCGAGGATTTCAAGCAGAATTTTTAGCTTTGACTCTACTTCAGAAGCACCAATGCAGGGAGATTGAACGCTAGAATTAGCTTTCTCCATAGGCTTCATCACATGGCAGTAAGCGGCGAAGAAAAGTAAGCTTTGAAGTGCAGCATTGTTTTATGATACCCGGCGCATTTTGATGCCGCGTCGGACGTTTCTGATGACGAAAAGACCTCGAAGAAGTATAGAAGATGTGTGTAGTTGTTTAAGATTTACTGCATACTGGATACTCTCATTGTCCACCTTGTAGGGCATAGTGGACGTAGGCCGGTGTTGGCATTGGCGTCTTCAGCGTTGAAAGTTTTCTATAGATTGAACCTTTTAGGCGATTTCCTGACTGCATTTATCAGGTCTTTAGCCAAGTTCACCTTATCCCGCATCGTCGGTAGATGGCGCAAGGCATCTTGGACTACTAAGTTCAACGAGTGAGCTGTACAGTGCACGAATGTTGCCTGCGGCTGCAGATCCATTACTAACCTTTGCAGGCCTCGGAATTCGCCACTCATGTTCGATGCACCGTCATAACACTGTCCTCGCAATTTTTCACTTGACATGTCCAGCCGTACTAGAACATCCTTCACAATGTTGAAGAGAGTTTTTGCTTTAGTATCACTCGTCTCATACAGTCCGATGAATTCCTCGCTTATTTCGAGGTCTTCGTTGACAGTACGCAGACAGAAACTAACTTGCTCGTGTATTGAAGTGTCGCAAGTCTCGTCAACCATGATAGAAAAATACTTACGCCTCTTGATTTTGTTTACGATATAGCGCAAAACATTATCTGCCAGTATTTGAATTATTTCATTCTAGATATCATGGGAGAGCCACTTGTAGCCCGAACGCCCCATCCAACCGTTGAGGTCGGGTATGTCGTGTTTTCTGAATTCCAGTAACTGTCGAAAGTTTGAATTAACCTCATCATGCACCTTTATCGGCAATCCTTGACGACAGAGGAACTTTGAAGAAGTAAAAATGCCCATAAGAGCTGAGCACGCTGTTTTCATCTGAGAGTCTATCTGATCATTTAGTTGTACAGCCACGCTAGGCCTGGACAGTGACGTCGACTTAGTTACACCTTCTTAGTGAGTTTGCGTATTTTCGTGTACCCGAAACTTTTCGAGCCCTTTTTTCCAGTTGAAAAACCCTACAGTTGTGAAAATGTCCTCTTTTTTCCTATTCGTCGCTAGCAGACCTTGAACTTCTGCCTCCTTGCAGGTTTTGCAAAATGCTTTTTCCACAGAGGAATTATATTCTAGCCAACTGAATGTCACCATCCATGATTTTTGGAATGATCGTCCCTTACCACTAGTCTTGTTGTCGGCATTTCTGCTTGGTAGAGGTCCATCTTCACTAGCAAAGGTACTCGGTGCATGCGAAAGAGGACTAGCCGGTGATGAGGGGGCAAGCGGGTATGGCTCCGGCCCTTTCGGATCCTGGCGTGGATTTTTAATAAAAAATTTGTCCATTTCAAATGTTTTTGCAGTTTCGCAATTGTATAATTGTTTACAAATCAATCACTGAACACAAAAATATGGGAGAGGGTTTAATTAAAAGTAAAGCGCACGTGCAATGCACGTACAATCACCGCTGTAATGTGTACTACGATATAACGTTATTGTTCACGCGGGATGTAGATGCGCATATCAGTTCGGAAGATTCCCCCTATTCAGGAAATAAAAAGCACGCGAAATGTGAGTATTTACTCGTAATTATAATCTGCACTCGATTTCACACCGGACGTCCGGGAGTGACTGAGGGCAGTTTCGGATTAGCGTTTTCTTCGCGCGTATAAGCTTGTTTTTGCATACACGCTTATATGCGCGCTACATCTCGCGCTTAAACAAACTGAACGTGCGTGTACGGACATGGACATGCGGGTCGCGCGTGTACGAGCTTGTTTCTAAGCTTGAACGTAAACGTGTACGCGCGGCTACGCTCGTAGGGGATGCGCGTGTGGCAAAGACGCACATTTACAGGCGGACTAAAAATGAGCTTATACGCGCGAAAAAAACGCGTCCAAAACCGCTCTAACTTCGGTCGTTACAGCTTATAGCGCACTCGATACTTTAAACGCGTCGAAACTCGCAATGTTGTTTTTCAAATCGGTGTACACTCTTAAAAGAATAGTTTTCAAGCTAGTCGTCTCAAATTTTGACACCACATTCTTCACACCATTCATTAATTTCTCTATGGAAGCTTGTTTTTTAATCTGCATATTTTTTTAACGAAAAATTGTCAAAAAAATAGGTTATATTTGATACTTTTCTTTCAAACCACTGCCATTTAGTCAATTTTGTTTGAAAAATAATGTGAAAGTGAAAGATAGCGGTTTTCACACTGATCAATAATCTTTTTACAAATTTTGTATATACAGTTAGTGTCAATTACCCAGGGGCACAGGATCAAATATTGGGGGGGGGGGGGGGCTCAGCCCTACTGATAATACCATTGGGGGGGCTCAGGCACCCCCAGGCCCCATGGAGTGGGCGGCAGTGCAAATATTTCGAGCATTCTTTAGATACACCTTGTCCACCGCTGTCCGCATACCCTCACAAAGGTATGCGGACAGTGCCGATTGATCAGACGACAGAGATACAGCCTGGACAGCGTCTTATTCTCCTCGAAGAGCTTCAACGGCAATATTTTGTCCATCCTCCAGTATCGGGCAATGGAGAAGAATATATGTGTTGCGCCGGTTACGAGTTGCTCGAGCCATATCTGCCCATGCTCTTTCGCAAGGCACATCTGCTGTTGCATGCCTTGCCACCAACACCTGTAAAAACCAAAGATTGTCATGCAGTGAACAGTCTTTGACAATGAACGACTGCCTGGCCCACATCAGCGCTGGCGGCATGGATCAGAAAAGTCTTGCCGGGCACAATACATGCATGCTTGCATCGTAACGGCATAATCCAGGGTGATAGTTGCCGCATCCAAGTACACCACAACGAGCTCTGACCAGGCTTTGTGATCGGGCAGAACAGCCTGGATATCGCCAGCCTACTCGGAGCCCAAGATGAACGGAGTTTTCGGTGGAGAATCGATCACACCCTGTCGTGTCATAGCAGCTTGAAAGTTGAGGACACAAATACTTCACCCCAGGCGATTTGAGGCTCAGGTTTTCTCAGCACCTTTACACCCTTGTTATCCCCAAAGCCGTTGAGTATCATAGCACGCACGTACCTTGACTTCCGGTGTTTTCTCCTCGCCGTTCTCCTTCGACGTCTCGCTGTCGCTATTTCCCCCGATCTTCATCTTCTTGTAATCGGCCGCAGCGGTTTTCTCGTCGACTTTTTTTTGTCGTGATTTCTCGTTGGAGCCGTCGACCACCGGGCTCCTGTCGTTCTTCATACTCGACAAAACTCACGACAGCGCGACGAAAAAAACACAGCGTATGAAATATATTTCGAACGAATTTTCGAGGTTATAGCTCCTGTTTTCGACCTGTCAAAAAACAAACTGTTCCGGAAGGAGGCGAGCGCGGTCGGTAAGAAGATCGATGCGAGCTGCGCGCCGCCAGGGAGAAAACAGATGAACTAAACTCATCGGTCAGGTAGACAATATTTTGAGCTTTGTTGGTACAGTTTTGCTACATTTATGTAAAAATTTCAAAATGCTTTTTCTCCACGATTTGTTCATGAAAACAGGTGAAATAAAGTTTAAAATGAGTGCTTTTTCACTGTCGAGACCATGGTTTTCGCCAAATTACCGAAAAAGCAATGCTATGGTTAATAATTCACAATTTTTCGCATGGTAACCACGAAATGTACATTTTTTTTTCGAAATTTTGGAAAATTTGCGGAACGATGCTCTCGAAGCAAGCGCGCTGAATGCTCACAACAAATTTCATTCCAATTGGTGGTTCTGTTTGGGAGAATTCCCATTTTAAAATTTCGTTGCGGTCGGAGGCGTGGGGCACATGGCCTTGACTAAAAATAATTCATAAAATCGAAATACAGTTACGAGGAACATCACTTAAGTGTCTCTCTTCAATTTTGTTGAACCTCATACATGTGTTGAACTATTAAAAACTAGTAGACACGTATATTTTTCATCGGTGGAAAAACGGGTAAGGCGCAAAACCAGCCCTCAAAGAAAGGTGTGTCGAGGGGTGATTGTGTACTTTCACCCGCAAGCAGTCCACCGATCCGAATGGAACAAAAACCAAAGCTATGAAAAAGCCACTATAGAAGTATGGAAAAAAATTAAATGAAGGGGTGGTTTCTTCCCTGCAGACCGTTTTTCCACCGTAAAAAAAAATACTCATTACAATATTACCTGGTTTTATAAAACCATAAAACCATTTAGAATGTGCGACAAGCACAGAGGCTGTGTCGACTGGGGGGGGGGGGGCAAACTCGATTTATTTACCACCTTTTTTACATTTTAAATATATTTTTTAATATATATTTTTGTACACCTTATATATATATATATATTGTATGTACATTATCTCCTAATTTTTATAGCTGCCGTTGTGAATAAATGGCTCATTTTTGACGATTATCGTTCAATGTCAATGTCCAAATAAATTTCTGTTTGGAAACGATCACTGTGAAGCTATTTTTCCATAAACTATCATATCTCAAGAGGATCGCCCTAAATTTTTGTTCAATTGAACATTGCAAGAGTTATGATTTTTTCAAATAAAAAATGGCTTTTTTCACGCATTGATCCCTATCTGATTTTTTCTGCCATTTTCAATGTCGATAACAATATTATACTGAAAATTCCACATTCTTGGAAGTGGCATTCTCAGTATCAATCAACTTAGCAACCACTAACTTACAGGCGGAGGGTGTGACCTCGATGGGTTGAGAAACCACAAAAACCCTAAATGGCATATGCCTGATGGTTTTCAAGAAAAACATTAAAAGACATTCCCTTCTTGCAATCAGCTGGACTGATATCCGAGACCGAAGGGTTTATCTGCGCCTGCCCCAGGATGAAGTTATCAACCTCGGTCTATCACAGCCGCGTCATGGGTCAGCCTCTGTCGACCATTTTGCGTCGTGCAGGCAAACAATCGCCGGAGACATTAAGGGGGGAATCTCGTCCAGATAACAGGTTTTTTAAATAATTGTTTATAAAAAATTGAGTTCATTTATTCCAATGAATCAAATTACATAATAATATCGATGTTCTAATAAATACAAAAAAAAAATCCATGAGTGAAAAAAAAACAAAATGGCGGCGCTAGAGGTCCTCGAACTTGGCCCCTGGAGTTTGCGCCGTGGAGCGCCCAGGTCTTTGTACTTAATTAAAATCAACGGAATAATTTTTTTTTTCTTTAAAATAAGTCATTCCGCTTTGCATAAACCTAAATTTAGCAAAAAAATTGAAAATTTGAGGACAAAAAACACATTTTTTTACATAAACGAATTGGTAAAAACAATATTTATTATAACAATTTATACGAAATTTTTGGTTTGTGCAAAGGCCGATAAATTAAAGAACATCTGTACGAAATTTCGAGTTGATTAGTTCATTACTTTTTTAGCTATATCCCACGGCACGGAAAAAACACATTTCGAGAAAAATTCGATTGAAGTTTTCGTTCTCGAAAAGTAGAGTTTAGAGTGATTTATCGGTTCATTACTTTTTGGATTATATTGGACGGCACGGGAAAAAACACGTTTCGAGAAAAATTGGATTGAAGTTTTCGTTCTCGAAAAGTAGAGTTTAGAGTGATTTATAATCACTCTAAAACATATTAATTAAGGCCTTAGGCCACAGTAACGGGTATAAAATCATTTGCGAATTTAACAATTTTTTTCGTATGAAAAAGGGGTTCACTCTTAAAATTAATTAAACATCTATTTACAATTAGTATGAATATCAAGCAGTTAGAAATTTTTTTTTTTTCGATGTACAAAATTGCCGACTACTAATATTTTCTTTTATCTTTTTAGGTGCTCCGCGGCGTGACATTTAGCATCCACAATTGTTTTCCTAGAACAAAGAACAAAAATTCTCGTCAATCTACGTGAGAATACCTAGAAAAGTACGTATGGAATTAAAAAAATATTGTTTTATTCAAAAGTTGTGGGTATTTGAACTAAAGAAATGAATTTTCAGTGAAAAATTTCGTTATAACTACGCATAAACTGCTCATAAAATGAAAAGTTTTCGATTAATCAGAAATTCCGTACGTATTTCTCTGCGTACTGCAGTTAGGAACATAACTTTTAAATTTGAAGTAAATTGAGTGAAAATTGTTGAAGTTATTTGTCACGCTAATTGGAACAAAGCCTTTTCGAGACGTTTCGAGTAGTCGGCCATTTTGTACATCGAAAAAAAATATATAATATATTTCCTAACAGCTTGATATTCATACTAAATTTTATAGATGTGTAATTAATTTTATGAGTGTATCACTTTTTCATACGAAAAAAATGGTCAAATTCGCACTTGATTTTATACCCGTTACTGCGGCCTAAAGCCTTAACCCAAGATTAGCGCAGATTAATCCAAGCTTAATCTGCGATGCCAGGGCCATAACGTAAGCCTTCTTCTAGGAGATCACTTATCTCGGCTGTATTTTTCTCTTTTTGTGCAGTCCTGGCCTCTTTTGACGATTTTAATGAGCGCCGGCCTTGTCTCTTCACTTAATTGCTATCGTACGTGTCTGCGAAAGTTTGGCATTCCAGGACGGTTTGCAGTTCCAGATCATTCATGACTTTAAGTGCAAATGCTCATTTTTTCAAATCGCACCCAGTCGCGATACTGAGCAAATACCCCACGCGGCACTGAACTGTATACTATGAGTAGGTCGTCTTTTAACTGTTTGTGTGAAAACGAAAAACGACAGTTACCCAAGCCGAATTTTTCTTTACAATCGTCGGAAGTGCCCCCTATTATTCAAAAAGTAAACTAGCAAAATTGTTTGGCTAAGAAATTAAAAGGTAACGACCGCAAAGGGTTCACGCTCGTTTACCTACTTTCGGTACTTTTGGAGGGCGTCACTTTGGTGCCTTCCAAGGGACCTTCAGGACTTCCTGTTGTCAGTCCTGTGGACCGATGCAGATCTATGATCGTTTAGCTCCTCGTTTTCGCATTGATCGGGGTCCTCTCCGAGGCAAGTAAATAAATCGCTAACTTATTCGGGAAAATAAACCGCCGCAACTCGACGGAAAAAAATTTGAAAAAAAAAACAAAGTACATGATTTTCGTATCGTTCGCAGTGGATTGGAGCTTCTCATGCTTCGGGTCATGCTGTGGAAGAGTCCGACCCGATGAAAAAATATATCGGCTCAAAAAAGATACGAAATATCGATACAGAAACCAGGAAGAATATTCCTAGCGAGGAGCGGCTTCGACGAGAGCAGGAAAGCAGGCAAGCCAGGCAAAGAGAAAGAGAGCAACGTCGTCGACAAGAACAGCGACCTAATCCACAAGTAGTTGCACTGGCGGCTGCGCTGGCGGCAGCGAAGAGGCAACGATGGGCTGAACTCCAGCAGATGCGGCAGAGGCAGCAGGCTGCACGGGACAGGGATAGAAGCCCTTTATCGAGGCGAGAATCCGTCCTTGCTTACTAATAAGAATCTTTTTTTTGCAGACAGGCTCCAACTGATTTTCCATCTTGTACCCATTAGGGCGTAATGTATCGATTGATTGGTTGATATCAATCATTTATTTATTATTACCCCCGGCAGTATGGAAAACCAACTGGAATGATTTTAAATAAGCACGCGATGATCCAATCGTCTTTTAGACACGTGGATATGGTTTTCGTTTTTTTTTTCAACAGAATCTAGTCGATATATCGCGTTTTTCTGCTAATTTCGAAGATTGGTAACTTTAACGACATCTAGTTAGCGTAACGTTAATTTTTAATTTGTTTTGTCGACCTTTATGGTAATTAGATTTTTTTCTGATATACAGTTAAAGTTGATTGGATCGGTTTTTTTTAATTGGACCAACACTGGTATTCCATTTTTTCGAAGCTGAGCAGTGCGAAGAACGATAAAACAATTTTACCATGAATAGCGTTTTTTTTCATCACGTTCATTTCGATCGTTCGAGTTTCATAGTCCCCCAACAGTAAACAATTTTACTATATATGTCAGGCACGGAAAATATTGCTTCGCCGTGGTTGCTACGAATTAAGGCCGTCATCTAATGTGATGGGTCGAAAAGATCAGTTCATTAAATTAAATTTTCCGAGACTACAATTTTTTCCGAATGTCTTCGTTTCTGAGCCATTGAAAAATTTGAAAGATTACCCGCGTTATGGGCTTTTACAGGAGTCGCTCCCATCGGCGTAATCGACTATCTGAACTGCACGGCGCGCACGATTTTTTTCGAGCGCCCTATACGCCTCTTGCCTGATGAGACTTATTATTATTATTCGGGGTACCTGGAAAAAGTCGCATGAGTGCCCGAAAATCGCTATCTCCAAATATTAATGAACTCTTTGATCAAGATAGAGGTGTGATGTATGGCCCTGAAATCGTAGACTGAGTGTAAGTTTAAAGTTTCGTCATATTTGTGCATGTACTGTTCTTTAACCTTAAAAGTGTTTTTCTCAAAACTATATGTTTCAATTTTTTTGGGCAAGATATTTCGAAAACTAATCGGCCGATTTATTTCAAATTTAAACTACATGTAGTGTATACGTGTGTCTATTACGTGTCTATTGATACTATTACGTGTCTATTGATACTAGGAAGTATCAACTCGATAAAAACATATTAGCTATTTTTAACATGCACCAAAATTCATAACTATTGCATGGAAAATTGTTCCGTTCGGTAACATCATCGCCGTTCTTTTAACATTTTTTTGTTTCTTTCATTCTAGTAAGCGTGATAGCGATATGCTTACTGATTATAAAATTGTTTCTAATTTTTCGTTTCGGGCTACGGGAAGCTGAGATAATATGCGTAAAAACGGCCGTATCCATTTTTTCTAGCCATATCAATATAACTTTATTAGTAATAAACATTTTCCAATCTGTAAAAACGGATGTTTTCTTCATTTGTTGTTTGATAAACTACCGAAACCCGAAATGCCCTATGTCCGATGGTTTGTGAGAAAAAAGTTCAAAGGAAGACCGCGTCTCTC
Source organism: Ophion costatus (assembly GCA_951751655.1). Taxonomy (NCBI): domain Eukaryota; kingdom Metazoa; phylum Arthropoda; class Insecta; order Hymenoptera; family Ichneumonidae; genus Ophion; species Ophion costatus. The sequence continues at coordinate 12,242,301 of OX632365.1, read as the reverse complement.
TATCGTTACACTAGACGACGGTCTTAATTAATATTTAATTATCGATCAATTTGATAGAAATACGTTCGTTCGATACTTCTGGGACATCCTGCATGTGCATTAGCTGTTATCTGCCTACGTGGATACATGATCTACCTAACCTAATATGCCTATAAACTTTTCTAGAATATCGTTATAAATATACAATTAATAATGCTAAATATAATTCAGAGATTAAATGAACTTAAATGTAAGTGAAGTTCTATCTCGATTGTATGCAGCGTCTCTTCTGAAAAAAACAAATCGTAGAATCCCTACTTCATGCCAGTAATCTCACACAATTCAACGTTTATACCGCCAACTTTTTACGGTTGCTAAGATATCCGTGGCTTGGTTAAGCTCGTGTCATTGTTCAAAGTCTTGCCGTAACCTTTCTAGGGCGTACACCACAGGTTATTAAGATAGGGTAGGGTGATAGGGTCACTGATCTCTTCGGAAGAAGCGCTTCATATAATCAAGATATAACTTCACTTGCATGTAAGTTCGTTTAATCTTTGCATTGTATTCCGCGCCTCTTCCTCGAGATCAAATCGTAGATGTTTAAAGTTTGTTACGGCAAAATAAGCGTAAGCTCAGAACAGGAACATTCATCTTTAATTATATTAATAATTACATTACAGGATTTTTTTTACGAATCATACAATATTGCTTTTGTATATTCATCAGGGTTCGTTAAAATAGGCAAATTGTAACAGTCTGCAAATGCATTTGATGCCTTAGTCTATCCGGCTGTTTTTTAAATTAGATCAATTTTACTCCTTTTAATTTTGCTGAGGAGGTGGATGCCTGACGTGTACTGTACGCAGTGAATATGGATGTGTTAAGGTAGTACTAGCGGATTGACTTATCAACAGAAAATCTATAAATGATCGAATCTGAAAAGGGTAAGATATAATACATTTGGGTATAATAATAAACATGATAAGGAAAATAATTATTTAAGAAGTGTATGTGATAACTGTGTATCGTATTATGGGAATAAAGTATTAAGATAGCAATCAGATTTGACTTGAGTTGTCACAGGCCGCCATTTCATAATTCTGGCAATATCCGTGGCAACGATGTACTCAGGTGCTTTCGATAAATGTCAAGTGTGTGTTTGTTTACCGTATGTGTAAGCGTGTGTTTGTAGTGTGTGTGAAATGTGCATATTGTAAAGGGAGAGATGATACGCGCGGCTAGCCGACGCAAAAATTAGTCGATTGAATCGATAATATCTGCTCGAAATGTCCCGTAACCTATATTTTCCATGGAACATACGTGACCACGACCGTTTTCTGTCGTGGTCACGTATGTTCGTATTTAGCCGGTAAGGCATGCCGAGTTGTCGCGGACGTCATTCTGTATGTCTATACTACAGCATATAAAAAAATCAATTTTCTTTCTAATGAGAAGGTTCGTGCACGTACTACCTTAATACCGCAATTATCCAACATTGCGTTGGTCCACCTACTAATCGTTTGAGTCGACACTGGCTTATGTGGCTTTTTGAATGAAATAAACATTCTTTCATGATTCATTCGCAACGGTTTAGTTTTTTCTATATAAGCTTGTAAGGCCGATGCCGCACAAATATTTTCGTTGTCACGAAACACTGGAAGTATGAGGATAGATTGTTTCCTATTGAGTCCCGATGTTTTTATTTTGTCCGGAATTCAGATTGCGATTTGTTCCTCCAAAAGACGGATATTTTGGATTTTTATTATCCTTAATGTTTGCATTCTATGTCCCGTAGTTAGGGCTAACAAGGTACTCACTTTTCGTGACAATTCTTCCAATGATAACTTTTCGTTGGGGGTAACCGAGCTATATAGTCTATTACAATTTTGGGATCCCAAGTGTAATCGTACTTTGGTTTCGAGGGTCTGAGGTCATTATTGCTTTGAAAAACCTTTTAACTTCTGGATCTTGCCCGATATGTGGTCCTAAAATGAAGTTAATTGCAGACCGTGCGCAATTTAAAGAACCGTGCGATGCACCTCCTTTATATTGTTCCGGTAAAAAAGTCAACACATTTGGGATGGTACCCGCAAACGGATTAATTCTGTTTGATATACAAAAATTCCACGATTTCTTTAAACTGCCATTATATTGTTTTATGGATGCCTCTGATAACAAAGCGAGCATGAATTCCACAGTTTCCGGTGATATATTTTTGGTTCCGTATGATCTCCGCATATATTCCCGGCAACCAACGTAAGCTTCTTCCATAAAGGATGAGCTTCCCTATTGACCGAGCATAATAATTTTTCATTAGGTTCGAAATAAATTGGATTCCTTATTAACAATGAATCAAATAGAGGGAACCAGGGTTGAGCAGGCCAGTGTGAAACTATAATGATCCTGAATGCATTTTCATTTACAGTTTTCCTCAAAGTATTTAAAATCACTGCGAATGGTGGAAATGCGTAGAAAAGATATGGCTTCCAATTAATTGTAAACACATCAATCGCGAAAGCTTCCGGATCTTTTTTCCACGATACGTATTTTTCACATTTTGTGTTTACTCGAGATGCAAAAAGATCTATATCGGGTAGTCCAAATGCTAGTAAGACTGTATCATATGCCTCGTCGTTTAGTCGAAATTCTGTTTCGGGTTCCAACTTTCTGAATTCGAAATCTGTTTCACAATTTAGTTCTAATTCAATGTAAGATGTGACCAGCCAGATATCTCTCTTCTCCCACCAAGACCATATGTCTTTAGTCACTTCATTGAGATTTCTAAATCGTATCCCTCCCATATGTTTGATGTATGCAATTGCCGTAGAGCTGTCAATATGGAGTAGGATATAACAGGATCGTAAATCCATAGCGAAGCATTTTAAACCGAAAAAGGCTGCCAATATTTTCAATCCATTTATGTGACAATTTCCTTCTTCGGCACTCCAAAACCCGTGGGCTCTCTCGTTAATGCAATAAGCTCCAATCCTAAGAATCCCATCCTGAGAGGGATGCGTCCGAAAAAATCTCAAGAGAACAGTTAGGCCTTTTAATTCTACTAAAAGTTCCGAATATATTTCTTCGCCACCAATCGAAGTCTTCTGTTAACGTTTCTGGTAAATTCATAAGGTCGTCATAATTCTCGTTATTTGCCAGTAGTGCTTTGTACTTCTCTCGTTCAAGGTCCTTTACGCGAGCCCATCCATATTTTGTTGCGAATCAACAGGCTTCGAGTTTCCCTATTAGTTCAGCTAATTCTCTTATGCGACAGCATTTTTTATCGCTGAATTTTTTGACACTTTCCAAGATTCTGGTTGATTTTTGTTTGGGGAGTTCGATAGCCATTAGCTCGGAATCATAAATGGATCCAAGAAATGTACAACGTCTTGAAGGAATGGACACACTTTCTCTGTGTTGATTATGAAGCCCAATGCCTTTAAAAGCGAGACCGTATTTTCTTTATTATTCGTGCATTTCTCGTATGAATCTCCGAACAGCAAAATATCATCAAGATATATTACAGACAAATAGTTTCTTCTCCGTAAATTTGTGACAACTGGTTTCATGAGTTTTGTAAAAATCCACGGAGCTTTTTTCAATCCAAAACGGAGACAGCTGAACTCATAAGTAATTCCTTTAACATTAAATCTTAAGAATTTTTTATCCGAGTCTGCCATGAGAACCAGATAATAAGCATCCTTGAGATCTAGGGAGGCCATGAAACAGTTTGGGCTAATTAATTTCGTGGCTATTTTGCGATCTTCTAATTTAAAGTGATTAGTTTTAATAAATTCATTCAGTTTTTTTAGGTTGAGAATTAACCGGAAAGATCCGTCCGATTTTGGAGCGAAAAAAATCTTCGAAATAAATTGATCGGCTATTAACCTGCATTTCTGGATGGCCCTTTTATCCAGCAGTAGACTTATTTGTGAGTTAATCAATTTTTTCTCTTTGTTTGACCATTGGGGTTCCACAGGAGGTCTTTCTTGTCTAGGTTTAGAGGTGAACGGAATTTGGACTCCTTGGGTTCATTTAAAAATAACAGGATTAGAGATTATCTTTTTCCAATTAGATTTGAAGTGTTTTAATCTCCCTATGACGGTACTCACAGATTCTAGTAGTGGAGTCTGTCGGAGTTGTAATTTTTTCGAAATGCATTTTTCTTGCCATGTTGGCCCGCTTGAGAGATCGACTGCCGCAGAGCTGGTTTCTGTGTACTCGGCATTAACCACGGATTCCGCATTTGATGTCGTTGCGGGTCTTTGAAGTTTTTGGAGTCCTATGGGATTTGTACTTTTGGAGTTGTTTTCAATTCCTTGCTCGATCGCTCGAGAGTTTTTGGCAGTTTTAACTGTTCTTCTAGTTTCTGGCCGAATAGCATGTCGTCTGGTTGGATTGCATTTAGCATTTCTCGCATCGATTCGTTGAGGCTTGACTGCAGAAGTGTCTTCCTAACTAAGGTCTCACCGTGTTGTAAATCTGCCAGTAACTTCCCTAAATTTCCAAGTTTTTCGAACAATTCTATTTTTCCGTCGAAATTAGATCTTGTAATAATGGGAAAGGTTTTTGTCAAAATACTGAGACTAGCGGCAATCTTTCGTGGTTTTTCCATAATGCGATCATCTCTTTTCGCTATCATATCCGAGATTGAGGCCTTAACTTCCGGATTCAGTCTTGGTGGAGTCATTTGTTGGCAGTTTTCTGGTGGTGTGTTTTGTTTTATTAAATGGTCTGTCATATATTTTGGTAGTCCTTTTTGGATTATTTCAGTCCACCGGACCGCAATTTCATTGCAAATGGGTGGACCCAGACTGTTTTCTTCATCTAATCTTTTCCCGAGGACCTCCAAAAGTTCATTTTGAAGGTATTCTTCTTCCTTCGAATTTTTATCATCGATTGTAATATTTAGGTTTTCGTTTTCCGGACCGATATGGTCGGTAGATTGTAACGGTTCCATTGCTGTGATGATTTGAGCGCTGTCGATGATTTAAAAAAGAAATGGTCTACCATCAGAAATATTTTCGTCGTTCCCTTCTAGCTCGGAACATGTAATAGGATCACCTCAATCAGAGTTTTTGAATATGGCGTTGATATCTATTAACGTGCAAAGCATGACAAATAAATACATACACAGAACGAGCAGGGTGGGGTTCAACGGGACCAAAAAAATATTATTTCGTGAGTATTTAAGACCTCGAGTGCATCCGTGCTCAAATAGTGCATGCAGCGGGATCGCGGTCAAATCCTAAAAATGGCTCCGGCCAGAGATGCGTAGAGTTGATCGTTTTTTTGTAATAAATACCTCGTTTTCGTATATCTGTTTTGGATATTTAAGGCATTACTTTAAAGGAATGTAATTTAAAAAAATGTTTCCTATGCTCGGTGGTTGGCTTCGAACGGCAACGATGAAAAAAAATGTCTTAACCATGTGGCTGATTTGGTAAGACCTGTATAGCCTCAAGTGTCGCTTTAATAGGTTTGATGTTGCTCTGCGAAGAGCCCTATGATTCGTGATAGGCTGGACTTCATACATACTGGAACACGTGGCAATATATATATATGTTATCGTTCAGGGATGCAAATTAGATCTCGGTAGAATTTTTTTTTAAATCCATATTTTTTCGGATCAGTTTTCATACTATGGTTCTGTCCATTTTTTATGGGCTCTCAAGTGTGAGCGTACATAACGATCACGCTCATGATGCATAAGTAAAGCGATAGGTTGTGAAGGTATAGGGCGCGAGCGCTCGCACTAAGAAAAAACAGTATCACAACTTAAAAAGAAATATTTTGCCGTCTTCATCTTCGATTGATTATATTAGAAGCCTGACAGCATTGCCTTTCAGTTTTCTTTAATACTTCAATTCGCTGGTTGTGTGTAAGCGAAGCGTGGTGCATGTACGAGGGATTTTTTCTTAATGAATAAAAAACATTTCCATGAAAATATATATCATCTGTATTCTTCATTTATTCTATGGTGAAAACGGTTTCCCCCTCATTTACAATTCGATGACAAATTTTTATACATTTTTACATAATTAACATATCGAAAACGAAGACGAGACGAGTGTGATGCGTACAGCTATTCGACGATAGTGTCCCAACGAATTTTGTCTTTCCCACCATGCTCAGAGACGATGGAACTTGACGCTTTTGTGTCTTCCACAATTGCATGTAGAGTTAAAGCATTTGCGCGCCAGTTGTAGCATATACTCTCGATGATGCGCACAGCTGGGCGACGATGTGTCCCAACGAATTTTGTCTTTTCCACCATGGTGTGATCAAAGTCGGAAGAAGTCGACGCTGTTGTATTTTCCACCGATGAATGCCATGAAGAGATGATTCTCGCTTGCCGTATGCCGCATACGCTTGAAAGTTTCCAAATCTTCATCGAAGGCCTTTACAAGTTGCGCTGGTAAAAAGGCAGTGAACTCATCCGCGATATTCGCGATGTAGCGTTTCCCAAACTTGGTGTGTACGGCCCTCAAGTCGGCGATTCGATTATCTGCGTGAACGGGGAGTTCTGACAGTTTCTTCGTTGGAAGGAATGCCGCCAACCGGCTTACGATGTTGATACTCGTGAAATCGATTTTCCACACATTTTCAAAGTTCCTTTTGGAGAGATGTTAATGTTGCGGTGGAATAGTGCAGTCTGAGCTTGGTCCACGAATTTATAAACTCGCTCGTACCCCTCCCACTCAAATTTTCAAACTTCTCACTTTTCCAATCGGGCAGAATAGGTTCAAACACGTCTTAAGAACGTCACTTAAGTGGAAAATTTCCCCTCTCACAGCATTTTTCACACTCTCGACGTTGAGGTGGAGGGTGCCATCAATGTTATAATTCATCTGTGGCGTATTATATTGCACTATGCATGGAAGATATGATATCACTTCACTGACGTTCCGATGTTGTTCCGGCAAACAATCCCACAGTAAGCCAGCATATTTACCCCAATATTTTAGGAGCAAGACCTTTGGAACCAGTTCGAGCTCGTTTCTGGTCAAGTCCAGGGGGTGCTTGGCCGGATGCACTGCGTACATACTCGCACATGTTAACATCTTGACGTTATATTTTGGAATGAAACCCAGTCCTCGATGTAGCGAATTTTTTTTTTCAACCGTGCAGCTGTGCTCCAGTTGTCCATCGGCATCAAAGGCTTTTGGCGATAGAGCCCTAGAGTTGATAATTTTTTCTCCTAGAAATACGTCGTTTTCATCTATGTTTTGGAGAAAAATTGCGCACGCACGGCAATTCGAAAACACTAGAATGCTCTTTATAATAAGCCAGTTCAGTCTCCATGACCTAGACACCGTTGTGTGGTGATCATAAAAGTTAATGCTTGATGAGTCTGGCTAGATTGCACCTCCACCATGGAGTGCCCCTTTTTGGACAGCAGACTCCTAGAGATTTTCCTATAACGCGTTGGTATATGTTGCCCGAGGAAAACGAGACAAAAATAACAAGTTAGGATGCATCAGGTCAAAATATATGTTTTATGGGGTCCTGCAGCTTTGCTCAAGTGGTCCATCGGCGCTAAAAGCTTTTGACGATAGATCCCGAAAGTTGATTAAACAACCCACATACGCGCGTGCACACAGAAACACACACACACACACACACACACACACACACACACACACACACACACACACACACACACACACACACACACACACACACACACACACACACGCACGCACGCACGCACGCACGCACGCACGCACGCACGCACACACACACACACACACACACACACACACACACACACACACACACACACACACACACACACACACACATGCACGCACACATGCACGCACACATGCACGCACACGCGCACACACACACATCAAAGATTTTATGTCTAGTATATACTATGTAAAGTCATTGTTTAATTTCATTATCTATAAACTATTGTTCTATTGTGATTTAATTCAAAGCATTCTTTTACCCCCTCGCCCTACCTTCCACACACTCACGTACACAAAACACTCGTCGACGGTGGCTTCCCCCCTCCCGCTAATCGCTCTTCGGACCACATAGCTGTCCCCACCGCAGAGACCCTTGACCACGACCCTACATACAGGTCTTGAAACTCTGGTGGTGGGGGTATGTCCTCGGATTGAAGCACCGGCTGTTTCGCCTCGTGACCACGAGTGTCGCTGCGATAGAGTGATGCAGGCTGTGCGAGAGAGATGGAAATCGATTGTTGACTCATAGGAACCTAACCTAGCTGTACAATTGGCTGGCGTAGGCAAATTATGATATTCAATGTCAAAAATGCATGATGGACCGAAATACCATTAAAAGTAACTTTATCGTAAATCTGAAAGAAACCAAAAGACTATAGTTATTCAAGTGGGTACAATGAATATGTTTTTTATATAAGTGTCAATGTGAGCGCGTGTTGGTCGAGGAGTTCGTTTTTACAAGTTTACAAGTAGAGCAGGTCGCGTGTGGTCGCGTGAATCAGCGGTTATGTTTGGACTTTGTTTACTTTTGAAATATATTTCCGTCTCTCTCACACAGCCTGCATCACTCTATAGCAGCGATCCTCGTGGTCACGCGTTGAAACAGTCGGTGCTTCAATAAGAGGCCATCCCTACCACTAAATTTTGAGCGAGTTACAAGACCTGTATGTAAGACCGTGCCCCTGACATCCTTCGCCGTGACGTCACGTCGCCGCGCTGGGCCCCTCCGCCGTGCATACTGCCGTACTTGGCTTTCCCGCGCTGGACACCCCCGCCTCGCTCCCCCCTGAGATCCCAGCGTTAGAACCGGTGTAGCTACGCTACTCATATTACGGCGGCATACAGGCTACTGTACGTCGGCCTGTTCACGGTACCTCCTTACGCCCGTACTGAAGTTCCACCCATAGAGGCTAAAGTGGGAGGAGTCCGATCTCTGCATTTTAAAGTGGTTACAAAAATGTGGTCAAACAGGGATGGCACCACTACCTCTAAGACCTCGAGAAGTAAGCTGAGTATCGATGATGTGTCAAAGAGATGAAGAGGATCGAATACGCATCCCAGCAAATACGATAATCGGCGACTTTCAGGCGAGACTTACGTACATATTCTTTTGTTTGTAAATAGATACAAGATTGACCCTTGAAAGGATTATACAAGATGGACAGTTTGAAAGGAGCAAAATGCGAGGGTGAAGCGAACGACTAAACAAAAGTAAAAATTAGCATGGGCTGAAAAGATGATTTCATCGAGTCCGTTCTTCACCTGTTAGTCTCTGTGAATCTATACTAAAACAGCAAACAATTAATCAGATTGAATAACAATGTTGCGGTCCAGATGTGCAACGGAGATAAACGATATTCCCGTACGTCAAGCGGGAACGAAAAAACAGATATACAGATACGAATTCGTCAGGTGCAAAACGGAGTTCCGAACGACACGGGAGAGGAAAATAAGTGGTGGATAAGAAAAAAGGCAATACTATATTGCAGCATACGCCCCATACTTGGGAGGATGAATTGGCGTGATCGTTGTATTTTTGGTAATGTCTTTAATCCTTAATAGTCACACCGCGTGAAATATACTCCAGCCATTTTTTGATCTGGAATATCTTCTAGGAAATTCGGAAAAATGGGATATACTTTTGCATACTTAAAATCACACTTTTTGAAAATAATCGGTATGGTCGTGTAGAAAAGAGTTGAAAGTACATTGCAGTATTTTTTTTAAATTATTTTTCAATAATGTATGACATTGCAAAATAATTGAGGTGAATTTCACCCACAATGACTTTTAGATAATTTCTTCGAGGTGTAACTGGCAAGGGTTAATCGTAAATTCTCTTTACTGCTAACGGTAGTTAGTTGGTTGTATAATTGTACAAACGAAGGAAAGAAAAAAAAACGCGCTCCTGAACTCGTAGTCAATGGATCGATGTGGAAAGAAAAGAAGACAAGGAATTCGTCTATTGCTTCTCAACGTACCCCTATACGCATACAAACGCGCGTGTGTATGGCTCTTGTAACATTATCAACTACTATCCTTGGTTAGCCAGTAGTAATTACAATAAACATACATTTTACATTATCTCATTGAGCTCTGTTGTACCTATCCCCTCTGAATATTTTCAATAATCCTTACTGACAAAACGAGGAAATTGTGCAACACACATAAAAATGTTGCTTTTTCTTTCGCATCACTTCTCAAGTATCATTTTGCCTCATATGCAGACACTTTGCAAGCGTCATTAAGCCTCACATACAGCTTAGTTCTCATAATTCATTTGTTCCATTTCTCTCACACGCAGCTCACTTTTCGTGGCCTGAGCGATAGTGGCGCCATCCCTATTCGATCAAATTTTTGGAGCCACTTTTTCAAGTCTCTCCATAAGAGTTCGGACTCCTCCCACTCTAGCCCCCTTGATTCCACCGATTCGATCCACCCACCGCACAGATCAGACCATCCGTAAGCTGGCGTCCATGGACGCCATATTACGGTGGTATACAGGCTACCATACCTCAACCTGTTCAGGGTGCCCTCTCGCGTCCTTACTAAGGTTCCAATGATCCGATCGACATCCGGCACTGATCAGGCGTGCCGTACTATGGTATTACGGACCGCAGCTTGATAACGGCCTGATCAGTCTTCAGGCTGCCTGATCAAAATTTCTAGTCGGGTGGGTATACAACATTTGTTATTTATGCAAAATTTGATACGGCCGTTCGCGCAATATCTTTCGAAAGGATGAATACGAGGTCAGGAGTTTCAAAGTAAGAATGAGAAATAGAGATTAATAAACGCGTCCCACTTCAAGCATCAACTTCAGCCATATAATCTCTCTTTGCCCATTTACTTCGGCATATTCCCCTGGGTAATTATAGCCTCCGACCGAACGAAATGGACATGTTCCCTCCGCGGGATCGGACAAGAGGGAAAAAGAGAGATACGAACTGCCATTTGGCTACAATACCATTCTTATATATATATATATGTGTGTGTGTGTGTGTGCGTGTGTGCGTGCGTGTGTGCGCGCGCACGCGCGCGTGTGTGTGTGTGTGTGTGTAGGAATTGGTTCCTGATGTACGAATGAGAGAAATCCGAAGGGTCACACGTATTTAGAAAGAATGCTTTAATGAGCCTAAGGTACGGTTTCACAACGAGTTCCGCGTCTCTTCTTCACGCGTCCGGTCTCAACCCAAGTCTGTTTTTTTTTCCGCGTCTCCCTCGTAACGTATGCTTTTGTTATTCTCTCGGCCGTCGTATGAGATAGCTGAACATCATGATCGACTTCTACATATATATATATATCCCCCTTTCTTCCAACTTGCCGAGGAACTTTTAAGGATTGCTCAATAATGCTGTCTTGCTCTGATTCAAGCACATTTTTAAATCCCCTCTTTTTTGTATCATTGCAGACGGAATTGCAGACTTCTTACGGCCAGCCGTGCAATCGCGGGAGAAACGAATTTATCCCGAGACGAGAATACACTAAGCCGAAAGGGCTCGGCTTTTTTCTCTAGTTGTTCCTCACTCGCGCTTTTCTCTTCAACTTCTCCGAAATCACCGAGGGAAAAAACATCACGAGATGCGAAGTTTCAACATTGCTAGGGAAGATAAGACGAGCGTGTGAAAGAAAAGAGCATACACGTGTATGATCGTGTGTACTGACGAGAAAATAGAAGTGGTTGAAGTTCGCAGAGCTTCTGGCGTATTTCTTTGTAGCCGTCGAGCTGCGAGAGCCGATGCTCATTCATCGGATCACGACTAGTGCCGCCTACTAGTGAGTTTTCGGTCTTTACATATACAAAAACACGGTTCGCCGCCTCCCCCAAATATTTCTTTGTAGCGCTTCTTTCCCTACGTTTCCATCAGTATACAAGCTCTTTCGCGATCCTTTCTTCACCCCCCTGTCCCGGTCGCTCTATCCTCGATCGCTCCGCGATTGTTTTTTGCCCCTACCCGCGAGCCATTGCGCCTCGCGCGACTATTTCGGGAAACTGGAACACGCGCGCGCCCATCATTTTTTCGTTTACTCGATTCATTTCTTTTGTCGCGGCGACACCTACGCAATGAGTTTTACCGACACATTTTGCACGGTCCGTTTTCCTCTGTGATGCTCTTCAATGTGGATACAGGAAAACCACGTGCTTGCAAATACCACCGCATCGGTTGCAATATTTTGAATTATCGCGAACAAAGACTCAATTCCGGTTGCGAGAGATACCCCGCCTGAAGTCGATCGTTTCGCCGCGCGCCTGTCTGCAAGACCCGTTCGTCCACGGGAGCCCGCACTCGTACTCGCTTCGAGAAGACTTTCTCGTCGCCACGAGAACTTGATACCCCTCAGCGCTCCAACATGCGTCTCCAGTCAATGAAGTGCTGCAGGCAACTGCACAGACGCGATCGCGAGATTGGATAGACACACTGGTTTTCCTGGAAACAGGTCTGATGCTAGACAAAATAAGAGAAAAACTAACGAGTTTCTTTTAAATCGCGCCAGGAACGAGAATGGGCCATGGATTGGCCGGGTACAGTGTGCAGGTAGCCAATCGTCGACAGACGATGATTGTGTTGCAAGACGGGCGAGGAAGAGAGGAAAGCAGAGAAAGCGGAACTGGGAAGACTTAAACGAAGAAATTGAAGCGCATATCCAGTAGAGAAAAAAACAGAAGCGCCGGAGAGGCTTACAGCGAAAACACCCTTGAACCAAAATGTAGAAAAAAGATGATAATTAATCTATAAAAAAAACCCAAAGACTGAATGGCAGCGGCCGATTGTAAATTCTATATATATGTGCGTGTGAAAGAGAGGGATTTTATGTATACAAATATAACATAACGGGACATATGCTATACAAATTTACGAACTGAAAGGATGCAGGAAGTGTCCCTTGTTTATATGACTCATACACTTTGATACTTATACACATATCCACTTGGTGACCGTACTGAATTTTTTTGAAAATATATTTAGCAATACATATACTTTTACTTCCGGATTTGAAACCATCGAAGGAAAGAGTCCTCGTTCGCCATGTTTATTCGCCTCGTATATACGCGAACTTAATGCGAAAATGAATTCTTCTTGATCACTGAAAATTCAAGGCCAAAAAGAAAAAACTCGTCCATATGGTGCACGACCGGAAATGAAAAATTCTCGCTCGCAGGCTTATCGCGCGATCAGACGATCATTTCTGCGCACGATGCAAAAATGTGTAGCGTCGTGAGTTAATGCTGCGAGATGCGCGCCTCTCGGCCATCTACAATGATAAGGGCGAGAGTGATCGAGAACTATGTAAGATTATATGCGCTTCGTACCGCCTGAAAGGAAGAGGGAAGCGTGGATTGGAAAATGTGATTTTCACCAAGAGCCATCATTCGAATTACGACAAAATCCCGCTTGGCCAGCTTTGCGGTTATAGTCTTGCGAAAGAAAGCAAAGGAAAATACATCGAACGTCATACACACACCCATATATATATATATATATATATATATATATATATACATGTATATATTTGTATATCAAGAAGAAGGCTGTCAAACTGTCTCGCAGCAGGATGGGTTGTGGCCAGAGCAAAATCAGTAACATCTATCCAAAGAATAAGAAGAACAAGAACAGCGCGGCCAAAAAAAATGGAGACACCATAAGTGAGTAAACGTACTTTCTAATTACGCACAATTACATTTGAGTTACTAATCGAATTCGAGGTTGCGGGCTGATCGCCGTCGAACCGTCGACAACTATGGGGTCGTCCATTAATCGCGTGAGGCTCAAATAGGGGGAGGGGGTGTGGATAACATCCCGAATGATTACGCTGGGGGGGGGGGGGGGTGTTGTGACACATCGGGTGAGATTGCCATTTAAATATACTGACAATATAGGTTATTTCGTTTTTCACAATAAAATACCGTACTCTCTGTCGCTTGACATTTCTGTAAAGCAATGTCAGACACATGCGGACATAATTGTAAAGGCTCACCGACCTGTGACTATTGTTTTGACATTGCAGTATATTGACTGTTGCCATAACTGTTTACACATTTCGAGATGTGTAAATCATAGCAGCCTGTCAGATAAAGATTTTGCATCTGATTGTGAGTGACAATTGTCGGATCGCACTTTGAGACTATTTTTCCCTGTTCCCAATTTGAAAACGTTTATTTTTTTAGGTGGACAGGTAAATTACCCCTGTGTCTGCACAATGGGTCTTCAAGGGAACTGATGAAATTTCACTCATCCACTTTTCCGCAATTTTAAGTATGCTTACTTTTTGTTCACAAGGGTTCAACATTTTTTACTTTCACACTTTGAGAAGTAAACCCGAAATTTTTCACATGTTTTCAAGCCTACAAACCTTTAAAAACCCGGTTGTTCCCTCAAAGACCTAGTTTACCACAGTGTCTCCAAAAATATGGTGTACGACTGCCATTATTCTCAATATTAACATAAATCCCTTTAATATTTTTCATAACGACATTTATTTTCGATATTGATAAAACAGACTGGTAAAGAAAGGTAAAACCCTGGAAAAGACAGCAAAAACGTCAAAACGCATAAGAACATTATCGAAGAAAAAAAATCTCACACTCGACATATCAACGAGAACTAAGCCACAGATGGTATTATGTGTGGGAAGACACTCGATAAAGCTTACATACAGGGGTAGCTCTATGATACTGAAGTTTGCATCGTTGCAGACGCAACGAAATTTTTTTTTTTCACTTCTGGTTTTTTGATGATCAACTAGTTGATTTAGGTGTTTAATGAAGAAAAAAACATGTATCCGCTATGTACGTCTCCCGAAACTCACCCTTAGGGGGGGGGGGTGAAATTTGAAAATCATCGTATCTGCCGAGGTGCGTCGGTTGCACACTTTGTTTTTCGATATTCGCATTGAGGAACTCGAAAAAGAAGCCTGGAAACAATCTGTATGATTTTCGAGTTCCGGAAGCCACCCTTAGAGGGAGGGGTGAACTTTGAAAAAAATCGTATCTGCCGAGGTGCGTCGATTGCACACTTTGTTTGTCGATATTCGCATTGACGACAACTATAAAGAAGCCTGGGAACAGTTTGTATGATTTTCGAGTTTCGGAAGCCACCCTTAGGGGACGGGTAAACTGAAAAAAATCGTATCTGCCGAGGTGCGTCGATTGCACACTTTGTTTTTCGATATTCGCATTGAGGACCTCTCAAAAGAAGCCTGGGAACAATTTGTATGATTTTCGAGTTCCGGAAGCCACCCTTAGGGGGGGGGGGGGTGAAATTTGAAAAAAATCGTATCTGCCGAGGTGCGTCGA
Source organism: Ophion costatus (assembly GCA_951751655.1). NCBI lineage: Eukaryota > Metazoa > Arthropoda > Insecta > Hymenoptera > Ichneumonidae > Ophion > Ophion costatus. Next base: position 12,227,051 of record OX632365.1, on the reverse strand, counting down.
TTGCACACGTTGTTTTTCGATATTCGCATTGAGGAGCTCGAAAAAGAAGCCTGGGAACAATTTGAATGATTTTCGAATTCCGGAAGCCACCCTTAGGGGGGGGGGGGGTGAAATTTGAAAAAATCGTATCTGCCGAGGTGCGTCGACTGCACACTTTGTTTTTCGATATTCGCATTGAGGACCTCTAAAAAGATGCCTGGGAACAATTTGTATGATTTTCGAGTTCCGGAAGCCACCCTTAGGGGGGGGGGTGAATTTTGAATAAAATCGTATCTGCAGAGGTGTGTCGATTGCACACTTTGTTTTTCGATATTCGCATTGAGGAGCTCGAAAAAGAAGCCTGGGAACAATTTGAATGATTTTCGAGTTCCGGAAGCCACCCTTAGGGAGAGGGGTGAACTTTGAAAAAAATCGTATCTACCGAGGTGCGTCGATTGCACACTTTGTTTTTCGATATTCGCATTGAGGACCTCTAAAAAGAAGCCTGGGAACAATGTGTATGATTTTCGTGTTCCGGAAGCCACCCTTAGGGCGGGGGGGGGGGGGTGAAATTTGAAAAAAAATCGTATCTGCCGAGGTGCGTCGATTGCACATTTTGTGTTTTGATATTCGCATTGAGGACCTTTAAAAAGAAGCCTGGGAACAATTTGTATGATTTTCGAGTTCTGGAAGCCACCTTTAGGGAGGGGTGAACTTTGAAAAAAATCGTATCTGCCGAGGTGCGTCGATTGCACACTTTGTTTTTCGATATTCGCATTGAGGACCTCTAAAAAGAAGCCTGGGAACAATTTGTATGATTTTCGAGTTCCGGAAGCCAAAGTTCAATCCGGAAGCCAAGTTTCAAAGTTCACCCCTCCCAATAAGGGTGGCTTCCGAAACTCGAGAATCATACAAATCGTTCCCAGACTTCTTTTTCGAGTTCCTCAATGCGAATATCGAAAAACAAAGTGTGCAATCGACGCACCTCGGCAGATACGATGTTTTTCAAATTTCACCCCGCCCCCCCCCCTAAGGGTGAGTTCCGGGAGACGTACATAGCGGATACATGTTTTTTTCTTCATTAAACACCTAAATCAACTAGTTGATCATCAAAAAGCCAGAGGTGAAAAAAAAAATTTCGTTGCATTTGCAATGATGCAAACTTCAGTATCATAGGCCCCTAACGAAAGTAGAGGAGAAAAAAATACTTGGTACACGAAGGGTCTAACGAAAGGAAGGTTCCCTGACTCAGGATCAATCTTTCAAAACGTCAACCGTTTTATTCCAGCGAGTAATTACGGAGATCCCTGGATGACTCTACTTTGCAGGCAATCGTCAAGAATTTTCCGAAAAATTCGCATGACAATCATCGATTTTAGTTTTCGCGCATTCCAGTGAGGGGCAGAGAAATCATTCTGTCGCGACGATCAAATATCGACGTCTGTGGCACGAGCTTGATAAAGTAGGGTTCGCACACACCTTGTGAAATGTATTCGGTGATTGGGGGGCGTCCATAAATTACGTAACGCAAAAGTTCCCAATTTTTACACCCCCCCCCCCCTATACAGAATCGTAACGCCTGGCCCGAACCCCCCATTCCGTTACGTAACGGATGCTTTGTCGTCAATAATTGCTTTTTTTTCAAAGAAATAACTACTTATGAAAGGATCGGGTTTATAAGTACTCATTTTATCAATTATATATTCATCTAGTTGTATATCAACTTGTATGAATTAAAAAAAAAAATAGCCCCGATTTGGTGACGAAAAAAAATTCTCTTCATTGTCCCATCGATATCTTTATGAATGGTTATCTGTAATTGTGTTTTGCGCCTCTTCCTCAAGATCAACTCGTAGTCCCTCTATTCTATACCGATGTCACTACAGTTTTTTAAAGCTGGTAACCAGCCAAACCAACATTTTGTTTCGTTTCCCTGCCTCCTGCGTGGTGTGTTCGTCATTTTTGCCTTTTCTGTGCCGGGAGCTACATAAGTCTTTCAGAAAAGTGTCAAAATATCGAATTCAAGTGAAAGGAGATGTGGAAATTTGTCCGATTCGTCCGAAGGAAAATAGGATACAGAAACGACTCAAGCGTTACGAAAAGAAGTTACCTAAATGACTGAAGAAAAAGAATAAATCGAGAAAACAAAAACACGGTGAGTAAATAAAATGTTATCCCTGTCCCTGTGTTTTAGATGTCGATTACACACGGCAGGAATGAGGAATTTACCCCTCTGTGCCAGCGTGTCGGTCTAACTGACACGTGGAGAAATTTCTTGCCACTCCGACCAACCCGATGAAAATCGTGGTCTTGACACTCGTGTGCCGGTCCAACTGGCACACGGACTAACGTCATTGTTAGGATCTACCTAACCAAACAGTACGACCCGCCACTAAATTGCACACGAATGGAACAACCAGCTTTGAATCTCGAGCACAAAGCATCCTTGCAAGAGAATACACTTAAGAAAGACGAGCGCATTGTTACCACTCAGAGACAAATTTGTACCTCTCTTGCTGCAATAGCGAAGGTCACGACGCAAATTTTACAGACGAATGCGAAGGACAAAATTGCATGGGTGGAACATCTCAGCGATGCATGTCGAATCCTATCTGACATACTGCACGAAGAAAACGTGATCAGGAGTCTCGTTTTACAAAATATACATCCTTCACTACGAGATACCCTGCGCCAAACCGTAGCAAATGAGCTACTGTTTGGGGAAAAATTGGACGAACACGTAAAAGCTGCAAAGCTTTTACAACGCTCATCCCAGGAGTTGAAACCAGCTACCAAACTACCACTAGCACAAAAAGTTAGGCCAAAAAACTTCAGAGGCCCGCTACGCCACCAAAATCAAAAGAAGGCTTCGGGCGGGCAGAAGAACACGACGTACACCCCAAACAAATTCTCGAACGAGAACACTTACGGGATCCGAAAATCGAGACCTCCTCCAACGTCAGTCTCAGAGGAGACGATAAAGGTGAACATGAGTATTCTTGCACAGTAGGCTCACATAATTTACGAAGGCGTGAAGAGGTATAACATCGGATCCAATAATTCTCAAATGGATGAATGGATACGAGATACCGTTTGAAAAAATAGTAAAACAAACTGCACCTCCAGTGGAACAGATCTGGTCAAAAACAGAATGCCACCAGTTATCGGAATCAATTTCTCAACTAATTACAGAAGGTGTGATCCATAAATGTATTCCGGTAAACGATCAGTTTATATGAAACATTTTTTTGGTACCAAAGCCTGATGGCTCCAATAGGTAAATCCTAAATTTGAAAAAACTAAATGAATATCTCACAATCAGACCAATTCATTTCAAGTTAGAAGACGCTAAAACGTGCATGAAAATAATACAAAAATATTCATTTATGGCAACAATGGACCTTAACGACGCCTATCATCCAATTTAAATTTCGGATTTGGATCGAAAATATTTGAGATTGATTTCGCGGGGGTGGGGGGCCGTATACGAGTTCGCTTGTTTGCCTTTCGGCCTTAGCACTGCGCCATACGTTTTTACAAAGATTTTAAAACCTGTCTTCGGATATCTGAGAAATTTAGGGTAGCATCCAGTAGTTTATCTCGATGATATACTACTAACTGGCAACACGTACGAGGAATGCTTAAATACTATCTCAGAGACGTATGCAATTTTGAAGAAACTCGGTTTTATCATTAATAAAAAAAGAGCCAACTTATCCCTAAAAAGAAGCACAGGTTTTTAGGTTTCATCTTTAACTCAAAATGAATGATCGTCGAACTTCCAATCGATAAAAAATTAAAGACAGACCAAATACGCAAGTTTCGTTTAAAAGTAAAATGTAAAATAAGAGCTTTTGCAACGTTTATTGGTATTCTTGGGTGGTGTTGCTCGGCTGTTAAATTCGGTCGGGTGCATCTAAAGGACTTTGAAAGAGGAAAATACTGGGCTTTAAAATCTAGCAATAATAATTTCGAGTGTTTCATGAAGATTCTAAAATATTTATCGACGGATTTTAAATGGTGAAAAGATAATATTATGACGGAATATAACCCGATGACGGCAAGAAATTCACGCTGGAAATATTCACGGATGCTTCGACATCAGGATGGGGCGCATGTTGGAATAATGAAAGAACCCATGGTTACTGGGATAAAAGAGAGCGCAAACTACATATAAACTATCTGGAATTACAATCCTCATTCTTTGGTTTAAAGTGTTTTGCAAGGAAATCCAAAAACTGCGACATCTTGCCTAGAATCGACAACACATCTGCGGTTGCCTATATAAATCGAATGGGTGGCGTCCGATTTGTCGAGCTTATTGTTAGTTAATTAGCAAAGAACATTTGGATGTGGTGTGAGCATAGAAATATCTGGATTTTTGCATCATTTATACCCTCGAGCGACAATACATCAGCAGATATTGAATCTAGAAGATTAGTACCAGTAATAGAATTCGAACTGTCGGACGTAGCATTTCGCACTTCAAGTAAATAATTAGGTAAACCAGAAATAGACCTTTTCGCCACTCGAGTAAACTCGAAATGTCCAAAATTTATCTCGTGGTTTAAAGACCCTGAATCATTCGCTGTAGACGCGTTTGTAGTAAATTGGGAACCCTTTTTCTTACGCTTTTCCACCTTTCGCAATTATATTGAAGATTTTACAAAAAATTAGTTGCGAGGGCTCTACAGGGATTGTGGTAGTAGCACATTGGCCAGCCCAGCCATGATTCTCCGTGTACGAATCAATGCGACTATCGGACCCGATCTATTTCAAACCAAATATTTATCTGCTACGCTCGTCAAATAGGGAGATACATACAATGTGGAAGCGCATTACACTGGTATCCGCAACGCTGTCAGGAAGGCATTTACACTGAAAGGTATACCGGAAGAGACAATCGGTATAATGATGTCTTCCTTGAGCGATTCATCACTTAAACAATACGACGGTGGCTTAACAAAGTGATGGTCTTTTTGTGATTTGGAAAAAGCTGACCCGCTCTTGAACTCGACCCCAACTATCTTGGCCTTTCTCACAAGAGAATTTAAGAACGGGCATCGTGTGAATCTTTAAATTGTGCGAGATCTGCAACTTCTTTTTTCACGATCAAGAAATTGGAAAAAAATCCGAGAATAATAATGTTCTTTCGGGGCATCTCCAAACAACGTCCGACGAAGCCTAAGTACGACACGACGTGGGATCCGAAAATAGTCCTGGAGCACATCTATAAATGGCCTAATGATGATACGACTAGTTCGAAAAATTTAAGATTCAAACTGGTCACTTTATTAGCTCTAGTGACAGAACAGAGGATGCAAACACACACACACTCTCTCTCTCTCTCTCATTGATGTTAGAGACGTTACAAGAATCAATGATCGAATAGAGATCAAGATTCCACGAAGCATAAAGACTTCCGGACCGGGGCGAGTACAGCCCAATCTTATCATACCATTTTTCTAGAGTAATAAAACGTTGTGCGCAGCATCAGCACTGCTATATTATGTCAGAAGAACTGAAGGTTTACGTATTGATCATCATTGATTGTTCATACCCTTCAAGAGGCCACACCTTAAAGTTTTTAATCGAATGCTTGGCCGTTGGGTCAAAAGTACACTTCATCAGAGCGGCGTAGATACGAATATTTTCACGGCTCATAGCACACGCCATGCGTCCACTTCGGCAGCAAGTAGAATGAATGTCGATATCGAAACTATTCAAAAGGCCGCAGGGTGGACTAAAAATTCTGCAAATTTTGCACGATTTTACAAACTTCTAATAATGCAGCAAAAAGATCTATTGGCAAAGTCTGTTTTAAGATCATAGATTGATGGTCAATCCAACCCACTTAAAGAGAATTTAAAAAAAACCCAAAACAACAACAAAAACAAAAACAAAAATGCGAACATATCGCTTCAGAGAGAATTATAACACTAGAAAATAAGGACAATGAACTACTTTTCTGTAATCACAAATTAACATAATCCGCCGTAACTAATTTTGAACATCTACGAGTTAATCTTGAGGAAGAGGCGCAAAATACAATTACATCATTAAACAAGCTTACCTGTAAGTGAGGTTCGATCATGATCGTATGAAGCGCCTCTTCCGAATAGATCAATCACACCCTTTCCCGATCGATCATTCACCCCCACCACAAAAAAGAAAATAAGTTTTACGGCACCACTTTAAAAAAAATGACGAACACACCATGCAGGAGGCAGGGAAACGAAAGAAAACGTTTGTTTGGCTGGTTACCAGCTTTAAAAACTGTGGCAACATCGGTATATAGTAGAGGGACTACGAGTTGATCTATTCGGAAAGAGGCGCTTCATACAATCATGATCGAACTTCACTTACAGGTAAATTCGTTTAATCACGCAAATAAAAAGTTAACAATTTATCGATATCTATAGAAATATAGCTATCGTTATGCGTAATTGTTTTTTTATTTTGGTTTTTTACCAAGTGCCGACAGTTTGGACTTTTTTCTATCTTTATAGCCCTTTTTTTATACTCAAGTAATGTTTAAAAATGGTAATGATCAAAATTTTTAAAAATCGGCTACGTACAACCTCGATCACTGCGATTACAAAAATGTTTTTAAAAAATTGAAAATCAGTTGATACGTTTTTGAGTATTCACTGAGACGAGGTCGAAAAAAGTAGTTTCGAGAAAATCGCGATCAAAGTTTTCGTTCCGTTTTTCTTGATATAAAGTTGTTTTTTTTCTAGAATATTGGTACTTACATTAAAGTGTCAAGTCATGTGTCAAAGCATATTTCTCAAAATAATAAGAGCTTGCACTTCATCTATTCTGAAAGATGGGTTTAAAATTTAGAAACTTGAACATGCAGAAATTTGGCTATTTCGGACAGTTCTAAAATCGTGACGTAACGCATACCTCGACCCTCCCCCCCACGTAAGTAGATCGTAACGCCAGGCCGAACCCCCCTCCCTAAAGTCTTTGTAATTTAATGAAAATCTTTTTTTCTTCACCAGAAGACACACTAGAAACTTGTTTGTCTTTAAAATCGTTGGTTACACAGGGAATTTCGGTAGCCAGTCTCTGCAAAAAACAATCTATGCATAGATCAGTCTCGCAGAGTGTAAAGTAGCTCCCTCATATTCGAAGTTACTGGATTTATGCAAAAGTAAAAAAATTTGACTTATTTACTGTTCGGTCCAATGCACTTACTCTTTGCAAGGAACGAGTGTTGCGAAGAGTGGTTGCGGTGGACTGAATAGTAGTAAGATTGAATTTTAACCTTTGCATCAAACTAGTAACTTTAAACTTTAGTGAGCTACTTCTTACCTTGCGGATCTGATCTTTGCATAAATTGACCCTTGTGAAGACTGGCTAGAGAAATGCCCTGCATAGCCAATGGTTGTCAAGGAAAACAAGTTTCCGGCGAGTCTTAGGAAGTATTGTTTCTTCCAGACACTTCTCCACAGAAAAAAAACAGAAATAATGTATTCATACGATTCAGAATACTTATACTTGTTTTTCTTTACAATAACTATTCTATTCTTCTATTCTTCTATCTTTACAATAACTATTCTTTACAATAACTGGTTAGAGATCAGTCTAGTAGGGTAAAAAATAGCTCACTCATATTCCATGCAACTAGTCTTATATAGAGAGACAAAGTCAATGTAACTACTTTCAGAGTTGCTGTTAAAATTGATATCAAACTCTTGCAAAACCTTAAAGAATAATCAACAAATTTTTGATCATTCATGTTATCAGTCTTTAAACATTATTTTCAGTAGATACTCAATTAAATAAATCTTATTTTTTCTGTAAACCGGCCTAACACTTGTTCAGTTGAAATTTTTTCTATCAATGTCATATTCAGCAATGACATATGGAGGAATCATCCCTAAAGCATTGCGCTTCTAAGCCACATTTTTACCAGCCTCATGGCAGAAACACGTTTCTCATAGCCGGCGGAGCTCACTGAGAGTACTGTTGCTGGTTGGAAAAATTTATATACGTTGGTGTGGGACTCTTTTTTAATATGTGTTTTTGAATTTTCAGCATTCATTTAATCCTTTTTAAGGCTCGTTTTACACTTAGAACGAAAAAAAACGATTTCCCTTTTTTTCTTCGAACGATAGAACTAGAATATTTTTCCAAACGATAAAACTAGAATATTTTCCCAGAGTTTCAAAGTGAAATTCGAAAAACTGCAAACGTTGCGGCCCGTCAACGCTGATGGGCTGGCAGATATGGGCAAAAAGTAATGAAAGTAACAACTAACAATTAGAATTATAAAAAGCCCTATTTTTTTATATTGCCAGCCATAGACCCTTTAAAACCCCCTAATAACAGCATGGATCATTTTTTCGACATTCTGAAATCAAGTTACACAAAAGTATGTTCATTTATGTGCTCTTTGGATATCCAAGAGTCAAACCGCAAATATAAAAATTTCTTCGGATATCACCCCTAAAAGACCCAAGCCACCCTCCAATAAGGGTAAGCGCTTTTTTTCGATATTTCACAATCAAATTATTCCACATTTATGTACTTTTTATGTGCTTATTTTGCGCTGCAATTACAATTTTTGTGCTCTTATCGTTCAGTGAATCATTATAAATCATAATTGCTCTGCTGGCTTATCATCAAGCTAGCAGAGCACTTACTATTTTTTTGCCATATCCACGAATATAACCACATCATTTTTATGTGCCTTACAAATATCGAACCCTCTACTAAGAGCATGAACCATTTTTTTGGCTTTCGGAAATAAAATGACCACATTTACATCCCATTTATGTGCTCTTTGAATATTCAAGAGTCAAGCCGCAAATATGAAAAATTCTCTAGATACCATCTCTAAAAGACCCATGATACCCTCTAATAAGAGCGTGGGCTATTTTTTCGATATCGTGAAATCAAATTATTCCACATTTATGTGCTTTTTATGTGCTTCTTGGATATCCAAAACTCTAACCGCAAATACGAAAATTTCACAACATACCACCCCTAAAAGACTCGAGCTACCTGCTCATGCGAGTATGGGTTATTTTGGCTTATCATCGAGCAGCAGAGCACTCACCATTTTTTGCCATATCTAAGAATGAAACTACCCGGGGAAGATGGTCATATCTGAGCAGATATGCTCATGTAGGTGTTTATCTGCAACATAAATGAATCTTATCTGACCATGCATGGTCAAAGATGAACATACATGTATTTTTATGCGCTTAGGGGTAGCTCTATATCTGGTCAGAAATGATCGCGCATAAGCAAATATGTGCAGATATGAATTTATAGCTGAACATGTCTGCCCGTCCGTGGTCATGTCTAACCAGATATAGTACAATTCACGGCTACATACGAGCTCACACATGATCTCATGCATGCTCATGCATGAACATATCCAACCAGGTATGGATGAATACGCAACCAAACCCAACTCGTACGTGATCAGGTCTGAAAACATTTGCCCATGTACGGTTGTATCGGCCCAGATATGGAATTATACTCGAATTCATCCAAGCTCTACATGATCATGGCTGAACATGCTTGCCCACGTGTGATTAGATCTAATCAAATATAAATCAATGCATATCTATATATATAAGTGTTATTATGATTGTGTGTCTTATTAACACATACACAGATTCGCGCATACGCACACATAGTCACACTTTATTGGTCTATTTGAGAACTCCCATTTAATCCGTGTATAACACTGTACATCACTTATAAAATATCATCGGTTCGCAAATAGGATATCAAATGTATGTCGAGGTTAAATATCGTAAGTGTACGGCCAGGAGATAGACATATGACATACCACATATACTCACATCTGCTATTAATATAAGCATGTTCACCCTGATATGGGTATATCTGTATATGACCAATTACGCGTCGAAACCGATCAATTTTGCATATTATAGGCAGATTTGATATTGTCAGGTCTGACATCATATGGTCTGATATCGTCAAATCTAATGATATATGCTCTGATATTGCCATTTTTCTCGCATCATTAGACAAGATCCAGATATGATCAATCATATCTGGATCATATATAATCCAGATATAATCAGATGTGATCTGATCTGATAATTTTTTCTCGGGTAGGCAGATTTGATATTGTCGGGTCCAAGATGATATCGTCAAATCTAATCATACATGCTCTGATATCGTCAAATCTAATCATGTATGCTCTATATGGCCATTTTTCTTGCATGATTAGACACGATCCAGATATGATCAATCATATCTGGATCATATATAATCCAGATATAATCAGATGTGATCTGATCTGATAATTTTTTCTCGGGATGATCATACATACTCAGATATAAGCATACATGATCTGTCATGACAGTACATGATCAGACATTGCCAATTTTCTTGTCTGATCATATCTGATTCTACAGATATGATTCTGCATATCTGTAGAATCCGCGAATCATATCTGATTCTACAGATATGATTCAGATACATTCAGACATAGTCAGATATGCACTTTTTTCTCGGGGTGTTATTTTTGCTCATGGGTTGCTATCATCGTGTGTTGTTTAGTCCAATGTGTGTAAATATGCGTCTTGTATGTTGATTCTACACGCTTTATATGTGTTTGAATGAGCGTGTTATTGATGGGGACAGCTACGAAGGTGAAAATTGCACACTCACGTGTGTAATTTTAACGCATTACGGGTGCAATTATAACGCATTACGTGTTGCCGAATGCATAAATGTGTATGTGTGTTACTTCTACATAATTTGAACACACCTCGAACACGTCTAGTTTTTGCAGTGAAGGGGAGGGCGCACGTACTTGGTGATCTCGCCAGCGTGTGGCGCCCACTTTGGCCACGGTTTCCTACGTCTAGGCCTTGCGAGCCTAGTATTTAAATCACGCTCTCACATAACATTTCTTGAAACTATCTCGAACTCTAGTGGTGGAACTAGGTCGCGTTTTGTAGGCAGTTTTTAATATTATAGTGGTCGCTAGAGTCGCCGGTGTAGGGTTACCCGCGTTGGCGAAGGACGCCGGGTCCGGGAAGGGGGGCGGTCTCTGTCTTACAATTAGTCCCACCCATGATGGTCTTACATACAGGTAAGCTGCGGGTGGAACTGCGATAGAGATTCCCGGCTGCCCCGCAACCGCCGTCCCTCGCCTAAGCGGGTAATCCTACACCAGCGACTCTAGCGGCCAGCACAATATTTTTAAATGTCTACAAAAGGCGACCTACTCCTACCAGTGGACTTTCCAGACCTGTGTGTAAGACCGTGGATCAAATCACGGTCTTACAGTCTGATCAAGGTCTTGCAATTCTAACGACGGGGAGTGGCTCTCTTCGCGAAGCCAAAAATGTATCGTTCATCTTGAATCTGCTAGGAATCTGCTTGAATCGAGGGATGTGCTGTGCGACAGAGACAACAATAGCCGCGCTTGTGCGTTATAACCTAACCTAAGAATCTTTATTTTCCACAAGTCACAGTGGACTCTCATCTATTTCACTGCCAGCTACTTAGCGAAATGGCGAGCAGTTATCTGTCTGATGCACCCGTCACCTCAACGCGACTCTGTGGCCATAACTAAGCCCGTCTCTATAACCTCACTGACCATCCTGACCTTTTCTTGTGGTAGTCATCACCAAAATAATAGATACTGATTGGATGGAGATTTTGTTGGAAAGTGATATCCGTTCGGAGTTGGCCGGGTTAGCAACGCCCAGCATAGCGACGGATACTAACAGCTTTTGTTTTGATCGAGCGGACGTTGAACTCGATCGAAGGACACCTTCGATCGTTGTCAACGGGCTATAAAAGGCTCTTCCTGAGACCCTATTATTTGTAGTCTTGAAAATCGCCTTGACGGGAACAATTCATTCCCGATATTATCCGCCAAATAAAATTTCTCGTTCATCATGTATAAAAATAAATCATTACGTTTATTTTTCTTTTATTAACCTGATCGTTTGTGAGTACTTTATTTTTATATCCCCACTCCAACAGGTTATGGGCCCAGAACATGTCGTTTAAACAAAATAATTAAAATACAAACGCGCGATCCATTTTTTTGGTAGCACAGCGTGGTTGTGAATCGTCGCGGGAAGTATGGCTCAAATTGGAGTCCATCTATGCGTCGAGGGGACCAGCCAGGAAAGCAACGCTGCTCAAGCATTTAATGCTTCAAAGACTCGATGACGGTGGGGATGTGAAGGATCATATAGCAAGATTTTTCTCGATCGTCGATCGATTCGTCGAACTTGATCGATTTTCTCGAATCGAGTTCAGTTTACAAGCATTTCCACGATTATCAAGGGCCTCCACCACCTTTTTAGCAGTTATCGTGTTGCGAGATATGTCTCAAAGGAAAAATGACCCAGCTGCCATTTGAGAAAAACCGAACTCTTTCGGCCGATAAATTGCTCCTGGTGTACTCCGATGTAGTCGGTCCGTTCCGAACCGAGTCTACCGGTCGCACGCGATATTTCGTAACCTTCATCGATGACTGTACACGTTGGTGTGAAGTCTACTTTCTAACCCAAAAATCGGGTGTGTTTGAGGCGTTTAGGCTGTATCAACAATTTGTAGAAACGCAAACGGGAAAGAAGGTGAAGTCATTACAGTCGGATAATGGGGGCGAGTATTGTAATAAGGAGTTCGATGCTTACCTCGAAAAGCAGGGTATTGAGAGAAGACTCACGATTCCTCATACTCCCCAACAGAATGGCGTGGCGGAACGAATCAACCGCACGTTGTTAGATATGGCTCGCTGTCTACTTATGCAGTTAGAATTGAAAGCGTCTTTTTGGTCGGAGGCCGTGGCAACGTCGTGCTACATTCGAAACCGGTGTCCGACGAGAGCGCTCAAAGGTATGACTCCGTTCGAAAAATGGTTCGGAAAGCAACCCAAATTCGAACATTTTCTTGAATTCGGTACCCGAGTATATGTACTTGACAAAGACCCAACGAAGGACAAACTCGCTCAGAGGGCGTTTGAAGGCGTCTTTGGAGGATATCCACGGGATCATCGTGGCTATCGGGTGTGGGTGGCGAATTCGAAGAAAGTCATACACGCGCGCGACGTACGAGCAATCAGAGAAGCACGACGAGAAGAAAAACGCGAATCGCGAGATGAGTGTGATATGGATGTTGTCGATGAACAAGGTGAGCCGAGCGAACAAATTCAACCAACAGAAGTTGAATTCTCACCTCCGCCGGGGCGTGTGAGCTGTGAGATATCGGAAATTATTACTCCCCACGAACCATCGACGCGCAGAGGTCCAGGAAGACCTCGAATTCTACGTACGGGCAGTAGAGGACGTCCGAGAAAGCTCTACAGTTCCCGTCGATCGGAATCAGAAGTCGAGAGGGAGGAAGATCGTGATGGGCAAGCGTCGGGTGCGCTTGATGATGACGTGTTCGCAGGGGTCGCGGAAGTAAGTCTTCGGGAAGCACTTAAGTAGTGTAATGGGGCCGATTCTACTCCAAAATTCCTACTACCGACATGTTACCGACATTTAGCCGTAACTCGAACCAAAAAAGCGGTCGGTAAGGTAGGGATTTTGGGGTAGAATCGACCCCTGCATTATCGACTGTCGATGTCTACTTACCGACCGATGGTGGGGCTCTCTGCTTACCGACCGATGGTGTGGCTCTCTGCTTACCGGCCGATGGTGGGGGGCTCTCTGCTTACCGACCGATGGCGATCCCATCCACCGACGGGGGGGGGGGTAAACACGGGGACCCACGACCGACTCCTAGCGAGGCCGCGCAACGACTGACAAAGAGTCGAAGTGCTTTGTAGTAAAAGGGACTTCCCCTCCCGCCAGAAGGAGGGAGTGGCGGTAGGACGAGTGGAGGGGGGCCTGATTTCTCAGAAATCCTTTCCGTGACCTGACAAAGAGCCCCCTCCCCCTCCAACAGTCAGCGGGGAGAAGAATAGGGAGGGGGGCTGATTTCTCAGAAATCGTTTAAAAAAATTTGAGGATGGTGAGTCATCGGGCGTCTTCTGCGGCTTGACCCCCCCCCCCTCCATGCGATAGTTTCATCTATACATTGACGCGTTGAAACCTGTCAGCGACTTGAGGTGTTGAATGATTATTTTCTGAGAATTTGAAACCTAGGGGAGGGGGTGTTTAAACATCGATTATCCAGTCAAAATGGCGGTTGGATTACGTCAGATTTTTTCTAAGAATTACGTGGAGATTGACGTTTGTGTGTATGTGTGTGTATGTGTTTCGGTAAGGTAGGGATTTTGTGGTAGAATCGACCCCTGCATTATCGACTGTCGATGTCTACTTGCCGACCGATGGTGGGGGCTCTCTGCTTACCGACCGATGGTGTGGCTCTCTGCTTACCGACCGATGGTGGGGGGGCTCTCTGCGTACCGACCGATGGCGATCCCCTCCGCCGACGCGGGGAGCGGGAGGGGGGGGGTAAACACGGGGACCCACGACCGACTCCTAGCGAGGCCGCGCAACGACTGACAAAGAGTCGAAGTGCTTTTTAGTAAAAGGGCCTTCCCCTCCCGCCAGAAGGAGGGAGTGGCGGTAGGACGAGTGGAGGGGGGGGCCTGATTTCTCAGAAATCGTTTTAAAAATTTGTGGATGGTGAGTCATCGGGCGTCTGCTGCGGCTTGACCCCCCCCCCCTCCATGCGATAGTTTCGTCTATACATTGACGCGTTGAAACCTGTCAGCGACTTGAGGTGTTGAATGATTATTTTCTGAGAATTTGAAACCTAGGGGAGGGGGTGTTTAAACATCGATTGACCAGTCAAAATGGCGGTTGGATTACGTCAGATTTTTTCTAAGAATTACGTGGAGATTAACGTTTTGTGTGTGTGTGTGTGTGTGTGTTTGTGTGTGTGTGTGTGTGTGTGTGCGCGCGCGCGCGCGTGTGTGCGTGTGTGTGCGTGTTTGGCGGTGAGGCTTCCGGCGCGTGACATTTTTCTGCGCTCGGAACCCCCCTCCGCCCCCCCAATTAGTAGGTGATAGGAGGAAATAAACAGATCAAAAAGACCGCTGTTTATACTGGAGCCATGCGACGTTTCGCGCGCGTGCAAAAACACACCCACACACACACCCACACACACACACACACCCACACACACACACACACACACACACACACACACACACACACACACACACACACACACACACACACACACACACACACACACACACACACACACACAGACACACACACACACACACACACACACACACACACACACACACACACACACACACACACACACCTTGCAGATGCTGCGCTTGACAAAGACCCCCCCCCCCGCCAATCAAATGCGATATCCGTAACCGTCGTCTCGGCCGCCATGACAAATAAGTGGGGGTGTCTAGAAGAATATTTGTCAGTATAGCCTCCCCGCCGACATGAGTCATTTCAGAGATTCAAAAAATGCCGCTTCTCAAAATTTGAATAAGTTTGCCTCCGATCAATTTCGAAACGCTCCTCCTCCCCCCTCCCACTCAAAAGTTCCAAAGATCAAAGGGAGTGAAGCATTTAACGATAATGTTCATCCCGGGCGATACGGAGCTGTAGGGGATTCGCGAAAAAAATAACCTCTTGTCGAGAAGTTGCTGCGGAAGACTGCGCAATAAAAACGATCATGTGGTGCAGCGAAAAACAAAACTCGTCCAAGAGACGGGAATTAAGAGTGCGCATCGAACGATTGTTGAGAGACATTCAACAATTGAAGGGGGAAATAGACTCGTGGGCGCAGATGCATTCGCTGAGGATGATATTTGATAAAATTAATTTGGAGCCACGGCCCGCGAAAAATCTCCTCACCGACAAACGTCATTGGTCGAAGATTCAGAGTGGGGGCGGTGGAGGGGACAAGTATATAATCTTGTGAAGACGGCTTCGAACGATCAGACGGCAAGTGAAAAATGGACGCGATCAATAAGATTGGGAAATACGCCGATTTTCTGCCGGCGAAGAAATTGAACGAGTTGAACCCCGAGTCCGAGTATCCCATCATCAACATACGGGAAGTGAACACGAAATATGGCAAAAAGTTCGTGATTGACATTCGCAACGAGTTCACCGTATTTCTACCTGGGAGGATCAGTAAGGTGCTTGAACCGAATCCAGCGACATTCCAGACCATGTTGGCGTTAGCGTACAACGGAGATCTTTGCATGGTTTACATCGGCGGAAAATTCAACAGCATGGAATTCAAAACGAACCTGCCAACCGAGCCCCCGCGAATGCAGTGATCGGTGAGGAGGAGGAAGCGAGTGTCGATTGACTGTTTCAAGTGAATTGCGAGTGAAAAAAAAGGCCGTTTTTTTCCAGGCGAAGAAGCCTCCGAGTCACCGAGGTGTTGGCAACAAAAATCATCACCGAGGTTCGTTGACATGTGGGCAGAGAAGATCTACTCCGACCTGCAATTCTACGAACCTCGCAACGCGGCAGTGATTCGATGGCTAAAAATGTCCGATCTACAAGGTGCTCCAGGTCGACATCAGCTCTCAGCGGACATCTGTCGAGAAGAAATCTGCGAACCTCGCCATGACCGTTTTTTGCGATTTGGAGACATTTTGTGTGTGTGTGTGTGTGTGTGTGTGTGTGTGTGTGTGTGTGTGTGTGTGTGTGTGTGTGTGTGTGTGTGTGTGTGTGTGTGTGTGTGTGTGTGTGTGTGTGTGTGTGTGTGTGTGTGTGTGTGTGTGTGTGTGTGTGTGTGTGTGTGTGTGTGTGTGTGTGTGTGTGTGTGTGTGTGTGTGTGTGTGTGTGTGTGTGTGTGTGTGTGTGTGTGTGTGTGTGTGTGTGTGTGTGTGTGTGTGTGTGTGTGTGTGTGTGTGTGTGTGTGTGTGTGTGTGTGTGTGTGTGTGTGAATGAGGGCAAATTTTCTAAAAAAATATATTTGTAAATAAAAAAAAAATTTTGTAAAAAAAATGTATTTCTTCGCATCCTCTTTCAACCATCTTTCCAAAAATTTAACATTTTCATAGGCACATGTGAATTTTGGATCGAGAGTCGCATGGTAGGGACATCCGTTGTTTCGTGGCACTTTTGACGCAACCTTCTTCAACGATGGGCAATCCAGAGTCTCCAGTTCGATGATCTCCGTTGCTAGGTCGGTGAAGTTCTTCAACCACAGCGATTTTTACAAGCCCTTGATGTAGACGATTCGAGCGTGTTGTAAGATTGATCGAATGAACATGGGGATCGCGTCGTGTGGAAAGTCGCCATCGTCCCATCGTAAACCATGGTAATTGCGTTCCAACCACACATTCGTACTCTTGTACTTTCCCGGCAGAGAATTCCAGGCGTACGGAGGTTCGAAGAGAAACGTTAAGGGCTTGCCGTCAACGCTCCCCACCTCGACAATTGATATTTCTTTCGGGACGAATTTGTTGATCGGCCGCTTGAAGCCTTGCACATCAACGATAAACTCCATGACGATGACTGAGGAGGGGCGCGTGATCTCCACTTTCTTTATATCAACTTTCTAACCCCGCCTCCTATCGGATTGTACTCGACAATACGATCATGGAGAATGAGACAGTATGCCGAAGTATTGGCGGGAATATTAGTCTTTGATTCGAATTCGATGCGTACGTCAACGGGGCCGGACTTGAGGGAATCGTTCTGCTTCGAGCAATCAATGACGATGAGCGGAGCGTACTTGATGAAATCCATTTTTTTCAAGCATGGTTCAGACTCTCTATTGTAGTACGAATATTGAAAGTTTGCATACATTTGATAGAGAAGCGCATATTGATTCTTAGCAATATCCAGATTCAAATTTCCATAGGGATAACTTTGCGAATTGAGGTAGAGTTTGACATCGGTGATGTCGCAATGATCGAAATTACTCGCATTTGCGCTTTTCTTGTTTTTACGATCAGTCTGGAAGGCTAGAATGACGTATCGCGGCTTCTCAAGTTGCGTAGAGGTCTTCACGGCCCACATGTGTTTCGAGGTCGCGGGGAGCATTGGGTATTCGTACAATTTCCATGAGCGGAAAGTCATGGCTATCGGTGCGTCTTTACCGATAAACTTGAGAAGCTGAATTTTACGCTTATCGCAGAGCGTCACGTATGGCACGAGCCATTCTACTTTTTGCAATGCGAATTTGATGTCAACGTCACCCGCGGTTTGCCATATCGCATTATCATTAGTCTTCGATCTCAATAGAATCAATTCATGAAGAGTATGTGGCTTCCGGATGGAGGCCGTGTTGAGAATCAGCGTTGTGCCGACGTTTCGCAAACGTTACAGTCTGCATCATCAGGGCTGAGAGCTCCGATACTGAAGCTCCCGTGTCTCAGGCATTCCTTATATACTTGCAGTCATCGTTCCAGATCACTGCACCAGCCAATCAGATGTTTTAATTGATCGGCCGGTCAATTAAAAAACCGGGAGGACGGTGTGCCAAATGGGATTGACGTGATATCGACCATCTCTGTTTAGATTGTCCGGATGTTTTCGGATTTCCAAGCCTTCTCGGTGTTTCCTAGAAAAATAGCTGTTTGATGGGGCCAGACTTTGGGCTTTATCGAACTGGATGGCATGACCAGTTTCCATCCAATGCTCGGCCAGGGCTGATTGTCCAATGTGGCCATATTTGATACACCGTTGATGTTCTTTGATCCGTGTACTGATCTTCCTCCCGGTTTCTCCTATGTACACTTTACCGCATGAGCAGGGTATCTTGTACACTCCTGGTGCACTTAATGGTGGTCTTTGGTCTTTTGCACTCGGAACCACTTGTGCTAGCTTCTTTTGAGGTTTGAAGATGACTCGCACGTTATGTTTCCCAAGGACCCTGCCTATGCGATCGGTTATGCCCTGAAGGTATGGAAGGGAAGTTGTTGCTATTATTTGTCCTTCATTCTCCCCTTCAGGTTCTGTTACCGTTTTCGGATCGGCTATTTTTCTTCTTAGTTGTTTGATCGTTCTTTCGATGTTGCCTGGCTTGTAGCCATTATCTCCTAAAGCTTTGCGTAGGTGTTCTAGTTCATCCTCGAGAGAGTTCGGTTCGGAGATCGCTAGAGCTCTGTAGACCAGAGAGCTTATGACCGATTGTTTTTGGGAGGGGTGGTGATGGGACGTAGCGTGGAGATATCTATCCGTGTGCGTTGGTTTCCGGTAAACTTTGTGGCCCAAAGTGCCATCGTTTTTCCGTTGAACCAGTACATCCAGAAAAGGAATTTGATTGTCCTGTTCTATCTCCATGGTGAATTGTATATTGGGGTGCTGGGAGTTGAGGAAGGTTAAGAAATGATTGAGGTTTTCTTTGCCGTGACTCCAAATGACGAAGGTGTCATCGACGTATCGGAACCAGGTTGAGGGTTTGAGAGGTGCTTCTTGCAGAATTCTGTTCTCGAAATTCTCCATAAAGATGTTGGCGATGATAGGGGAAATCGGGGAACCCATGGCTGCGCCTGAAGTTTGTTCATAAAACTGGGATTGGAATTGGAAATATGTAGAGTTTAGGCAATGTTCTATGAGGGCTAGTAGGTTAGGAGCAACTTTTTGGGATTTTCTGACTATTTCTAGGGTTTCATGGGTTGGGACGTTTGTGAACAACGATACAACATCGAAACTTACTAGAATGTCTTCTGGTTGTACCTTGATGGACTGGATCTTATTCACAAATTCCCGAGAGTTTTGGATATGGGAGTTGTTGAGGCCTACGAGTTCCTGCAAGGGTTTGCAGAGAAAACGTGCCAAATGATATGTAGGGCTGCCTATGTTGCTAACGATGGGCCTTAGTGGGATGTTGTTTTTGTGTATCTTTGGCAGACCGTAAAGCCTGGGTGGTAGGGATTCCTTGGGTGTAAGGATTTTGATAAGGTTCTCCGACAGACCAGCCTTCTTTAGAAGTGTCGTTGTTTTCTTTTCTACGCTTGATGTTGGGTCACGTGATAGTTTCTTGTACGTGTTGGTGTCCTCGAGCAGGTTTATCATTTTCCTGCAGTAGTCCGTTTTGTCCATGATAACAGTAGCATTCCCTTTATCAGCTGGTAGTACTAAGATGTCCTTGTTTTTCTTCAAATTTTGAAGAGCAAGGTGTTCTTCCTTTGTGATGTTCTGCTGAGGGGGTTTTGCTTTGTGTAGAATATTGGTTATCCGTTGCCTGATATCGTTGCTAGTATCAGGTGGGAGACGGTAGATGGCAGTTTCCACCTGGCTGATGATTTCTCTGGTTGGAATGTCTGTCGGTGTGATGGCGAAATTGTGCCCTTTTGCGAGGACTGATGTTTCAGCTGCGGAGAGTGGGTGGTTGCTTAGGTTTTTTACTGTGTGGGTTAGGATGGGTTGTTTCGTCTGTGGGCATAGTTTCCTGAATTTCTCTATTTGATTCCTGGACCTCAGGTCTGCACAGTGGAGGGCTTGTTCGTGTGTGACCCGGTCAAGATCTTCCCACAGCTGTGGTTCCAAACAGTCAGATAGGCGTAGGTGAAGTTTAAGGAGTTTTTGGGAATTTTGGTCTAAAAGCTTTTTGGTGACAGATATTCTCTCCTTTACCAGTTTCAGCAAGGCCTGGTGGAGGATAGTCTTGGCTTGTTTTGATGGAAAGGGGTTTTTTAATTGAAAACATTTCGGTACCACTTGATGGTCGCGGCACCTTTTTAGGAATGTTAACGAGCACAGCTGGATGTGCAGAGTTTTCCTGAGTTTGGAAAAGGTGTTAACAGAACCCAAAATAGCCTCTCCGTGTAGGCGTTTTATTTTAGTTTTAAGGCTTTCACGGCTCTTTATGTAATTTGAAGAGTATGTGGCTTCCGGATGGAGGCCGTGTTGAGAATCAGCGTTGTGCCGACGTTTCGCAAACGTTACAGTCTGCATCATCAGGGCTGAGAGCTCCGATACTGAAGCTCCCGTGTCTCAGGCATTCCTTATATACTTGCAGTCATCGTTCCAGATCACTGCACCAGCCAATCAGATGTTTTAATTGATCGGCCGGTCAATTAAAAAACCTTCCATACCTTCAGGGCATAACCGATCGCATAGGCAGGGTCCTTGGGAAACATAACGTGCGAGTCATCTTCAAACCTCAGAAGAAGCTAGCACAAGTGGTTCCGAGTGCAAAAGACCAAAGACCACCATTAAGTGCACCAGGAGTGTACAAGATACCCTGCTCATGCGGTAAAGTGTACATAGGAGAAACCGGGAGGAAGATCAGTACACGGATCAAAGAACATCAACGGTGTATCAAATATGGCCACATTGGACAATCAGCCCTGGCCGAGCATTGGATGGAAACTGGTCATGCCATCCAGTTCGATAAAGCCCAAAGTCTGGCCCCATCAAACAGCTATTTTTCTAGGAAACACCGAGAAGGCTTGGAAATCCGAAAACATCCGGACAATCTAAACAGAGATGGTGGATATCACGTCAATCCCATTTGGCACACCGTCCTCCCGGTTTTTTAATTGACCGGCCGATCAATTAAAACATCTGATTGGCTGGTGCAGTGATCTGGAACGATGACTGCAAGTATATAAGGAATGCCTGAGACACGGGAGCTTCAGTATCAGAGCTCTCAGCCCTGATGATGCAGACTGTAACGTTTGCGAAACGTCGGCACAACGCTGATTCTCAACACGGCCTCCATCCGGAAGCCACATACGCTTCAAATTACATAAAGAGCCGTGAAAGCCTTAAAACTAAAATAGAATCAATTCATGCTTCGCGTTCACAACGATTTTTTGATAATCTTCGGCGAAACCGAGGATCATACTCAGCGGTATGCACACGTCAAAATTCCCATCAGAATCCGCGACAGCGTGCCCGCTGCGCACATCATACCAGCCTGCATTCTCAAGTTTATAGTTCTTCGATTCACTCACGGATGCGTATCCCTTCAGCGAACTCGTTATGCCCACATTTTTACATCGATCTATTTCCATGGCATTCAGCTCGTATCTCACCTCGTCGAACAAATAGCAAATGCCATTGTTTGCGAAATGCGTGTTGGCGGCGAGTGTACCATCGGCTTTGGTGACTCGCCCGCATATGCGCAGCGAACTTTGACTGGGAAGTATGCATATGTCTTGATGCTGAATGGAAATACGTATTTCGTCACTGTTATCGAAGGTTGTAGATGCATACGGCTGATGAGCGTGAATCTCATAATGCGCGATTGAATCATCGAAGATGACGGGTGTTTTGATATCAGTTATTTCCGCCTCCATCTCAAACAGCATACACACGCAATGCAGATTATGTCATTTTTAATGCGATTTTTCCACGTATTCGTAGACCCAAACTCCTCAAAAACAGCACGTTCTGCGTTGTTAGCGGTGTGCGTGTCCATTGACTACTGCTCTCTTTCACCGACGGAGTATTCTTTTTATAAGTACGCGAGAGTCCATGAAAGACTATACCCATTGCGATTTGATGTGTAATCGTATGGTAATTGTCTCACCGCGAAAGTTCACCAAATCACCGTCCTGATCCACTATTCGGAGTTGAATATTATCTATTGTCTTGCTCGCGATTGGTAGATAAATGACGTGCGATGGAACCTCGATGATTTTATAGCCTGGCGGTACGGATGGGAAAAACTCGTGGATTGTGTGTACTCTTCGCTCGTTAATATAGGCGCCAGATGTGAGGTTACATTCGACACGCAAGGCGTTCACTTTAAGAATGGTCACTAGATTATCCGATTGATGCTTTTCACCAGCTCGCAGTTTACGGGGTGCAAATCCTAGCATACGTCCGATAGAATCCTCGGGCGTGAAATATATTTCGTAATGGCACTCGATTTCACTGCGCAGCGTATTGTGGTTGAGCCTGATGCGAATGGTAATATTTTTTTTTGCCAGCTCTGTTTCCAAATATGTCGCAATGTCGGCTAATTCGTAACTGCCCGTAGGTATGGTAAAAATGTGCTTGCCAACGTAAAATTTGTTGTGTCCAGTGTCTATATTTGGAATGGAATTGTAGGTTAGGAGTTCGATGAGTCCGAGGGTATAATTCTTGTGGGGGGCGAGTTCAATGGGGGGAAAGTATTGAGCCTCGAGCACAGACGATGATCCCGATAAGGTCAACGTAAGACTGTTATCCATAATGTCGTTTGACAAACTGCCCGATTTCCCCATCATCACCCACTTTTATACAGAGCAAATCTCTCTCGACGCGTTAATTGTCGACAGAGAAACTTGAGGCACAAATGACCACATTCGAATGTGTCGTATTTCTGGTAGCCCTTGTAATTATAATCCACGCTACTCACACCGAAGTATTTCAAAAGTTCAGCTGGTGGTTGAAGATCGCCAAAACTATCGAAATACTGGACTCTATTGTTGGTTTTTTTATACGCCACCCAATGTGTGCCAGACCCCATATCCTCATCGAGATTTACAATGGCACATTCGTGCCGCCATGGACCACCCTTGGGCAATTGATTTCGCATGTAAATTCCGCGAAAATAGGGGATTTTCATTATTTTGGCGTATTTCGATAAATCCGCATCGGTGAGTGGTCGGTGAGGTAGCTCTACTTTACGTTTTTTGGCGCGATAAAAAGACCCATTCCCTGTTTGTACGGCTTGAGATGCAAGCCTTTGCCCAATGCTATTGCTTCAATCGTTCGATTGTGACGTCTGCTTTCTTCGAGCTCACGTTTCGCTGCTTGAGCGGCCTTGACCGCTTTGACTATGTTGGCCGCACCGCCTGCTAGCGCCCCCGCAGCGCTAAGCCCGGCAAAGATAGGCACGAGAAACGGCAGGAAGCCCCCGATTTTACGAGGTACAGGCAACACTCGAGGC
Organism: Ophion costatus; assembly: GCA_951751655.1. Lineage (NCBI taxonomy): Eukaryota > Metazoa > Arthropoda > Insecta > Hymenoptera > Ichneumonidae > Ophion > Ophion costatus. Next base: position 12,203,327 of record OX632365.1, on the reverse strand, counting down.
GTACGCACTTTGCGCATGCCACTTGCGACTCTCTTGATGGCTGCCCGCGCACCCTTTAAGGCCGACGCAGCGACAGCACTTGAGTCTTCACTCTTCACCATGGCTTTTCTCGCTGCATCGATCATTTTCTTTAAGCCAGCGACTTTCGCCCTCCTCTTCTTAATCCCCATACCAAGCTTTCTCTTTGTTTTCATGATTCCTGCTACGGCAAGCGCATTCGTTTTTTCCCCGATACCAGCGTCGCTGGCGCGAACTCGTTGCCAAGCTCTATCCTGCAATATTTTATCCGCAGAATGTCTAGCTTCGAGGTTTTCACGATTTTTCGAATACGCGATATCGTGCTCCTTGCAAGCTGCATCCAGCGGATTTATTCCAGGATCGCCGCGTGCAAGACGTTTAGCTAGCTTTGTGCCGGGCCCGCAATACTGATATCCCGGCAAGTGCAATTCAACGGGAAGTTTGTTGATGATACGATTGAGGAGACCTTTACCGGACTTCCTTCCTCGACGTTCGATCATTATGAAGGTCGACGGTCGACTGAAGCGGTAATCGCTATAAAAGCTCGTTTTATACGAAAATAATGTCAGTCGCGACGAAGATGAAGTCCAAGACGTGTGGAAAGCTGCCAGTGATAAACTTTGATGAATTTACGCAAATTCGGGGAGACGGTGGACGAAAGCGTCATGGTGATTTGCTGCCAAATACGATTCGCGCGGTATTCTGCGGCCCCTCGAACTGCGGAAAAACCAACGCGTTGCTCACCCTTGTAATACACCCGAATGGTCTGAGATTCGAAAACGTTTATCTCTATTCAAAGTCGCTGAAACAACCGAAATACCAGTTACTCGAACAATTTCTCAAGCTCGTGAAGGGCCTCGAATATCATCCATTTAACGAGCATGAACAAGTGGTGCCACCCAGCGAAGCGCGACCAAACTCCATATTTATCTTTGACGATATAGCGTGCGAGAAACAGGACAACGTCAGAGCCTTTTTCTCCATGGGAAGGCATGAGAACGTTAACTGTTTCTATCTGTCTCAAACATACGCTCGTATTCCTAAGCATCTCGTACGCGATAATACGAATTTCATAGTTCTCTTCAAGCAGGATGATTCGAACCTTAAACATGTGTACGATGACCATGTGAATACCGACATGTCATATACACACTTCAAAAATATATGCTCCGAATGTTGGAATTCCTGCAAGTATGGATTCCTTACAATTGACAAGGATAGCAGTATCCATGAGGGTAGGTATAGACGATGCTTTGATTCTTTCCTTCGAGTCAATAAATAACGTGCTTTTCCCTCCAATGCATACAGTATTGCTTGTATTGTGAATCCGACAACAACAGCATGAAGCGCCGACAACTTTTGCATGAAAAAGATGTGCTACAGCAAATCGTCAAGGCTAGCGATGCAATTAGACGTAAACATCGAATGATAAAGATGGGTAGAGATAATGCCGATCTGGCGATGCAGGATGTCTTTAAGCCGATAGTCGCACCATTGGAAAAGCTCGTTTCTCACAAAATGTCGCCAATGAAGGGGGAGGAAGAGGAGGAAGAGGAAGTCAAGGATGAAGCGAAAGAAGAAGAGAGTAAAGTTAAGAATGAGTCACCGGGAGATTCAACTTTGACAGCGGCGTATAAAGATGCTGCCGTTGATGATGATGATGATGATGATGATGAGGATAATGATGACGTTTCACCCAGTCGAGTCGATGAATTGATAAAAAAGTATCTCGTATTGTTACGTGCAGGTAGAAAGAAAAGCCTGGATATCTCATACGGTGTGCGAATGCTCGCGAATACCAAATTAATGATTTGCGATTCTCCGATAATTTTCGATTCTTCGCATATTCGTGTGGGGGACAAAAGTTATGCGGCAACGGTGGGATTAACGGAGCTCCTATTTAAAAAAGTGCCAAATGTCGGGATTCTCGAACCGAACGATTTGAAAAACTATGAGAATATCATCATTGCCACGAATGCTCATAAAAAATATTACAGGCTCGACGGAGCTGTGCGACGTGAAAACAATCACAAATTCAAGATTTACATTTCGAAAATAATTCGTGCACGTACGGGTCGGGGAATGTACAAGAAAGCCCGAAAAAATATGCAATTTGATTATGTTTACTGGGACAATCCGAACGAGCTTGTAGATCGTCTCCGATTACTTCACGCATCTCAAGCGGCAGGCAACTCATCGCATTCCAATGAAATCATATCGATCATAGAAGAATTGCGCGAGGCTGGAATTATTTATTAGCAAAACGATAGTGTTCCCCCCGACATTCGCACGTTGAGCGTTGATGTGTGTGGATCCCTACGCGCGCGCGCGCGCGCCATGAATTATGACAAAAAACTGACTCTCGTGCGAGAGCTGCATAAGCCCGCACGAAGAAGTTATACTCAAGAAGTTATACTCGTCGCAACGTTGAAATCCGAGGCCTGGATGAAACGTGGCAAGCCGACCTCGTAGATATGTCATCGTACGCGAGGCAAAACTCGCAACATAAGTTCTTCCTGACCGTCATCGATATATTCTCCAAATTCGCCTGGGCCGTGCCGTTGAGAAGCAAGAGCGGTACAGATACGACGATGGCAATGAAATCTATATTCAATCAGGGCCGCATACCTAAGAACTTGCACGTCGATCGTGGAAAAGAATTTTATAATTCACAGTTTGAAGCTCTTGTGAAAAAATACAATATAAACACGTACTCAACGTATAGCAATTTGAAAGCATCAATCTGCGAGCGTTTCAATAGAACGTTAAAAAATAAAATATGGATGCAATTCAGTCTTCGTGGAAGTTACAAATGGATAGATATTTTGGAGGCTCTAGTTAGCGAATACAACAATACCGTGCATCGAACCATCAAGGAAAAACCGAAAAATATCAATCGCACAAATGAAAGACAGATTCTCCATCGTATTTTCCGCCAGCGCCGATTATCGGCAAAAAAATCGCAAAAATTCTCAATTGGCGATAAGGTGCGAATTAGCAAATTTAAGAATGTATTTGAGAAGGGTTATACGCCAAATTGGACAACGGAAGTATTCACGATATGCAGAGTGAAAAGAACGAATCCAACGACATACAATCTCAGGGACCATCGGGATGAACCCATCGCCGGCTGTTTCTACGAAGAGGAGCTCCAGAAAGTCAAGTATCCAGACATTTACCTCGTTGAGAAGGTGGTGAAGAAGCGTGGAAATCGAATGCTCGTCAAGTGGCTAGGCTTCGACGATACGCACAACAGTTGGATTGACAGAGGAGATTTGTGAAAAAACGATTCTATTAAATGTTTGAAAAAAATCCATGCGTCATTTTACCCCCCCCCCCTCCCCCAAGGACCGAACAAATCGTACTCTCGGGAGAGGAGACGTTAAAGAGTGAGCCAACGTTTGCTTACATCTAGAATGGGTCCGATATCAGTCGCTGTTCCACAGAGAGGGGATAGAAAAAATGAGTCTTCAAACACACGCACATATAGACAGTTTTCTTTTTATTCAGTTTACATATAAGCATAACCCCATGGAAGAGTGTCCGTGGAATCTGGAATTAGCATTCTTTTGTCATCTCTCCAGCTGAGAGCGACTTTATTTTGCATCGCCGTATGAACAATGTGTTTTTTACTCAAGATCAATTGTTGCACCTTGACGAGATTTTCATGCGAAAACAAGCAATTTTTAAAATCGTCGAATGTGATGGATTTCAGGGTTGACCGCCTTACACCCTTAGCTCTTTTCTTCGCATCGTCACAGTCGAGAACTTTAAATGAGTACAATTTCGCTCTCAAGCCCACAAATTCCGTCATAATACGACCATTATTCTCATCTTTCATGAGACCTAATACTTTCTTATTGCGCAAAGGCATATTGTACGGATTGATTGGCGGATAATCAGACGTGTCAAACTTGTCAATGTCACACTTGATCGTTTCATAAATGTCGGGCACGCTGATGTGATAGATGAGACTATCAGTGTCTGTGTACAATAATTTTGCTCGATCGTTGAATCGTTCACGCATGTAGTTGTAGTGAAAATCGTAAATCCAGAGTTTGGAGATATCGAGAATGGAAAATCCTGTGTATATAGGCTTATTGAATAGAACGCACGCTTGATTGAGCTCGATTATAACGATGTCTTTGTCAAATATGGTGCAGCTATGAAACGTAGGCTTGGCGATCTGCGCTTCCGCCCCCCACCGCCCCTTCCACTTTGTCACGAGTCGCACTTCCCGATGTTTCCTTACATTTTCCATTGTTTTACCGAAGACCGCATTGTTCATGAGTTTGTAAAAATTTTTCTCAAAATCATTGTCAGATCGCTTTCTCAATTCTGTATTTACATCGATGTACTTTTTTAACCAAGCGCGCTGTTTGAATTCGAGGACTCTGTGCATTTTTGTAACGCACAATCCCAATCTCAAGCATTGTTTCAAATTTCTATAGTGAATTACGTATTTTTCTTTTGGCAGCAGCGTGGTCGTTAATTTTGTTTGAGTGCTCCCAGGAGGGACATAGTGTTGCGGGCACAAGGGCAGATCTTTGTGAGTGTCGTGTAACTCCCGAGGATACTCCAAATCGACCTCCAAGATGTATCCCGTTTCAGCGTCATCTGGAATATCCTCGATGCATTGCTCGAATTTTAACGAGCCGTACGGCAATGACTCGCACATAGCCGCACCATACAGATTATTGACATCGTAATACATCAAGTATGACGCGGGCTCGTTTGGTTCAAAATCATCTCGCATATAGCGATTATTTGCTTTCGCGTACCTATTGCAGCACTGCGCTACGCCACCGCGAATACCTTTCTCGATGAACATTAACATGTCAACGTCGAGCAAGAGCTCGAGTTCTACATCGGTACATTTTAACATCGCATCAAAGGATAGACCGGGTGCGGTAAAATAGTGCAATGGATCGAGGTCGTACGTGTCGATGCAATTTCGTCGAAAATTCTCAAAAATATCTGTCAGTAGGAGTACATCAGTTTTCAAATACAAGTCGGAATATTCACCCAAAGTTTTAAGATTAAAGACAGTCCAAACTTTGCACGCGTGCGCGTAATCGTCTGCCGAAATATTTTCATTACTCAATGTGGAGAAAAATTTCTCTTTCGCGGGCAATTCAGTCTCATCGAGTCGCATCCAAGAGTTCACGTAGTCATAGGGGAAAACGCCTTTTTTCGTCAACAATTCAAATTTCGTTGCGTTAGCGCAATACTTGCGTGTTACTCTTTTTTGATCGCTTTTCAGGTATGATGCTAATTTTTCGATGCTACTCGGCATGAATCTCAAAGAGTCGATGAATCGATATTGCACGCGTGTACCTTTGACGCGCTTCGAAAATGAAATATATTTCTCCTTGTTAATTGGCAAAAGACTCATGGATCCTTCGAAGGTTCGAGCCAATGCTACTATCAAAAAGTGTGCGTCGTATCTCGACAAGTTGTGAAAAACTATCGGCACTACGTGGGCAATTTTATAATTCAAATTACATTCTTGATGAGCGGCACCGCGGAATTTGCCCGTAAAGTGACAATGATCTCGCACTTTCACGTTCGTGGGCGCAAATGGTTTTTCGCAAATGTGACATTTTTCGGCCAACTTGAAACTTTGACTTTCATCGCTATTCAAAGGTCTCATTGGTACTATAGTTTGAAAAATGTCGTGCAATGAGCCGGCGAGTCCTTCTAATTCACGCATGAGCCATTCGATACAGGTCTTTCCACGAAACGCCTTGTACTCCGAGAGAGCGTAATTGAAACTGCAATGCTTATAGTACGCAATACTGTGAGGGGTGTGCTTCTGATAATTTACCGTGTTAGCCTGTGGTGCTGTGACAGGTTCGAGCAAACATTCCAAATCCGCATAAATTACAAATGGAACTATTTCCTTGTGCTTGTGATTTTTGAATTTCAATATTGCATTCGTACCTTCGGGAAAAGTAACACGACAATTATTACGGCAGTCCTCTTTGTGCCGTTGCAATATTTCTTCTGTGATGAAGTGGCACAAGCACCGGTCGCAAATCCACAGGTGGTGTCCTTTCCTCGACGCCTGCACACTCAAGAGTCGCGACATGTTTTTAATCCACGCGAAATGATGATACACCTTAGGAACGGCATCCTCCTCCTCATCCTCCTCCTCCGCCTCCTCCTCCTCATCGATTTCCGCCTTGATCATGAGTAGATGAATCGTCGGTTTATCTGATAATTGCTTACTAAGATATATTGGCACAATTTTACTAATGCCGTCTTTTGCCGTACCATCAATGCCATACACATGGATCGATATGCCATTCGATCGCTCAAATTTTGTAATTTTCAATAAGCCCATTGGATAATCGGAGGCTTCGTAGTTGAGCACCTCGCTGTAATGAGGATACGAAGTCGTACGTTCGGGATGCCTCCTCGGTGGTGGGGAGAGAGCTGCGGTGACGGACCAGAGAAAACAATAGGGGTCATTGTTTTCGATATTGATGACGGCCCGTTTCATCTGTATATCTTGTGAGAGACGCGTGTAGGTGGACAAGCTTCCTCCCAGTGGTCCGTACTTGTTGATGTTTACAAGTAGATGTGAGATTTCGTGTAACGTCCATCCCGACTCTTTTTCCTGAAAGTCCTCGATTTTTGCGGAGAGTCTCGCTTGGACGTGCTCGATGAACCACTCGGCAATGTCGCTCGATCGCAGAATGATTGCGTTTTTCGTTTGAAATGTCTTTTCCTCCTCAATGATTTCATCCACCTTCATAAGGTGGAATTTGCACGCTAAAGTCACATTCACCTTCACGTTACCCTCCTCGCGCACGATATTGTCGAGTTTTGATACTACCACGCGCATCGCATCTTCGAGGAAACTGTGCACATCTTTGTGCTCGAAATTCACAATCGATCCTGTCTTTATGCGATTTTTGAATGCCGCCTCGAGATCGACCCACTTGAGTTTATCACGAGCATCGCTCACACCAGCACCGCTTACACCAGCGCTGCTTGCTCCACGCAAGATTTTTTCCCTCAACGACAATAATTTCGCTATTGTCGATTGAATTTTAAGTTTTTGACCGACGTTGAGCTCTGGTTTTTTCAATGTTTGCCCCAAGAGTTTGACATGCACGTCACAGAACTTTTGCCACTTCTCCACGTGAGAGAAAGTGTTCCGCGCACCCCTCAACGTATCGATAATTTTATCGCAATCATCCATGGTCACGACTACTCGATGAATTGAAATCAAATGCCTATGCAGAAGGGCTCGCGAATATATATTTGAGAAGATCTCTACACACAACCTCATACGCGCGCGCGCGCGCGTGTGTGTGTGTGTGTCTGTGTGTGTGTGTGTGTGCGTGTGTGTGTGGGTGTGTGTGGGTGTGTGTGTGTTTTTGCACGCGCGCGAAACGTCGCATGGCTCCAGTATAAACAGCGGTCTTTTTGATCTGTTTATTTCCTCCTATCACCTACTAATTGGGGGGCGGAGGGGGGTGCCGAGCGCAGAAAAATGTCACGCGCCGGAAGCCTCACCGCCAAACACGCACACACACGCACACACACACACACACACACACACACACACACACACACACACACACACACACACACACACACACACACACACACACACACACACACACACACACACACACACACACACACACACACACACACACACACACACATACACACACACACACACACACACACAAATGTTAATCTCCACGTAATTCTCAGAAAAAATCTGACGTAATCCAACCGCCATTTTGACTGGTCAATCGATGTTTAAACACCCCCTCCCCTAGGTTTCAAATTCTCAGAAAATAATCATTCAACACCTCAAGTCGCTGACAGGTTTCAACGCGTCAATGTATAGACGAAACTATCGCATGGAGGGGGGGGGGGTCAAGCCGCAGCAGACGCCCGATGACTCACCATCCATAAATTTTTAAAACGATTTCTGAGAAATCAGCCCCCCCTCCACTCGTCCTACCGCCACTCCCTCCTTCTGGCGGGAGGGGAAGTCCCTTTTACTAAAAAGCACTTCGACTCTTTGTCAGTCGTTGCGCGGCCTCGCTAGGAGTCGGTCGTGAGTCCCCGTGTTTACCCCCCCCCCTCCCGCTCCCCGCGTCGGCGGAGGGGATCGCCATCGGTCGGTACGCAGAGAGCCGCCCCACCATCGGTCGGTAAGCAGAGAGCCACACCATCGGTCGGTAAGCAGAGAGCCCCCACCATCGGTCGGCAAGTAGACATCGACAGTCGATAATGCAGGGGTCGATTCTACCGCAAAATCCCTACCTTACCGAAACACACACACACATACACACAAACGTTAATCTCCACGTAATTCTTAGAAAAAATCTGACGTAATCCAACCGCCATTTTGACTGGATAATCGATGTTTAAACACCCCCTCCCCTAGGTTTCAAATTCTCAGAAAATAATCATTCAACACCTCAAGTCGCTGACAGGTTTCAACGCGTCAATGTATAGACGAAACTATCGCATGGAGGGGGGGGGGGGTCAAGCCGCAGAAGACGCCCGATGACTCACCATCCTCAAATTTTTTTAAACGATTTCTGAGAAATCAGCCCCCCCCCCCTATTCTTCTCCCCGCTGACTGTTGGAGGGGGAGGGGCTCTTTGTCAGGTCACGGAAAGGATTTCTGAGAAATCAGGCCCCCCTCCACTCGTCCGACCGCCACTCCCTCCTTCTGGCGGGAGGGGAAGTCCCTTTTACTACAAAGCACTTCGACTCTTTGTCAGTCGTTGCGCGGCCTCGCTAGGAGTCGGTCGTGGGTCCCCGTGTTTACCCCCCCCCCCCCGTCGGTGGATGGGATCGCCATCGGTCGGTAAGCAGAGAGCCCCCCACCATCGGCCGGTAAGCAGAGAGCCACACCATCGGTCGGTAAGCAGAGAGCCCCACCATCGGTCGGTAAGTAGACATCGACAGTCGATAATGCAAGGGTCGATTCTACCCCAACATCCCTACCTTACCGACCGCTTTTTTTGTTCGAGTTACGGCTAAATGTCGGTAACATGTCGGTAGTAGGAATTTTGGAGTAGAATCGGCCCCATTACACTACTCACTTAAAAGCGAAGAGTGCGAAGAATGGAAAGAAGCCATCGAGTCTGAAGTTCGATGCCTTTTGAGACACGATACTTTCGAAATCGTCCGAAGAAATACAGATGGAAACGTCGTCGGAAGCAGGCTCGTCTTGACCAACAAGCACGATCCGAGTGGCAAATTCGAGCGACGCAAGGCTCGTTTGGTAGCGAAGGGATATAGTCAAAAGTTTGGAGTTGATTATCACCAGACATTTGCGCCTGTAGCGAGGCTAGAAACGTTGAGACTGCTATTGGCACTGTCCGTGCAGCAAGGACTCAGGATCTGGCAGTTTGACGTGGTCACCGCATATTTAAACAGCCCATTAAAGGAGGAAGTGCTTATGAAGGTACCAGATATGCTCGAGGAGATGCTTCGGAGAATCGTCAAACAGAAGAAGGATCTCGTGTGCGTGGATAAAGCTAAAAAGATGCTGGAGGCCCTTGATAATCGTGGAAATGCTTGTAAACTGAAGTAAGCCCTGTACGGACTGCGTCAAGCTGGTCGTCAGTGGAATCCCACGACTACAAACTCATTTCAGAAAATGGGTTTACAGCCTACGGAGAATGAGCCCTGTATATTCCATCGCACCGACGGAGGAGACGTGCTATACGTCCTTGTGTATGTGGACGATATTTTGGTGGCTACGCGCGAGAAGAAAGAAGCCGATGACTTAAAGCGCCGTATTCTCGAAAGTTATGAGGTCAAGGACCTTGGAGAAGCAAAATGTTGCCTTGGTCTCGAAATCAGGCAAAATAACGGTTATATCATTCTGTCGCAGAAGGGGTATACACTCGAACTATTAGCGCGTTTTGGTATGAGTGAGTGTAATCCCGTCACAACGCCTTCGGAAATAAATCGAAATTTCGGTGACGAAGAAAGCGAAGAATTAAGCGATGTATATCCGTATCGAGAGTTAATCGGTGCCTTAATCTGTAGCGACGAGGCCAGACATTGCCAACACCGTTTCTCGGCTAGCACAGTTTGTCAACAAGCCTCGTCAGTGTCATTGGTTAGGCGCCAAACGTGTGTTGCGATATCTCGCTGGTTCGTCAAGTGCTGGCCTGACTTACACCAAGACGAATGATACATTGGTGGGATATACCGATGCTGACTGGGGGGCTTGCGCCTTGGATCGGCGTTCCTACACGGGATATGCCTTCATATTCAGCGGAGCTGCGATTAGCTGGAAATCACAAAAGCAGAGGACTGTCGCATTGTCGTCCACAGAAGCCGAGTAGAAGGAGCCAAGGAGGCCATCTACTTAAGGAGTTTGCTTGAGGAACTTCGAAGAGGCCATTCGCCGAAGATACGAATCTTCATCGACAATCGAGGAGCATTATGTTTAGCGAGCGATGCTGTTTTTCATGCAAGAACCAAGCATATAGATATTAAACATCATTTTGTTCGAGAGGCGCTCCAATCCGAAATGTTCGAGCTTAGACATGTACGCACAGAGGAAATGAAGGCAGATGTGCTCACAAAACCCCTAGCCCGAGTCAATCATCAGCGATGCATAGAGGGACTTGGAATCCATGCTGCGGATAATGTCTATGCTGCGTGTTGAGAGGGCGTGTTGGAAAGTGATATCCGTTCGGAGTTGGCCGGGTTAGCAACGCCCAGCATAGCGACGGATACTAACAGCTTTTGTTTTGATCGAGCGGACGTTGAACTCGATCGAAGGACACCTTCGATCGTTGTCAACGGGCTATGAAAGGCTCTTCCTGAGACCCTATTATTTGTAGTCTTGAAAATCGCCTTGACGGGAACAATTCATTCCCGATATTATCCGCCAAATAAAATTTCTCGTTCATCATGTATAAAAATAAATCATTATGTTTATTTTTCTTTTATTAACCTGATCGTTTGTGAGTACTTTATTTTTATATCCCCACTCCAACAGATTTATGCAAGTGCGTCAGTAAATTTGTCACTGTAGCCCCCTAAAAAAGAATAATAAAGTGATCGATTCAAGAGTCAATTTACAATTTAAGAGTATTTTTTAAATAAAATTAGGTTCGTTTATAATCCTTTGTCTAAACTTTTTTTGTAATTAATCATTGCTTCGCTCATTGGAACTTGTCTGTGCATCTATTTTTATTGTTAAAACATTGACTCAATTTCTACGTTTTTCAAAACGTTTATTATCTCAATTAATTAAATTAAGATGCTATGTGAATTGTGTAAAAATACGATTAGATTGGTTTAATATCACGTACAAAAAGAATACGAAAATGAATAAACGCCTTTTTACTCTTCACAAGGGAACTGTTAGTTTATCCGAGCCGGTACAATGTATATGTATAGGAGTATATATCCCTAGCACAACAGTATACAGGATGTCCAAAATGTCACGCAACATTTAACATGCGCGGCTTATGCATAGTGTTGCGTGACATTTGGGACACCCTGTTTGTACTTTGCGCGGTTACCGTCGGACCATGGAGACCAGAGTGAAAGAGCCCGAACGCATATGGCGGAATCGTCGAAAAGTGGATCGTAAAAGTGATGAAAGATCTTGTAGTTCGAAAAATATCCGCAAGCGATAGCAGCGCCTGGTACGGAATAGTATAGGCGGATTGGATAGGTGCGTGAGGACCGGCTTAGCTGTGTTCGTGACATACATACAGTGACGTATTATTGTCAGCTACTATATATGTTAGTATTACATATATGGCAGTTACATACAGTTTATGCAGTTTACGCTGTTACGCAACGTTGAGTGATATTTCGGTATTAAAAGTATTTATAAAATCAAAACAGAAAAAGACCATCCAATAAAGGTAAGAACTGAACCTTAATATTATGTTTGTGCAATTAATTCGCAAATTAGCGAAAATATTGACAAATATTCACATCGGCATGTGCAATCATCATGTTGATTCATTTTGTCAAATCGTTTGTATTTTTTGATTGCATGCTATCGTCGCCGAATTTAATTATAATTGCCATTAATTTTAATGCTGTTAGAGATTTCTTTGATACAGCAAAAATGTAATGCATGATGCTTGGACAAAAAAAAACGTTTTTTGAGTTAAATATGCGAATCCTTTAATATAAATACCCCTCGATCCCATTTCGTTATAATGTACGACTTATAAAAAATATTTTTCTTGGAAATCCAGTATGCAATATTCATATTATGGCTGTTTAATCGTACATGTCACCGTATAAAAAAACATTTACAGTATAGACGACCACTAAGTCAAAAAATTACTGAAATATTAGCATTTCATAATTTAAACAAAAGCATATCAATATTACTCTTCAGTATTACAAGCTGCGCTGATAGGAAACAAACATACGACACATTGCGGATCGACGATTCAAAATCGCCGCGCGGACGGAGCCTGCAGTGGTAGCGCCGCCAGGCGGGTACAATCCGCGGATCGTTCATCACTTTCACACCATTTCGCCATGGAGACTAGATACAGGAGGCCACACTCGGCCTTTCAACTCATCCCCAAAACGGTATCACGATAGATGGCGCTGGAGTGCTCCGGACCACATGGAGATATATGTAAACATGGGTCCTGTGAGTAATACCATGGAGGCTAGCCTCCATGATATTACTATACATAGGGCCCGCGGCACCCCAGTGGCATCTATGCTCGAGCCATTTTTGGGGACGCCTTTTTCGGCGGCCTTGCACGGGAGTTTGGTCTCCTGGTATCTAGGCTCCATGATTTCGCCAGCATTGCGTTCGGGCTCCTTTACTCTAGTCTCCATGCGTCGGACGTTGCTGCTATCGACTCTATAATAGAGCTCCCCTCACGCCACAAAATAAACAACGGTTGTCGGGCTCAGATCGACAAAATAGATGAGAGTAGAGTGTAATTTCAAAATCGCAGATGATTAGGTTATATATGACCCTCAACATAATTCGTGCAATCTCCGTGCATTCATTTCTTCAATAATTCCAGAAATGGAGATGCCGCGGGAAAAAAAAGAAAGTATACCAAACTTCCATCGAGAACAAACCGAAGATAGTGCAATGTTTGGAGACTGCCGAAGAAACAAAGCTCTAGCTGCAGAATATGGGGTATCGCATTCAGCAACCACTTTAATTGCTCGCCAAAAAGAGAACATACAGGCCCATTCGATATTGTTGAATAATCAACAGAATATTTGTTTAAAAACGAGAATAGATGCAGTTGAGGATTCCGCATTAGAGAAAGCGACTTTTCAGTGTTTTTGTCAAAAATGAAACCGCGGTGAGACAGTCTCTGGAAACGTGGTCCAAGAAAAAGTGCACTACTAAATAAATAATTGCACGGTCCAGAACATTTCACTGCCAGTTCAGTATGGGCCACACGCTTTAAACAGAGACACGGTACTCGCGAACTAGCTTTACAAGAGGAACCCTTGTCATCGGACATCGAGGAGAGTACAAATTTTAAACGAAGTTTTCATCACCTTTTACTGGACCTATGCCTTGGATAATGTTTATAATGCTGACGGAACTGGTCTAGCCTTGAAATCGTTACCAAGACGCACGGTCGCAGGAAGCGAAGAGACTACAGCTTCTGGACGGAAAATACTGAAGGATCGAGTCACTGTAATGACTTGTGTGAATGCAACTGGGAGTCACAGAGTAAAGCTATTGCCGATTGGGAAATCGGAAAAGCCCCGTTGATAGAAGAACGTTGTGAATTTGCCAGTTTATCGAGGACATTTTTTTAATTTAATGGAATAACATTGTACTATATATGATTTTCTCCAAAAAAATACTATCGACGACATTAATAACCAATCTTATTTATTTACAATAAGGAGCGAAGCTACAGGAAAAACTATGAATTCAACTTGTGCCCGGTATCGTCAACACGGATAAATTACGGATAACGTTACCCGGCAGACAAACAATGTTAAAGGTATAGGAGTATGGGATATCTTGCAGATCAGTTTATCCAGAGGTGGCGAAACCGGCCATTAGCATGGATTTACACAACAGTAGAGCAAAGCATTTCTACGATCCCGCTAGAATAATCATTATACTACTCTATAACGTTGCCACGTCGACACAGCGCAATTCATAAAAAGGCGATACTCCTCATTACTCTAATGAATTGCTCGATAATTACTCAGTCGATTTATTTGTATGTTAGCATATCAATCGCTTGATCCTGAATCTTGATGATATAATACCTAAATCTTGACGATATAATAATTTCAGAATTTACGGCGATTTAGTTCCATTCGTTTTGCAACCATTAACGTCCGCAGAAGCTGTTTTTCCATAAGCAACCGTGTTAAATTCATACGTTTATAACTACTTAATTATTTCGTGAAAAATTCTAAAATATTTCATGTATTGTTATTCTATTAAAAACGATCGTTTCTCAAATTTTCAAGAATTTTGGCGATTTTTTCATATCTATTCAATAATACCTTAAGGGGACCCGGTGGTCTAGAGCACGAAAATTTCACCTATTTTCACGATTTCTTTTGCCATTAAAAATTTTTAAAAACGATGTTTCAACTTTTCGGGCTTACTACTACGTTTATTGAGCATAAAAAAATTTTTTTTTTTCATTTTAAAAACAATATTTATTATTATAAAAATGCCGCTGAGGATGACCCTCTCGAAAAATCGGACCCGGACGGCGTAAGTGATTTCGAGACTTCTACTCATCTGAAACACAAAATTCAAGAAGAATCTTAATTAGAAAGAGTGCAGTTATGGTCGGAACTAGAACAAATCGAAAAAATTAAAAATTGACAAAATGGCGCGCTTTTGAAAAAAAAGTTCGTAATATCGCGTCTTTTTTCACTAGTTTTTTAGTGCAAACAATGGGAAATTATTTAAATAAAATTATGATTCTAGTTCCGACGATAGCCATACATGTTGTGGACAACATATCCAAATTTTAAGTGATTCGGTTGAATAGTTTTTTTGTTTTCACCACCACCGTGCCGAAAAAAGTCGTTTCGAGATAAATGAGTTTAAAGTTTGAGATAAAGTTTGAGGCAAATTGTTAAAAATTTGCTCAATTTTCAAAAATTGAGCAAATTTTGAATACTTACAGTTAATCCGCGATTCCGGCACCATGTAGGGTCCCTTTGGAACGTTCGTATTCCTCGATTTGCTCACTCCTTTCATTTTTTCGAGCTGTACGAGCCTCTTTGGAGTTGTCGGTGCTCCTACGGTTGGCGCTCGATACTCGCCGTCCGTCTCGGTCTCGCGCGAGTTGCTCCGCTTGTGCCCGGATTGTGATGCCCATGGTCTCCATTATTTTTAATAACGATGCGAATTCTTCGTTGAATATGGAAGCGGAAATATAGGTGGCAATATCGATGATTTTTTTGCCAGCAAACAGATGTTTCGGCGCAAGGTGCTACACACAAGCGTTGAAACTTTCGTTATTGTTCTGCGTATTACTGCCAATACACCTTTCCAATAAATTCTCTGCTGTCAATTCTTCATGAATAGGTTTCAATATTTCTTGTGCTTCATCGTCCAGAGCAGGTGGATGCTCGTAGGTGTCTAAAGTACCTGCAGCCTCACTTTAATGCCACTTGCACCACGATTCGGAACCTGGAGGACAGTACGAGTGTTGCGGATTTTCATCTGTTGAAATTTTGTGATAATATGCGGCCCATATTTCACTTCTCATCCCTTCAGTAGAATCTGAATTACGTCTAATTGCTAGACCGTAATAAGTCGACAGCTCTTGCAATGATTTATCCGTCAATTGAGACGCTTCGGTGTTTTATCTCTCGATTTTTTAACTTTCTGCTGTGACTTTTTTCCCTCTTCTTTTTCTGTCAATTTCTTTGTTGCTTTTTTTATTTGTGCATGTTTTTTTCGCATCAAGAGCACGTTTGCACAAACGGTTTTTAACATGCAAACCACATTCTTTTTTGCAAACTACAAAATCATCTCCGTAAGGCTTTGTGTCCAATAAGGCTTTGAACGTTTTTTGTTGTCGCCGTCTCCGATATAGTTCGCGTATTTCACGTTGTATAACTCTTCCGATCTCTCGAACATTTCCACGATGCCGTCTACCTCCATTTTGCCAGCACTTCCGGTATGATTTGCGTCACAGTGATCTTCATGCTCTCGATACCACGTTTCATATTCAATCGTATCCTCTTGGCCTTTCCAATTTGAGCAGCCTTGACATATACTGCATTTGATGACAACGTCTAAAATTTTGTTACTGTATTTTCCTATTAACGAGACAATACCGAAAGTTCATCCGCGGGACGCCTCGCTTTTACATTCAACTCGACTTAATCTTTCAATGCTTTTTTGAAAACGATTTTCGCGACGGCTTGAGCTGCAACTTTTATATTGTCCACGATGCTGTAATATGTACTATTACAAATTCCTTGTCCAAGATCCATGAGACCGCAGAAATTTTTCATGCCTTCAAATCCGACTCCAAGCATTCTCAGGGCGAGAACAAGTCGACGGTTGATTTCAAACGCCTTATCGATTAACGGCGAAGACAAAATAAAAGTTTCTTTACACCCACACTTGACAGAGAGCTTGAATCCTAGACCACGTTGTCCGTTTTTGCTAAAAGTGACTGCACCGTTACAATCTTTACACTTCAACAACTGCTGCAACGTTAAAAATATCACGCTGAATTCGATGATGCCATAATTGAAAGTAGGATTAACGTTTACTTCCAATTCCTCGTTGTCTTTTAATTTTTTCGCAGACGTGCTCGCAAAATCAGTCGTATTTTCGATAGTGAATCGATTGCCCTTGAAAGATCTTTTACACCCTATAAAAGATGATCGTCTAGAAGAGTCGCCGCCTTGCTTTCTATCCATATTTTCTGATATTTTATTTCAAACTGCTCGATGTTGCTTCGTCAAGACGAAACGTTGTACTGATCAAGTCAGGGGAAAGCCAAGTGACCGTTACCCTTACTAATGTTCACCAATAGGTATACATATTTCGGGGAGGGGAAGGGTATATATATAGGTATATAGTATATACTATATACAGGTATATATTTTCGGAGAAGGGTCGGGACAACTGCCGCGCTCCGAGCGCTAGACCCATTAGGAGCGCGCGGACCGCTCTCTACCTGGTTAATGGGCTGTAGAAGCTATAATGGGAATTTCCGCATGAAAATTTCACAGTATATTCTTAAGATACTATACTTTCGAAATATCGAGAAAAAAATCGATTTTTTTAAATTTCTAGACCACCGGGTCCCCTTAAACGCCATCAACAGTAGATGCGCCATGCGGTACTTGTCTCCAAACGTCACGGCGCTGATACAACCGATAAGCAAGGAATTATTGAGGCCATGAAAAGACAGCATCGAATTTTTATCTGCGAAACCTTGTGGAAGAATCAGCAGATTGCGCAGGCATTATAGGCTTCCTTAGAAAGTGGAAAATTCTCAACTATTGCATAACAATCGCCAGAGCAAGGGATGCACTAACCAAAAGCACGCTAGCAAAGGCATAGAAAATCTCGCTCCGCGGCTATTCTTACACCTTTCATCACAGAACCAGCAGAATTAAGAGGACTTGTCACGTTTACTGAATCTAATGTAATTAAATAATGAGCCATACTCGCTAGATGAAACTGAGGAATGGCTCCGGCGGCCTCGGATCCAATGGAGGGCAAACCGGCGTACCTACACCGGATGGCAATTTAAGGGGGCGCCAAATTCTTGTGTTTGGAAAAAACTTGTTTCACTAAAGCGCCTAGCATCTAGGGCACTTTAGTGAGTTTCAATGGCCTCGTGATCCTAGCAATCGAAAATAAAACTGCCGATGAGGCGAACTTTTCTTTCGACCAACTCAGATCTGCCCCATAATTGGTTATACCAAAGTACTACTAAACGGCATTCTATGTGAATTTTTTCAAATTTTTTTATTCAACATTTTAAAAAATTCCGCTTTTTTTTCCAAATGAATATATCTCGAAAACTAGAAGTAACTGAGAAAAAATGTCTGTACATAAAAGTTGTAGTTTTGTGTTAGCTTTCGAGCGGAGGACTTGAAATAATTTTTACGTTCCGGTAACGCTGATTTTTTTACCAAAAAGGGGGAATTTTTTTTTTTTTTTTTATAAAAAAAACGGCTTTTTTTAGATGAAAATATTACAGAGTCTTCCAGTATGTCTGACGATATCGCAAAAAAATCGCCAGAGTGGCACGGATCAAGGTTTTAGAGTAAAAAAATGAAACCACACAATTTAATTTTTTTATACCGGAACCTCGGAGAAAGTATGCTGACCCATATAGAAAAAACATTTATGATATACAATATAAAATTTATCAAAATTGCATCACTAATGTATCTTTCATATATTTTGAATAGGAAATCCGAATATATTTAAGGTATGTTATGTATATTTGAATATAGATTACTATATTTATGTATCTATATATCAACTATTTGAAACATACAAAACGTTCATAAATGATACATTTCAATAAATTTAGTATATATATACACTAAGCGCAAAAATTAAAGGATCACTTTTTTTTCTACGAAAATAGCCCTTTTTCAAACGGCTGTAGCTCAATGAAAAATGATCGGGAAAAAAATAAAAAAAAGCATTTTGTAGCGTCAACCGTTAACTTTAATAATCTGATTATAAAAAAAATTTAGCGTCTTTTTTTAATAAAGATATTTCTTGCTAAACAAAACAAAACATAAAATAAAAAAAATTTGCTCAAGTTTGACACGGTGCACGGGGAACAGAATTTTTTAAATAAAGATCTGTTCCGACCATTCAAAAGCTTGTACCTTCCCCTACAATCTTTTTTTTTTACAAACCTCTGTGCGATTTTTTTATCCAAATTATCGCAGCTTAATGAAAAAATGCATTTTCCGACTTTAACCTGTCATAATTCTGGTCCAAATCATCGCACAGCATTCAGACTGGGATCGTTGGAAAGCTTGGATTCCCCCCTACAAAACTGTTTATTTCGAATTTTTTTTTTGATTTTTTTTTCAACGTCATGAAACTTATTGTTTAAAAGTGTGTAAAATTCCCGTTTTTACAGTTTTTTGTTTATCATCTAATAACATCATAACAAATGCAGGGGCACCGAAGGTTTTTGCTTTTTTTTTTTGAGTTAAGGGTATGTAGAAATACTCCACCAAATTTCAGATCGCTGCCTTTATTCTTCATTTGGGTTGCAACCCCGTTTATTTCGAGAAAATCGAAGATCCGTCAATTTCCACGAAGATCGAGATTTCTCAAGTACCAGCGCAGAGTGAAATTTATCGATTTTCAAACAGAAAATTAGAAAATCACGAAATTTTGTGTTCAAGGGTTTTCCAGGTCGCTCATTACGAATCTGAGGTTGAAATTGAAAAATAAAAAATGGCGGGTCCAATATGGCGGATCGGAATGCAAAAATTACTCGAAATCGGATGAAACCCTGTGTTCGGGGGTTTTCGAGGTCGCTCAATACGAATCTGAGGTTAAAATTGAAAAATAAAAAAATGGCGGATCCAATATGGCGGATCGAAACATGCTCTTGGTAAAAGCATGTTTCGAGTGGTTCCAAGTGGTTTCGAGTGGTTCCAAAAATTCAAGCGTGGTGATTTTGACGTGAGAAACGAAGAGCGCGGGAAAGCACCGAAAAAGTTCCCAAACAACAAATTGCAAGCCTTATTGGATGCATATGATACTCAAAGTCAATGAGAACTCGTGGATCAATTGAATGTGACGCAGAAAGCCATACGTTTTTATCATTTTCAAACAACAGACGTGTAATTTTTACCAAAAAATCCGGTTTCATACTTTTAGACCTGGTATATATATATCCCGACACATCTTCGTGTGACACATGCCGTAGCAAAATTTATTGTCTGAAGAAGCGGTAGAATTTTATTGCTTTTTAAGCCTCGGATTAAATTCCCTTATTGAAAGATGGCCGCCCAAATTTTTCACGATTATTCTCCTGTTAAAATAATGAAGCATTATGCCTTTTGTGAAAATATAAATAAATACACACCTCTGTGAACTTGGCACCCGAGTATCTCCGAAATCACCAAAAAGATCTCAATCTTTTTGGTGATTTCGGAAGGTTTTCGTTTGTAATTGATTGTAGCAAACTTAATTTCGTTTATAGTAGTGCAAAAAAAAATTTTGACCACCAAAAAAACGGCATCCCCGGAATAAAAATAACAAACTTAAACATTTTTTTTTCATTCACAATCGTTTGTAGTTGATTGTAATAAACTTATTTCCGTTTGTAGTTGAAGGGTTTTTTTTTATTTTCCAAAAAAATGAAAATCGAAAAATGAAACGACCAGCAACCATGTTCTAAGTGAGCCATAAATGCTAACTAACATATGGATGACATTAAAAAAAAACAAAAATGAAAGCGCTTGCATTATTGAATGCAATATTTCACGATTTATATAAGCAGTTTCTTCTTTGCCTACACCTCAAAGGCAGGAAAACTATCTATCCTATCGTACGGTAGGATAGATCGTGTATAGTAGTGAACTAGATAACTACAACCGATGCCCGCGGTTCTAAAACGTTTTTAGTTGTTTGCAGTTCTGTATTAACGTTAGCAGTTGCAGAAAAAGTAACTACAAACGAGGAAATTTACCTGAAAATGATTTTTTCGCGATTTTGGAAGGATATCTTCGGTTATAGTAGTCAACTAGGTAAATATAAACGACGCCCGGGCTTCGATAACGTTGGTAGTTGTGTGTACTTCCGTTTTAATTTTACTTTCTCTGCAACTACAAACGATTAAAACGGAAGTACACACAACCACAAACGTGTTAGAAGCCCGGGCGTCGTTTGTAGTTACCTAGTTTGCTACTACAAACGAACATTTCCTTCTCAAATTGCTGAACAATTACTAGGTGCGCAACTAAGTTTCCGGGTTTTTTGACCAATAAAAAATCGAAAATTTCAAGACAAATACAAAAAATGGTTCATTCGAAGTATTGTCCCTCGCTATTTACACATTTTTGCCATCTCTCAGGTCGTAATTGGCCAAGTGTAGCCAACCCGAGCCATGCGCCATCGACCGGAACAAGTGATAGTCTGAAGGGGCCAGGTCTGGCGAATACGGCGGGTGCGGTAGCAGATCCCATATCAGTGTTTTTATGGTGTCTGGACGATGGAACTGCGATGGCACGGAGCGTTGTCGTGCTGCAATATCACAAGTTCGTGTCTCGTGTCCCATTCTGGCCATTTTTCGAGCAATGCGTCCTTCAAATTGATTAGTTGTTGTCGGTAGCGATGCCCATTGACAGTTTCCCCCGTTTTTAGCAGCTCACAGTATACGATTCCTTTCTGGTCCCACCAAACGCAGAGCATTGTCTTTTATCCGAAGCGATTTGGCCGTGCCGATGATGTTGACGCTTCGCGAAGTGAAAGCCACGATTTTCTGCGTTTGGGATTCTCGAACCATATCCATTTGTCATCGCCAGTAACAATTCGATGCAGAAAAGTCTTTCTGTTCTGCCGCGAAAGCAAAATTTCGGAAGTGGCTCTTCGATTTTCGATAGTTCCCGCAAATGCTGTTTATTTGGCACAAACTTTGACATTTTCGAGGTTAGAAAAAAGGTCGTTGTGTTGCGATATTTGTTTATATTACGACCGGGTATTCTTAACAGATGTCCAAGCTATAAAGACACCCAATTGCAGACCTGTATGCCGACTACATGTGTCGCTAGCGCCATCCATGTGTGAAACCCGGGAACTTAGTTGTGCACCTAGTATTTTCATGTAATTTCCTCGTTTGTTGTTACTTTCTCCATAACTGCAAACGATAATCATGGAACTATAAACAACTACATACGTTTTAGAAGCGCGGGCATCGTTTGTGGTTACCTAGGTTACCACTACAAACGAACATATCCTTCCAAAATCGTGGAAAAATCATTTTCAGGTGATTTCCTCGTTTGTGGTTACTTTCTCTATAACTACAAATGAAAAATACAGAAATACAAACAACTACAAACGTTTTAGAAGCGCTGGCGTCGTTTGTACTTGTTACATACTGAATGGTACCTCGGATAAACCGAGAAAAATATAATTATTTTGTGGCCTGCTCTGTTCGTCGCATACGGGCCCGAGTCTTCTGGGAGGATAAAGAGGCGGATGCCAGAATGAAATTTGGCGCTTCCGATTATAATATGTGGTTTATTTATTAATAGTAGCCGACTTACAATTTTGTTGACGCCTAAACGAGTATGCACGCACACATCACACACACTCACTAATTTTAACACAATAGAACCTGTAGATCGATAACAAAATGATTTAACGGCGCGGCTTTTTCTTATGTTATTTAGGTAGAACGGAATTAGATTTGATATTTATTGCGTCTCTATCGCGATGGGTTGGACTTCGCACAAGTCTCACAATTCTGTGCAACCACCTTTGCACCGGGTCCACAGGGGGATACTATCCGCCTCCCAAGTGTAAGGGAATTATGGTTGCCGCGGAGCGCTTTGTGCGCGAGTGGGGCTCCGTGCCCAGGAAGCAACTGGGGGATGCGGTACTCGTGATACCGTTTTGACGATCGAAGACTGACGGACGCGACCCGTTAAGACTTGGGGGTCCGGGATCGCGACTTGCTTTCGATCTCAGTTTCACCCCAACACCAGGATACCTCTGTGGCCAGATGGGAACTAATTCAAAATCGGCCCGGCAACATCGAAGTTAGGTTGCCGACTTGAGTAGGGGTTTATCCGAAAGTTAGCACTTTTGGGTAGCGGTGAGCGTAGTGCAACTCTGGGGACTTTCCACCGGTCATCATCATCCGAATTCCATAGAAGAGGCCAAGGAATGCGGCGACGCAATGCTACTGTTGCATTTTTCAAGCGCCGGGGTTGAATGTTCCCTAGAGCACCAATGGAGACCCGTTGGGTCACTACCCTCGGTGTTGATGGTGCAAAACGTGCGGCCTCCAAAAGAGAGCGCGCGTGCCAGTCGCCTCGCGTCGTCGGCGTATTTCGAAAAAAATGCCCGAAAGACGGGGACGTGACATAGTTATCTAGTTTCCTACTATAAACGATCTATCCTACCGTATAATAGGATAGACCGTTTTCCTGCCTTTGCGGTGTATGCAAAGGAAAATCTGCTTATATAAATCGTGAAATATTGTATTTCAGTAATGCCGAGGTTTTAATTTTTGTTCTTTATGTCAGACATATGTTAATTACCATTTAAGACTCACTCCGAAAATTATTGCCGGTCGTTTTGTTTTGCGATACTCATTTTTTTGGAAAATAAAAAAAAACCCCTTCAACTACAAACGAAAATAAGTTTACTACAATCAACTACAAACGATTTTAAATTTTAAAAAAGGCTAAAAGTTCGTTATTTTTATTCGGGGAGATGCCGTTTTTTTCCGGTGCTCTAAATTTTGTTCTGCACTACTATAAACGAGATTAAGTTTGCTACAATCAATTACAAACGAAAGCGTTCGGAAATCATGAAAGAAAATTGAGACTGGAGATACTCGGGTGCCAAGTTCACAGAGGTTAAATACATTTCATTGTGTATTATTTCGTTAGTTAGTTTTTGGTGTAATAATCTTTAGTCGCTTCCTCGTAGGGTTATAAAGGCCTCCTTTCTAAACTTCTGTGGATCTTTCTTACATCTGTTCTTAACCTACTTATCCCACTTTCACCTACTCCGCCACGCACCCGCTCTCCGCCGCCTCCTCCACTCCACCTTATTTTACTTAACTTATTTACAGCCGGATGTTCTTTACATCTACTCCTCTCTCCGCTGGTCCGACTTCCGTTTCCCTCTTTCACTCCATTCCTCTTTCATTCCGTCTTTCCTCTCCTTCGCTCCTCCCAATATCCCTTTCCCTCTCCCTTCTCCGTTTCTCTAGCCCTTTCATCCAGGCCTCCTCCCCCTCCACGTCCAGTATTTCCCTTACCCTCTCCCCCATGCCACTTTCCTCTCCGCTCCCTCCTCCACACCTGTCCAGCACGTGCTCCCATGATTCTACCACATATCCTCACATATCCTACACTACTTGTCTTCCTCCAGGTCCCAATATCTACTTCTTTCATTTCGTTCACCATCCGAAATCTCGCCACTCTCCTATATCTCTCTCTTCCCCCAAAATTTTTTTTTTCAACTACAGAAATTTTTAGCAGCAACTTTCTTTCCGAATTCGTTGGGGGGTCACTGGTAGTCTAAATTCAAAGAGTAGAGGTACCAGACTTTTCACTTCATGCGCCATCTTGATTTAAAGGGTTATTTTCTTGAATAACTCGTTCATTTTCAATTTTACACGCAAAATAGTTATTACAAAAGTTGTTTAAAATTAAATTTCCTACAATTTTGGTTCTTATCAATTTTTTCATGGGATCGATTTTTTTTCGATTTATACCCGAAAAGAGGGGGTGAATATTTTGTTATCGAATAACTCGTTTATTTTTTATTTTACGCGAAAAATTGTAATAAACAAAGTTGTTTAAAATTAAATTTCCTACAATTTTGATTCTTAACAATTTTTCGTAGGATCTATATTCTTCGATTTATACCTGAGAAGAGCGGGGGGTGAACCTAAGTATTCTATTATCGCGTTTATTATTGATGTTGTATCATTATTTGTTCTGTCTGTTTTTTTGTTGCTGATTGTCGTTGTAAATTTGATGTGTTGAAAATGTTATTTGCTACAATTATGATTCCGATTTTTTCGAAAGTTTATATTTTTGGGACGCACGTTCACGGTAAAGGAAAAGAGGGGTGTAAATAATCAGTTTATCGAACAGTATAATTTTTACAATTGAAAAAATGTATTTTATTTTCTTTTCAGTACACTTTCAAAAGTCTTTCGAAATTTCAATTACGTCTGTTTGGAACGTTTAGCCGATGGGTCGGCCAAGTTTTCGTCGTTCGATTCTTCCTGGTAATTGTCGACGAATTCGTCCGGAAGCTCAGGAGGGTCGGGGGTGACTTGTTCTGAGCGGTTTTCGTCACTACCAAGGTCATCTTCATCCAGCAGCTCTCGAATTGAGACAACGTTTTCGCAGGTTTCTCCGTTGCAGTTGCGGCATAAGACGGAACATTTGATCCTGGATTTGCGACAACCACACATTTTTCCGCACGTCGTTTTGCATTTACATGATATCGTCTTCAGCAAATTCTGGTGCTGGATCGGCCATTGTAGCGACAGGTTCGAGTCGACGATTAGTTTTTTTCCACCCCCATTCCGTAGCGTTGACTTCATACTCCATCCACATTTGCACCTGCAGGTACGTCCTATAGATATGTTGTTCTGCTGCTGTCGAGGTAGGTGGAAGCATCGCAAAATTGAATTTGTTCCTCGTAACTGATTTTGTGAAGTTCTTGAATCTCAGGTCGTCGAGTGTTTTTACATTTTCATCGCCTCCAAACAATGCGATTAGGAAACATTCTCCAGCTTGAGCCAAGCAATGTTTGTGTATGTTTGCCTCGCGGAACAAGCTCAGAGCTGTGTTCAAATTGTTGTTTTTCTTGAGAGTCTCGATGAATTTCAATTTTCCTACGTTGAATATTGAAGACGTAGTATCGCATCCGCTGAAGGCATGTAAGAACAAAATATGTTTTGCTACAGACTCTTCATATTTGAAACTTGCCGGTGAGTATAATTGTTCCGGAGTCCGTCCTCTGCCGGGTTTCTTGAAGAAAACGTTTTTCAAATGATACCCTAAGGCAGTTAGTATCACGAGGAGATCGATTTCCTCGCCGATGACCGTAATTTCGTCGTGATAATACAATGATAAGATTTTACCCCCACTCTTCTCAGGTATAAGTCGAAGAATGTAGATCCTACGAAAAATTGTTAACAATCAAAATTGTAGTACCTTTCATTTTAAACAACTTTGTTTATAACAATTTTTCTCGTAAAATTGAAAAAAAAACGTGATAATACAATGATAAGATTTTACCCCCACTCTTCTCAGGTATAAATAAAAAAATATTGATCCTACGAAAAAATTGATAAAAATCAAAATTGTAGAAAATTTAATTCTGAATAATTTTGTTTATCATAATTTTTCGCGTAAAATTGAAAATAAACGAGTTATTTGATAACAAAAAATTCACCCCCTCTTTTCGGGTACAAATCGAAAAAAATCGATCCTATAAAAAAATTGATCAGAACGAAAATTGTAGGAAATTTAATTTTAAACAACTTTTGTAATAACTATTTTGCGTGTAAAATTGAAAATAAACGAGTTATTCAAGAAACAAAAAATAACCCTTTAAATCAAGATGGCGGATGGAGTGAAAAGTCTGGTACGTCTACTTTTTGAATTTAAACTACCAGTGACCCCCCCCCCAATGAATTCCGAAAGAAAATTGCTGCTAAAAACTTTTGTAAATCTAAAATACTAATTCGACTGGGCTATTTCAGATACCCTGGAATCTCTTCCGCTTTCATTTCTCTGTACAATCTATTGTACCTCGATTCTCTTATCTTTTCCCACGTTTCCCTTTCCTGGCTTTCCCTGTCCTCCTTCTCCTTCTTTCCATACCCCTATTTTTCTTGCTCCTGCCTCCCCTCTTCTGCTCCCCCCCGAACTTCCTAAACTCTCTCCTGCCTTTCTCCCAATTCGCTTTTCCTTGCACTCCCCTTCTCTCTCTTTCCCTAATTTCTTCCCAACACCGCCTAGCCCACTCACTCCCTACCCCCTTTCTTAACATTTCCTCGTCATTCCACGCTCTTCTGCCGGCCCTGGTTCTTATTTTGTCCCTCTTTATTTCCTGCCTCACCGTGGCGGAGTTCTCCAGTCTAGCCCCAGTACCCATCTCGGGTATCTTTCCTGTGCCCCTTCCATTGCCACTCTCTCTTGCCACCCCAAATTTAAGTTTAGTTTGTGGTGTAAGTATTGTAAGTATTGTGCTGTAAGCATCAGTTAGTTTGTGGTGTAAGTATCGTAAAAATTCAAAAGGAGCCAAAGTAAAAAAAAATCCGCACGGTGACTCGAACCTGCTACCCCACATTAGGAATTCGAAGTCGCGCCGCTGCGCCAACCACCGCTTGAAAATTTTGATAACATAAATGTCTTGTACTAATCGATCCGCAAAAAAAAAATCTTTTCTAACCGTTTGTTCATCTGGAGATCCCACTAGCGTTACTTTCATTTCTAGTCAAGCCCTACATAACTGTGATTCCGGACGAAATCAGTGATGACGTGTAGCCGACCTCCCCTTGTACGTGTAGTTTCATCGAGCGATCGGCTCATGGTTGGCTATGCAACTTGAGTGCGAATGAAAAAATCGCGGTATCTCGCGATGACCTAGCCAACACTACCCAACTGCGGCCGCAGTAGCCCGAATAAATGATCGGACAATATCAATTTAAGGTTATGTAATTCTATGCGGATGCTATTAAGTCATTGATCCGATAGTTATTTATATTTGTTAATCCATCCATTTTTCCATAAACACACATTGTGT
This sequence comes from Ophion costatus, assembly GCA_951751655.1. Classification (NCBI taxonomy): domain Eukaryota; kingdom Metazoa; phylum Arthropoda; class Insecta; order Hymenoptera; family Ichneumonidae; genus Ophion; species Ophion costatus. The sequence continues at coordinate 12,175,837 of OX632365.1, read as the reverse complement.
ATTGTACAATATTTAGACGACACGAAAATTCAGAAATGTAACAAGTAGAACAAGTGACAACTCATCAATCAAAGGTTCCGGGTTCATAACCACCTTACGGTGGTAAAAATGTCTGATATAATTGAAATTTGAACCATTAATATATTTGCAGCGCAAATACTATAATTGGAATTAATGAACAACGAAGAAAGTTGTAGAAGGCCGCAATCATGTAAATCATGGGCAAAAGAGGTTTTTCACACATTTAAAAAGACATTTAAAGTTTATTTCAAGGGGAGTTTAAATATATTTCAAGTATATCTTAAATGCACTTTGAATATATTTCAATAATATATGAAATGTAATATGAACATATTTCAAGTATATTCTAAACGGAGTATGAATAATTTTGTATACCCCCGGGAAAAATGGTCATATCTGAGCAGATATGCTCATGTAGGTGTTTATCTGCAACATAAATGAATCTTATCTGATCATGCATGGTCAAAGATGAACATATATGTATTTTTATGCGCTTAGGGGTAGCTCTATATCTGGTCAGATATGATCGCGCATAAGCAAATATGTGCAGATATGAATTTATAGCTGAACATATCTGCCCATGTGTGGTCATGTCTAACCAGATATAGTACAATTCACGACGATATACGAGCTCACACATGATCAGACTTGAATATGTGCGCGCATGCATGAGCATATCCAGCCAGGTATGGATGAATACGCAACCAAACCGAACTCGTACATGATCAGGTCTGAAAATATTTGCCCATGTACGATTGTATCTGCCCAGATATGGAATTATACTCCAATTCATCCAAGCTCTATATGCTCATCGCTGAACATGCTTGCCCGCGTGTGATCAGATCTACTCAAATATGAATCAATGCATATCTATATATAAAAGTGTTATTATGATTGTGTGTCTTATTAACACATACACAGATGCGCGCATACGCACACATAGTCACACGTTATTGGCCTATTAGAGAACTCCCATTTGATCCGTGTATAACACTGTACATGACTTATAAAATATCATCGGTTTGCAAATAGGATATCATATGTATGCCGAGGTTAAATGTCGTAAGTGTACGGCAAGGAAATAGACATATGACATACCACATATACTCATATCTGCTATTAATATAAGCATGTTCACCCGGATATGGGTATATCTGTTCTGATATGACCAATGACGCTTCGAAACCGATCAATTTTTGCATATTATAGGCAGATTTGATATTGTCAGGTCTGACATTATATGGTCTGATATCGTCAAATCTAATCATATATGCTCTGATATTGCCATTTTTCTTGCATCATTAGACAAGATCCAGACATGATCAATCATATCTGGATCATATTGAGACAAGAAATTTTATTTTCTTCTTTCCTACACTTACCGTGGCCTGGGTCCTTCGGCTGGTAGGGCTCTGGGTGATTAATACGTTTATTACCACATAAAGTTGGGCGCCAGCTAGCTTTTTGTGAGGCTAACTACTCGTTTCGATTGACGTTAATTTTGCAAAATCAAAATTCAGGAGCAAGACTCTTCTTTACAGGGAGGGAATCGTTGGAGGACCCGTGAGATCCTGAATCCGAGTTAAATGCGTAGCAGGAATAATTTGAAAGGACTCACTTGATGTGTTTCGTAATTTTACTTCCTTTAGTTATCGGTAAAAATAGCGCTCCCTTGTAGTCCTTCGTCGATGGACAGCTTTCGATTTACATAGTTTGTTACACTTAGGGGTGTGCGGGTACCCGATTGACTCGGGTACCCGATGTTCGGGTCGGGTCGGGTACCCGACGGGCTTCGTTTTTGCATTACCCGCCTATATCGGGTACCCGAATTTTTCGGGTAGCCCGAATTTTTCGGGCTACCCGAAAAATTCGGGCTGTTCGAAAAATTCGGGCTACCCGAAAAATTCGGGCTACCCGAAAAATTCGGGCTACCCGAAAAGTTCGGGTACCCGATCCGAATCATAGTCTAATTACCCGACCCGACCCGACCCGACCAATTCTGCTACCCGCACACCCCTAGTTACACTCAATTCGCCGAAAATTTTGCCACTCGGGGGTCGCAACGCTTGCAACATTCGACGTAATAAATTGAACAAAACACACAATAATTAAATTGGACAAATAAGACAAACGTGGACTAAAACGTCCATCCTCAACCACACAGGAACAGGGAGTGTCATCCCTTCGCGATGCGTTAATTATTTTAGGATTATCTCCCTCTTTTCCGGGATCCATCTAATTTGCTATCGACTATTGGTTCGCGCGTATCGACCCACGATTTCCACCTCCTTGGATATTGGTCGCTTTTCATACTCCTTAAGCAAGTTCGCGTTCGATGGTCGATACACATATCAACGGGCGATATGGCGGGGGAGAAATCGCGGCACCACGTCGAGGGTACCGAAATTATATGATTCTGAATTTTCTGTCTTACTCTCCTCCCCCGAACCTTGACGTGGGGACGAGAGTGGTTAGTATCCGACGAAGAATAATTTCGCTCTACTGCGCTCCATCCCAAAATTCCTGCTTCAGCACATGGCCTCAAACCATGAGGGGGGCTGGAAAAATAGCTCAGAATTCTGCGATCTCACGATCAAGGATAATGAGGAATAACACGAGGCCATCAGGACTAATAACGTTAGTAACATACTTCAAAAAGGAACAAGGATGGACATCGGACAAGGACAACAAGGATGAAAAGAAACATTGGCGACCCTTAGTCGGTCTTTTGATAATTAGTACTACGAAATCTTGATCTTAATGATACTTAGTAATACTTAATTCTACTTAATGATACTGGCGTAATATTCTCTAATTCGTTTTAGTGGAGTGTCTCCGCGTATCGTAATACGTGTCGGAATGATTTGGCGAACGTCTTAGATCGGTGCTGAGTTATGGGAGGGGTTGTCGAATCGTCGATCGGTACTTGTGCTTCCCTGCCGTGCAATTTCCGGTTTCTCCTTGACGACTTCATCGAGAGTTTTCCGAGCCAGTGGTTGGTACGGGGCTCGAACAGCTTGCTCCATTTCCCTCGAACCTCTCCACTTTACGTCTTTTCGGCTTCGAAATCCATAAACTGATCGCGGCAGCTAAAAGAGAGAGAGCCGCTCCAATTGCATCTAAACTCCCACGGTAACTGTGTCCTTTTCATGACAGCGGTCGCCGTGGCTGCTCGGACTAATTCGCAACCGGACGGGCTCGGCTGACCGCAATGATCCGTCTCGATAGTCTGATACGTAAGCGTGGTGCACTGGTCGACACGTTCCAATTGTCCGTTCTTTTATAACGCTTGACAACTTGTGCGAAGGTGCCTCGCCTGAGAGACTCGAGGTCCTTACATTGATTGGTCAATGAAATATCTAAAGGACCTCGCGTTGGACCAATTGATAATTGCCAATTCTCCATGGATTGCTGCCATCCCTGCTGTTGATGTTGGGACTGCTAATGCTGGATGTTGTGCTGAGAGAGTATTCTCGCTAACTTGGAAGCGCCGTGGAATAAACCGCGAGTTCCTCACCATTACTCTCTCTTGACTAAGTTTTCTGCTCTTGACCGCAGCGTTGATACGTGTCTAAAAGCTTGATGGGCGAGGCTCGCACCAGTGTCTGCAACCGGGGCAATTTACAGTCCATTGTTGTTCAGCGTAGTAAAGCGTGACCAATCGTTGAATTTGATTAGTCAGCTAATTATGGCAGCCAGGGTTACAGCGCTATGGTTGTCATCGGCACGAAATTGGCAACGTAGAACGTCAGCGTCGGTGGTTGCGGTGTCTCTGGTCACTGATGGTGGGCCGGACTTGCCGCAACGTCGCCGGCTCTTGACAGACTTCCAGCATCTTCTTCAACGCCTTGACGTGGTTACCAGGAGCGCACTCATGAGCTGAGCGAGCACGATGAAGGCATGATGCTATGCTTCACCAGGTGTTATACGGCGCTCTGCCTGGCCTATAGCGAGCACCCTCTTAAGGAGATCGATGAGTTTTCTTCTATCGGCTCCCTCAGCGAGATGCCCATCCACCCTCAAGGTTCGTCGGTACGTTCACCCCTCACCACATACCCTCGATTTAGAGCTCCTCCTCGAATAGCTCCTTAAGGTTGCGATCTTCAGTAAGCCTCGATGGTGTCGACATAACATAACGGTAAAGGCGAGTAAAAATTTCGTGAGCTTCGACGTGGTATTTTCAAGTCCGTTATGTAGAATTTTCTGACGATTTTGTCGGATTTATCGGATAGTTCGACAATCATTGGTCCTATTATTCGCTTCATTACCGCGGGACCAACATATTTGTGGCCTAATTTTGCTGCGTAACCTTCGGCTTTATTGCTCAATTTTTTTATTCGGGTAGTAAACTTCCGTACCGATTTTTAATTCGTTCGCTTCACTAGGTCTTTTCAAATTCATCCTGGCAAGACGTTTATCTCGTTGAAGCTGTATTTCGCCTTCGACCTCGTGTCTTAGTTCATCTAACCTGGCTATCCTCTTCACCCATTCCTCTACTAAGGGATTAGTTTTTTGCGTTTGTCCATCAGCAACACTCTCCCGCGATTTAATTTCGGCCTCGCGAGCAAAGTTTAGATAGAACGGCGAGACCCTACTACCCGCGTGTGACACCGTCTTATAGGCTAGCTGTAGTTTTGACAGGTTTTCATCCCATTCGTTATGATTATCCTTTAAAAACGCAGAAATCATAGGTTTAATTGTCCGGTTTACCCTCTCTACCGGGTTGGCTTGAGGATGAGCTAACGGAGTTGTTATATGCCTAATGTTTCTTGCTGTCAAAAGTGCCTGTACCTCCTTGTTAACGTATTCAGTGCCATTATCCGTAATAATAGGTTCGGGGATCGCCCCCATCGATCGAATATGGTCTCTAAGGTCTTGACTACCGTTTTCCCTAACTGGTTTCGCAGGGGGAAGAGTTCGATAAATTTTGTATACGTATCCTGAACAACGATGAGGTACACATTCCCCCTTTTCGATCGAACAAGCGGTCCGACCGTATCGATAGATAACTGTGCCCATGGCTTTAGCAGAGGCCTCGTCGAAAGCGGACCTTTCACGGGATTTTGATTGGGTTTAACTTTTACACAAACGTCGCACTCTTCTACGTACGCTTTTACGTCCTGTGACATACCGGGCCAGTAAAAATTCCGACGAATGCGGTCATAGGTATTATCTCGTCCTAAATGCCCTGCCTGAGGAGTCTCGTGATTTTCTTTCAGAATTGCGAGAACCTCGGCTGGTCGAATGACTTTTTTCCAGGGGTTTTCGTCGTCGATAAATAGCTTCCCAAAATCTGGTATATTATAGTACAGTTCGTCGTTAGGAATCCTCCACTCAGTGAACCTATCCGGATGGGTTTTAACTAAGTCGCGTTTTGTCTCGTACCAATTACCGTCGCGAATTGTTGACAATAGAGTTTCCCCGCACGCAGTTTCCTCAATAATTCGTTCCCAACCCATGGGGTCGACATCGATGTCAAACATACGTGAAAGTGCGTCGGCAGCCTCGTTCGTAGTGCCCTGTTTATACTCGACTTTCATTGGGTGTTGTAAGAGAAAAATCGCCCATCTTGCAAGACGGCCAACAGGATTTTTCAATCCGTACAACCACTGCAGTGCCTGGTGGTCGGTGATAACCGTGAAAGGCATTCCTTCAAGGTAACACCTTAATTTTCCTACTGCCCACACGACCGCCAGACATTCCTTTTCTGTCGTGGTGTAGTGGATCTCTGCCCCTCTAAATGGACGGCTCAGGACTTCCAAAAGATTTTCCCTGTTATCCTCAGGGTCCCGTTGTACGAGGATAGCGCCTAGACCAAAGTCGCTAGCGTCAGTGTACAAAATGAAATGTTGCCCAGGGATCGGCGTATACAATCTTGGGGCATTAACTAAAGCGAGTTTAACGTTGTCGAAAGATTGTTGCTCCACTTCAGTCCATTGCCATGGGACTTTTGGGCTCGTTAGTTTATTAAGAGGACCTTGAATTCGAGATATGTTTCGTAAATGGCGATGGTACCAATTAACGAGTCCGTTAAACTGACGAAGTTGGGTTCTATCCTTCGGCACGGGAAAATCAATGATTGGTTGTATCTTTTCGGGATTCAGTCGGATTCCTAACTCATCGACAATGTAACCGAGAAATTTCACCTTTTTACAGGCGAAACTACTTTTTTCCCGATTGACCTTTAACCTCGCGTCACGCAGTACTTCAAACAGTAATGAGAGGAGCGCTAGATGTTCGTCGAGGTTCTGGCTCAGAATTATCCAATCATCCAAATAAGCGAAGATCTGTTCTGACCAGTAATTCGGGAAACCTCTTTCGACGATCAGTTCTTTAACTCGTCGTTTGAGTCTGTCCATGAGAGTCTGAAAGGTCGAAGGAGCGCCGGTTAAGCCATAAGGCATTCTCGCCCATTCGAGAAGACCTTTTCCTTCGACAACAAAAGCGGTGTATTTCCGACTATCCGGGTGCATCAGAACTTGGTGGAATGCTTCATTCATATCGAGGGTTGAAATAATTTTCGCCTGGTGTAACTGCGACAGTATGGACTTCATATGCTGAAGGGGATATGCGGGCTTTATCGTTTGTCGATTAACTGGTCGATAGTCGACACAGAATCTAAGCCCCCCGTTCGCCTTGGGGGCGACTACGGGCGAACAATACCAATCGCTCTTACTCCATTGGATATATCCCTTCTCAAGTAATCTCTCGACTTCTTTGTTGATAAAATCGCGAATAGCCTGACTACGTGGGTTTGGTTTCCGCCGCTGCGGTATATGGTCGTTTAGTTCGATAACGTGTTCAATTAAATCAGTAGCGCCGGTTGACTCGCTGTCCAGTTTTTCAAATTCGGCGTCAAGGAACTGACGAATCTTCTCCGTTTCCTCTACCGTCAAAGCTCCTAACTCCGTACGGGGGACGTTACGTCGAACTATGGGATAAGAATTCTTACTCCCATCGAGTGTCCATGTACCCGATACCGAATCTACTATGACCCTAAAGGATAGCCAGAAATCCATTCCTAATATGACCGAATTTGACAAAGTCGGGAGAATGCTAAGCCACTGCAATCCATATATATCGCCGACATCGATCACAAAACATGTACCTCCTATTGTATTAACGATCGACCTGTCACCCAGACGAACACCGTATTTTGACGTCGAATCTTCTGATAGTTTTTTAACTTGGCAATGTTTTACACGGTCGTAGATGATTTGGCTTAAATAGGATCTTTCGCTTCCACTGTCTAAAATGCCAGAAATATTTTCACCGAAAATCGAAATCTCTACCGGTATTCGTGTAATTTGCCTTGGTTCTACGAGGTGGTTATTTGTTCTAAAAATTCGTCGATTTGTTAATGCATGTGTCGAGTATGGTGGCAGATGAGACGGCAACCAACTTTTCAGTTTTTCAACGTCTAAGTCGGTATTTCAGTCGATCGCATCGTTGTGCTCTTCGCCGGATGTTAAAGTCGTCAATTGAGTAACCTGCTAGCAATGCTCGATGGCGAGACACATTTCCGACTTATCAAATTCATCCTCAGATAACTCAGAGTCACTCGATGGATCATGCATTAATATCAACTTTGAGGGCAATCCCGGCTGTTCGGATTTCTCGCGACCGATTTGCGTTGCGTCACCAATACTGAGCCGATTGTCGCCCCTATCTAGAACCTTTTCTTGTTCAATTTTTAGACTGTTCTCATCGTCTACCTGATTCGCCTCTGGTACGCCCTTTATGGTGGTAGTCTGGGGTGCAACTACTACCGAGCATTGTCGTTTCCCGAACGTTTCGGACAATCTTTGTTCACGTGACCTATACTCTGACAGACATACCACCTGCCGATCGGCAGTACAAAAGCGGCTGGTATGGCCTGTCCCGCCACAGTTGTAACAAAATGTTTTGCTAAAGTCCCGAACAAATCGCGGTTGATTAGATGTCGATTTTCCGTCATCATTATCCGGTGAAGTTTTACGTTCTTCTTGGAAACGAGCGAGGTTTTTGTCTAATATTTGTTTCGTAAGGCTTTTAGAATTGGTCGAATCGTTACCTTTCTTATTTACGCGGGCTGGTGTTCGAATCGCGTTGAAATCTGTCGGTTCATCACTGTCTACGTCCGTCGAAGACAAGTTCTCGTATTCCTTGCTAGTTGACTCTTGCAAAACATTTAATTCGGTTCGTTTGACTTTTTCTCGCGATTCCTTCCACGCGCCGGCGGATCGCTGATAGAGGTAGCTCCTTTCATGTATATAATGCAGAAATCGTTCATAACCATCGATACGTAAATTCAAGATTTCCAAGGTTAATCTCGGATTAAACTTAACAAGGATTTATTTGAGTTGATCTTGGAAAAGAGGGGGATGTCGCATCCGTTCGAAGATTACTCGCGCGCGACACGCGAATTCAGCGAGTGTTTCCCCTTTTTCTAGTTTTAAGTCGCGAACTTCCAGTAAAAAAACGCCTTCGTCCTTCCTAACACCCCACTGAAATCGAAACGCTCGTTTGAAATCTTTCCACGACCTCCAAAGATGTTTGTTCAGGAGGTACCACGCCCTATACGGTCCTTCGAAAATGTTCGAAAGACATGGAACAAAGAGATTTTTATCGATCCCGCTTATCGTCAATTGGTCCTCGAGAATTAGTAGGAATTGTTCCGGATCACGTTCGGTTTTCGGGAAAACAATTTTCCAATTGTTGACGATCCTTCCAATTTTTATAACATAATCTTGCACTTGATTATGGTTTAAGGCCAGAGAATGATGCGCCCTCGAACCAGTGCGTAAAGATGACGAAGCTCCACGATTTGTTGTTCTCTCGCGACGTTGTTCATTTTCATAGCCACTATTTTCGTTACCGCTCGACTCACTACTACGCCATGACAAGACTCCTCTTCTAGATGAGGAAAATCGTCGTTCGCGTCGAGGCGTATGAGTCGAAATCATGTTTTCAGCGTAGTCGGGTTCACTGCTGATCCGCAAGAATTGGTGATATTTGTTAGCCGTTAGATAACGTTCTCCCGTCACGACCTCACCTTCGGGAGTCGAACGAGAAGCTGTTAGTCTAACGAGATCATTCGAAAATCGACTATTTGGTCGAATCGGTCTTCCTTCCATTGGATCAGCGAGGACAACCGATTGGACGTCCCGTCTAGTTTGGTTGGAAATGTTTTCCACATTCCCACTAGACAACAGGAAGTCTCGAAAATTATTTCGAGTATCGTTTTGCGAAAATTGTACACGATTCGTACTGTTACGTCGGCTCGCGTTACTTTGTTCTTCCGTGCTATTAAAATTCGTCGCGTTAATTACAGGTTCAGCGACTCCAGTACCTTCCCCGGGATATTGAATAAAAGCCCTCGAGGGATTCAAGAATCTTTCTCGGTTATGTCCGTCGGATTCACTTCGCAACAACGGCAACCTATCTCCCGTGTTACTTATTCTATCGTCGATGGCTGTCGCGCCTTCCGATAAATCCTGATTTCCCACGACAGTTCTATCGTCACACCCAACCGACGTGGATCTTGAATACTCTCTATTATCCCTTCTTTCCTCGATACCGACAGACGTGGCTCTCGGCAAACTATTATTCTGATTCACGATATTCGCGGATGTGATATTTGATACCTCATTATCGCAAATATTCTCTAAAATTCCTGACCCCTGTCCTGATCGCACGACTCCCCCCCCAGACGTGAGGTTACATCGCGACGGGATTTCCGGACCCGATTTGTTTAATTTCAAATTTTCCAATAATTCATTCAGTTTCCCCTCGAGGTGGCTTACTTGGCTTATTTTCGTTTCAAATTCTTCTAATTTCTTCATGACCGTATTTTCAAACAAGACGTTTTGAAATTTATCAACTCCGGGTGTGGGGGTAATTCCTCGCGAACCCCTGCCCCTTCCCACCGATGAATTTCCCCGAGGGACGATGGTAACAATTGTTGAGGTTCGATTTGGCACGGTTGCTCATTCCGTATCTTGGGTAGAAGGGTATGCCGATTGTCTCCCCCCTCCCTCGGATGTACACAAAGGAGCTTTGTTAATTGACATCGCAGAGTCACACGTACTCGGCGTATCGTTCTTAGTTTGCTTTTTCTTTTTTTCAGCCCGCGTTTCTCTTCTTGGGGGTGAAAAGAACATTACTCTATTACTCATACACTATTTCAAGTTCTTTTCGATTCTGGGAAAAGACTCACAAATAATAATCCCCGAAGAACTAAATTTTAATGTTTAAACGAATAATCAGCTTTAAATTTTATATAAGTAATTTTATTCAAATTAACTTTGCAAATAATGAATGAATCTCCACGGTCGAAGGGGAATTATAATTGATCATTTAGTTAACATTTCACAAATAACAATGACAATTTGCATGATTCGTAAATTGATTGGCGGAAATTTTAACAATGTTCAAAATTGATGTATTCCCCCCCCCCCCTTTTTCAATTTTTGCCAGGAATGAATCGAACTACTCAAGTTTAATTATCGAGTTTTGAAGAAGCTGAAATAATGATACGTAATAATGGACGTCGTACCGATGATTGTCGAAATTCTCCCTACAATGGGTTTTCATACATTTCGATAAATTCACATATATAGAAGCACAAGAGATAATTTCGATACGCAATATAAGTTGGCATTGGACGATAGAAACGCGGAACAATAGACAGTATAAGCGCGCAGAACGTGTTTTATTAGATGATAGGAAATTTTCGATAGATATCGATAATGTTACAAAAACGGTGGTCGTATTTCGCTGTGAAATATTCCAAAAATAAAGTCGAAGACAGTTTAAATAATATTCAAAATTATATAAAGGCTTTGAAATTTCCAAATAGAGGTTTCTGACGAGTTCTTGCTTTTCAATGTGACCGAAGGATTAACTATTGTACAGTTCGAATTCGTCGAGTGTGTGACTCATTCTAAATGATAGCCCACAAGAAATATTCTCGAACGCTCGACGCCACTTTTTCTTCTCACAACTTTCGTTCACTATTATTCCTTTCTTCGACTTGACGCGGGAGAATTATTCCGTTTTAATAAATTAACGATTAATCAATTTTTCAATTAGTACATTTTGAATTAATACAAATATTGGTTAATAACAATTGTTTTTTTTTCTTTTACAATAAATTACACATAATAATTAATTTATATAATCGGTAAAAATTCGTGAAAATAATTTATCGCATTTAAAATTATTAGGTAATATTCTCTATGCAAAGTATTCCCAGTTTTACGCAAAATAAATTAACATTAAACACGAAACACTCAGGACGCTTCGAGGATCATGATTATTTTAAATTTTGTACGACGTTTCGAAGGGATAGAAAATATGATCGGACATAGAGATTTCTTGGCATATTGTTTGATTTCGCAAATAGATTAACGTGGATTCCACTCAATTACTTTATAAATAATTTTCCAACGGGCCCCACGTTGGGCGCCAAATGAGACAGGAAATTTTATTTTCTTCTTTCCTACACCTACCGCGGCCTGGGTCCTTCGGCTGGTAGGGCTCTGGGTGATTAATACGTTTATTACTACATGAAGTTGGGCGCCAGCTAGCTTTTTGTGAGGCTAACTACTCGTTTCGATTGACGTTAATTTTGCAAAATCAAAATTCATGAGCAAGACTCTTCTTTACAGGAAGGGAATCGTTGGAGGACCCGTGAGATCCGAATCCGAGTTAAATGCGAAGCAGGAATAATTTGAAAGGACTCACTTGATGTGTTTCGTAATTTTACTTCCTTTAGTTCTTGGTAAAAATAGCGCTCCCTTGTAGTCCTTCGTCGACGGACAGCTTTCGATTTACATAGTTTGTTACACTCAATTCGCCGAAAATGTTGCCATTCGGGGGTCGCAACGCTTGCAACATTCGACGTAATAAATTGAACAAAACACACAATAATTAAATTGGACAAATAAGACAAACGTGGACTAAGACGTCCATCCTCAACCACACAGGAACAGGGAGTGTCGTCCCTTGGCGATGCGTTAATTATTTTAGCATTATCTCCCTCTTTTCCGGGATCCATCTAATTTGCTGTCGACTATTGGTTCGCGCGTATCGACCCACGATTTCCACCTCCTTGGATATTGGTCGCTTTTCATACTCCTTAAGCAAGTTCGCGTTCGATGGTCGATACACATATCAACGGGCGATATGGCGGGGGAGAAATCGCGGCACCACGTCGAGGGTACCGAAATTATATCATTCTGAATTTTCTGTCTCAATATATAATCCAGATATAATCAGATGTGATCTGATCTGATCATTTTTTCTCGGGTAGGCAGATTTGATATTGTCAGGTCTGACATCATATGGTCTGATATCGTCAAATCTAATCATGCATGCTCTGATATCGTCAAATCTAATCATGTATGCTCTAATATGGCCATTTTTCTTGCATGATTAGACAAGATCCAGATATGATCAATCATATCTGGATCATACATAATCCAGATATAAACAGACGTCATCTGATTTGATAATTTTTTCTCGGGATGATCATACATGCTCAGGTATAGGCATACATGATCTGTCATGACAGTACATGATCAGACTTTGCCAATTTTCTTGTCTGATCATATCTGATTCTACCGATATGATTCAGATACATTCAGATATGAACTTTTTTCCCGGGACATTTTAGGTGTATATTTAAAGTATATTTCAAATATAGTTCGAATAAATTAGTAATCTATTTCTAGTTATTTTGATGGTATCTTGAGTACATTGTAAGTATAGTTTCAATATAGTTTAAATATATGTGATCGCATATGCAACGCATATACTTTTTATACATTCTGAAGATCTATTTTTGTCCGAAAAATTTGATATCGTGAAAATATTTTTAATGCATTTTCCTTATATATTGCATATATCTAATATGTATCTAAAATGTATAATATATATCTGAAATATTTTTCACATCTATTTTTAATATATCGAAAAATATATTTTTACATATCTTTTTTTTCCGTGTGGGATATCCTTTCAATAATGTTATAGTGAGAGACCTCCAAATATTTCAGCCAGATCGATAAATGAGTTTTTGTGCTATAACATGAGCAGTTTTGAACAAGACGCCTAAAGGAATACCTTATAACGCCGCCATTTTGTTTTGTTCAAAGAATAAAAAATGTTAACACTGGAATTTTCCAATAAAATAATGTCAAAATTTTAAAATGACGCTATTATTTTATCACCTTTTAAATAGTTCATGAAAAATGCCTTATTTTCGAGCATCTCAAGAGCATCTTTCCTCCCTTAATTTGAAATGCTGGAGGGGAGGGGCGCCAATGTCAAGTTTTTGCCCCGGCTCGGAAAAATCGTAGATTCAGGACTAGACTCCAGATAGACGACTCGTGCTCAGAAAGGGAAGGACTGTAGGATGAAGAAATTGCAGCGGTTAATCGCAGTGAGGAATGGCCATAATCTGTGATGAGTGGAAGCAAAGAAAATCAAAGCGGCGATGATGACGGTCCGATAAATGATACGCCAGCACCACTCGAAGTCTTATTGGCGATGGACGCAATCTCTCGGTGGTACGACGGCCGATGGAAGGGTCCTGAAAACTTTAGAAGTCTATGCAAAATGCGCGATGATGCACTTACAAGTCCCTTAACATCCTTCAGGTGTCACCCTTCGATTTTGTTGAAATTTGGATATGTTATAAAGCACCGAAAAATAAGCGATACGTATTTTCTTTTATCGACGGAAAAACGGTTTTAAGGGGTGAAACCACCCCTCGAAAAAAGGCATCTAGGGTTAATATAGCAGCTTCTCACACAAGGAGTCCACCGATTTTGATGAAACAAAAACAAAAATTGTTCTAATCCGAAACAATGAAAAGCCACTATAGTGGCATTGCAAAAAAAAATTAAGGGGTGAACCACCCCTATATTTGTTTTTTTTAACTCCACACGGCGGAATATTACATGGAAATCAACAAAATGGGGTTTATTTTAAAAAGGGTAAAGAATTAAAGTTTACGTGTTTTTGCGCAATCGCCGATCCGCAAGCTTAAGGGGGTAAACCACCCCTTACATGAATTAAATCGGCGACGTCGTACTTTTCTTTTCTAAATATCCGCATTAATATAAAATACTCCTAAAACATGTAATTGAATATTTTCTCACGCTTAAACCTTATCGCCCTTCTCTTAAGGGTAAACTACCCCTGCGTAATTCCATTTCATTTGCGGTTTTAGCAAATTTTCAACCCGTATGCTTTGAAATTGTGATGAAACCCATCGGTAATATGCATTTTATGTTTGGGTATACATGTATATATGTGGATTGAATTTGGGAAGAGGTGTGTAGTGAGCTGGGGTGAAGGGGGGGAAGCACCCCTTAATCATAAGACTCATATTCGAAGTAAGACTCCCTCGACTCTGATTCGGAAGCATTCAGAAATACACATACATTTCTATTATAACTAGTTATATATTTTATCATGATACTTTAAAGAATAAATCTAACGGGGTTATGAGCGAAAAAAAAAAAATTCTGCTCGCCTCAAAATATCGATTCGTAAGATCATCGTTTGTTACCTTATGCGGATGTCTGCGTCTCATTTTAATGATATATCACGCTGACTAGAGCTATTTACACGTGCATATGGGAAGTGATAAGAGAAGTACAGATTGCTTATTGATTTTTTTCGTCGCCGAAATGGGTGGACTCCTTATGGCTATGGAGAACACGCTGTCGTTCACTTTGAAATTTTGAAATAATAAATTCTCCGGAACCGATAAGCCAATTGGGATGCAATATATTGTGTGCATTCAGGACGATGGCTCCGAGAGTCTCTTGGGTGTCATTTTGGAAAACAATGTCATCCTGGAGGAATCGCGGTATAAAAATTTTGACTATCTTTCTCGCCCTCATGTGTTACATGGTACGTCTTCTATTTCGCCTTAACGAAGAAGTTCTCTATAGGGGAAGTATATTCGCTTTTTTTTACTGTGTATGCAATTGTTTATAGTAAAATTTATTGTCACTGACGTTTTTATAATAGATGAACGGTCGGTTAATATAGTGATTGTTGCATATCTTTTTGGGTTATGATGTGAAATCATTTTGTTAATATTATTTGCAAGGAATTATTATACCCATACGTCAGCAAATGATTTTCTTATGACCTATCATCATATTCTTCTTGTGTGTACAATAATTACTAACAATCAAGGTTCATACGTCTTGCAATAATGGTATTCATAAAAAAATGCTTTAAACACAACGACTCTTTACACCACAAACATCTGATAATCGCTACATTATTACAATCAGGTATTTCACGATGGGTTTGCGATTCAGAAAATTCAAATGTTACAGGATTATCAAAGTGTTCCGGTTTTTTTCGATTCATAATTACTTTTGTACCACGAATATTTGAAAAGATTAGAATATCGCGGTGACGAAAGTTGATTGTGCAGGGCTTGCAGTTTAATTATATTATTCCTCAAGTGTAAATTTATCTCAAAGTCTAATAATATTACGCTGTCTGAAAAACGTCGGACGAAAATCTTCCATACTCTAAATCCAAATACATCCAGCGGTTCAATTTTTCCAGTTGTGCCTTTCGGAATAATCATTGGGATTACATTCTTGTTAAGTGGAGTCGCTTCATGAACGAATTTCGGGCAACGTCCGCCCCAAGAGTCTATCGAAAGTACGCTGTTACTCCCGACATTGGGGAAGAAAACCTTTTCCATCCACGTTTTAAAATGTTCTGTTAAAACGAAACACATTTCATATTTACAGAAATCTATGTTGATATCGAACACATTTTTTTATCAATCAGAAACGATGGTCTACACCTTATTATTTATGCGAATACATACCAGAAGTAAGCTTTCCCGATTTGGATGCCATCACAAAGACGTTTTCGGGTCGGAATAATTATTTTTCTACTCTCGGTCCAAATTCGCCTTTTATCTCCTTTAAAACAATGAAAAGTGGGCAGTAACTTCTCATCAGCGCTTATAGTAGGTTGGATTGTATAGCTGTGGGTCCTTGAAGAGACAGACTGTACAACGCAAGCAACTTTCTTCATTCCTTCCGTTGTTAGCGTGCGCCCCGAATGGATTTCCAGTTGAAAACCGCTTTGATCGGAATCGTACACGTTTTCCGCCCCATACTTTTCGATTAGTGGTACAACATCAGCTACTATTTTTTTTGCGTTTTTTCGTAGAAGTTCTTCTTCTTCCATCGTTTTGCGCCTTACAAATTTATTAATTTTCCTAGGTACAATACGGTGCTGTTTTCTGAAGTTCCATCGCCAATTATAAGAGGCTTTAAATCGTACATCTTCAAAGTTTATCTCCTTTTGAGCTTGAAGTGCCCACTTCTGAAGAACAATATCATGTACAATAACACCAAAATCTATAGGAGGTTTCATATTTTTCGAAGTATGTTCAGAAATTTGCACCAGCTTTTCTTTATAAGTGCCACCTTTATTTAACTGATGTGCCCAACGGTGCAATTGTCGCTTCGGCTGAACAGATTTGTATTTTTGACGGACGGTGTAACTACGCTATAATTTTTGGTCTTGCCAGATCTCCAGAAATACACAAATACACACAGAGTCCCAATTCGAATATATCAGTCTTATGATTAAGGGGTAGCCCCCCCCTTCACCCCAGCTCACTACACACCTCTTCCCAAATTCAATCCACATATATACATGTATATCCAAACATAAAATTGATATTACCGATAGGTTTCATAACAATTTCAAAGCATACCGGTTGAAAATTTGCTAAAACCGCAAATGAAATAGAATTACGCGGGGGTAGCTTAACATTAAGAGAAGGGCGATAAGGTTTAAGCGTGAGAAAATATTCAATTAAATGTTGTAGGAGTATTTTATATCAGTGCGGATATTTTTATAAGAAAAATACGACCTCGCCGATTTAATTCACGTAAGGGGTGGTTTACCCCCTTAAGCTTGCAGATCGGCGATTGCGCAATAACACGTAAACTTTAATTTTTCCCCTTCTTTAAAATAAACCCTATTTTGTTGATTCCCATGCAATATTTCGCCGTGTGGAGTGAAAAAAAGCAAATATAGGGGTGGTTCACCCCTTAATTTTTTTTGCAATGTCACTATAGTGGATTTTTCATTGCTTCGGATTAAAAGAATTTTCGTTTTTGTTTCATTACGATCGGTGGACTCCTTGTGTGTGAAACTGCTATATTACCCCTAGAGATGCCTTTTTTCGAGAGATGATTTCACCTCTTAAAACCGTTTTTCCGCCGATAAAAAAAAAATACGTATCGCTTACTTTTCGGTGCTTTATAACATATCCAAATTTCAACAAAATCGAACGGTGTCACCTGCGGGATGTTCCTTGTTAGTGCAGGCCTCGAAGATAATCCAAAATTTCATCAACCAAATCAATAAATGTTTTTTTTAATCGTTGAAATGCAGTCAATGCTTTAATAACAAAACTTAATGCACAGATGAGTTTAAATATTTGGAAAAACCCTGGAATTTTTATTGATTATTTTTATTCATTAGGGATCTACGGTGACAAATTAACTAAAGCACTTGCATAAATCGGCATATAAACAGTATATTTTATTTCAGTGAAGGCTACGACAAGAAAAGGTTAGGATGAAAGTGAGATTATAGCTATTAGCAGACGGTCACAGTGGGGTTTAGGGGAAGAACGCATCGGACAAACAAGTGGTCGCCTTTTCGCAAAATTGGCGGCCGCGCAAAATGAAGGGTGCCTCAAAAAGCCTGACATTTTTAATTGGGCGCCAATTTTTGTTTTGTGGCGAACATAGAGCACTAATCTTTGACAATTGGCATCAGGAAGTATTGAGGTTTAGTCATGGAGGAACGATCGAGGAACACATACAGGTTGAGAAAAGTCACTACGTAATGGCGAAAATTTTCCAGAGACGGTTCGAAAAGTCCGCAACCTGTCACACTGCGGGCAAAAAATGCAGTTAGGGGCCGTACACAAATTACGTAGAGCCATTACGGGGCGGGGGGGGGGGGGGGGGGTTTCGGACAGGCGTTGCCTTTCTGTCACATGGGAGGAGGGGGTCGGTTGAAATTGGGGAATTTGGCGTTACGTAATTTGTGGACGCCTCCATAGGGCTAAAATAGTTTAAAAAAATGGTATTCTAACCTAAAAATTATGAACGTTATCCAAAATCTTTTCCTACAATATTTTTAATTTGGGTCTGACAATTTTTTTGGTGAGAAAATTTGTTCGCAATTTTTAAAATATGTCGGCCATCCGAACCTCTCCATTTATAAATTTGTGCCAAAAAATATATATTTTTTTCTATTGTCTCTGCTACGGCGACCGCCCAGATAGGATTTTAAAGTCGCGCCTACGTTGGCGCAACGACGCTTGCCGGCGTTAGGACGTCGGCCCGACTCTGTTCGCCAACGTCGTTTTGGGGTCCAATAAACGTCCAAATGATAACGTCGGCCCGACGATCCTCCCAAACGTTGCGCCACAATATTTAATCGATGTTGGCCCTTCGTCGATTGCAACGTCGGCCCTAAGCCGATTGTTGCGTCGGCCCTGCGCTGACTGCGGTATCGACCCTACGTCGATCACCGCGTCGACCCTACATCCATTGCGGCATCGAACCTACGTCGTTTGCGCAATCGACCCTACGTCGTTTGCGACGATGGCACTACATTTACGAGAGGGTGTTTAAAGGAATAGCAGATTGACTATTTAAAAGAAAAAAGACATAGCATTAATAGAAATTTATTGTCAGTGATTGACGTATTGATGTCTAGCTTAGGTTATAAATATATTCAGTCTTGTAACTTCATAAATATATTCAGTCTTACAACTTCATAAATATATTCAGTCTTACAACTTCATAAATATATTCAGTCTTACAACGTTATTAATATATTCAGTCCTACAACGTTATAAACGCTAGAATGGTAACAAAAATGTGAAGAAGGCCCAAAGGAACTATCAATCGTGTCTGCTCCCGAAACCTACACGGAGAGAATTTTTAAGTATTTTTTACGGTGAAATGTCCGTAAAAATTACATTAAAAATTTGAAACCGGTGACAAATGTGCACATAGTCAAAAATTGACACTAGCTTTTAATATTTTGCTTTCATTCATGTAAAAATTTAAGCAAGTAGCATAATTTTTTACATTTCTTTCAGTAAAAATTTTGACACATTCTCGTGTAGAATTTTAACAATGGGCTGCCTCAAAACTTCCAAGTTTCTACAGTAAAAATAACCTGGACAAACTTGAAATTTCTAAAATCCCTAGCGAAAAATGAATTCCCTATGATTAAATAAATACTCTATATACTGTATTTCTGAACATTTGTGTTCTTGATTGCTACTTATTTTAGCATATCATCTTTCCGTACCATTGCAGACGTCCTTTATCGAAGTTTCTATTCAGGTTTCTTTGTTTTCTTGCGTACAACTGCGTAGAACACGTTAGACTGCCCGAGACCACGAGGCTTTCTTGGCCCATGTTTCGTACTATAATGCGCATGCGCGGCACCGCTGTTGCTAAGCAACGCGGGTCGGCGTCGTTCGTGCTCGTCATACTGCGTCATACATAAGCCCACTCTACAGCTTGCGTTCACGTATACGCACGCTCGCACACAGAGCTCACGCGTACGGTTAGGCGACCTAGCCCTAACTGATTTTACTATAAAGAACGTAAAATTCCGGTGGACGCACGGAAAATTTCGGCTTCCTTTTTTAAATTTTTATGGAAAACACGCAAATTTCTCAATGTTCCACTGAAAAATTTAATTTATATTAGCACTTTTTTAACTTATTGTCGTAATCTTTACGTTTCATGAAGTTTTACTATTAATTTCAGTAAAAATTCTGGAAAATATGTTAAATTTCTGTTACGCAAAAGTAAATTTTGATTCATTTTCATGAAAATTTATAATTTATTTCCTAAAAACCTGAAGAATTGCACATTTGTCACCGAGTGACTGTGATTTCACAGTAAAAATGACTTAAAAATTCTCTCCGTGTAGCTGTTAGAAGTTGATTGGTGGGCAGAAGCGTTAACTTCGTTTTCCTCTTTATGGAGACGACGAAACTTTTTTACGCGATTATACGAAGACCTATTTTTATCCGCCATTGGTTAAATTAATTCCACTGTGGAATATCCACACCGTTTAGGTTGCGCGCTACACAATACTGTTCAGGCAAGCTCAAAAGAAAATTCGAACGGTGGAGGTCGGGTACCAACGGTCTACTGGACTTCGTTTACGGTCAAGCATCGGTCGAGCTCTAGGTCTACAAAAAATAGTCACCTACACCCGTGCGACGATTACCGAGTGTCGGATTAAACGTGGTAGCCAACGTTGCGCGAAGTACTGATCGTAACGTCGGCGCGACGTTCGAACAACACTTTCGCCAACTCTAAGCCATAGTCGCGTCCCGATCGTCGGCTGTTTATTCGACGCCGTCTTACTGCCAAGGGTTGGCTGTATTCTGGGTCTGCACACATGGCCAACTACACCCGGGCGACGACTAGCCAGCGACGGATGAACCGTGGTGACCAGCGTTACGCCAACTATCAAGCGTACCGTCGGAGCGACGATCGAATAACGGTTTCGGCAACTCTGCGCCATAGTCGCCTTTCGATCGTCGACTGCCGAGCCATCGCCGCCTGATAGCCAACCATGGCTAGTACGTTTCGCCAACGCTGGCAAACGTCGGCCGTACTCGGAACGTCGTAGACCCGCACATGGGCGCTTCCGCTTATTGTAGCTTCCATGTACGGGGTACTTCCCCTTATTACATTCCCCACCATTTCTCCCACTCCACATCCCCAATCGATGCCCCCTTGCGGCCGCAGCCGACTTCCCCCTCTGTATGGCATTCACCATGACATTTTCTGCCATGGGTATAGGGAAACTGCGGAAACCTATAACGATTCAGCCGGTCCCGGGTTCGCTTCCCAGTCTCGGCGCTATAGTCGCGTTTCGTCGAGAAATAAATCGCAGGCTACAGTCATACACACATGACACACACCCGTACCGGTCCGTGACGCGACATCCGCGTAGAACTGGAGCTACGTCACGCCCGTATTTATTTTTCTACGAAACTACGAGACAGCGATTCGAACCCGCGACCTCCCGATATGCTGATTTCAGAAGCAAGCACGCTAATCACTAGACCCACACACCGAGTTACCAAAAAATATATTTCTTACCGTCCCCTTTGAACTCTAAAAGTTTTACAGTACTCAATGCTTGGTCGGAGCAGTATATTTCGAGATAATTTATGTGTAAGATCAAAATAGGATATGCGGTATATATATATTGTAACGTGGCAAAATTCGAGCCCGTTACTTTCAGCTCGCACCAGCACTCACAAGGCGATTCCTCGGGGCCGGCTTGTAAAAGTAGGATTATTTTTAATTATTTTATAAAAATAATTTCATATACCGTGCCTCGGGCTAGGGAGAGGGAGAGCTATCGACGATGGACAGCGAGGGAAGCATCGTTTCGTCGGCGATCCTCGGCATCGTATCGTTAACGGAGAGACGGCGCAGGAATTCTCCTGCGCGACGAAAATCATCTTCAAGGAGCCTCTACCACGAAGCCTATCGTAATTGGACGACCATCACATTCAGGAAAAAGAACACCGCTTTTTCCCAGCGTCGCCGCCTTTTAAGCTGCAGCTCTCAAATTATCTCAAGCTGTGGAGGAAGATCATCATCGTACGAGTAGAATCTCGAACTCGGGGATTGAGTACCGCCGCGAGACCGTATCACCGTCTCGCTCTCGCGCGTCGCTCAGCGCTACGACGTTGCGAGAGACAGTGGGAGAAACATTCAAATACCGAAAAGGGCCGAGCGTTCCCGAATTTCGGAAATCGTCACGATTAGGTAGGGGTGCCACTAAGGAGAGCGTGGAGATACGTTACTGGGGGCACTTCCCGTTGAGTTTTGGAGCGAGCCGGATCGTCGGTTGATATTTCTGATACCGCGCGGAGAAAATTTATGAGCCGAACACCTGGTTCGTCTGAAGGATACATCTTAAAACGTCGGTGAGCTTTTTCGTCCGAGGGACTAAATCAAGATCCGTGATTCACGTATTTTGTCCGTAGTTTCTAGAGTAATCATTCTTCGCGTTCAAGTTTCCGGAGCGAGAATAAAAATGATATTTTGTGCTTTGGGTTCGGCGGTTCCCGAGGAAACGTCGCCGTTTCTTCGAGGTCGGCGAAAACATTATTGTCGTGTGTAGAGCCGCGAGACGCACGTCTCTCACGAGCGACCGTAAGCCGTGGCCGCGATAATCTTTTTTCGAAAGTATTATCTTGAGTATTTTCCCAATTCCCGTGAACGCACCTTGGGGTTAAAGCCCACGGGAAGTTGCCTCTTGTTACCATCGCACGCGGAAGACTACCGTGCATGTGAGTGCGAGTGCGAGTATATCGGGGAAGAGACAACGTAAAGATTTGGTGTTATTTTATATTCGCTAGATCGACCGGTTTATGTTATAGTACCGGATTGTTTAACGGGAGTTTTGACCAATCTACTTTCCCCGGGAATTTATTTGTTATCGCGTGAGTGTGGGGGCTCAAGGCTCGCGATTGTGAGCTTTTCCGCGACGCGTTAGTGTGCGTGTGTGAATGTATGAGCGTGTGAGGGCCATAGCGAGATTCCGAGTGTGGGAAAAATTGTCGAATAAAATTATTGTTAAATTTCATTGGTTCCCGGGACGAGAGGTATCCTCCGAGATCTTCGGTTTTTCCTCTCTTACCTGAGTTTTATTATTTAAATAAAAGTAGTAGATTTTGGTTCCCGGATATCTCGAATTTTGAGTTGAACTTTATTTTTTTTGTTTTATTTCCTCCGGATACCGACATTGATTCACCCAGTCCCTCTCCGGTTTTCGAAAGCTGCAGTTAGCCTTCAGCTATTCAACCTCGTTGAATTTTCTCTGGCGCGGTATGCGCCTGGTGCCCATCCCGCAAGGGAAAATAAAAAGGGGAAAATTATTACGACATTTTGTGGCCCGAGGTTGAGGGTTCTTTGCGTGGGTAAATTCGGTGATAAGAACTCACGCTGTAACTCACATATATATATATATATAAATATATATATATATATATACAGGGTGAGGCACTAACTGTTGCCACCTTGAATATCTCTGTAATTATCGACGTCACAAAAAAATGTTTGAAACAAAAGTTGTACCGTACGAAAGGGGTCATCAAATGCGACCATTTTTTTTTATCTCAGTCGAGGCGCTGTCGCACAGTAAAGGTCACCTCCACTTTTTTAAATGGGACGGTACATTTTTTTTCAACTATCTTGTAGAGCATCGAAAACTGCATAAAAACATTTAGGGGTAAAATTCGTTCAAGGTCATTTCAGGGAGACTTTGTCCTTGGAGTGCCATATTTCAGGTGTTTACATTTTATTTTCTTTAAAGGAAACGAGTAAAGCTTTTTGATTGCGGTTATTTCTTGTTTTTATTCATGATATACAGAACGTTAAAAAATTTTTTTTTTTTTTTTAAAACCAAAATGACGGCCGTTGCCGCTCCGCGAAAACAGGTCCTCAAATCGCGGGAGGTAAACGGCTGACATCACTGCCCCCTCTTTGTCGATCCGAAACACAAATTCAAAGCATATTATCAATCTGTGACCCTTTGTTCATGGAATGACGGATGGGTTTTTCGCTCAGTACAAATTTTGGAAACCGACGGCAATTAAAAAAAAAATCGAATTTTCGATTTTTTTCGCATAAAAAGGTAAATAATAAATGCAAAAATGTATCTATCGAAAAAACGATTCGTCATTCTGTAAAGACATATTTTCTGAGTTTGCTCTCCAAATTTCAGGTCGATATGTTAATTACAGCGGTCAGGAGAATATCAGCCATTTTTAAAAACGTTTTCGAGAAAAACGCGTTTAAAGTTTTGTAATGTGTTTACACTAATGTGTTTATAATTACCGCTAATCGGCAATCCTGGTCCATAGAGGCATCCCTCCTCTTCTTCTAGCTGCTCATGTTGAGCCGCTAACATCTCCCGCTGCTCAATCAAGGACAAGGTCTCCGTTAAGATAAAAAAATGACATGAACTTTATTTTTATGTGAAATTACCTTTATTCACAGTAGATGTTCAAAGTGATTGCCCTTGGAATCAATGCAGTATTGCAATCTTCTCATCACGGATTGTGTAGAATTTCTTATGACTTCGGCACGTATCAAATCACAGGCTCGAAGAATTCTCTCACGCATATCATCCGGCGTAGTTGGACGTTCTTTATAAGCAAGATCTTTCAAGTATCCCCACAAGAAAAAGTCCAGAGGCGCCAAGTCTGGCGAGCGAGCCGGCCACGATACAGCTCCTCCGCGTCCAATCCAACGATTTGGAAATCTCTTTTGCAATTCATTTCTAGCTATCAGCGAAAAATGTGCCGGGCACCCATCGTGTTAATACCACATTCTGTTTCTTGTTTCTAAAGGTATTTCTTCCAATAACGGACCGAATATTTCTTGAAGGAATGTGGTGTACTTCCTACCATTAAGATTCCCTTCGATGAAATAAGGGCCTGTGATTCTATCTCCAATAATCCCGCACCATACATTAACCGACCACGGTCTTTGGTGTGCAACTTGCCGCAGCCAATGTGGCTTTTCAGTTGACCACAAATGCATGTTATGCAAGTTAATATTTCCATGAATCGTAAATGTTGGCTCATCAGTAAATAAAATCCGATTAATAAATGAGTGATCTCTCTGAATTTGGCGTTGAGCCCATCGGCAGAATAAAGGTAATTTCACATAAAAATCAATTTCATGTCACTTTTTTTATCTTAAATGACCTGGAACGACTTTGACCCCTAAATGTTTTTTATGCAGTTTTCGATGCTCTACGAGATAGTTGAAAAAAAATGTACCATCCCATTTAAAAAAGTGGAGGTGACCTTTACTGTGCGAGAGCGCCTCCACTGAGATAAAAAAAAAGGTCGCATTTGATGACCCCTTTTGTACGGTACAACTTTTGTTTCAAACATTTTTTTGTGACGTCGATAATTACAGAGATATTCAAGGTGGCAACAGTTAGTGCCTCACCCTGTATATGAGGCGTTCCATACCATTTCGAACGGTCAAAAAGTTGTCCACTCTCAAAAAAATTGAAATTTTGTCAAATTATTTAATTACATGAAAAAAAGAGTGTAATTTTTTTCAAAATTTTTGGATCACATTTTCTCGAGTTTTTCAAAATTTCAAAATTTTCAAAATACCGTTATATCTCGAGAGCATTTGATTTAACAGAAAAATGTGTGAGACAAAAAAGTTGCAATTTTACATGAACTTTGCGAAAAAAGTTTGTTTTGAATTTTTCGAATTTAAAAAATGCCCATTTTCACCAAAATTATACAAAAATATTTTTTTCCGGTCGGTATGTCACTTTTGATTGATCTCAAAAAATTCCAGAAAATACTCTGAAGTGTGAACAGTAACACCTATTTTTTCAGAGTGGCTCCATTCGTTGTCCCAAAGCTGTGCTTTGTTTTATTATTATAAGATATTTTTTTTAGACAAATCAATTATTATTAAAAATTATTCTCTCCCAAATTTTTCTCACATTTTTCAGGTAATAAACATGTATAACAGTAATAATTTTTTTGAGCTTAATCATAGTTTGTCAGTTGGGCTTCTGATTGTTGAGTCGCCAAGCCATTTTCACGATCAGCTGATAATGGAGGTTCTCGAGTCGTCGACGTTGACGCTCCACCAGTTTGATGTAGAACAAAATCTGCTGATTGGATCGCTGATCTACGCACACCACACAAATAATTGTCCGCGCTTAGCGATAGTATTTTATGTAGAGCACTGGCCGATTGGCGTCGTAGTGATTTTTTTTTACGTGTCCGGGTGCTTTTCCAGTGGGTCGCAGCACCGATTGAATTGCGTCGACATATTATTCGTTGATGCCATCATCAAAATAATTACTCAAGAATTAGTTTGTAACAAGGCACTCGAGAAACCACGAAGAAAATTCAAAGGAAGCATATGACTTCTCTGCTTGGCTCACACCGTGCAACCTAGTGTAAAACAATCAAAACACACTGAGAACTCCGATAGTATTTTGGCATAGAGGGGGAATGTTGACAAACTGAAGAATGTAGAAGGCATTTGACGGTGCACATTACTTTGTATGACAATGTCTACATTGGGCGGTCAACGATACTTTGTATCACATTTTCCATATTGCACGACGACGTTACTCTGTATCACAATTTTCATGTTGGACGACGAACGTTACTTTGTATGGCAAGGATGACGTTGGATGACGAACGTTACTTTGTATGGCAATTTGTATACCTTACCGATAATTTATGATTAAGCTCAAAAAAATTATTACTGTTATGGATGTTTATTACCCGAAAAATGTGAGAAAAATTTGGGAGAGAATAATTTTTAATAATAATTCATTTGTCTAAAAAAATATATCATAATAATAAAACAAAGCATAGCTTTAGAACAACGAATCGAGCCACTGTGAAAAAAGATAGGTGTTACTGTACACACTTCAGAGTATTTTCTGGAATTTTTTGAGACAAACCAAAAGTGACATACCGACTGAAAAAAAATATTTCTGTATAATTTTTGTGAAAATGGGCATTTTTTGAACTCGAAAAATTCAAAACAAATTTTTTTCACAAAGTTCATGTAAAATTGCAACTTTTTTGTCTCAAACATTTTTCTGTTGAATCAAATGCTCACGCGATATAACGGTATTTTGAAAATTGGGAAATTTTGAAAAACTCGAGAGAATGCGATTGAAAAATTTTGAAAAAATTTACACTGTTTTTTTTCATATAATTAAATAATTTGACAGAGTTTCAATTTTTTTGGGAGTGGACAACTTTTTGACCGTTCGAAATGGTATAGAACGCCTCATATATGTGTGTGTGTGTGTGCGTGTGTGTGTGTGTGTGTGCGTGCGTGCTTGAGTGTGTGTCTAGAACCCTGGCATAGAACAGTGTATCTTTCCCTTCGCATGGTTACCGCGTGGTGTCGCTGCCAGCGAACGTGGGGCGCGTGTCACGCCGCGAAATAAACGGCGCACGTCGCGTCGGTCGCGGCTCAGCAAAATCGGTGAGAGTTGACTTATGAAGACTAGATACCAGGAGACCAAACTCCCGTGCAAAGCCGCCGAAAGAAGAGTCCCCAAAAATGGCTCCAGCTTAGATGCCGCGGGCCCTATGTATGGTAGTATCATGGAGGCCTGCCTCTCTGATCGGACCCATGTTTGCATATATCTATACATGTGGTCCGGAGCTCCCCAGCGCCATCTATCGTGATACCGTTTTGGGGACGAGTTGAAAGGCCGAGTGTGGCCTCCTGTATCTAGTCTCCATGGTTGAATGTACCAGGGTTGGTACTGCTGTCCTACTAATCGCAAATCTATATCTAACAGACTCAGTTCTAGCTTTACATATGAGATATTCCAAGTGTTTTCGAATGGCCTAAAAGCCTGACCTTCAATCTGGTTCAAAACTGGTGATGTTTTTGTATCATATATTTTGAGTATGTGGCATTTTTTTCAGATTTTTATCGATTCTCTAACTCGGCTAACTCGGAGGTAAGATTTTACACGTGATAAAATTTCACATGATTGTATTGTAGTAATCTTTTCGTACGAAAAAAATGTCCTCTAAAAAAAAGATGGGTATTTTGATGAACTATATTGAGAATAAAATTCAAAATTTTCCAACTACTACAACACTAAAAAAAAGAAAAATCTTTCATCGTTAATTTTTTTAACCCCAATGACTAGGTTGATCCTGCCGAAATTTACACTGAATTTTTTTTAATAGTGTAAAACAACATGTGTAAGTTTCATTCTGGGCTGGGCTTGCGTTCAGTTATCGTCGTCTTAAATTTAATGGGGAATTTGTTTTTGTTGAATAACTCGGCGATTTGCATTTATTAAGTACAAATGGTAATGACTAAACTTGTAGGAAATCGAGTGCTTTACAACTTTGGTCATTACAGTTTTTTATCTACCATCGATATTTTTTAAATTAAACCTGAAAAACCGGCTATTGCATGATGCCGTTTATTTTCAACTTCAGGGCATAAGCGAACATGAATAAACTCGTCAATTTTTTGTACTTTTTTCATATCAATCTTAAGGGTGAAAAAGGGAACTTCTCAAAAATCAATGAAAGGATTTGTATGAAATGTATTCAGGTTTTCGAAGCTGCCCTTTAAATTCTTGTGCGATCATTGGTTGCTGAGATATAAAAAAATGACGTACAGAGACTAATAAAAAACGAAATTAAAGCTGAATAAACAAGCTAACTAACCTATCCATTGATTTAACTGAAAAAAAATCCCGAGCTCGTGGAACCTTGAAAAGAAACAAAAAAATTTGGACATTTTTTTTGCGCTATTTCTCATGATTGCGCGATAACCGAGCTCACAACAAATTTTTTTCCGACAGATCTCAAAACTAGAAACTTGGAGCTTCAAAGTGCTTTTTTCATCTCGATACGACCATTTTTCACACAAATACAGCGCTTAAAAAACACCTTCAAAAATGCAAGAAGCTTTCTGTTCCTTTATTTTTTGGACTAGTATATATGTATATATGGAGGGATTCAATGTGTGTACAGAAAAATTCCTTCAACGTTCAGCTCTGATTGAGGTACAGCTTCATTTGTGGACAATACACCGGTGCGTGCGTGGTCTTTGGTCCGCATTTCGAGCTCGACTGCTTAAACTGCTGAGATTACCGCGTCCCGGAGAAGCCTCCAATATTCTCGGAGCTCAATGATTCCAATTGTAATTATGATTCGATTTGTTTTGCGCTACCGTATTGATTGCTCGCCAAAGAAAGGTAAAATCGCAACAAAAAATATGTACAGCGAGAAGAAATAAATGCGAGTTATGTACACTGTTTACATTATCCCGGCAAAATTCGTAGTGGATTGAGTAGGGAAATTCTACTCTTGAAATGTTACAACGCGTTTCCTCTGCCCTGGTGGTGCTTGTAGATGGTTTCGGGCTCGTCATTGTCGTTTGTGGGATAGCCGATGGATCTCGTTGCTGGGACGTTTGGTCGTCTTGGACAAGATAAGCTGGCTTAAGTCGGTCGACTGATACTGTTACTAGCTTGTTTTTGTACAAAACCATATCGAATTTATCTGTCCTCCGGACCACCTCGAAAGGGCCTTCTTCATAAGCCGCAGCGAAAGAGGGTCCAATCTGACCTTTTCGGACGAAGACGTGTGACGTCCTCTCCAAGTCTTTAAATATGAAGATAGGGCGAGTTCCGTGTCGCGATGTGCTTTCTGGTGTCAATTCTCGGAAATGCCGCTGCAGGATGTTCACTAAGTGCGGCGCTTCTATGTTCCTTTTAGACGGTGCGAGGAACTCCCCAGGTAGACGGATTGTCTCTCCGTAGACTAGTTCGGCTGGTGTGGAATTTATGTCCGCTTTCCATGCCGCCCGGAGACCCAATAATACCGCTGGTAATGCATCGTACCACAATTCCTCATGGCATAGCAATGATTCTTTTAACTGCCGGTGCATCGTTTCGACAAGGCTTTCGACAGATGCTTAATTCCCAATACTCTTCCTAATGTTCGAAAAAAGACCGACTCAAACTGGCGGCCTTCGTCAGACGTGATTCTTAACGGTACCCCATAGCGAGCAATCCAATTTAGCAATAATGCTCGGGCTACCGTTTTCGAAGTAGCATCTTCTAGGGGGATCGCGTCCGGGAACCGTGTGAACCGGTCGACGATAGTCAGGCATGGGCGAAAATTCCGCGATACAGGCAGAGACAACAGGTCTATGTGGATGTGTTCAAACCTTTGGGTCAGTAGCTCGATATTTCCGACCGGAGAGACGCTGTGCCTCGAGATTGTATTCCTCTGGCATTCAACACACGATTTTGCCCAATCTTGGCAATCTTTATTCATCGACGGCCACACGGAACGTTCAGAAACTAACTTAGCGGAGCCTCGCCGTCCAGGATGTGCAAGGGAATGCAGAGAATTATAGACTTGCTTTCTGAATTGTTGTGAGACGAACGAACGGACTGAGTGTGACGAAACGTCACAAAACAGCGTGACGTCCGGGTCCTGATAACGTATCTTTTTCAGTTAGAGGCTTGCGTTATTTCGTTGCAGGAGCTGCTGGAGTTCCTGGTCATCCGCCTGTGCCTGTGTGAGATCGTGTATGGGCACACTTGGCGTTATGCCATCTACTCGTGACAATGTGTCGGCCACGACATTGGTAGAGCCGTAATCCGTAATAAGCCGTCATCCCCCAACCATCGAAAGAGTGTTGTCAGGTGTTCACAATGCTAAACTTCGTTTTCTGAAAGGGCGAGAATATCATCAATGTACGGGAACACGAACAAAAGATCTCGCGTTACTTCGTCGATGGAGCGCCGAAATGTCTGAGCTGCATTTCACAGGCCGAATGTCATAACCGGAAATTAAAATAATCCGAATGGCGTAATGATCGGTCTTTTCGACGTCTTCTGGCGCCACTGAAATGCTTTTACCAAATCTATCGTTGAGAACACTCGCTTCCCATGCAGGTTTGCCGTGAAATCCTTGAGGTAGCGAACGGGGTATCTGTCGGGTATCGCACGGTCATTTAACCGACGTTAGTCGCCGCATACCCGCCAGTCGTCATTATTCTTTGCGGCCAAATGCAATGGTGATGACCACGATCTCTTAGACCGGCGAGTAATACCAAGTTCAACCGTCTCATCGAAGGTAGTGCGGGCGATTTTGCGTTTGTTGGATGCCAGCCGTCGTAATTTACAGCACACTGGTAGCCCTTCTGTCGTATTAATGTAGTGGAGATTGGAGTGTTTTACCTTCTCAGGGACGCCGTTTGGTCTCGTGACCTCGGGATAGCCGGAGAGCAAACTCAGGTACGGTGAATCATCGCTATCCTGGAGTACTCTTAACGACGCGATCACGTCCATTTCCGCCATTCGTCCAGTGGTCGTCAATCCCGTTACTCCATGTACGACGCGTCGATTTTTTAGATCAATGAGAAGTCCAAAATGGCTAAGGATGTCCACTCCGATTATCGGGTGTGAGACATCTGCTACGACGAACCGCCAGCTCAGGTCTCTACGCAATCTGAGGTATAACGAAATCAGAGTGACGCCGAATGTGTTTATTGGCGTGTTATTCGCCACATACAGGTGATACCCTAGCGATGGGGATGCTCGTTTGCATCTTGGGTGCACCGAGACCTCTAAAGCCGTGTCGACTAAAAATTCAACGCCTGGAATGCTGTCCTTGAGAAACAGGCGGTTTGATGTGGAAAGAGAGTCCATCACCGCCCCTACCGACTCTCGGTTGAGTTCTCCTGGAACTTGCAACCAAGTAAACACTTCCAGGTGTCTTTGCCGAATCGGCAGTGATACCAGCACGTACCTGATTTGTGAAGCTTGTCCGTGCTACGCGGCCGACTCCTTGAACGACTATGGGATCGTATCCTTATGTCTGTGCGATTATTTTTCACTACAGACGCTAGCTGCGACACCTGTTTAGTCAACGCCGCGATTTATCCATATAAATCCGAAACAGCAGCAACGCTACTCGGTTTCAAGATTTTGCTCAAAGCGTCCGCGACTTTGCAGAGTTGGTCCATTGTGGCTTCTTTTTGAACTACCAACAAAGCCCGAATTTGGTCCGGCAAGTGTGACAGCCACTTTGCCTTGAGGACGTTGTCGTCGATGTCTGGCACGAGGCTCCGTAAGTGCCGAAGATGCTGCGACGGCTTTCGGTCGCCTAGACTCTCACCGTCCAGCAACTGTAGGAGTTTCACCGCTTTATACTTGGAGAAGCGGGAGATTAGGGTTGTTTTTACCTTCTGATATGGTAACTCCGTAGGCGAGCTAGTGAATCATGCCCTCGATCTCAGCTGCGGACCGCGTGTCAATCAACGGAACTGTAAAGTGAAACTTATCCAACTCTGTTACTATCTTCCGTTTTCGAAACTGGGATTCCAGTTGAGCAAACCATAGTGATGGTAGCTTGGCACTGAAAGAAGGTGCTTTAATATCGGAAACACCGAAATTTTGCATGCCGAACGGGTCGCTCAGAGCTGGCTTACAATCCTCGGTTATGAGTCCGATTGAAGGGGCCCCGCGGGGGTTGGGTAATCCCCTGCGAGGGGTCGACGCGCCATCCAATAGATGAACACTTGAATTGAACTTGAACCCAAACAAACTGTCTCTGTTTCGCCACTAACGCAGCACAACGTCCATTGGGTGCTCCGCTAGCTTATATCGGCGAAAACGGGCACAAAATTCATGTAATGATAAAAATTCACCTTCACTCAAATCGGTTGGTTCTCACACTTCGGAAGCAGTAACCGTCGACCCCTCAATAGGGATGCCGATGTGAGAATCGATTTTTACAAAAATCGATTCTTGTCCCACCAATAATCGATTTTCAAAATCGATTCTTTCGAACTAGTTGTTGTTTTATTCCATATGTCTTGCATTTGCTGTGACATGGCCCAATTTACATTTTGCGTTACAAGTTTTCGCTTTTTTTCCTTTCTTCTGCATACATTTTGCCTTACATAAACAAATAAATATATAATATAACAATAATCATAAGGCTAACTCCTATTGCGTTTCCTTATGGATACTCGGCCGTTTTGGCGTGCTTCCAGCTACTAGTTTAGAGTCTTTTAATTAACTAATTTCGCGTAGTCTTTAACCCGCTTCGTCGAGGTCCCTGAATGCCAGAGTATATTCCGCTACTTCCTTAACTATTTTCCCCTTTAACGTTGCTATCCACCATCCTCTTAGGTGTTCCCCCACTCTGTCCCCTCTCCCTTTGTCTACCCCTGCTACCCACTTATTGTTAATTTGGGTCCTCGCCTCTCCACACCTCCAAATGTGTTCCAGCGTCTCCTCTTCCGTTCCACATACTCTGCAATTCCAGTTGTAACCTTTCTTTCCTGATCTCTCCAGGTTTCCGCATCTCAACCTTTCCCATTCCTTTTTAATGACCCCCCTAATATCTTTTTCCTCCCAAAAATCCTCTCTTCCTAGTTTCTCTTTGATCCCCTTAAAGTAGCTGCAGAATGTGGCTCTACTAATGCCCCCCCATCCTTTTGTATGTCCTGGTCCCTTTTTATGTTTACTCCTTCCATTAACATACCCTTAATCGCCCTTTTATTCCCATTATTTCTTATTAAGTCCAGGACTCTCCCATCTCCAACTTCCTCCATCGCTGTTCTGAGCTCATTTCCCCATTTTGACGCATTCCCATTCAGGATGTTCCTGAGCTCTTCCCTTAAGCAAATTTTCGGCCATCTGTCTTCATTCATTTCCACAACTTTTAGCAGGTAGCTACTCGCCCTCCTTCTTGCTTCAACCTCGATACTTCTCTTGTCCGCTTCCATTTTCCAGAGATAGCTCGGTGTATTCTTTGCTAAGCCCAATGCCATTTTTACAAACCTCCCTTGCATTTTCTCCACCTCCTCCCTTCTCGTCCATCCCCACACTTCCACTCCATATAGCGCCCCTGCCTTTACCAGGGAGTCTATCATCTGTAATCTGTACTTCAGATCGTCCACTCTCGCTCGCTTCATCAACCCCCAGACCGCATTTGCTGCCTTCCTAGCCTTCGCTGTCACTATTTGCAGATGCCTTTTCATAGAGTTATTCGCCGAGAACCAGAATCCCAAGTATTTAAATTCCCTCACGACCTCCAGTGTTTTCCCCCTAAGCTTCCATTTTTCTCCCTTCTTCGGTCTTCCTCCCCTTTTAAAAATAATAACCTCAGTTTTCTCCGTGTTTACCTCCATTTTCATGCTCGCCTCAAATTTTTCCAGCCGATTCAACATATCCCTTAACGCTTCGGCATTGTCTGCTACCAGAGCGATGTCATCCGCATATTTGAGGGCGTAGAATTTTTTCCCTCCCATCACTGTTCCTCCTATACCATTCTTTTCCCATTCCTCATCGATGTCGTCTAGGACCAACCCGAAGAGGGTCGGGCTGAGAGGACATCCCTGTCTCACCCCCTTTTTTGTCTCGAATTTACCTGTTCTTCCATTACTTGTGATGACTTCGTTTGTAGTCACTTTGTAGATACCTCGTATCAACTTAAGCATCCTTCCGGTGACACCTTCCTCCCAGAGTTTCCCAAACATGATGTTCCTATCAATTTTATCAAATGCCGCTTTGAAATCGACGAACGCAACATACAGTTTCCCACCCTTCCTCCTAAGGCTATTATTTACTAGCGCGTTCAGTACGAAGACGTGATCCCGCGTAACCCTTTTTTCCCTAAAGCCAGCCTGACTCTCCCTTACGATCCTATTATCCTCTACCCATTTGTTTATTCTCCTAATCATTAGGCTTGTCAGAATTTTGTAGCCAACATTTAGTAGTGATATGCCCCTATAATTGGTTACATCCTCCTCGACCCCTGCCTTATGTATCGGAAAAATTCTCGCTACTTCCCACCCCCCTGGTAACTTTCCTTCCCTCCAGATTTCATTTAATATGTTCCTTAACTCTTCCTTTGCCTCTGTCGATAGGCCCCTTATCAATTCCCCTGTTATCCCATCTTCCCCTGCCGCCTTCCCTCTCTTCAATTTCCTCAGCACTTTCCATAGTTCCTCCCTACTGAATTCCCTGTTCCAGGGCCCATCCTCTCTACCTTCCTCTTCTACGAACTCGCATTCCCCGGGACCAGTGCCGGCCTGCGTTGGATCCCCTTCCCCCATAAGTTTTTTGAAGTGTGCCTCCCAATCTTCCTTTTTAATATTTTCCCCTGCGGCACATTTCCTCCCTCTGAACTTCTTTATTGCCCTCCACCAGTCAGTCATTGTTTTACTGCCCTGAATCTCCCCCCATCTTTCTTCTAACCGTTCCTTCTTTTTCCTTCCCTTTAGATCCTTCCACTTTTTCCTTTCTTCGTTAAGCTTCCTCTTCGTTTCCGGATTTCTTGTTTTAAGAAATTTTTTGAGTGCTCGTTGAACGTTCCTCTTTTGTTGCACCCCTTCTCGCCCTAGCCAGCTCCTGTCCCCACCCCGCGTATTCTTCTTTTTTACCATTCCCGTGGCCTCCGCTCCCTTCCAGGTCGCCTCCTTCAATTTCTCCCACCTCTGATTGGTCGAGTCCTTCCTAATGCCCCCCACTCTTACTTTGTCAACTTCTTTCACATAATCGTCAGATGCTTTATCCATCCAGGTTAACCTGTCTTCCCCTTTCTCCCCCTTTCCTTTTGGCGCTCCCCCTTTGTCTCTTTTCCGTATCACATTTGACCCTCTAATCGTGAACACAACCGGAAAATGGTCCGATTCAGCTCTTGGTATCACTTTCAGTTCTCTTACCAGGTCCTCTTCCTCATCTTCCACCCATATGACTAGGTCAAGAACCGATCCCGTCCCTACCCCCCCATACCCAAAAAAGGTGACCTCCCCCATCTCATCACCTCTCTTCCTCCCATTCAGGATCGTCAGGCCTAAACCTTCGCACAGCCTCAGCAAGCTTTTTCCCTCCGCATTCAGTACCTCATCTCTTGAATTCCTCTGCCACGACGGCCCGCCTGATTTCTCGCAGACTGTGATTCCCCCCTCCCGCCCTATTCTGGCATTCAGGTCTCCCGCGATGATGATGCCAGCTCCCTTCTCAATCCCCTCCTCAACCTTCGTCCTTAGCGGTCCCTCAAGGTTTTTTACCCCTACATTATTATATACCTCAATAATCGACGACCATTTCTTTTCCTCTTCTCGCCATATTTCCACTATTCCCTCATACTCCCATTCGACTACTTTACAAGACGTACTTATTTCTTTCCTTATGCCTATCAGGTGTCCGCCGCTAGCTCGACCTTTTCTTTTTTCCCTCTCGGCCTTTTTAAACCACCACACATACCCCCTCGCGGTTTTGTTCAGACATTTTCCACTCGGCATTTTCTCTAACCACGTTTCTTGTAGCATAATTACGTCATGCATTTCCAAAAGATTTCTTGCCTTCGCTATATTCCCTATTCCGCAGACATTCCAGGTTAGCAGCTTGTACGCACCGCGAGTATCACCAAACCCCCCTTCTACCTCGAAAAAAATTGTTTTCATCCACCAGACGCCCTTCCGGCTCTACCCAATACCACCATTCCCCATCCACGCACATCTTGCTGTACCCATCCCTAGCTTCCCTCCCCTCCCTTCTCTTTCTGCTCACCTCTCCCCTCAGCCAGTTTTTCACCTCCTTCTCTCTTATCGTTAAGTCGTCCTCTAAAAAAATCCTTGTACCCCCGAGCTCGCGCTTACGCTTCATTAGCTGGACTTTTTCGTCCATAGATTCCAAGACTAACACTGGCCCGCCCAACGTTTTAATCACCCGTCTTATTATCGGCTTTACCCCCAGCTTTTCCCATAGGAAATCGCCCACTTCCGTGGTGATTTCCCTCTCGCTTCCTTTTGCATTCATTCCCCATATCTTAACGTTTTTCTTCCTGGCCCTTCTTTCCAGACGGTCCTGCTCCCATTCTCCTCTTTCCATTGGTCGCGGCCGCTGTGTATGCCGCCGCACTCGATGGTCGTCAGCCAATGTCCTGACGTCACGCCACGCAACTGCGCGGCCGCGGCTCGAATTTTCGAACCCCCTCCTATCCGTCTTCCCTCCGTGATCTGCGCTCCTTCTGTTTCCGCCGGGCAGATTCCAGCACCTCTCGTCCTTTTCCATTTCCGATGGTCGGCTAGATCCCGCCGTCCTCCCCCTCTCTCCTCTTGCCACCTCCGTCCAATCGTGGTCAGCTGCATCAGGTATTTCTTTCTCTACCCACGCTTCGTTGTTGTTTTTGTCGTTTCCCAGGGTGAATGTTGCGACTTCCGGTCCAATCGGCTCCTCCTCCCTTGCAGCAACTTCGCGATCGCACACAGCCGTTCTTTCGTGCGCTTTCCTCTTCCAGAAATCTATCTCACTGGACAGGGCTTCCCTATCCTCCCTCCACACAATAGTATCTCTGTCGAGCTTGTACTTCCATGAATTTGCCTCTCCCAACAACTCCTTTATAATTCTGTCCATATCCTCGCAATGACAGGGCAGTGGTGACTTTTCCTTTTCAGCTTTTAACTCTTCTTTTATTTTGTCCAGACCGCTCTTTAACACTTTTTCTAGGATTCCCACAGTTTTTTCCAGTTTTTCCTCCCAATTCTCACCTTCTTCCTTACTCACATTGTCACAACCACTTCCCGAGTTAATCTCCTTGTGACATTCTACTGTGTCGACGTTGTTTCGCTCGTCGTATCCCTCCTCGTCTCGTTGTTCGTCCTCCGGTCCCTTCTCAAGACGTGTTGCGACGGTCTTCTCCTGCCTCTCTATTACCCCCTCTTTACATGGCATCCTCCTCAACTTCATGCTCTTTCCAAAAGCGGTTTTTTCCTGTACTTGTTCTTGCACGAAGTATCTATCAATGCTGTTTGTCTCTTTTGTCGTCCCTCCACCCGCCAGTTTCTTCGGCCTCCCCCTTCCCTTCTTGACGCTCCGCCTGTCGTCGTCGCGTTCTGTCTCAGCTGCCGCGTTTTCCAGAGCTGCCGCGGCGGCGCCTCCGTCGTTCGTTTCAAGCCGCCTGCCTTCATCTCCATCCTCATCGCCGGCTCGTGCCCCAGACCATGTGGGCGCGCCTTTATCGCAACACATCCGTTCCCGGTCCTCGCGGTCCTCAAAGCCGTGACCCGTCCCGTTCCGTCGTTCCTCCGCCATGACCCCTTTCCCTGCCACTGGCTTAACCTCCCCAGCACGCGATGATCCTTTATGTGCCCTAATGGATTCACTTCGTCCTCCTACACCTTCCCCACACTTTCACAGCTTCCTCCCTTAGCACTCTACCTCCCTACTACACTTTTTCGCGGCGCAAGAGCCTACTTCCAGTTAGATAACGCAGAATGGTGGCATACTACGCGGAGCCCTACCCTTCATCGCGAGAGCCCAACCGGAAGTCGATTCTTTCGAACTAATTAATTGTCCAAATTGATCATTCAAGTGCAAGATCGATGCCAAATTTTTATTATAAAACCGACTCACTATTCCCATCTGCGATAAAAATTGCGCCATTATACAAAAAAAACCGTGCGATGTATGTGCGATATATCGCAGTATAAGAAAAATAAAAAGTACTGCGTTTACGCTTCATTATAACATGTGATATTATGTATAATCAAGGATAAATCAAATTGACTAGTTTTATAAACCGTACTTCATTTATTTTACTTCCTACATAGTACTAAAACTATTCTAATGATCCAGAATAAGAAAAGAGCATGTCAAGTTTTTAGTGTTAAGCCCAAAGATCCAAGTATCAAAGACAATCAAAAAATGTCTATATTAACTAATAAATAAAAAAAGACTGTACTTACATTTATAAGCACTTACTGTATAAAAAACATAATACCCCGTTGATTACATTTATATGTGTATTTTTTGTAAACAAAATTTACTGTTTTGTTTTGAAAATCTTCTGAATCTCAAAAAATTAAAAAGAAAGCAATACTTTATAATAAAAAGATCTTTCAGTTAGGCATTTATTTTTGTTAGATATTAATAAATAAAAATGTTTATTCTTGACGTGGTGATTGTTATTTTTATACCTGAATCATAAAAGTACGTTTGATTTGAAGCTTCTTTCATTCTTTCTCAAGCTATGTTTTATCCTCTTTTTTTCTCGCTACGCAATACGAGTACGATTCGATCGAAACAATCCGGCATCCCTACCCCTCAATAATAATAACGATACTACCGCACATACTCTGTCCACCACGGCACTGTAAACGCTCGACAGAGCTAAAAGGAGAAGAGAGAAAAAAAGAAAGGTAAACTGATGTTCGTAGTGCAGCTCGCAAGGTTCTCGAAAATTCGGACAACGCGTACCCGTGCCGTTAGCACTGATTTGAAAAATTACGTTGAGACGCAAGATTTTTAACGGTTTAGAGATCGCCGGATTAAAAAAAATAAATAACGTCATGTAAGGTCGCCAGTGATGGGATTCAATGTGTGTAGAGAAAAAGTCTTTCAACGTCCAGCACTGATTGAGGTACAGCTTTATTTGTAGACAATACATAGGTGCGCGCGTCGTCTTGGGTCCGCGTTTCGAGCTCGACTGCGTAAACTGCTGAGATTATCGCATCTCGGAAAAGCCTCGAATATTCTCGGAGCTCCATCATTACAATTGTAATTATGATTCGATTTATTTCGCACTACCGTATTGATTGCTCGCCAAAGAGAGTATGTGGTTGCCGCCACATATATATCTTCGTTAAACGTTTGAAATTGCTTTCATTCTTTATTTTTGTATTTTGAAGATTTACTGGAAATGTGTGGATGTACTTTTAAAGTGCGATCAATTTAACACCCGATAAAAAAAGGTTTGAAGTTGACATTTTATAACGGCTTTTTTCCTTTACAGCGCCCGCTTTGGGCCCCCGTCCTCTACGTGTGAAAATCCCCGGTGGAAAACTACGGAAATAACATGTTGCATCTGTTTATTTTCTTCTACGTCGCGAAATGTAGTTTCGTGTCCGCAAAACTTCTTCACACGCGTCCGGCATTGTAGCACGCGAAATTCGTCGCGTTTTGTTTTTAAATGCGAGTCGATAAGCGACAGATAAGTCGCAACGATATAATTAGCTGAAGGAATGATAAGTACGAGTTTTTTTGGCGTGCTAAAAAAAGCGGCCATTATGATATTGAGTTTAGATGTTATTACGTTAAACACTTTGGCGAAATGATCCATTGTTTATTTAACAGGTGTTCTTTCGAACACTTGATAGTTATAAATAGTTGCCATGTGATATTTATCGAATAACGTGGAAAGCATGGCGTATTGTCAAATTAACCAGTTTTCTTATTTTGTCTCCGAAACGAATTATTTTATAGTTGTCGCTATCACTTGATAGTCCTCAGTAGCTAATTTCGTGAATTATAGCAAAGTTTTTCTCACGTTATAAAAAGTGGAAGGGGTAGAGACGTTTCGGACACTTTTGTTTATACAATCAAAATTTTGGGCAGTCATTCCGCATTTTTCCTTCCTTTTCTCTTCATTTTATTTGCATATCGCAATTTACCGTATGCTACTATTGCTACTCCGTGTTCCTGCATACTGTGTGTATAGGTTTATATATAGGGTGTCACAAAATGACCTGACATTTCAATTTACTAATAAAACGTATTATCTATTTGAAATGTACGAATATTTTTATTTTAATATAAGGTAACAACATGGAGATTATGTGTGGAACACAATATCCGATCAATGACCGTCTCGTCCCTGTTTGAAAACGTTTACTCTTTTGACGAAATTTTGGATAACAGTTTGGCATAATTGCGGTCTAATTTTATTAATGGTGGGTCCAACTGTTTCATTGAGCTCTGGAATGGTTTGTGGATCATTGGTTTACACTTTTTCTTTCAGAAAATCCCAAAGAAAAGAGTCCGGTGGCGTCAAATCGCACGATCTTGGAGGCCAATTCACATCGCCGCGGTGCGAGATAACACGCCCATGAAACTTCGTGTGCAATAACTGCATTGTTTTGCCCGCATTTTTACTATTTCTATGCATTACTCGATTGTGTAACTCTCCATGACTAAACCTCAATACTTTCTGATGCCAGTTGTCAAAGGTCGATACTTTATGTTCACCACAAAAAAAATGCGCGCAATTTTAAACGGCCGGTCATTTTGAGACACCCTTTAGGCTCGGTTCCACAACTCTCGGTTAACCGAGTTAACCGAAGTTTAAGGGCGACTGGACCAATCAAAACCACGCTTGGCTGGCTAAACTCCGGTTAACTCGGTTAACCGAGAGTTGTGGAACCGGGCCTTAGATATTCAAGCCAGAATCCGCTCACGTGCGATGACCTCGAGCGAAGCCACCTAGCGGAATTTGGCTAACCTTACCTCCTGATCCGCAATCACCAGCGCCGTATGCGTTTTGTTTATTGTCGCAAACGATACTACGCGACTGTCGTCACACGTAACCTCAAAGTTGGCGAGATCTCGTGATCTCGCGCTCTGCCAATCTTTACGGCAGCAAGCGTCAGAGGAAATGGAGAGAAAATAAGACGATGACGATGCTGTGCACGCAGAGAACGTGACGCTGACGCGACTTTAATGCTCGTATATTTGCCAGGCAAACACACACCCCCCCTCCCGCACTTCGGCGGAGGTCGCGAGTGTAGCCGATCGAACACATTCGTACGAGCGACGCCCCACCGCGACTAATTTATTTCTCAAACGCTTCTTTCAAGGACTGTCGCCCGCGCCCGAGATTAGCGCTTTCGCTCACGAATTGATGTTTTTTTTTCCGATAGTACGTCAAAATATATAAGCACCCGGCTCGTCAAACTCCGCTCCCTGCTAAACGTTGCCCCGATCGCCGTGTTTCCTATTCGTTCAATTCTCTCGTGTGTGCTTTCGTGCCTACGTGATCGACATCCCGTATAGTATGAGGCTGCGTGTACGTCCCACTTCATTCTCGTAGTGTACACACGTAACTAGAGTGGCGGGGTTGGGGGAGGAGCGAGAAATACAGAAGCGGTTGCGCGCTCCGTCCCACCATTCGTTCGTTTCGTAGCCGCTCTTGGCTGGTACGGCGTACGCGAGACGAGTTCAGTACTCAACGAACCCTCGTACGTGCGGCATCTAATATTTCCGAAGTATAACCTTACGACGCAACGAACGCATCTCACCCTTCGTTTTCCGTAGCACACCCGAGAATTTTTCACTCGCGAACGTTGTCCCCTCGAAAGAGGAGGAAGAAGAAAAAAAAGTGGCGAACCTAGATCGACGATCATCGTTCGAACGAAAAAAAAAGAAAAAACCAGCATGTAAACCGGTCACGCATTAATTGATAGTCCTGATTGTACAAATAAAAGGGCTCTGAGAATTTGCGCCGAATATTGAGAACCCGCAAAGGGCTCTCAATATCGAGCTGATTCAAGTGACAGAAAAAAAACTGCTTATCGCGACTCGTATCGCCACGTCAACACCTCACACACCACTACGGATCACCTTTTCTGTTTTTTCGTATCTCTGATGTGCATTTAACTTGAGTGATTACGGACGAAATAAAGAGGGCACTTGTTCGTGATATTTACTGTAAAATAGAAATAAGCGTAGCGCGAGCGTAAGCGGAAGGAGACAGAATTTGAGCCACGTATTCCCAAGTGTTTCGAGCCTCGAAGAAATTTTTCGTCCGCGCATATCCTCTCTTTCGGCTAGAAGGGGCGCGCTATCCAACGGTCGCCACCATTACCGCCACGCTGGTTGGAATAACTTCGGAATCTCCAAGTAGAAAGCGACAGCGTGCCGCTATGTGGCTCAAAATTTTGAGACAAAACCTAAGCCATCTGGCTCGCAGAGCGAAGGGTAAGTCGATTTCCAATGTTTACACACACAT
This sequence comes from Ophion costatus, assembly GCA_951751655.1. Lineage (NCBI taxonomy): Eukaryota > Metazoa > Arthropoda > Insecta > Hymenoptera > Ichneumonidae > Ophion > Ophion costatus. Next base: position 12,133,389 of record OX632365.1, on the reverse strand, counting down.
CTATATCGGGCGTTAAATAGCCGCATGAAACCCCCAATCGACTTTATCCGGAATACCTCAAACGGTCTCGAAAGTTTCCTTGCAAGATTTTCAAAAGACCGGTTGGACTGAATCCATATAAGAATCTTTCGCGCAAGGGGCGTGAAGGCATCAAGCGCACGAATAAGTTGAACGGCGATAAACATGGACATGGCATGTCGTAATTTCCCTGCGTTCGAGAGAGCTCGACACAGCGGCACGGAAGTACAGTGTAGGGTACGTAAAGGGCATTGAAAGGGAGAAACGCAGCTCGGGCAAGGGGTGCCATAATTCTTTTTAACTAAAAAATATTTTTCACTCCGTTATGATGGGCAAAGACAACACTGGCTCAAAAAAACAATTATCGTGATATATACGTTGCCGAGTGTTGGTAACAACTAAAAATGGCTAAACATGGCTATACGAAGAATGTGTGAAAAATGGGTGCGAAGACTCAAGGAGAATATTTTTAATTGCGACATGACCGAAAATTCACTGGATACATTCGCGCTGTCGATGTTGAAGAGAATGAGAGAGAGAGGGGGGATGCGGAAAACTTGGAGTTGAAAATAACTTGGAATTTAAAAATATTCGTTTCGCAATGCGTCAATGGTCAGTATATAATACACGATGTTAGCGAGCTCATCGTCGCACTGTGAGAACGTTTCAGAGAGAGAGAGAGAGAGAGAGAGAGAGAGAGAGAGAGAGAGAGAGAGAGAGTGCGCGAGCGCACATAATTGAAAATAGAAATAGCAAGTAATGCAAAACGGTATGCATGGTCACCTGGAGACAAAGTTGACGCCGTCCACCATATATTCGTGAATTACATGTACACTGAAAAACTTCAATGACGGCAAATCTTAAGGAGTAAGGCCACTGTAACGGCCCAAAAAAAAGGTTTTTTCACTAATTTTTTGCTCCCGAAATTGAAGGTATTTGAAAAAAAACTTTTAATGGTGTTATCGGGCATACATTAAACTTTATTATAAAATTTTTTTACAGTAAAAAAAAAACAAAATGGCGGTTCCACAGCTATCTTCCCGGGACATGTTTTGCTTCCAGGGCTCCGCGGCACGCAGCACCACTGGTGCACTTTTGAATCTAGAAAAAAAAAAAAACCATTAATCTAGAGGGCTATAGCTAGAGAATGTCGATCGGATTTTAAAAAGTATCAATTTTTGTGGATTTGGCGTGCGTTTGAAAAAAAAATTGATTTTTGACGAAAAAAACGGCAAGTTTTTTGTTAATAAAAAATCAATAAATAAAGTTCTTGAAAATTCCGATCGACATTCTCAAGATAATGTAAATGTTCACATCTGGTTAAAATTTCAAGTAAAAAAAATGAAAATTGTTCGAGTTATGCTGCGTGCCATTTTGAAAAACCATGTTTCGAGAAAAACGCGTTTAAAGTTTTGCGAATAGTTTTTTATTGGAAAAAATTAAAAAAAGAAGTTAAAAAAATTTTTTACCGTTAGTCTGCAATCCCAGCACCATACATTTGTCCTTCGATAGCCAAATTTTCGTCTTCTTCGTCTTTCCTGGTTGATTTTTGGAGCGCGCGCGCACTTTTGGCCGCGTCGCTCAGAGATGTCTCCGCGTGCGTGATGCGTTTGGCGTCGGCTTCGATGCAGAAATTATATAACTGTACACCAATTTCCACCTCCAACATCTTGAATATTTGCAAGACGTTGGTAAGGCCGCCATTGAATATGCAAACAGCGATATCCGTCACAATATCTAGTACAGTTTTTCCGCTTGAGGATGATTTGGGGGCCAAACTCCAAACGGTAGCGTTGAAACTTTCGTTATTGTTTTGAGTATAGGCCCCCAAGCAACGCTCCAGCAACTCGTCCCGGCTCAATTCCATGTAGATGGGTTTGATGGCTTGATAAACCTCCTCACTCATTGGCTGATTGTGATGATACGCATCCAAGGCATTTTCTGCTTTCGCTTTCTTCCAACTGCACCAATTCTCCGAACATTTTTCGTGCTGAGGCTTTTCATCCGTTGATATTTTGTGAAAAAGGGTTGCCCAGATCTCATTTTTCATATTTTTGATGGAATCGGAATTTCGACGGATTGCTAAGCCGTAATAAATGCTTAGTTCGTCAATCAATTTGGCAGTGAGTTTTCCTCTTACCCCGAGACCTTTTGTTCCTTTTTTTAAGTTTCTCAATCGAGTGCCCATTCTTTTTTGCACGTGATCTATGCACTCTTTTTTTTTAACATCAACATTTTCATAAGGCTTCGAATCCACGATGTCTTTGAAAGTTTTGGAATCGCCATCTCCGATATAATTGCAGTCGTTTCGGAGCAAGTTTTGACACGCTTGGCGGCGACCTTCATTTCCTAAGGACAACACATTTTTTTCGCACAGGACCTTTTTTTCTTATTCTAGAGGGTTTAAACTATTTTTTAAGCCAATAAAAAAAAAACGATTTTTCAAAAAATTTACAGTGGCCTTACCCCTTAAGGACTGTTACGTACTTTCGTGTTATATCCATTCGCGCGTGTGTAAAATTAGTGTGTAGAATTACGGTACATATTCGGAAGTGGGGCTCCTGCTAGACTCGGGCCAATTTTCGTTTGCGGTTGTTTGGGTTTGTTTGAACTCTTGAAGAAAATTAGCCTGATTCTAGCAGGAGCCCCACTTCCGAATATTTACCAAAATTATGATTGGGTGGAACTCAATTTTCTATTATACATTAAAAGTAAAATACATATGGATCGTATTTTATTTTAATTGTTAAGGTAAAATATTCGGTTCGTATATTTTGTACTAATTTTTTTTCAACACCCGCATACACGCTTATTTGAGTGAGTGAAAAAGATTTTTTTTTAATTGGTTTCGTTCCAGTCGTACAGTCATCCGCCTCAACTTTCCACCTCCCATTCTACTCCCCCTCCTTATAATCGCCCATTCCCCAACTCCCCCCCCCCCCGTCTCCCTCCAATTCCGCACATCCTCCCCCCTACCTGCGACCGCAGCCGACTTCCCCCTCTGTATCGTATTCACCATGACCTATCTGTCCTGGGTATAGGGAAACTGCGGAAAACCTATGCCAATACAGTCTGTCATCAAGTTCGCCCCCCAGTTGTGGAGCTAGTCTTATTTCGCCGCGATGTGCTGAAGAAAAACATTTCACGACGAAATGTACGCGACTAGGTTTCGAACCCGGGACCTCCCGGTCCGCAGATTTAGTGGCAAGCACGCTAACCACTAGACCATCGCACCGGTTGAGTGGAAAAGATTCAACTCTTACCTCTTAAAATAATAATGTCAAAGTTCGTATCGTTGGGATGCAATGACAATTTTTTTTAACGCACACATCATTTCAGTCATATTTGGGTTGCGTAACTTACTTAAATATTTTTCAGGATCCTTGTTCGATACTTGCATAGTAAATGTGGTAAAAAAAATGTCTTATAGCAGTATAGATAGAAAAGTTTGAAAAAAAACCGTAGCATTTCAACACTTCGAACTGCAGCACCATTTTAAATAATATTCTTCACAATACACAATGTCGCCGAAACTTACATCGTTGTAATGCAACGGACATTAATTTTTGCGATTGCTCACTTTTTTCTTCGGACCATTGAGCCTACGTTAATCACTCGAACGTTTTTACGTACCGTTATTAGAGATTGACAACCTCAATTAGTAAAAAAAAGGCTTTAGATAATGATGAGAATACAGAAAAAAGAATAGCCTCACAACAACGTAAATTTCAACGTCATTATACAAAACATGGATGCCAAATTTAAGTCCTCTAATTCACCTCACAAGGTGGAAGTTTGTGCATCGTTAGTATGCAATCATTTTTATTATCAATGACCTATTTTTTTTTGCTCAATTAGGCTACAAGAAATCTCTCGACAAATTACGGACTATTCCCTTGGGTATGACATTGAAGTTTGCATCGTTGGAATGCAACGAAAACTAATTCTTTTTACTTGCTCAAATCTTTTGGCCGTTTTGGGCTCTGAAAACGCTTAAACGTTTCTATGTATTCTTATTGAAAAATTTACGACCTCGATTTGCAAAAGAGTCTTCGGGTAATAATAAAAATAACAATATAAACAATGCTAAAAATATCGTAGCATTCGAACGATGTAAACTTGAACGTCATTCATTAGAAGTCTACAACGTGAATTTGCAGAATTAAAAAAAATAAATAACACATAAAAAGTAGACGACTTTAAAATAAGTTTCATGGCAATCCAATGATGCAAACTTCAGCATAATCTCATTTTGTTGCCACGGCCAATTGTCTCTCCGAGTTCTTCAAATTTGAACACTAAGGCAGTTAACTTATGAGAGAGGAGAACGAAAAAATTATTGAACTGTCCCACTTAGCATTGCAGCTCTCAAATTGAGTTCGACTGCTCTTCTTATCTCATAATATTGCTCGAAGGATAAGAAATTGACACTTTTTTCGACCAACGTGCGAGCAAACTCTTTAACGGCGGAGCAGTGTATTCCGGAGGCCGTACAACACTTGAGGTGCATTCCGAACCACTGAGTTGGCAAAAACGGTATTTGAAAGAAGTCCATTCGCGTCCGTGCGACCGTAGAAATACATAGTATATCGAACTTGATATAACATTTGATTAGGCGATTATGTAACATTGGATTCGTTCATTATTTCAAGAGCAATCGCATCTAGTTGCGCTTTACCGGACACCCGGTATATAGACACACAATTCATTGCCACACGAGGCGTGTCTGTCCGTCGACTCGCATTGTTTCAAGACTGTTAACCCTTACGCTGTGTGTGTGTGTGTGTGTGTGTGTGTGTGTGTGTGTGTGTGTGTGTGTGTGTGTGTGTGTGTGCGCGCGCGCGCGTGTGTGTGCGCGCGTGTGTGTGCGTGTTCTGTGTAACGCCATTGAAGCCTTGTGGCCGAGAGCAAGAATCCTGCGTCACTCGGAGAGAGAGAGAGTTCGTATACGTTTGTAGAATGGCGCCAAAAAAGATCGCCGCTCAATCTCCTACTCCCTGGCTCAAATTCCAAACAGATCTCTCTGACTCATTCTCTTGACTCGCCATTTACTACGCTCGCGCATACTTTTATCCATATGCTTGTGTTCGCTTGCCTTTCCCCTCAAAAGCCAACATTTTCTGGCAATTGAGGTTAGCAGTCTACTATTTTCATGAGCCACGTCGGAATTCGTAGCAGATTAGCGTCTTCTTTCAACGCTCCTTCGAATGGAAGCTATAACATTGTATGACTTTCTTTAAAACGAAACTGCGCGAAAATAGATATTATTTCCATTTGTGAAAGGCCAGGAGATAACCCGGTAGCATTTGCGCGCACACGGACGTTGGTGCGTTTTTTTTCCGGCGCGTCACTGGCGTGCAAGGTCAATCGGATGTAAATCGCGCGCGCTCATGAGGCGCACGAGTTGTATTGCGCGAGTTTCGTGAGAAGAACATAAGTCTCAAATACGGCCGGTGTTTTTCTCCCCTTACCGGACGACTGCCCCCCCCCCCCTCCGCCCCCACTCTTTGTTTACTTTCTCGGGAGATGCTCGCTCTCCTTCGCCGACTTGTCTCTCTTTCTCTCTCGCTTGATGCGACCTCGCGTTTAATGCGCTTTCATTTACCTACATAAATCTTCGTCAAGCCCGACATGAGTTGATTCGCGCTCGAGCTACGACGTCGGCCGAAAAGGAAAAACAGAAAAGGCGCAAATCTTTTTGTAGACCGCTTCCTTTTGTTCGATGCTGCAATAAACGTACCGATTGTCTACAAACTAGGAGACCTGTGCATTCACTAATCCGGAATTGTATGCGCAATGGATTAAAGAAAGAGAGCTCAGCACTGATTTGACTCGAGTGTGCCACGGCGTACACGGATAAGCCATCGTCGTTCTCGTGAAAGAGCGAAGACGAGATAAGTAATCGTCGCCAAGCAGGAAAGGTTATAAAATAATCTACAATTCCGTTATCGCATGTCTGTACATTTTTATCCGCGAAATTGCAAAACAGGCGTCTTTTGGTGTCGTATTTGTTCAACTATTCAAGTACGTTGAAGATTGCCTCAACGACGCATATCTGGTCTGGACACATTCCAAGACTGTGCGGACTGCGTCGCAAGAGGCGAGACTGCTAGCGCCATCTGTCCTTTGTCTTCGGCGCTTTCCGTCTCTTGCTTTGTCTCCCACCGCTCTGATCATGCATAGTCTTTCAGTCCTTTGACGGAACATCGTGAGATCTCTTTGCAATAAATGACCGATATCGTGTGCGCCTGTGTGCGTGTGTTCTTCTCGTTATCTGATAACAAAGTATTAGTCGTGCAATTCGCGGTAATCTAAGGAACAATTAAAATCGGAGAAAATGCTTCGAATATCGAGCCTACGTCACGATGCAAATGAATCGTTCAAAATCATTTATTTTGTTTAAGCACGAAATGTTGAACAAAGCGTCCAACTAGGGCTCGTAAAAACAAATAAAAATGATGGAGCAAAATGGCAAATTTGACAATCAGGAATGCGACATGCTCGAATTACCGGCGCATAAAAGAATCACGTAATGTTGGATAGGTTGAAATCCTAGACATTTTATAATCCTAGATCGCGGTATTTTTTTTACCTCACAAAGAGAGCTGGAAGGTAAGACCGCACTGATATGAGCGGAACTCCAGCGCGGCACGAGGCGGCTTGTTGAAGTAAACTGCAGTTCCGCGCTGCCACGTAGTGGCATAGTACTATCTCACACGACTTCATATAAACAATATTTGGTCGTGCCGCGCCGCTCCACTGCTGTGCAGTTCCGCTCAATGCGTCCGTACGTTTAGGCGTTACATCTATGTGGCTCACTGAAAAGTACAATTTTTCTGAGAATAGTGCGAAAGAATTTAAAGTTAGGTTTATTGGGTTTATTCTGCGCGTGTTGACGTATGCAAAGAAAATTATATAAAAAATATACGAAGCGTTTTTGCAGGCGCTCTGCAGGAAGAAGCAGAAATTTTATATATTAGCACCTAGAACGAGAAAAATCGCCTTTTACATTAGTTTTACTAGAGAACTACATACTATTATTGAAAAATGTGGTTTTTCTTGAAAAACGGCATCATCTTGAATAAAAAAATGTTTGCGCTATTAAAATGGCCTTTAGAGAGAAACGGGAATTGTTTAGAGAAATGGGAATTGTCAATGAATTGTAAAAATCGTATGTACTTTTTCAGAAAATCTATCTAAGACGCTACGGGTCAAATTTCCGTCTGTCCTCCCAATTAAAAGAACTTGATTTCCAGAAAAACGTGATTAAAGTTTCGAAACTGATTCAGGAGCTCTTGCCCACACGGCGGAATTGAATCTCTGGTTTCAATTCTGCGTGTACCCACGGATGAATTTTTAAAGTAAGTCTCCAGTTAGGTCGTACATATTTTTGTATAATGACGGGACTTTAAATAACTAAATTGCTACTTTCACCGTCTAAGCTGTGTCGGGTGTTGGAGTGCGACCGGAAGTGGTTCGGAAAATAAGCTCTAAGGATCAAAATATTGAATTTTCGCGTATCATTCCTTTTGTATACTTTCTTGTCATGTTTAAACACCGTTCAACTTTATTAAAAAATTGTTGAATAGTTTTTCTACTCAGATGTAACGCCTTAATCAGTAGCCTTGTCAAAATTAACGCTGTGACTAGCCGTCCGTTTATCGGACGCATAAGCGTATGTTATCCGGATAGCAGCTCAGTTCACGCTGCTTTTCGAGGAGGCGTACATATTATTGTGATTCGGGTCAGCTTATATCCGGACGAATAACATATGTATAATCGTCCGGATAGAATCTATTAAATTGTTAAACAACCGATCCAGACGAATCATTCACACGTATTCGTGCGAATGAAATATTTATAATTTTGTAGTACGTAATCCGGGCGAATACCATATATATAATCGTCCGGACAAAATTAGTAAAATCGTTAAACAAGTTCTCCGCACGAATAATATACATTTATTCGTCCGGGCAAGTATGGAAATCATCTAAAAGCGGTTCCCGACGAATAATATACGTTTATTTTTCCGGGTAAGTAATTGAATCGTCCAGATGCGTCTAGATCATTTCAAAACTATGTTTAGTGACTTTGGGAAGTTCCACCCCCCAACCCCCGTACGGGGCACCGCCCCTGGACCCCGCCGTGGAGTTGCCCCCCCCCAAGCCCCACCTTCTGCCTACGCCACACTTTCCGCGTACGTATCACCTGTCGCCGAAAACCTTGTAAGAAAAGGGTATGGATGAGATTGAAAAAAAAAACACAATGACAATACTGAAATTTTATTATCAAACACTGAAAATGTATGAATTACAAAAACAATTTTAAAGTACTTCATATAATTTTACACTTTGTAATTATTTTATGAATACTGGAAAGGGACTTAATATAAACTTTGTCCTTATAAATACTGGAAAAGAACATTATACAGGGTGTCCCAGAACCGATGGTTGTCCCTGAATTGAGAGGTCGGCGGTGAAATTCTGAGTCGATTGATATACGTGTGTATGGGACTCAAATCAACCCCTGAATTATTATAAATTTTTAAAGGCGGGCCAATCAGGTGTGTCGACGAGCCAGCGTACGCCCGTGAGCGATACACTCAAGTAGTGGTGCCGGTAGGTGCGGTGCTCCCGCCAGCCACCACTACACGACTACACCACTACCCGAAGAAACTGCCACACGAGAACGACCCGGACGAGTAGCATACACTTATTCATCCAGATAACTCAGGAAATAATTGTGAGGATTTTATTCGGACGATTACATATATATTAATCGCCCGGATAGTTTGCTACACGATTGTACATTTTTTATCCGGACTATTATACACGAATGATTCGTCCGGATAACGTACTAAGAATTATAAACATTCAAAGATTTGCATCCGGACGAATAACTACGAATTGTTCGTCCAGATAGGTCGTTCAATAGTAATACAGGTTTTATCCAGACGAGTTTATATATACAGGGTGTCCCATTTTAATCTTACACCTGAATTTTCTCGAAAAATATTGCTCGGACGAACTATTGTGTGGAACAAAACTTCTAGGGATTGAAGGGGGACATTTGAAAAAAATTTATTTGAGGAGCCAAAATTCAAAATGGCGGCGTTACAAAGGCTGACATGTTTTTTTCAAACGGAAACATAACTTTTTTTTATTGCCAAAAAATTTGTCAGCTGAAAACTAAAAACTTTTGTTGAAAAATTTTTTGATAAAGTTCATAGTTTTCAAGTGAGAACATCATTTTCAATTATTTCAGATGTATCCAGGATTTTGTGTGTGTGTGGGCGCGTGCGTGCGTGTATGTGTGTGTGTGTGTGTGTGTGTGTGTCTGTGTGCGTGCGTGCGTGCGTGCGTGCGTGCGTGCGTGCGTGTGGAACATTCACAAGGATTAGGTCTCTGCGGTTCGTGACTGCCATAGTATTTTTTTACTCCAAACCCTCCTTGTAAGTGTATTGTGATCCCTTTCTAGAGATGTTCAAATATCCCTCCATTCATGTTTAAACATGCCCGAACTTTTCTCGCGATTACGTTTTTTAATATCAAGATCTGAAAGGTAAGCGAAATTGAAGAAAACATGATTGGTACTACTGACATAGTCTGACTTTGCGGAGTTCTCTTACGCACTTTTGTGCTTTTGAGACATTACGTAGAAGGAAAATCAACATTTTTTTAAATTCAACCGTTCACACAAAACGGCCCTTCTCAGGGCCAGGAATGCTAGACAGACAACCTCCACGTGGTGTATTCTGGGTAACGCGAATGGTCTGCAGCAGACTCAGCCATGCAACCTTCTACGCTTTGGCTAACGCAAATGCCGGTGGTAGGGACAATTAGACTAAATGTCTCACGGCAAGCCGCTCAATGTTGTATTTTCGAATGTATGACCACTTGAACAAAAAAAGAATCAAATTTTTTTGTTGAAAATTTTGGTTTTTTTTTGTTTTTTTGTTTTCAAATTTGGACGATATTTTATGAGAAAATTTCGGAGGAAAATCGATGAAAAATAGTTTTTTTCCATTTTAATAGCGTTTGTGCCATTTTCAGGCCCAAAAACGTGTTTCTTTAAATCCTTGACGAACTTTGATCACGATGGGTAGAAAAACACACACACACACACACACACACACACACACACACACACACACACACACACACACACACACACACACACACACACAAATCCTGGATACATCTGAAATAATTGAAAATGATGTTCTCACTTGAAAACTATGAACTTTATCAAAAAATTTTTTCAACAAAAGTTTTTAGTGTCCAGCTGACAAATTTTTTGGCAATAAAAAAAAGTTATGTTTCCGTTTGAAAACACATGTCAGCCTTTGTAACGCCGCCATTTTGAATTTTGGCTCTTCAAATAATTTTTTTTCAAACGTCCCCCTTCAATCCCTAGAAGTTTTGTTCCCCACAATAGTTCGTCCGAGCAATATTTTTCGAGAAAATTCAGGTGTAAGATTAAAATGGGACACCCTGTATATATATTATTTGTCCGGATTACCTACTACAAAATTATAAAGATTTTATTTGGACGAATACGTGTGATTTATTCGTCCGGATAGTTTGTTTAACAATGTAACCCATTCTATCCGGCTGATTATATATATATATATGTTATTCGTCCGAATACTAGCTCTTACGAATCACAATAATATGTACGCCTACTAGGAATACGGCGCGAACTGAGCCGCTATCCGGACAAATAACATACGCTTATTCGTCCGATAACCGGACTGGTAGACACTCCGTAAAATTAAAAGCTAGTATAAATGATTCGTTGACGTTTACCGTTTTCTATTTTGCATTTGAAATTTTTTTTATGAAAAACAACTCGTAAAAAACGTAATTGGTCAAATATAAGACAAAAAACAAAATTTAGAAGAGATATGTAAATTTTTTCTTAATAACTCCGTTTATTTTTGCGTCTGACAGTTTTTTTCGGCAATGCAAAGGGCTAAGAGAAACAAGAATGAATGTATCGGTAGTGGAGGCTGGAGGAGATCGCGACGGAAGTGCGTTATCCAGCCACCTTGCGGCGCAATACTTTTTATGACGATTTTCAGTGGAATCTGTTGAAGTCAAACGCGTGTCACATTATAAGTGGAGCTAAAAAAGATGTTGCAAAGACAAAAGACATCATGGTGCATTTCCAGGCTCGTGGGATAACATAAGCAAGTCAAAATTAGAAGGTACTTGCAATGTCCTTATCAGCAGCAATGCCGATAAGTGATGCAACTTGGATGTCGGTGAATTGCCATCTTGAAACAAGTTTCTTCGTGACTGGACTTCTATGTAATCTGCTTAGCTCGCTTATATTTCGCTTAGCTCTTTGGAATAACGCATCAAATAAAATCTCAACATGATGACTATCGCAGCTCGGTAAAGCAGTACAAAGGATACTAAGATAGCAGCAGTTTAATGACGGGTATAGATCTGGTGTTTTCTTTGGTTCTAGAACTCTAGTGGTGATTAGGTTCGGGATAACAGATAGAAATGCGTTCCAGCGAGGTCGCCATGGAGACCAGAGCACGGGGGTCTAAACTCCCTGCTATGATGTGACTACGAATGAGAGGAGAATTAGGTTTCCAATCAAGCGGAGATTCAATTGTATCGGCCTCCAATGCTATTTGTATGTGTGTGTTCGTCGGCATCCATTGACTTTGTACAAAACATTAATACTTGATGCTGCTAACTGAGGGGAAAATATGACAGGAGTTTCAACTCTCTAGCAATGATGCTAAAAAGAACCTTCGTGAAACTGAGATTTTATCAAATTAAATTTGACCTCGAAAGTTGCTCTGACGCAAGTGTTCCTATCAACGTATCTTATATAATATACAGGGTGAGGCACATAAAGTGTTACAGAGCAATAGCACTCAAACTATTGATCGTATCCAAAAATGTTTCAGACAAAAGTTTCAGTGTTCGAGAACGCCGTCATACTGGAGTACCCTATTTTTTTTATCGGTGGAGGCGCTGAAGCTACGTCAAGGTCAACTCCACTTTTATAAATTTAACCATGTATTTTCTCTCTGCACTTTATGTGCCTCACCCTGTATAAACCAACCCCCGCAGAAACGAGTCACCGTGATTTATTATATTCATTTGTTAGCCACAAATGGATGAACATATTTTTTTAAATCATTCTGTCATACGATGGGCGATGTTATAAAATGTACTCTGTCTGAATTTGAAAGGAACCGTTACACCGTTTCATAAAACAGTTTCGAGAAAAGCGCAAAAGAAAAAAGGGTGAAAGGCAGCGGGCGGTTTGCCGTAGAGCAGTGGGCAATCTGACCCTTCGCAAAAACGGTCGTTTCCAAATTTTCACAAAATCCTTGTTGCTACGTAAAGTTAAGGAGTTTCTGGACTGATCCTTGGCTGTGAGAATGGGAACAAAAACACAATAAGTTTTTGGCACGATGCCAGACTCGTGAAAATATAAATTCGTACAAAAATATATACTTTCCGTGCAATTTTCAATTCATAGTATTGTTAAAAAATGTTTCTAAGCCGAGAAATGACATGAATAGGTACAATTTTTACAATTAAATATAAATATACGGAAATTTTATTAAAGAAAAAATATCCGAAATCCTTGACAACGGCGATAGTTTCTTCCATTGGCACGAATGACTACCGCTGAAGCATCTTCGGTTGTAATACTATGTACGTTTTGAACATCATTATGAATTTTGAAATACCCGCTAGTTGATGTTTGACTTATTATTAGTGGTTCACTCTATAGAGCCAGTTAATGCGGTGTCGCCACGATTAACCTACATGTTTCGTTAATGTCCGAAAACATAATGTACGAGCTCAGAATTCACATCTTTTCCGAGTATTATTAATCAACGAAGTAGAGAAATCACTGAACGTTTTGACACAACATTCCTTACACTATAAACACGGTTTGCGCAGTTCTTTCATTGAAATCTCAATATTATTTTAGTCCCCACAGCTCTATTACTAATATTAACGAGGTGTCAAATGGATAAAGGTTCAACTTGAACATAAAAAATCGTGGGAACAATGGGGACGTACATAAATTATGTTACGCCAAATTCCCCAATTTTTGACTCTCCCTTCCCCCGCGTACCAGGACCGTAACACCTGGCCGGACCCCCCCCCTTCTCCCTCGCCTCTTTCGTTACGTAACGGGTGCTTAAATGGCGATGATTTGAACATTTTTTCTATTTCCAAGGCCCGTTTTTTTTATTCAAGCAGTTCTTAAAAATAATAATGATCAACATTTAAAAAATCGGCTACGAATAACCTTAGTCAATGTAATTACAAAAATTTCGACAAAAAAATGAAAATCGGTTGATCAATTTTTAAGTATTCGCTGGGGCAAGGTCGAAAAAAATTGTTTCGAGAAAAATACGTTCAATGTTTTCCTTCCATTTTTCTTTTTATAAAGGGATAAACTTCCGAAAAGCTGTTACACCCGATTTGGCTGAAATTCTGCACAGATGTTCCATTAAACATATAAAGATATCCTTCAAAGGGATTTTTGGCGAATTCCAATAATTCACGAGAAATCGAATTTTGAAGTTTATTTTTTAGCCCGCACGAGTATATCTATATCGCTCGCCACGGCCGATCAATACCCCACTCTTCCGACTTCACCGGTGGCTAGCGTGCCGCGCTTACCCCTGCAAGTATATCTGTACTGCAGGGGTAATCCAAACACAAACCCAAATAAACCGAAAAAAAAACAAAAAACCCAAACGAATTCGACATCTCGTAAACAATTGGAATGCGCCAAAAATCCCTTTGGAGGATGACTGTATATATTAAATGGAACATCTGTGCAAAATTTCAGTCAAATCGGAGGTAACAGCTATTCGGAAGTAGAGCCCGTAATCCTGGCCCCCACCCTCACGTCCGTAGGACTGTAACACCTGGCCAGGTCCCCTCCCTCTCCCCAAATTGCGGTACGTAATTTGCGTACGCCTCCTATGCTGTAAAATTTATTGATTTTTATACAGTTAATACATCTCAAATAATCCTTCGGCGATACAAAATCCTATGGAATCTGTATATTGCGATTTTAGTCTCCAAACTCCTTAAGGCCTTAGGCTATAAAACTATGGAATAAAGAGTAATATCATAGCCATTATAGAACATTGGGACATTATAGAACACTTATTATGTTCCTAACCTTAATAAATTAAAGTTAGAAATATAAGTAATCAGATTGAAATACGTAGATTTATTTCTGTTGCATTTCGGCTAAGAATCTAAAGCTGCTGAATTTTAGATTAACAGCAACGCCACTTTTTTTCTTTCCATTTCACGGAGGTATGAGAATGTAGAGTTGGGGTTCTTGCGCTCCATTTCGAAATACTTGGGTTCTTAATGCGTGTTCCAAGTGAACTTTATTTTGCAGTATTTCGCGACACAGTTCATTGTTAACATCTGCTCGAGGAGTCATCATTATTCCGTGATGCTCACAGTGCCTGGAACGCAAATTATTAATCTTCAATCGCTAATGTTGGTAAAAATGTATAACCGCTAAATGTGCAAGTCGGTATAGCAGCAATAAAAAACGGGTGTCTTTATTTCGTATTTCACAAGATAATGCGTTACGTGCAAAGTGGGTGAGGGCGGTTTGAGCGAAAAGAACAGCCAGGAATGTTGAAAGAAAGTTGATATACGTTATGCGCGTGTTGCGTTTGTCCAAGTATTTAAGGTTAGGTTACTTATCTCTGCGAAGTAACCACAAAAATAGAAAGGAGTCTTGAATGTCCGCAGTTTTAAATAGAACATTCGGTCTGTCCGTCTACGTGAACTTGTACCGTCGTTAGATTTTCGCGACGCAGTCGCCAGCCCTTCCAACGAATGTGCATGTAAACCGTCCGCAAACGTGAAATATCCATAGATTGTTTATCTCGAAAGGACACGAGCGGTTCTTATCTCTGGTCTTGGTTAAGTTGAACCTGAATGACAACAAGGACCGCGATTCAAGGTGTTGTTATACTGATTACAAAGATTCATTAAAATAAACTAAATGCGTTTACTGGATCCTTTTTTAATTTAATAAACTAAAGTTTTGGCAATATCAATGTTTTTCTTAAATTTATTCTATGATTTTAGAGATTCATTTCAAATATACTAATTTATTTGAATCAAGATCTATTTGACACTGTTGAGTAATAAAAATTGTATATGCTTCGAATAATTAGGATATTTGGTGTTGTTTACGCAAAAAAAAATTTAACCATATAAACTAAATGGGTCAATTTTTAAAAAAATATTTGAACTAACTAGCCAGTTCATAGACGTAATATATAGACGTAATAAATAATTCATAATTCATATAATATAATTCATAGACGCAATATATAATAGGAAGTGGGGATTGCGCACCTGTGATATCCAAGAAAGAGTAACAACCTCCCGTATATACCGAGATGAGGGTCATACAAAACATTTTCTATAATCTTTCGGCATTAAGGATTGTTAACAACATGGATAAATATGTATTGTATAGGAGAAAAAATATGTTAAATCTACCGGTTGCAATTCAAGTTACCAGTCATTCAAACCCCTCTTCAATTCGTTCGATGCAACAATATTTTTTGATTTGAGATGCATTCACGTCATGCGAATAAAGATACTTTGAATTCAAATATGTCTCTTATACGTTTAAATCAACAATGTATTTTAATCAAATACCTATTTACTCAACTGTCTACAATAAGGAATGCTTAAAACAAATAAACAAAAAATGTTTGGCTTAAACAGATCCTCGTTAAGGTGTTTCGAAACTGAAATCGAAATGCTTGTAGACGATTGAAATTTATGTCTCCGAGTGCTTTTCTTTAGGATGCATTAACGGTCTAAAAACTAATCCGTTTCCCACCGTAGTTTCGGAGATTTTTTATGCTCAAGTTGAACTTTCATTCGTTTGGTACAACACAAGGCACCTCGTAAACACTAGTTGTAGGGCTGTAGGCGCTAAAATAATACTTCGATTTAAATAAAAAGTTCATTAATAATACTCGAAAAAATCTGCATTTTGAGAGCGAACGGTTTGTTTTCGCACATGACCGAAACTTGTAGGTTAGACGTGGCCATACCGCGTTAACTGGCTCTGCCGAGTGAGTAACAGACGGTCAAGCATTAACTGGTGGACATTTCCAATTCAGCGTAGATTCAAAATGCACATAGTATTACAGCATTTGAATTTTATAAAAAATGTATTCGTTCACCAGATCGACATTTGTAATGCTTTCTCGGCTTGGTCGAATCAAAAACTCTTCATAAAACTTTGGACGTTGAATGTCTTTTACCGTGTAAATAACCTGGAGCCGACGACGCTTTAGCGATAGTCAGTCGTGCCAATGGCAGAAACAGTCGCTATTGCTAAGTCTATCGGCTACTTAAAAAAATATTAAATTGAAACATATTTACGTTTGAGTGCTAAAACGATAACTATTCATATCATTTCCCCGCTTAGAAATATTTTTCAACTGTATTATGAGTTGAATATTGCCCAATAATAATCTATTGTTACATGAACTTTGATTCGCAAGAAGTTGGCAGCCTGCTGAAAACTCTTTATATTTTCATTCCCACCCATGTATCTAAGAGACCGTATCGAAACGCCTTGACTCAAATAATTTTTTTAAACAGTGCGACGCAACAAATTGGTAGTGCCGAAACGAATAATTCCCTAATAACAACGCTTCGAAGAGAAAAATGGATAAGAAATTTGCTTCTCAGATATTCAAAAGCTAGCTAATGTCGCAAAGCTTAGCTGACACCTTTGAGATACCTTGTACATGAGTATCCGCGTATAGCCGGTGGGGGTGAACAGCTGCCGGCATCCTTCACAACAAGGCTCAGGTTCTCGATTTGGGTTAGCCTCGGATTTACCTAGACACCGAGCAGCAATGTAGCCTTAGCTCCTCAAATTTAAAAGCACGGCAGAAAACTCTCGGGAAACCGGGCACTAAATTATTCATAATGAATAAATTGTGGAGGAAATAATCTTTTCGTAAATATCGAAGTGCATCGTCGGCAACGAGAAGCCCGCGCATATTTAATTTACGAGTCTCCGAGAACTGGAAGCCTCGCACATTATTTCCCAAAGTCGTACCGTACGTCGAATGTTTGCACTTACCTACCGCGCATAGACGTAATTATTCTATAGACGACATTGATGCCATGTACTCTATAGGCATGAATTTCGGCGCCGACGAGTCGCGACCCGCTTCGTTCGGATATTTTTTCCTCAGACTTCGCCACGCTCTTATTATTCTCTCACGATCGATGAATAGAATTTATGGCCACCAAGTGGCGATACGCGTCAGACACGTAGACAATGCCGCCATTATTATCGCAGTTGGAAAACTTGACGGGTTTTTTCTTCCTCGATTGCTACATTTTATTTGCCACGGTGTTTTGTTCAGCCTATTTCAGAATTACAATAAATCCAATAAAGGGTGAGATTTACGTACGACAGTGGCCGGCAGTTTTTTTGTGTCACGGGTTCTATCGGCTCACCCTCGGGCGAGAGTGAGGGGGCGCGGTCCGTGGAGGAATGGAAAAATAAAGGCGCGCGGTCGGCCGAGGTAGAGTAGGGCCGAGGCAAGAATCCGCGCTCACGCCCGAGCACGGTCTTACATACAGTTCTGCTGGAAGCTCCGGCTTTTTTGAGTGGTGGGGAGTGTCACAAACATAGTTCCCCATTTATCCTCTAGGAGTGCCGTCACATAGAGGTCTTGTAGATCAAGAGACGCATCAACGTCTTGATCCAGGTAGTGAAAAAGTAAACGTTTACCCCACAGACGAACACGCCGCGTGCTCTTTATACGCTAATTGTAAGATGGGATTTTATCTGACATTTCTGAACTTAGAATCGACGCCACGGGAAAACGCGTCGCCGAATCGAAAATCTGATGACTTGAACGGCACTTTTCTGTGCCGTTTGGTTTCGGTTATTTTTTATCCGTCCACTCAATCTGGAGATGTTATAATATTCGGCCGAATTTCCGAGCGATTTTTTCCTCCAAAAAAGTGAGTCCATAATCGCGGTTTAGTTAAATTGAATAAAGTAAATCCGTCATGTCGCGAACATAGTGCATATGCCCTTTTGCGCCTCCCACAGCTCGACAGTTGACTGTTAACTGCTGACTGCTGTATTGCCTGCTATGTGATAAACTCTTTTTTAAGGATGTTGAGTCCCTATGAAACATATTAATGTTAATTGTTCAATAAATAGCTTCTTAATCGTCATGAAATTTTTACACGACCTCCTGAATACTTCATGTAAAGACATACCAAATTTTCAGAATTCTATCATCATTACTTCAACCTCTTTGAGGGTTGAAATAAAAAATGATAAGAAAATTCTGAAAATTTGGTATGTTTTGTATGAAGTATTTGAGAGGTCGTGTTAACATTTCACGACGATTAGGAAGCTCGTTATTAAAAAATTAACATTTTGTTCAGAACAATTTTTAAAAGAAATTTAAAAAAAAATATCAATAAACTATGTTTTGCTTCCGTTGCTTTCAGTATATTGTAGGTATTACAAAATTGAGAGGTCAAAAAAAACTTATTGCAAAGTTACATCAGTTTCCATATGACAACATTTAATTTGTGAATGTTAATTGTTCAATCACGAGCTTCCTAATTGTCGGGAAATTTTTACACGACCTCTGAAACACTTCATACAAAAACGTACCAAATTTTCAGAATTTTATTATCATTTGCGATTTGGGACTCAACATCCTTAAGTGTACAACAAACGGCCCTTTTCAGGGCGATAAAACATTTAACGAAGTTTCCCCATGCCGTAAATTGACGATTCACAGAATCGATCGAATACAAAGAACAACCCGACTAGAAATATTGCTACGGGGCAGACTAGAGCTGCATCCGACATACCATATTCTGTACTACGGCACGGTACAGGCCGCCGGATCAGAGCTTTACCGGTTGTAAAACGCTTTTTTGAATCCGGCCATGACGCGGATGCCGGTAACGTAACAGATCCGTATACCTTTTAAGGCTCTGAACCGGTTGCCGTATCTATGCCTGAAATGAAAAAAATCTAAAAATTACGAATAAAAAATTCTGGTGGTATTTCTTGTTTCCATATACGTTATTTATGATCCTGCCTTTATGATAATTGGAATAAAACGTATATCCTGTCTCGTTGAAGTTTTTTACCTACTCTCGGAATTGAACCTACGTCTTCTAGTTCTAGAGCTGAGCGCGCTACCCATTTAGCCATTCTTACATTTGTGTAAACCTTTTTTTTCTTTGCATTTTTTCATCATTCTAATTCTATTCTAAAGAATGTCAATAATTTTATTCATGGAGTTAAAGATTGCATCGTTGCAATGCAACAATAATTTTTCTTTTACCGGATTTTTTCTGGCTATTTAGGCTGTGAAAATAACTCATACGTTTTTATATATTCTCATTAGAGTGTTACAACCAGAATTTGCAAAAAAGGCTGCTGATGATGATTTTGTAAAAAAAAATGTTTAAGTTGTGCTAATAAAATTCAATTTTATTGATTTGATTGATTTAAATTTATTTTCATTCGTTTTTTGTATCTTGATTTGATGATGACGGCGTCCGCATGGACGCTATATTACTTTTATTAGAATCTTGCCGAAATTATGCACGCAGCAGCCCAGTTGTTTACTTTGATGGCCCCGAATAAGATTATTCGGTAGACATCCGGTGCAAATCAGACATACACTTCGAAGTGCATGGTGGATCGGCACCGGTTGTCTACTGGATTTGCCAACCGCCGACCACGGATGGGAAAATCCATCAGACCTTGGACAGGTAACCTTAACAGAGCCATGTGAGGGACGTGTTGCGGCTCGTCTGATGTGGGCCTGATTAATGCTGCCTCCTTACATCGGTATCTGGGTACTACTGATCCGGCAGACATACGATGCCGTTCAGGCGCGGACTTCGGCGCCCTATCAAAGGCCTCGCAAGATTACCTGATCAGGACTGATCAGTTTGTCGTTATTATACACGTTCGCCGGATTCACTGATCCAGTAGATATCCAGCACAGATCAGGCGGGTACTTCTATGATATTCCGGACCGTATCTTTAAACCTACTTGATCAGTGATCCGGCTACCGGAATAACTTTTCCAGTCGGGAAACGGCCCCCCGTTAGGCCCAAAAATAAATTTGTAAAATAACTTAACGCGACATCGGAAAACTGGAAAGGCCTTCGAGCGGACCCGCCACCGGAAACGATAGAGGCACTAATGCTAGCGGGAAGACTCAAAAAATGGTTGCAGGCATGGCTATCTGTAACGTCAGATCACGACATAATGCAGGCGGTTTCAGGGTATAAAATTCCCTTTGCATCACGCGTATTTCCAAATCAGATCCCAGTAAAAAAAACCAATTCGGTCTCGCGAGGAAAATATATCGCTCCAGTATTCAATTGCCGAACTAATCAGCGGAGGTGCAGTTTCTGTTTGTAAGCCAGTTACAAATCAATTCCTCTCTTCGTACTTCACGGTGAATAAACCAAATAGGAATAAACGTGTTATCCTAAATCCTCGAAAATTGAACGAATTTATCATCGCCCCTGAAAATGGGAAACATGAAAGTAGTGTCAAGATTACTCTTCCCCCGATGTTTTATGACGACAGTAGATCTAATAGACTCGTACTTTCTGATTCCGATGGCGAAAGAACACAGGAACTACTTGCGATTCAGATTTAATGGAAAAATCTACGAATTAAATTGCATGCCATTCGGGCTGGGTACCGCACCATACACGTTCACAAAATTGTTAAAATCAGTCATACATGCTTTGAGATCTGCAGGAGTGACATGAGCGATGTATTTGGACGACCTCCTCATTATGGATACATCAATTCAAACATGCTCGAGAAACAAGGTAAAGAATTACTCGAGAAACCAGGATTCGTACTTAATCTTGAAAAATGTCAATTGAACCCATCCAGACAATGCACATTTCTAGGCTGTGTACTAAATAGCGTGCATCTTTCTATAAGGTTGACAGATGAAAAGAAGCAAAATATCCTCGAAATGGCTCACAACTTTTAGAAAAAGAAATGATGCACAATCAGAGAACTTGCTGGTCTTATTGGGAGACTAGTTGCCGCGTGTCTTGGTGTGAAATATGGTCAAGTATACGTTAAAGGTCTAGAACGTGAAATGTTTCTGGCATTAACTCGTAATAACGATTATTACGAAAAAAAAAACTATGAGCATATCGTCAAATGCTGAGACAGATTTTGAATGGTGGTTAAACAAAATTCCAAACGCCTTGTGTCCTATCCGCGATCGGGCTATAGCTTCGAAATTTTTTCCTGATGTATCCACGACGGGTTGGGGTGCCTTTTGTAATGGCAGAAAAGCACATGGTTGGTGGACTTCTAAACAGCAAGATGGACACATAAATTTTCTCGAGTTACAAGCGGTATAATAATGGGCTCACGTGTTTTGTCAAAAATATGCGATCATGTGAAATCCTCTTGCGAATCGATAATACCACGGCCGTTGCGTATATTAACAGATTCGCGGGAGCGTTCAATTTCCAAAACTCGCAAATCTCAGTAAAGAAATCTGGCAATGGTGCGAGTCTCGTGACCTCTGGATATTTGCATCATATATCAAGTCGAAAGATAACACAGATGCCGACCACGAATCTCGAATCCTCCCTAAAGAAACTGAGTGGGAATTGGCCGACTGGGCCTTCAAAAGAATCGAAGAAGCGTTTAGCACTTTCGATGTCGATTCATTCGCACCAGCCGTGATTCAAAGATTGCGCGGTTCGTGTCATGGCATGTTGACCCTGATTCAATAGCCATAGACGCCTTCACCATATCCTGGTCTAAAGAATGTTTTTATGCTTTTCCACCATTTTCGGCCATACTACGTGCTCTACGGAAAATCATAAACGATAAAGCGGAAGGAGTAGTAGTGGTCCCGAACTGGCCAACGCGAAGCTGGTTTCCGCTATTTAAAAAGTTATTAGTATCCAAGCCGATCTTATTTAAACCTCATGAAGAATCGTTGTCCGGACCTTACAGCGAACCTCATCCACTATCACAGACGCTGACACTGGTTGCAGCGCGGCTATCAGCGGAGCATTCCGCATCAATGGCGTTCCAGAATCATCACAACCAATAATTCTCAAGACATTATCTGAAAGCACCCAAAAACAATATGATGTGGCGTACAAATTGTGGTGGAGTTTTTGTCGGGAAACACAAACCTCACTGTATCAAGCTTCAACACCGCAAGACCTCGATTTTTTTACTATACAATTCAGAAAGGCCAAATCATTCAGTACGATGAATTGCCATCGCTCGGCGTTATCCCCCATATTAGTTGAAAAAATCGGTACTGACGAGCGAGTAAAAAGATTCTTTAACCCTTAATCCGTGCAGGTATTTGAGGCACCTTAATCTCGTGAACCTGGGTCGTTTTTGTTTTTGCACTACCACACCGACAATTGTCAACGAAAAATATCTAAGAAAATTCATGATCGATATTTAGGCCGTACTTCTCAAGAAATAATGGGGTTTTCTTTTTCTTTTTTATTTTGAATATATTTTTTTCCATTAAATATTAAGCAACCTGCGAAGAAAATGATTTTGGGCAGGACGAAAACGACCCAGGTTCACGGATTGAGGGTTAAGGGTGTTTTCAACTCAAAGCCCCAAAAGCCGAAATACACAGCTACATGGGACCCTCAATGTGTTCTTGACCATTTACAAACCTTCGGCGCGAATGAAGAGATGCCACTTGAAAACTTGACCCTCAAACTTGTAACACTTCTCGCATTGATAACGGCCCAGCGGGTTCAAACACTTTCCTTAATTCCAGTTGAAAGCATCACAATCGTAAATAGCATAGTACAAATACACATAACAGATCGCTTCAAACCGTTCGGCCGAAACCGCAATCAACCACTCTTAATCATGCCGTTTCTTAAAGAACATCCACAACTATGCGTAGCTTCTGCAGTTTTTACTTATATCGAGAGAACAAAAAGTATCCGAAATGTGAAAGATAAATTTTTGTGTCTTACGTACAAAAAACCCTTTCATACCGCTACGTCGCAGACCATTAGTCGATGGATCAGGGAAACTATGAATAAAAGCGGAGTTGACACTACTATTTTCACCGCGCATAGTACCATACATGCTGTCATAACCATAACCTCCTGGTTGGGGCCATCTTTTGTCAAACGGCGGAGACTTATTTGTACTCCTAATATTAGGCACTGCTAAGCCGAAAGTATGTATTTGTCTTGCATTCATTAAAAACAGTCAACGCTATATATCTGTAGAGACTGCGAAGCCAAAACATGAATTTCTTCGCAGCAACTTGATGTAAGAAAAGTTCATGAATGGCTCTCGTATACCGAGAAATGTAAACTTTTCATTGTCTCTGATGGCTGCAAAGAAGTCTATGTTGTCGCTTCGCAGTCTTTAAAGATATAAAATCTTGTTTGCTTTCAGTTGAGGGGGTCATGCCATGTGAATCTCGCTATCTATTTTTGTCGCTTCTTTGGGCATTTTTTTTTATAAACCATTAAATACACTATCTCTGAATTTTTGCCACACATTTATCGACATGTTTACAGGCCTTCATATTACACGCACACATTTATTGCAATATGTGCAAAAATCAATTTTTCGATTTTTGCACCCATCACGTGGGATAACCGCCTCAATATAAGACAAATAATAAAAGGGCCATATCACCAGGCGCTGGAAAGCCAAAAAGATGTAAAATAATGATTGTTTTTAGTCGGAAAGCAAAAATATGTTTTTGTCTTGCAGTAACTAAAAACAATCAACATTGAATTCGACAGTAATTTTTAATTCAATTTTTTGCTTACAGTAATTAAAAACAATCAACAGTGAATTTGAAATTCACTTCTCATTGGACTGAAGGTAAAGGAAACCAAGATTTTTTCCTCCCAAAAGGATATGAAATCCCTTTTAAATACTTTGAAAAAGTAAAAAATGATCGACACGTGATAAAATAAATGCCCTCAATAACATTATGGCTTGTTTTACTTTATTTGTCTCAGTTAATTCCTGAGTTCCAACGTGTACCCTTGCGGGTTTTCACGTATATAACCTTTTCCAATTGAACCCTTTCTTATCATTCCCTACCCGCACTTTGCTAATCTTACCTAATTTCCGTTGCGTCCACAGCCGTCTTAAGCTACACTACACTGTATTTACCGGGGCTACGGGGAAGCTGGAAAACCCGTACCGGTATAAGCGGCCCTATATTCTTCTGATTCTCTAAGGCACATACTTTAACCCAAGTATGTACACCAAGATATCAGAAGTATTGGCGTTCCGCTCGCTGGTTGATACGCCAGCCGATGCACGGTTAAGCGGTTATGGCTTCAAGTATTGGCCGCGCACAATGCTGCTTAACTTGAAGTACCGCCAGATCCGAACCTCGATCGCTCACCCACCAGTGTCGGTTGTTTTACCTTATAAAAACATTCTGATTTATCTTACAATTATTCTTCATTTTAATTCAAGTAATGGTTTTAATCTAGTTTTTAAATCAATTAATTGTACAAAAAACAATGAGATTGCCTTTTTCAAACTTGTCAAGCTAGTTTACTATAGTGCACACGACGACCAGTTTGTGCACAAAATTGTTAAACCTTAGGAATATAATTTTTCCAAATATTTTATTTTCATTGCAAAAAAAAACATATTTCTATTATAGCATAGGATTGATATCACCATTGTATAACAGGACAACGTATATATCACACAAGTACACTTGCATGGTATATAAGTTGATGAAAGTTCTTCGTACGTTCTTCTGTGTTTCGGTTTAGTATTCACGGTTTTACAGAATGTGTTACAGTGCAAAGTTTGTAATGGCGATGTAAAATTTTTGAAAAAATGACAAGTGGGATTGGGATTTACTTTGTGTATAAAGTGTAACTGCGATTCAATGTTTACTGTTGACTCTTGTCCAAAAGTGAGAAATGCCTATGAAATCAACAGACGTTTCACATATGACTCGCTGAGAGCGAAAGTGAGTCAAAAAAATAATGCGAGCAAAAGCTAGATAGAAATAGTTGAGTACAACAACGGAACAACTGTAGTTCAAAGCAATAGTGGTATAGAAAAAAACTGCGAGCAAAAACGAGTTAGCTTTTCAGCTCGTTTTTGCCCACACCGAAAACTTAACTCGTTTTTCCGCGCAGTGAAAATTTGACTTATGTTTGCCTGCGGTAGAAACTTAACACGTTTTTGCTTTGAGTGAAAATTTGAATCGTTTGCCATCTCAGTGTTATTGTGTTTTGATTTTGTATCGAGGTTTCTTTATTGAAAATGCATTTTGCAGAAGTGTATTTTGCATTATTGGGTTCCAAAGAAATAATATTACCAACAATTTCCTCAGATGACCCTTTGTTATCCTCAATTTGTTATGCAAGGGGATATCAAATTCATGACTTTACACAGTAGGGATCAAATCAATGATGTACCCTTAGACGATACAATACTTCGAACCTTATTTTATTTATTTACATAATTTAAAAATTCATAAAATTATCATCTTGATCGCATAACTATTACACATGGATGGAATATATTTAGCCACTTTGACTTTGGCCGTTGTTTGCTATCGAAAAAATATATATCTCCCTTTTACTGCTGTCACCTACCACGCTATGTTCGATGGTTGAAACGAATACAGTCGAATATTTACTGGCAGTAGATATAACGTAGCTCCGGCACCATGACGCGAATTGAGTGGTACACACACCGATACCTATATCAATGGTACCCTATCCAAATCACGCTACCGTGAGAGACAGTAGATCCCATTGATAATATATCCGGCTATAATGCGACGCTTAAAATTTTTAATATTATGGATACTGTGGGCGGTACGAACGGAAAATTGTATGTCTTCGCCAGCTTTTTTGCTTAACCATGTACACCAAGTCGCTGCACAGCATTCCCAGTGTATTTGTGGGGTACATACATTGTACTGTTATATAATAGTGACATCAATGTTATATGTTATAATAGTAATATGATTGTTTCCAACGGAAATAAAATATTCTTCATAAGGTTTGACAATTGTGTACAACATTTCTAGTAAACTGGCTTGGCTAGTACACAAATGTTATCTCACTTTATTTTGTACTATTCATCGATTTAATAGTTCGACACCATTACTTGAATAAAAATTAAAAATGATGAGAAGGTGAATCACAATGTTTTTATAAGTTAAACAAGCCATAATATTTTTGAAGGCATTTATTTATTACTTGGCGTTCATTTTTTTCTTTTTATAGATGTACAGCAATAGATAACTTCTTCGAGGTCTTTAAATCGTGTTTCCGTGTTTCGCTGTAGTGTCGATGGAAAGGGTCTGTTCATTTAATCTCTGCTTTTTTACACATCTTTCACCATCTATGGACTCTCTATTGCTGTATCTGGTGAAAGTGTAGAGTGTAGCTGAAACAAACAGATCCAAAGTGAACTAGCCAATTTATCCAATCCAGAAAAGAACTAAAGCGTGCATCGTGCCGAACTATCAGGAATGTTTAAAAACGACAGTGGAAACTATTCAGTCTTTAAAGTTCTGCAAGGCGAAGGATTGCATCGAAAATGGGAGACGCAATTCCGCGCATTCAAGTGCTGAGTACGTCACAACACATTTGCACTAGAATATATTATATCTTACTGTCACAAAAGTCGTATACTCTCGTTCAAAGTTTACAAATGTCATTAATTAACAAGCTTGAGTATTTTTTAAATTACAAATAATTGACATTCTCGCTGGAGGATGAGTAGGAGAAAAAAACTTAAACATTATCCAATCATATTGCACTTGAAAATATTCTTCATTTCGAAAATCTGCAGCGGTTTGAACCTGCTTTTGGTTAGCTTACCGCAAGGTAGCAGCGTTTCAGGTCGCAGTAGCGTGAACCACCATTTTGCCTCATTATCCCCACCCTACAAGTTTCCAGACCTGTATGTAAGATCCTGCGCCCGAACTCCCACGACGGACACACTCAATGCCAATAACGTTCCATCATATTTTGTCGGACCGCCGTGAATTTGGTTTGATGTAAACAAAGTTCTTCCACTGAACGTGTTTTCGAATTTGAGTTTGAACGGCATCTCGCTTCCGATGCCGTAAACAAAGTAGTCTCCGTCATTGTGTCCCTGAAACGGGAGCGGACGCGAAAGCGGTATCTGAGCTTACAGCAGTTACGCACACGCTAATATTTTTCATAACCGCGTATAAAAATATCCCATCGATTCGCTGCCTCTGGTTATACGCGCGCGCGCGTGTGTGTGTGTGTGTTGTTGTGGTTAGAGAAAATCTTTTTTTAAGGATTTATATTGTAGATATCTAGAAAAATATCTTGAAAAGTGGTTTGAGAATTTTTGCAAGCAAACTTTGCCAAAATAAATTAAAGGTATTCACAAATATTAATTTTCGTTGCGTTCCAACGATCCAAACTTCAACCTCATCAATCTAGATACATTTCGGTTTATAGTACACAGACCTAAACAATCTTAAAGAAAGTACCACTTCACATTAAATGTGTGTATATTGGTTGTTTGGTCCGACGTAATCGACGTAGGTATGGATTAAATATCAGATGTAGGTTATGTGTGATGTTTTGTGCTACACTGTAAAAAAAGATATGAAATTTACAATACATTTAAGATACAGAGGAATTGAATTTTACGAACTCAGTAGATGAAATTAAATTTAACACACTTGTATCGTAAATTTAAAACAGGAACATGAAATTCTAACGTGGATATAGAATTTAAGGATGTTGAGTCCCTATGAAACATGTTAATGTTAATTGTTCAATAAATAGCTTCTTAATCGTCATTAAATTTTTATACGACCTCCTGAATACTTCATGTAAAAACATACCAAATTTTCAGAATTCTATCATCAATACTTCCACCTCCTTAAGGGTTGAAATAAAAAATGATAAGAAAATTCTGAAAATTTGGTACGTTTTTGTATGAAGTATTCAAGAGGTCTTGTTAAAATTTCACGACGATTAGGAAGCTCGTTATTAAAAAATTAACATTTTGTTGAGAACAATTTTTAAAAGAAATAAAAAAAAATTATCAATAAACTACGTTTTGTTTCCGTTGCTTTCAGTATATTGTAGATATTTTTAAATTGAGAGGTCAACAAAAAACTTATTGCAAAGTTACATCAGTTTCCATAAAACAACATTTAATTTGTGAATGTTAAGTTTTCAATAACGAGCTTCCTAATTATGAAATTTTTACACGACCTCTGAAATACTTCATACAAAAACATGCCAAATTTTCAGAATTTTATCATCATTTGCAATTTGGGACTCAACATCCTTAATAGATGGAACATGGAATTTCAAAGACAAGTTTGTAAATTTGTGGAAAATGTATTTAACCCGTGTCTTCAATTGAAAATTACCACAGATGTATGATAACTGAACTATAAAAAACAGAGCATTGAAAATACAAAACAAGTTTGAAATTTATTTACAGCTGCTTGAAAAATATAATATATGTGAAACTGAATTTTACGATACGTACAATGCATGATCACAACAGATTTATTTAAAAGTGCGAAACTGGAATTGAAAAAAGAATTCATAAACGCTGATGAAAATCACATGAAACAACGTGAAAATTATATTAAATTTACACTACATTTAAGGGACAAAAGAATTGAATTTTACGAACTCAGTAAATGAAATTGAATTTAAGACACTTGTACCGTAAATTTAAAACAGGAACATGAAATTCTAACTGGATATAGAATTTAATAGATGCAACATGGAATTTCCAAGAAAAGTTTGCAAATTTATGGAAAATGTATTGGATCATCCCGTGCCTTAAATTAAAGATTACAACAGTTGTATATTAATTCAAATATAAAAAACAGAGTATTGAAAATACAAAACGCGCTCAACCCATCTCGGCCGCTCGCGACGACCGATGGTCGCGCGTAGTTCGCGTAGCGCCCGAGGGACGGCGCCTTGTTCCGCACTTTCCCATACCCACTCGCAGCTTCGGTCAGGGATATAACCCGACCACCGGCTACGATCGTCTTGGGAAAAACAGACGCGTTTGCAGTTCGTGCACACGTCGGAGAGTGTCGCAAATCCGTTACCTCTCCATATCCACGCCAGAGCCGCAGTTCTTGAACTCGCCTATCCGGAAGGAAATTATTTTTCCCTTTTTACGCCGCCCGGTGTTGAAGGAAGAAATTTCACGAAAACCACCTTTTTACCTCTAGCTCCCGTTAAGGAGGATAAATACGAGTCACATTTTCAGTGGGCTTAATTATCAATTTCTGAAATAAACTTAATACTTAGGATCAGTAATTTTAATACACACTCGTATGTTGATATTAGCAAATGGTTCTTGAATTTAATATACATGGATGTGAACATTTTTTTACTTTTACTTTTTTACGCACTAGTATATTAATATTACGGAGCTTTTATTTTAAAACAACCTGCTTTGGATTTTCAAAATATTATTTGAAATTTCATAAACGACGTCCGCATAAAAACATCATACACTTGTGTATCAATTTTTTTACAGAAGCTTTTTACAGTGTACATTAAAGCTAATACTTTGAGTCTGTGAAATTAATACACACCCGTATGCTGATATTAGCAAATGGTTCTTGAATTTAATATACACTCGTATATTGATATCAGCAAATGGTTCTTGATTTCAATATACTTGGATGTGATTATTTCTTTACACGTGCATTATTTTTCAAACACACAAGTATACTAATATTACGGAGCTACACTTTCATTTTTAAAATAACCTGTTTTGGATTTTCAAAATCGTATCTGAAATTTCATAAGCGGTATCCACATAAAAACTTCCTACACTTGTGTATTAATTTTTATACCGAAATTGTTTACAGTGTATATATGCGTACCGAAAACAATACATCTTATGTCGCCCCCCCCCCCCCCCCCCATATATATGTGCGTATATATATATAAGGCTTTACTATTGAATTATTTATGAATAGCTTATAAGTTATCGAAATTTGAGGTGTTGTGTCCGATCGCAATTGAATTTAAGACGGTATGACACCCGACGTGAAACTCCGACGCGGCCTCCGAGTGGTAGGGCAGAACTCGACTGCGCCCCATCGGTAGATGGAGACATTGCGTTTCGCCTGGCACGGGCCTCGACGCGTCCCGCAAAGCATGTGTGCGTGCGGGTCGGTGCGCGTCCATTGCCAACGTGCGTATCGAGCTCGTGACATCGATGCGCGGTGTCTGCAGAACACGTGACGAGCACCGCGCGCGGAATTCTCGTGAACTGAGCACGTCGAAGTTCGGGCGACATTTGCTCGCAATTATCAACAATTACACGATAAATCTACATTACCACTTTTTTCCTAAGATATGCAACGAAATGCAGTGATTGAGAGCCCACGTTGTTCGTTTTTTGTGGCTACCCGGCTCAGCCTATCTCCAAATCGTGACATTAGCCAAACGTCTGATTTTTCATCTTTTCGGTCACGAGTTCCGCATGATAATCCAATCTACTTTTTTTCTCAAATTCAGAAAATTTGAGGAGTAGACAGCCGTTCGTCTATCTATTTAACGTCGTTTGGCAAAGTTTCGACGGGATCTGAAGAGCCGTTTCAGAGATTTTTGGGTATCTATAATTCTGTTCTACTATACCAACAGCAATGAGGTGTCATTCCGTCTTAACTAACTTCCCTAGTGTCGCGCTTTTTTCTTAGCCCTGTCTGTAAATACAGGATGAAAATACGCGAGGCCTATTATTTTTCACCGCATACTTAAATATTAGACTGCACGTCAAGGCTGGGTTACCGGATCGATTCCGGGGCCAGGGGCACTGGCCTCGGCACTGACTCCTGCTGCTATACTACGCCCCGACCTCACTCTGATAATCGTTGGCCTGAATGGAAAATGTCGACAGAGACGCTTCCGGGTCGGATACGTCCCGAAAACTGGATAAACGCCGCTTCGCCTTACGCGTATTATGTTTGATCGACCGAGACATCCTGAGATTCCTTCGATTTTTTGGGATTTTTTCAGTTGGATGCCTATAGGTTCTATATGTCTTTTTCATTTAGTACAGCAACTTTGATTTTGAAATCATATTTATTCTTGTTTTCTTTTGTCGCGTCTCGATATGATATTTGATTTTTTTGCTCTAGTATATGTGAGGTGCATTTACTTTTATCAGAGGAATATGAATTAAATAAAGTTGAATGACAAATTCTAATTTTGCAATGAGCCGTGTCCGCACATAAATTATATATATTTACACCCACACATATACAGGGTGGATCAATAACTATCAGCACCTTGGATATCTTCGAAACTATAAGGTTCACAGAAATATTTGCTGAAATGAAATTGCACCGTACGAAAGGGGCCATCCGATAGCGATAATAGTTTTTTGCAGGTGGAGGTACTTCGGACATTTGAAGGTCAACTCCAATTTTTTAAAATGAATCGGTATGTTTTTTTCTGTATCATAAAAGAGGAGCTTACAACGAGTTCAACGACCTATAACATGAGGTCATTGAAAGTACAGAAAGGCGATAATACTTACAGTTTCGGTAGTAAATAAAATTACTACGTTTATAGTAAGTGTTCGAAATGATGACCATCAATATCAATGCGTACGTTATTATGTACGTTTACACATTTCTTAGACAGGCACAGAAAGTACAGAAAGGCGATAATACTTACGGTTTACTTAACTGAAAATAAACACTTTCAAGGACACTTCAATAAGTTTGCAGGATAAGATACACATGATAAGATTAATATCGATAAATCGGTCAATCGAGTACAATATATCCGTTTGAAGAGCAAGTTGATATGCTTATAATTTATTGCGAATGCCAATAAAATTCTGTAAGGGGAAAAACCTTGTATGGTGAACGATATCCACATCGGTCTCAGCATTCACGTCAAACGTTTATCAAAGGTTAAGGCAAACCGGTAGTTTAAGTGTCCGTATTGTACGCCTACTGTAACGTAGTATTATCGCCTTTCTGTACTTTCTGTACTTACGTAAACTGTGTAAATGTGTAAACGTACGTAATAACGTACGCATTAATAGTGAAGGTCGTCATTACAAACATTTACTATAAACGTAGTAATTTTATTTACTACCGAAACTGTAAGTATTATCGTCTTTCTGTACTTTCCATGACCTTCAATGACCTTATGTTATAGGCCGTTGCACTCGTTTTAAACTTCTCTTTCCTGATATAGAGAAAAAAAACATACCGATCCATTTAAAAAAATGGAGTTGACCTTCAAATGTCCGAAGTACTTCCACATGCAAAAAAACTATTATCGCTATGGATGGCCCCTTTCGTACTGTGCAATTTCATTTCAGCAAATATTTCTGTGAACCTTATAGTTCCGAAGATATCCAAGGTACTAATAGTTATTGATCCACGCTGTATATTAAGAATATACTGTAAAAATTCGAGACCGAAATTCGAAATATTGACGAAGTTATAGCACCTATACGTGAGAGCGTCTCGTAGTAGCGCGCGCTGAACCGCACGGCAGCTGCAAACAGCCAGACCCCTCGATTGTTTATGCGTTACCTTTACACCTGCTTCGTGCGCCGGATACCTTTGTGTATACTATAAGTTTTACCTGTTTCTTCACTAGTACATTTATTTTGGAGCCCAGTTATATCGAAATTCAAAACAAACAGTCAGTGTACCTTCGTTACTTTGTGCGTAAATATCTTCGAAAAGCGTGGAAATGGATCGGAAAGGAAAGAAACGCGATACCAAAAGTCCTGGAGATCCTGCGATCAAAAAAGATTTCATGGCAATAGACATACCACCGAACAAAATATAGATTTTGTTAGCACTTCTGCTCAAAAATTAAAAATCAAGATGATTTTGAGCCGGTTATTGATGAAACTTCTTCGTACGTTCTTCTGTGTTTCGGTTTAGTATTCACGGCTTTACAGAATGTGTTACGGTGCAAAGTGTGTATTGGCGATGAACATTTTTTGGAAAAATGACAAGCGGGATTGGGATTTACTTTGTGTATGAAGTGTAACTGCGATTCAATGTTTACTGTTGACGCTTGTTGGAAAGTGAGAAATGCCTATGAAATCAACAGACGTTTCACATACGACACGCTGAGAGCAAAAGTCCGTCAAACAAATAATGCGAGCAAAAGCTAGATAGAAATAGTTGAGTACAACAACGGAACAACTGTAGTTCAGAGCAATAGTGGTATAGAAAAAAACTGCGAGCAAAAACGACTTAGCTATTCAGCTCGTTTTTGCCCACACCGAAAACTTAACTGGTTTTTCCGCGCAGTGAAAATTTGACTTATGTTTGCCTGCGGTAGAAACTTAACACGTTTTTGCTCTGAGTGAAAATTTGAATCGTTTGCCATCTCAGTGTTATTGTGTTTTGATTCTGTATCGAGGTTTCCTTCACGAAGTGTTATTATGAAACTCTTGTTCAATCCTGACAAATCCGAGGCGCTCTTCAGTAAATTACTCGTGTAGTTCAACTGCTTTGACTTAGCTCATTTTGACGTGAAAAATCGAGTAGTGAGAACCCAAACGATAGGTTCAACGTCGGCTTACCTCAGTGTTGTATTTTCGAAGGATTCCTTATGGGTAGTGGTGCAATGGAGTCAGGTAAGAATTATATGAAGACTTGAATTACTGATATAAAGACGAAAATAGAGAATACGCGAAATTACATGAGAACTTGTGAGGTCAAAGAATGTTGTCATTCCAGCAGCACACAACAAAGATTGCGAGTCTGACCCTTCAGATTCTGAGGTAGAACATGCCGATGTTGATTTAGAAGATAGTGAAGGTGACATTTTTTACTTTTTCAAGTAATTTTCTATAAAATTACGTTCAACAATTTGTATCTTCTGTAACATTACCAACTAAGTATCTATGTTTCGGTCTCCAGATTTGTTACCACCTATAACAAGGCTCTCTCGAAAGCGGAAGAAACAACCCAATTTATATAAGAAAAATATATGGAAAGAACATGTCGAACATGGTCATGAGCACATATCAGCTAAAGGAAAAATCGTACCAGCAAGAATATTTGAAGCAATAACCGTTTGCAAATGTGAACCTTACTGTTCGACAAAAATCGACCTCGCTCGGCAGAAAGAAACATTTTCTACCTATTATGATTTATCCAACCATATGCAGAAGACATTATTAATTCGTTCTTCGGTAAAGAAGACGCCTGTGGCTCCGAAAAAAGATAAATTTTTGCCAATTATTCCACAAAAGAAAAGGGAATGTAATTTCCATTATTATCTTAACGACAGTAACGGAGTCGAACATAAAGTATGCCGATCATTTTTACTGGCATGTTATAAAATTACTCCATCCACGACGAACAGAGCAGTATAATCGGCAACAGCTAATCCAAGCGGAGCAGAAACACGAGGCAAAGCACCGTCAGCAATTTGTACAAGTGTAGCTGCTAGAAATGGCGTCAAAAATTTCATCAACAAATTCCCTAAATATGTGTTACACTACGGCCGATCAGCAACGCAAAAACAATACCTCCATTCGAATCTCAATTTAGCGACCATGTACCGAATGTACAAAGAAGAAAGCGATAGCAACAACAACAATGCAGTATCTGAAAATATTTTCCGCGAAATTTTTAATTTTGAGTTCAATTTAAGCTTCAAAAAAGGCACACTGACACGTGCAAGATGTGCGACTCCATCAAGATAAACTTGGACAACAAAGATTTGCCTGACAACGAGAGGAAAAAGTTTGAAAAGATGAAAGCAGAACATGAGGCGGTGAGAGAACGAATTGCCGAAGAGTTCAAATAGGATGTTACAAATAATTCATCGGAGGAAACAGCGGTTTTAACTTTTGACCTTCAAAATGTGTTGGAAACGCCATCATTGACGACAAACATCGCCTTTCACAAACGTCAACTTGCGACGTACAACTTATGCGTTTATGACGAGCTTAAAAAAAAGGTGCGCATACAAAGATGTAAACATTAAAAAATTGTCTGTCGCAGAAAACAATCGAAAAGTGAAAGCTAATTTTTATTCTGTTTCAGCCTATATGTACATCTGGTCGGAAAATGTTGCCAGTAGAGGAGCACAAGAAATTGCATCATGTATACAGAAGCACCTGCTGAATTCTCGGCCTGACCGTATGGAACATCTCATTTTGTACTCGGATTCGTGCGGGGGGCAAAATCGTAACATAAAAATGACGCTTATGTTGAAGCATTACTAGGCCTCTAGTGAAATCGATTTAATCGAGCAGAAGTTATTTCTATCCGGTCATAGCTACAATAGCTGCGACAGAAATTTTGGCCTGATTGAAAAAGAGCGCAAAATGCATGAAATTATCAACACTCCCGATCACTGGATCGATATAATTTTTAAAAACGAAGAAAAAAGAACCCACTTTCCAAGTGACGAAAATGGCCTCCAACGATTCCTTTACGTCCCAAGAATTGCAAAAAATTAATCGTGAACAGAAAAGTGGACAAAAAAAAACAAAATCTACTGGTTGAAAACCAGAACGATCAAGCTTGATAAAGAACAACCCTTTTACTTGTACATGGTCTATGATGATAGGTTGCTGAGAAGAGTTGACATTGGCAAGAAAAACGTCTCAGACGAACCATTCACCCAAATGCAGCTCTCAATTTTGTATCCAAATGGAAACACCATAACTAAAGCAAAGTACGAAGACCTGATGCAATTAGTTAAATTTATTGATTTAAAATACAGGCCCTTCTATCAACAGCTGAGATGTAATGTGGAACCAAATGATTACGAATAAGAACCATTGCCAAAAATTGTATTTGAAAAAGTATTGTTAATAAATTAGAAAGAATTTTCTCAAACCTTACATTGTTTTATTCACAATGTTTATCATCAAATTTTTCCTAATTATTTTAATCTCCGAAATATTACACATAAATAATCGACTCATTAGTCGCGCCGGAACCGTCTGTATAAAATTCAAAGTGCCTCACTTAAGAAAAAAACTTAATCTTATGTGAAAATAATAATGCATAAAAAAATCGATATAGAATCGAAACATAATAAAAATGATGCCACAACGTTTCAAATTTTCGTTCCGAGCAAAAACGTGACACGTTTCGGCTGCCACCTAACACGAGTCAAATTTTTGCTGCGGGCAAAAACGAGTCATGTTTTCGCTGCGAGCAAAAACGAGTTGAAGAGTTGACTCATTATTGCTCGCAGTTTTTTTCTATACCACTTTTGCTCTGAACTACAGTTGTTCGATTTTTACTCCGAGATTAATGATATATCCCATTTTTGCGCTTAAGAACAGTGTCTCCCTTTTGCTTGCAATGTTTTTTCGACTTACTTTTGCTCTCAGCGTGTCATATACAATGAGATTACTTGGTGTTGGTTTACCAGCCATAAATCTTTTTTGTTCACTGATGGATATCGGAACTGGATTGAGTAAAAGTGGTTACTACAGTATCCTTCAGCACATACATATTGCCATGAAAGCCGTATCTGAAATAGTTTTTGCAAAAGCCGTACAAGAAGAAAAAGAAGCAAACGCTAAAAACGGCAACCCCGAAGACGAGATTATAGTTTCAGGCGACGGTTCGTGGGCGAAGCGTGGTTTTACATCGCTTCTAGGACTTGTTTCTTTGATAGGGAAGTTTACCAATAAAATTGTAGATTTGGTTGTAAAATCGAAGTATGTGAAGCGTGTAAAAAGTGGGTAAGCAAAGAAGAAACGGACGAGTATTTGGAATGCTACGAAGATCAGAAGGACGAATGTACAGCAAATCATGAAGGTAGCTCAGGAAAAATGCAGGTTGATGACATAATCGAAATGTTTAGACGATCAATCGAAATGTTCGATGTGAAATACAAAAGATATGTAGGTCACGGCGACTCTCAAACCTTTAAAAATCTATTGAAAGCTGATGTTTACAACGGCAAATCGTTGGTCGAAAAAAAGTGAATGTGTTTTGTACGTGAAAAAACGCATGTACAGACGTGTGAAAGAATAAAAAAAAGCACTTACTCAACTGGAAAAAGCCAAAAAAACAAGTTAGAGCTCCAAAGACAAAAGATGCTAAAGAAAAAAGAAAGTCTGAAGGAGAAATAGGAGCGACGTAGACAAAAAACGCGGATCGAAAGGGGACGCAGCGGGCGGTGAGACTCCAAAAGTCAAGAATCTCGTATTAACTAATAAGTTAATGACTAAACTCAGTGTTTATTATGGGTTAGCAATTATGAGAAATGAGAATTCAGTTGAAGAAATGAAGAAGGCTCTGTGGGCAATGTATTATCATTTGATTTCCACGGATGAAAATCCGCAGCGTTCCTTTTGCCCTGAGTGCCTCGATTCATGGTGTAATTATCAAAAATGTAAAGCCGAGAACAAAAAACATACTTTTGTTCATTTTGAAGCCTATTTACGAAGAACTTTCATCGGATGATCTTTTGAAAAGATCATCCGATGATCAGAAACGCGCAGAACAACGAAGCTTTCGACCATTGCGTGTGGAATTTTTAGCACCCAAACACATTTTTGTAGGCCAAAAGACACTTCAAATTGCTGCATGGACAGCCGCATGCACTTTCAACGAAGGATTTTTACCTGTCTTGAAAACCATGGAGACCATGGGAGTCACAATCGGCCCGCACGCTATGCCTTACGCCGATCTGTACAACAGCTCTCGCATTTCGAAGGCGGAGAAGGACGCGGCTTATGCTTCTAAAATGGCCAGAATGAGTCGCAGGTCAGAAAACTGACCAACCATGAGGCCTATGAAGAAGTTGAAGGTTTATTATACGCACCAGGGATAGACGATTAGTGTAAGTATGATTTTTCTATAATAAATCGGTTGTTAAAACTTTAAACGTGTTTTTCTCGAAGCAACGATTTTACGGTTGGCCCGGGTAATACAAATATTTCTATCCAACCGATTAGGCTGAAATTTGGATATGATCATGAATGGATCTCGCAGGAATTAGGATCTTTTATTTTCGTCCCTAACTTTCCATTTTACGGCCCGATTTCCACTTTAAAAAGTCACTTTTTTCGAAGTCCACCATTTTGTTATTTTTCAACCAAATTGTTTAATCCTAGTTCCAACTAGACTGACAAGCTTACAGAACAATAATCCTTTTGATTTTTTTTGTTTCAGATGTCCTTAAGCGGCGAAATCGCCGGGGCCAGCCACCTACCTTTTTTGAGACGCTCACTTCAGTGCTACAAAACTATAACAAAAAAATTTAAAAAAAAAAACAATTTTTTTGTACACTTAGAAAAAATTAATAATATATTAAAAATCAAACCGATTAAATTTTATTTTCTTCTAAAAAAAATTCCCGAAAAAAGCATTAAAAACCGTGCAAGTAAGCAGACTACAACCTTAAGCATCAAAGCGGGAGACGGTTATTGATATAGTCTGATCTTTGCTACATCCACTCGTCCTTCTACCGACAACGGTTTGTCCTTCGCGTTCTCATTTCCATTTTCAATTCTCCTCCTTTTGAACTTTCATTATTTTCGATAAAAATCTTCTCTGCAGATTCCTCTATACGGCGCACGCATTCGCCCCGTTTTACGTTATTATAATTTCGACAGTTCGATAATTGATGTTCTTGGTAACCTGATCCTCGTTGTATAAAGACGCTAAGTTGGGAAACAAAAATAATTGTATCCGTTTGCATGACAAGAGAAAAATGAAATTTAGAAAATGGCTCCGAACAAACAGTGTGATATATTGGTGTTGAATGAATGAAGTTGCGACCGAGAAACTTTAGTCTTTATATGAAGCGATATATGTATGATCGCCGCCTACACTAATAATATCCTGAGTACGTATCCGTTACAGTTGCGATGCATATACATATCTATAACTGTACACACCCACACACAAAGTACGATGTTTGTGGGTAATGTTGTATTTGTATGCTTGCAATAAATTCGAAAAAGGATGCAGCGCGGTAAATGGGGTTTTCACTGAAATAATCCTTGAAATGCCTAGAAGGCAAGGCTAAAAGGAAGGGGAGGTAGAGCATCGAGCAAAAATCTAAACAAAGTTGAATCGGTTTCCTTACAATCGCACTTTATCGCATTTATAGGCGCATAATATATTTTAAAAGTAACCCGGTGCGTTGGTCTAGTGGTTAGTATGTTCGCCAGCGGATCGGGAGGTCGCAGGTTCGAATCCCAGTCGCGTACTTTCGTCGTGAAATGTTTTTCCCTAAATATATCTATAAAGTATCCCACGTGAAAGGTACGTTGAGGAATCCTAACCATTTTTGATCATCATGATTTTAAAAAAATGCTTACAAAACAATCTTCGACAATTTTTTTTGCATTTTTTGTTTTACTTGATCATTAAAATGTAACAGCTAGTTGAATTTTCATATTCGTCCTCCATATTTGCGGCTTCAAATTGCAATAATTCGGATGTTACCGATACCTGACAAAATTGTACGATTTTCGTTCAGTTTTTAATCTGTCAGAAAAATAGAGTTCCAGTGTTCAAATCAAATTGATCCATTTTCTTTACATTACTTTCTTAAGAAGCGGTGGTTGTTGATAGGCAATTTTCAAACGTGTCAACCCATTTTTTTGTTTCGCGCTTTTTTATTAAGGGGATAAATTTCTTCATTCAGAAATAATAATTCTTCTGAAATAGCAAATGGGAAGTAATACTATAAACCGTGAAAATTGATATTTTAACTAATAAATCATGGTCGGCATTCGGAATGGATACATTTCAAAATCTGTGTATATGCAAATATGTATGGTACAGTTCGAACCCGTTCGTTTTCAGTTTAAACGCGTTTTACCTAGTAAAACACTTAGTACTGACTGAACGCCTTCGTTACGGCTAGTTTACAAGCTTTTCCTAGTTAAGACTAATTTTGACTAACATTCAAATTTATTTATAAGTAAATTCATGTTTTTACGAGGAAAAACCAGTTGTATTGTAGGCGTTCAGTAAAACCTAATTTCGGCAAGGAACAACGTGTTTTAACGGTCGTATATATATATATATATATGGAAAACCAGTGTGCTGCTCTAGTGATTAGGTTGCTTGTCTCTTAACCAAAACGTGAGGAAGTCGCGAGTTCGAATCCTAGTTCCGTAATCTCGGACAAAAATTTAATGCGGGTGCGACATAGCTCCAGCTGTACGCGAATGGCACGCACATGGATTGGCTCGTGTGTGTGCCGTGTGCGTATGCCTGTAGCCCGTGATTTATTCCTCGACGAAATGCGACTAGGTCCGAAACTGGGAAGCGGACCTCCGACCGGCTGTATTAGTATCGGCTTTCCGCAGTTTCCCTATACCCATGAGATGGTGAATGTGATGCAGAGGGGGAAGTTGGCTGCGGCCGCAACGTAGGGATGAGAAGTGCAATATGGTGGGAATGTAAGAAGGGGGAAGGCTGCGGTACAATGAAATCTGCGATAAAAAAAATATATATCCTAAAAATAAGCGAAGAATTCGTACTATAAAATGACAAACACTGCTTTGATATTTTGTAGTACTGAAGCAACCAAGTGTTATTGCTTTCATCGTTAGCTATCGGGTTTCCGTGTCCGTCAATATTACACGATTTCTCTGCTTTCTCGTTATCACTCTTTCCCTTTATCTCTTTTCTTTTATTCGTCGCGATTACTTGCCCTCTGTACTTCCCGAGATTACAACTCA
Source organism: Ophion costatus (assembly GCA_951751655.1). Classification (NCBI taxonomy): domain Eukaryota; kingdom Metazoa; phylum Arthropoda; class Insecta; order Hymenoptera; family Ichneumonidae; genus Ophion; species Ophion costatus. Next base: position 12,092,600 of record OX632365.1, on the reverse strand, counting down.
TCGCCTGTTTATTTGCGTTCCTACTGTTATACAAATATAGGGGTCGTTATCCTCTACTCTCTCTCTCTCTCTCTCTCTCTCTCTCTCTCTCTCTCTCTCTCTCTCTCTCTCTCTCTCTCCCACCCCTTCCTTCCGCCCTCCGTCGCCATGTCTCATTTTTCTTTCGCGCTTGCCAATTAATGTGTATCCCATCCTAAAGAAACATTGCATAACTACTCCGTTTTGTCCGCGTAGACATCGGTCGCTGTTACGTCATACCCGTCCACTAATGAAATCATATCGAGGAACGAAAATAACTTGTACTGATTTTGGATATTTCAGGACTTGAGAGGTTTTGGCTCGCCTCGAAATCATTAATTGAAAAAACCAGAACACGTTTAGGCCAATAACAAGCGGACGTTAGACTTCTTTTTCGACTCGCGTTTACACACACACACACCCACACACACACACACACACACACACACACACACACACACACACACACACACACACACACACACACAAACACACACACACACACACACACACACAGGTGTGTCGGGGGGGGGGGGGGAGGAGGAGGGCGGTGTGTGTATGGTTCTTCAAATATATGTGTACATCTCAATTCAGAGTACATGTATATATTTTATGTTTTGTGAAATGGCTCGAGGGTCTAGAATATTTGCGGATAACAACTAATCGCAATTATTATTAGAAAGCATGCTCGGCAACTAGATGAAATTCTTGTTTACTGGATTGCCGAGCGCATTAATAAACGACCTTTGACTGGATTTTTTCTATGCGGTGACATCGTCACTTATTTTCACACCCATTTGTCACTTTGACGGATTAAACATAGACGTGTAGTGAATTTTTACGTGCGCAAGTGTCACATATATGCGTTTGCATTTGCTTTTTCATTTTTTTTTAGTAAACACGTTGTTGAGTTCACGTGAGCTTTCTAATCGGTAAGGAAAACTATGCAACGTACGCATGACGGTCACGATATTTACTCGGCTTTCCTTTTTTATCGACTGCTTTTATCGACTGCTGACGTCGCACAAATGAGCAAGGAAACATATTTGCGCCGTATATAGAGTCCCAAGGTTCGGGTCTTTGCCTTGTGAAGACCTCACGTCACGTTCACCCTCGCACATACGACCTTCGGGACTCACCTCCCCTCCCACCGCTGTTCGTCCCCCCGCTTCGCTATTACCATCCAGTGGTAGATTGAACGCGCGTGAATTTCCGATGTTGTTATTATTATTATCATTATTGCGTTGGGATTAGAATAGGTTCACTGTCTATGCATCGAGGCTGAATATTTTGTCATTTCTTCACTTTCAGGATCGGCATCGATCGAACAGAAAAACGGAAGTGCGAAGAGTAACAAAACGAATAACAATGGCGCCGAGGTCAACAGAAACGAGGATAATCACAATGGCTCGATTGAAGTCAAAAGTCAAGCGAAGAAGAAGTCAGGCGGACCCGGAAGTGGACCTCTCTTGCAGCAGGCGTAAGCCCTATTTTATTTTAAGATAACTAGCGCTATTATGCCATAACATGGGCGAAATGTTGTGAAAAGTCGAAACCCTTACATTGTGTTTTCAATATTTTACTTTGCTCGTGTAGTTTTCCCTATGAACAAATGGTGTATTCAATGGTGGCTTTCTCCCAGAGGAAGCTTTGTCAACCGAGTAAAATAACAAGGAAGCAATGTGCACGTATCATATTTGCACCACTTTGTTCCTAAGTTGTTCCTGCTATATTTAAGTTTAAAAAAATCTGAGATATGACAAAATTTAATGAGGACAACGTTCGATGCATTTTCTGGAAACACATTTTTCGGAATTGAAATTTTTCAAAACATTTAGGGCGTACATACATTTTATAATCCTCTAGAAAAGTTTAATTTTATTATTAGACTTAGTAGCATATCCCCGGTCAAGAGCGAATGTTACAGTATTTTTTATTTTATCATCATCGGACCTTCGCGATCTGGATTCAATTCCCTGGCAATCCTCGTCTGTTGTTTCTTCTGCACCTTCTTTGCTGATATATGCTGTCTTTGATCAGCCTTTTGATGCCGTTCTTTCCTCTCCTAACTCTGTTACGAATTGTTGTTCGTAGAAATTCTCGATTATTCTGCGCGGTGCAGAGTATGGTGGTTCGGAGACGCTCGAACCTGCGTTTTATTGGGTAAAGAGCATTTGTAGAGGTCCTTGAATACGAATTTTGAAGCTCTGCTCTGGCGTGTCATTAGCTCATGTTGTATTCCCGTTATGAGTGGAAAAAGAAATTCTCGCACTCGGTGATTAATTCCATATAGCATTTCGACGCAAGAAGCTCTGTGTTTTCTTTAATGTAGTTTGCGTCCGAATGCCTCGTTCATAAAAATTTATTTTAACTCATAGTAGATGAAAAAACTGTAATGTCTAAATAGTCGTGAAATTTTATGGACATTTACCGTTTCTGAGATATTGGTTATGAAAGTTGACAACGATTGTACATATCGCCTACATCAAGTGTACAAGATGCTAACATTAGCACCATTCTTCTATTATTACAACTTGAATACTCTTCGTAAAAAAAACACTAGACACTAGAGGTCTATTTCCCTAAAAAATACTAGGCAGCAGGGAAAATGACAAATATATGATGAAATATGAAAATATGAGACTAGGCAGCAGGGAAAATATGAGAAGTTTCAACAAAAGTTAAGGAAGTTCATCTGGTACCGAGTTAGTCAAAAGAAAAATTATTACGACTAGCGTAGTCTGTTCAATAAGTTTGGCAAAGCTGCAACCAAGCGCGACCGCGTATCCTGTACCATGTGCCATGTGCTAGAAATTTTTTCACTCGCGTCTATGGTCCATCATCGATCTCTTTTTCGACCATGGAAGAAAATTCAAAAAAGAAAGCGTTTTTCTGGAAAGGCAAACAAAATGAATTTTCGGAAATCAAATTTTTTCTCAATCAATCCCAAAATCAATTGTTGATGTGTTATTATTTCGTATCCTTTTTTTATAACTACAATGATTTTATTTGCGATTAATTTATTTGATTTTTTTCTTTAAGCCGATTTAGTCATTACATTTCCAGTCGCTTCTGTATAATTTGCTATAGAAGTGTAGTGCACAATGCGTCGTTCGGAAAGTATTAATGTTGATGTCAAAAAGCGCTCGGTTGCGACGTTGCCATCATAATATACGACTGGAGTAATATGGAGGTTAACCTCCAAAAAATCAGCATTTTTCGAGACGAATTAATTTATTCTGAAGTCCACAAGTATCTAATGGATTTTAGAAAGCTGTCCAAACGTTCTTTACGTATTTCTTTTATCCATTATAAAAGTTTCTTTCGAAACAGTTTGTCAATGCTTGCAAATTTCACGTTTACAGACGGGAAAAACACGACAATCCATAAGAGACCATGTTAATTTAGAAAAATTTATTTATTAATTGCTCACAAACAAGGTATCTGGAGAGTTTGAAATTTGAACAACTGACTTTTTCGATACTCATAAGTGGACTCGAATTTTTTAAATCAATATCTGTTTTTTAATTCGATCATCAGATGAACTTCCTTAAGTAATTAGATTCAAGGAGAATTCCGATAACACTGAAAGCAGATATGGCGATTCGGAAACGTTTTTCGAATTTTAATTGTTCTGTAAGAAGCAACAGTACGAATGCACGAACACTTTTTTATATGCGCATTTTATAAAGTAACATTTCGATAACTGATTGGCCTGAGATTTCTTATTCTACACATTCGAAATGCAATTTGATTGCTGAACAGTGAGACGCTTGTATATAGTCGCCTGAGAATAAATGTGCGACGTTGTATGATCGTCTCTCAGCGCAATACTTTATGGCATAAATGCGTCCGTATATACAGTTATTTTATATGTAACACTGATTCAAGTCTTAATGAAAAGTTCAATGCACATGGCCACACACTCGCCTGATATTTTACCATGTGTCACGAGGAAAACTGTTTCATGCTTATTGTACCAAGAGATCCACGTTCTCCTCTACAGAATATTTCGATTAAACCGTTGGACGGAGGATGAATGCGGTGCCGTGCAGATTCTGCTAGCTCAAACCGCTTAATGTCGTTACTGGCAAGGAAACTCTGAATTAAAAAATACCAGTTTGAGTAGAATTTTGTCGCAACGCCAATGACGCAGCGAAATTCGCTCGATAGTCAGGGTTGATCGCTTCCGGTCATCTCGAGAATCTCCAGTGTGGTCACTAATATCTGTAGCCGTTTACCGCTCGTAATTCGATCAGGTTCGTGCGAATGTGTTTAAATCGATCGTCTGGGATTTCAATAGCACGAGGTAGCAGTGTGGTATGTCGTTGGATCTTTGCTTGCTGACACGCGCTATGTATCCTTCAACGTTCTGGTGCATCCTTTTGATAACTGCCTATACGGATTTTGCCTTCACGATTTGACAGACGTTCCTGTCACTATAATACAATAACGCATTATCAGGATGCCTTCTGGTGCAACTTTGACGGAATGTACAGTTGGTTGGGTTGTCACCTCGTACCACTTGCCTGCGGCGATATTGCAATCACTACTGATGTTCAATTAGACCGATAGCAATTAGAGAGGCAGTATTGGATGTGTCTGAAGTTCGCATCGTTGCTAAGCAACGAAATTTTTCATTTTTTTTATTTTTGATTTTCGATCTATTTATTGCTCAGTCCGCTTCGGGGTGCCTAAAAAAGATCATTTAAAACATTTTAAGAGATTTCGGCAAGAAAAACCCACCCTTCATGGGGGTAAAAGTTGTAAAAAGTTCAAAAAAAAAATATATCTCCCACCCAATAACAATAGTCATCTTTTTTATTGGCGCTACTGTTAGACCAACCATAAAGGAGACGACACAACAAAAATTAGCGAAATTCGTTAACCGGAACTCACCCTTATCGGGGGTGAAAGTTGTAAAAAGTGGAAAAAAAATTACATCTCCCACGCAATGACAAAAGTCATCTTTTTTATTGGCGCTACAGTTAGACCAACCATAAAGGAGACGAGACAAAAAAAATTAGCGATATTCGTTAACCGGAACTCACCCTTATCGAGGGTGAAAGTTGTAAAAAGTTCAAAAAAAAAAAATATATCTCCCACCCAATAACAATAGTCATCTTTTTTATTGGCGCTACTGTTAGACCAACCATAAAGGAGACGACACAACAAAAATTAGCGAAATTCGTTAACCGGAACTCACCCTTATCGGAGGTGAAAGTTGTAAAAAGTGGAAAAAAAATTACATCTCCCACGCAATAACAAATTCATCTTTTTTATTGGCGCTACAGTTAACCAACCATAAAGGAGACGAGACAAAAAAATTAGCGATATTCGTTAACCGGAACTCACCCTTATCGAGGGTGAAAGTTGTAAAAAGTTCAAAAAAAAAATATATCTCCCACCCAATAACAATAGTCATCTTTTTTATTGGCGCTACTGTTAGACCAACCATAAAGGAGACGACACAACAAAAATTAGCGAAATTCGTTAACCGAAACCCACCCTTATCGGGGGTGAAAGTTGTAAAAGGTGGAAAAAAAATTACATCTCCCACGCAATAACAAAAGTCATCTTTTTTATTGGCGCTACAGTTAGACCAACCATAAAGGAGACGAGACAAAAAAAATTCGCGATATTCGTTAACCGGAACTCACCCTTATCGGGGGTGAAAGTTGTAAAAAGTTGAAAAAAGAATTATATCTCCCACGCAATAACAAAAGTCATCTTTTTTATCGGCGCTACGGTTAGACCAACCATAAAGGAGACGAGAAAAAAAAATGAGCGATATGCGTTAACCGGAACTCACCCTTATCGGGTGGTAAACGTTGTAAAAAATCGGATCTTCCATGGTATCGAGATTTTTGAGAAATCGTGTCCACCGTCTTTTGAGGGGTCTCTGGACACCGGTCCTACTGGCTGAATTTCCCAAATTTTTGGACGAAATTTTTTTCAAGTGTTGTTGACATGTTGTTCTTTTATGTTCTTAACATTTCGAATAAAATATTCCAAGAATTATATTTTCCAAAAATTGAGAAATGTTGCTTCTGTTTGCTTTGAAACTCACGTAACCCCGTAAGAATTTTCCGATTTTTTTGTTTGTTTTGTTTTCAATCCTATGGTCTGTTGTTACTTTGTAGAAAATAATATGGTTAGTGAATCCTTGTAATCGACATTCCCAAAGTCAAGATCTTTTTGAATTCTTCTTTGCCACCGATCATGGCACATTTAAGATTCTGCCAAAATTTGTATGCACGGCAGTGTCTCGAAAATGGTATTATAGTTACAATGCAAGGAAAGTTTGTTTTTTTACTGTTGTTTCCTGATTCATATTACTCCAGGATATAACATATTTATATGGTAAATTTTTATATAAACAAAAAAAGAAATGTTTTTATACAGTTATGATTTAGCTGAGGAAATGTAACGTAACAGTAATGTAAATATTGTATGATATGAAATTTAAAATTCAAGGGTTTACGTGCGTTTCAAAGCCAAAAAAGCACGTTTTCTGTATTAAAAAAAATATATAATATATAAATGATTTTATCCAGAATGTTGAGCACATAGAGGACCAACATTTGGAGAATATTTAAAAAAACATTCATTCAAAAATTTGGGAAATTCAGCCGGCGGGACCCGGTTTCCCATGAAAAAACAATGGACACGATTTCTCTAAAACTAATGCACGGATCTCTTTATCATGTTGCACCCTTCTTCAAAATAGCATTGACTAGAAGTTAAACGAAGGTTTTTTTCGATTACAACTAGTTCTACAATACTATACGTAGTGTGAATTGTACCAAAAATTGAAGATCAATTTTTTTTTTAATCCTTAGTTCAATCACTTATCAATGCTATTTCGAAGTGGGCAAAATTGCGAAAAGATCGGTGCATTAGTTTTTGACAAAGCCTGTCCACCGTTTTTTTAGCGATCTGCGGAAATTAGGACCCTCCGGCTGAATTTTCAACATTTTTGTATGACATTTTTTAAAAATATTGTCGACACGTTGCTTTTTCATATGTTTAATATTTTGAATGAAATAATTTGCCTCGTATATTTTTGGAAAATGCTTTTTCTTTTGCTTCGAAACCCACGTAACCTCTTAACAATTTTTAGATTCTTTAAATTTTAATCCTATGGGCCGTTTTTACTTCGTAGAAAATGATATGGTTAGTGAATCCTTGTAATCCACTTCCCCAAAGTCAAGATCATTTTGAATTCACCTTTGCCACCGATCATGGCACACTTACCATTCTGGCAAAATTGCCAAAAATGCAAGAAACGTTTGTTTATTTTACTGTTGTTTCCACATTTATATTATTGTACATAAAAAAATGAACATTTTTTAATAAACAAAAAAGTAACGACTTTATGTAGTTGGAATCTACGTGAAGAAATTAAAGGAATTCAGAAGTAATCATATCACACCTGACAATCTAACGCAACAGTAGAGTTAATATTAGCCGAAAAACCAAATTTAAGGCGTTACGTGGGTTTTGAAGCCAAAAAATCCTTTTTTTTGTATTTTGAAAAAATTAAATACATAAATTATTTCGTTCAAAATTTTAAGCATATAAAAGAGCAACATTTCAACAACATATTTTTTTAATTTCATAAAAAAATTTGGGAAATTCAACCGGTGGACTCGGTTTTCGGAGACCCCCACCCCCGCGCAAAAAACCGCGGACACGATTTCGCAAAAACTAATCCACCGATCTTATTGAAATTTTCAACACTTCTTCTAAATAGCAGTGCCCAGTAACTGAACGAAAGTTTTGTTCGATTACAACTAATGTTAAAAGGCTATACGAAGTGTAATTGATATTAAAAATTGACCTCTTTTGGAAATAACTCTGCCAGAAATTCATATTTCAATTTTTATTATAAATCCTTCGTTCAATCACCAGTCAATGCTATTTTGCAGGAGTGGGCACAATTTAAATAAGGTCGATGCTTTAGTTTTTGAGAAACCCCGTTTACTATTTTTTTTAAGGGTCTCCGGAAATCAAGGCCCTTCTGCTCAATTTCCACAAATTTGGGATGAGAATTTTTTGACATATTGTCGAAATTCCAATAGACAAATGCTCTTTTCTGGCTTCAAAACCCACGAACCCCTTAAGGGGTCGTCACAGTGCAGCGGGTCCGATATAGCTGATATGCGCAATTTTTTTTCGATGGCTAAAATACGTTAATTAATCGGGGTTTTTATGTCAAATCAAAGCACTCATGAAAATCGCTAAGTACATTTTTAAATGTTTATTTAATTTTTTAAGCACTTCTCTGACCGTTGAAAATTTCTTCGAAAAAAAGAAGTTCTCATGATATACACTGTTGAAACAATAAATATTATGTGACACAAAATTTGTTAAAAGATTAATAATCAGTATGAAAGCCGCTTTCTTGCTATGGTCGTTTTTTGATGTATCAAAGTTGACGAAATCGTGGCCGTTTTTTTGAAGTATTGAATTTAACCTCTCCACAGTTTTTATGTCAAAAATATTGAAGAATTAAAAAATGCTTCCATAGCAAATAAAGAATGATGTGAAGAATGGTGTGTCAAAATTTGAGACGGTTAGCTTGAAAACTTTTACGTTGAGTGTACACCGTTTTGAAAAATGATCTCACGCCGCTGCTCGAATCACTTTCTCTAAGCGACCGAAATTATTCGAATGTCGCCCAAAAATTAAACAGCATGTTTATAACCGCCTACACTACTATACTATCGGATAATGCAAAAAAATAGATCTTTTGGAAAATTTTATACTGCGATGATCACTCAACCCAAAAAACTAAATCGAAATTTTTTTGGCAGATTTATAAAATAATTTGCCGTATAAATACTTTAAAAAAATAATAAGGCTTTCGTGTACTCTAAATTTGCCGGGGGATATTAAAGTAAGTCAGAAATATTAGGATTACACCGAATATCATAAGCAATATCATACCAACCCAAAGAAATCGAAACAAATTTATTTCCATATTTATGTTGCAAATTTCATAATTGTTTTTAAAAATGGTGATGATTTTTTTAGCCGATCTCTGCCAGAAGAAATTAAACCAATTTAAAAATATTGAATTTCTATATTGCTAAATTACTAAAAATTCCTAGATTACTAAAACCATTGAATTGTCAGTAGAAATAAATTTGTTTACTAAACCCCGTTGACTAATTTCCCGTGGACCGACGGCCAGCTAAATCATATTCTCGTGCCCGTAAACCATACGTAATGCCAATTCCGCCAGAGCCTTCCCCGTCCCTTTAAAATACAAACATAGAAATATCGGTGAACACACACCATCATTCGTCGCGAACTCAGTAGATCGCACATAGGCGATTACATTGTAGCGACATAGTGCGTTCTTCTTCTCGCTCACGTCGCCGACAATACTTCGGCTGGCGATGCGCTCTCACTCGCACTCGCACGCTTTGCTACGCGCTCGACGTTGTGTGGTGTCGAAACGTCCCTGTACTGCCCTTGCGCGGCGAGCGGGTATGCTGCGTTCTCACTCTCGCTCGAGCGTCGTTCGAGATTCCATTGGCTCGCTTCATATTGGAGTGTCGTCGGAAATCTTCGGCTCCCCCCGGCGCTGTTCGCGCGAGCGACATACGACAGGGCCTTTCGTTTAGCTAGTATTTGGAATGAGAAACTTAAGGTGTTTTGTGTAATCAAGGGGTTATGTAGGTTTCGAAGACAAAAAAGGCTACTTTCTCTATTCAAAAATATATAATATATAATTTATTTTATTCAAAATGTTATGCACATGAATAAGGAACATTTCAATTTTTTTTTTATTTCACCCAAAAATTTGTGAAATTCAGCCGATGGGACATAGTTTCCGGAGATCCCTACAGAAATGGTGAACACGATTTCTCAAAAACTTTTGCACCGATCTTATTAAAATTTTGCACACTTCAAAATAGCATTGACTAGTGATTGAACGAACGATATGAAAAAAAATCCATCTTTTGGCAGAGTTGTATGCAAAATAGTTAAACTTTTGGTACAATTTATACTTCGTATAGCCTTGTAACATTAGTCGTAAGCGAAAAAAAAGCTTCGTTCAATCACTAGTCAATGCCATTGAGAATTTAGAAGTAGAAGTGTTCAAAATTTCATTAAGATCGGTGGATTAGTTTTTAGGAAATCGTATCCAGCGTTTAGGGGGGCGGGGCGGGGGTCTCCGGAAACAGGATCCCACCGGTTGAAATGTTGCATCTTCATGTGCTTAACACTTTGAATGAAATATTTTATCTATTGAATTTTTTCAATAGAGAAAATATTCTTTTTTGGCTTCAAAACCCACGTGACCCTTTAAATTTAGTTTTTCTTCTAATATTAACTCTACTGTTACGTTAGATTTTCAGGTGTAATATGATAATTTCTCGATTCCATTAATTTCTTCACGTACATTCCAACTACATACAATTGTGACTTTTTTTGTTCATTCAAAAATTTACAATATAATTTTTTTTTACCTACAATAATATAAATGTGGGAACAACAGTAAAATAAACAAACTTTTCTTGCATTTTTGGTCATTTTGGCAGAATGTTAAGTGTGCCATGATCGGTGGCAAAGAAGAATTCAAAATGATTTTGACTTTGGGAAAGTCGATTACAAAGATTCACTAACCATATTATTTTCTACGATGTAAAAACGGACCATAGGATTTAAAACAAAAAAATATAAAAATTGCTTAAAGTTTACGTGGCTTCCGAAGGAAAAAAGCATTTTTTTAAATACTTGCAATAAAGTATTTTATTCAAAATGTTAAGCATATTTTCAACAAAGCTTGAGAACAACCTTTCAACTATTGTTGAAAAAAATTTCATCCAAAAATTTAGGAAATCAGCCGGTGGGACCTGCTTTCCGGAGACCCCTACAAAAACCGTGGACATGCTTTGTCAAAAACTAATGCACCGATGTTATTGAAATTTTGCTCACTTCTTCAAAATAGCGTTGACTGTGTGATTGAACATAAATTAGATGTAATAAAAAAAAACCTTCATTTAATCACTAGTCAATACTATTTTGAAGAAGTATGCAAAATTTTAATCAGATCGGTGCATTGGTTTTTGAGAAATCGTGTCCGTTTTTTTCGGGGTCTCCGAAACCAGGTCCCACCGGCTGAATTTCCCAAAATTTTGGATTAAATTTTTTCTAACAATTGTTTAAATGTTGTTCTCTTATATGCTTAACATTTTGAATGAAATAATTTATTTAATATATTTTTAAAAAAATACGTTTCTTGCTTCGAAAGCCACGTAAACTCTGAACAATTTTTCGATTTAAAAAATTTAAATCCTATGGCCCGTTTTTAGATCGTAGAAAATAATATGGTTAGTGAATCCTTGTAATCGACTTTCCCAAAGCCAAGAATCATTTTGAATTCTTCTTTGCAACCGATCATGGCAACACTTGACATTCTGCCAAAATGGCCAAAAATGCAAGAAAAGTTTGTTTATTTTACTGTTGTTCCCACAGTTATATTATTGTAGATTAAAAAAAATTATATTCTAACGTTTTGAATAAACAAAAAAGTAACGATTATATAAGTTGGAATCTACGTGAAGAAATTAAAGGAAACCAGAAATAATCATATTACACCTGAAGTTTTCGGACGGCGCTCCAGCATGAAGCGAGACAATGGAATCGCAAACGATGCTCGAGGGAGAGTGAGAACGCAGCATACGCAGTCACCTCGCAAGGGCAGTACAGCGACGTTTCGACAACACAACACGCGTCGAAGCGCGTAGCGAAGTGTGCGACTGCGAGTAAGAGCGCATCGTCGGCCGAAATATTGTCGGCGACCTGAGCGAGAAGAAGAACGCACTATGATCGCTACAATATAATCGTCTATGTGCGATCTATCGAGCTCGCGACGAATGATGGTGTGTGTTCGCCGATATTTCTATCTTTGTATTTTAAAGGGACGGGGTTAAGGCTCTGGTGGATTTGGCATTAGGTACGGCTTACGGGCACGAGAACATGATGTAGCTGGTCGTCGATCCACGCGAAATTTGTCAACGGTGTTTAATAAACAAATTTATTTCTACTGACAATTCAATGTTTTTAGTAATCCAGGAATTTATAGTACTTTAGCAATATAGAAATTCAATATTTTTAAATTGCTTTCATTTCTTCTGGCAGAGTTTGACTAAAAAAATCCTCACCATTATTAAAAACGATTCTGAAATTTACAACATATATATGGAAATAAATTTGTTTCGTTTTCTTTGGGTTGGTATGATATTGCTTATGATATTCGGTGTAATTGTAATATTTCTGACTTACTTTAATATCTCCCGGCAGATTTTAAGTACACGAAAGCCTTATCATTTTTCAAAAGTGTTGATACCGAAAATTATTATATAAATCTGCCAACAAAATTTCGTTTTGGTTTTTTGGGTTGGGTGATCACCGCCGTATAAATTTTCCAACAAATCTACTTTCTTGCATTATCCGATAGTATAGTCGTATAGACGGTTATAAATATGCTGTTTAATTTTTGGGGCGACATTCGAATAATTTCGGTCACTTAGAGAAAGTGATTCGAGCAGCGGCGTGAGATCATTTTTCAAAACGGTGTACACTCTCAACGTAAAAGTTTTCAAGCTATCCGTCTCAAATTTTGACACATCATTCGTCACATTATTCTTTATTTGCAATGGACGGGTTTTTAAAATCTTCAAATTTTTTTGACGTAAAAACTGTGGAAAGCAGGGTAAATTCAATACGTAAAAAAAACGGCCATGATTTCGTCAACTTTGATACACAAAAAACGACAATAGCAAGATAGCGGCTTTCATATTGATTATTAATCTGTTAACAAATTTTGTTTCACATGATATTTACGGCTTCAACTGTGTATACCGTGAGAACTCCTTTTCTTCGAAGAAATTTTCAACGGTAAGAAACGTGTTTAAAAAAATGAAATAAACGGTTAAAAATATACTAAGCGTTTTTATGAATGCTCTTGACATAAAAAATCAGACTAATTGACGTATTTAAACCATCGAAGAAAAAATTGCGAATATCAGCTATACGGGACCCGCTGCATTGTGACGATCCCTTAAGAAGTCCGTCGGTTTTGCAGCCAGAGAAAAGCATTTGTCTAATGAAAAAAAAAAATTTTTAATTACTTTTTTCAAAAGGTTAAACGTATGAAAAAGCAACATTTCGACAATATGTCAAAAAAATCTCATCCCAAATTTGTGGAAATTAAGCTGAACGGCTCTGATTTCCGGAGACTCCTAAATAAATGGTTAACAGGTTTTCTCAAAAACTAAGGCATTGATCATATTGAAATTGTGCCCACTTCTTCAAAATAGCATTGACTAGTGATCGCACGAAAGATTTACAATAAAAATTGAAATTTGAATTTTTGGCAGAGTTGTTTGCAAAAGCGGTCAATTTTTGGTATAAATTATAAATTGGTATAAATTTGGTATAAATTACACTTAAATTACATAAATTACACAAAACATTCATTTAATGACTAGGCACTGCTATTTAGAAGAAGTATTCAACATTTCAATAAGATCGGTGCATTAGTTTTTGAGACAACATGTCCGCTGTTTTTTTTTATGGGTCTCCGGAAACCGGGTCCTACCGGTTAAATGTCCTAAATTTTTTAATGAATTTTTTTTTCGAACTACTGTTGAAAGGTTGGTCTTTTATGTGCCAAAAATTATGGATAAAAAAATGTATATATCATATATTTTTTTTAAAACAGAAAATATGCTTTTTTGGCTTCGAAACGAACTGTATCTCCTAAATTTTATATTTTATATAATATTAACTTTACTGTTATGTTACATTTCCTCAGCTAGATTATACCTGTATGAAAACATTTCTTTTTTGTTTATTTAAAAATTTACAATATAAGCATTTTTTATTCTGAAGTAATATAAATCAGGAAACAACAGTAAAAAAACAAACTTTCCTTGCGTTGTAACTATAATACAAATTTCGAGACATTGACGTGCATCAGAAATTTGGCAGAACGTTAAGTGAGCCATGATCGGTTCCAAAGAAGAATTCAAAAACATCTTGACTTCGAGAATGTCGATTACAATGATTCACTAACCATATTATTTTCTACAAAGTAACAACAGGCCATAGGATTGAAAACAAAACAAACAAAACATCGGATAATTCTTACGGGGTTACGTGAATTTCGAAGCAAATGAAGCAATATTTCATTATTTTTGGAAAAGATAATTCGTAGATTATTTTATTCAAAATGTTAAGCATCTAAAAGAGCAAAAACCCTACAACACTGGAAAAAAATTTCGACCAAAAATTTGGGAAATTCAGCCAGTGGGGCCGGTTTCCGGAGACCCCTAAAAAAACAGTGGACACGATTTCTCAAACATCTCCATACCATGAAATACACGATTTTTTAGAATTTTCACCCCTCGATAAAGGTGGGTTCCGGCAAAAGACAGTCGCTAATTTTTTTTCCTGGCTTCTTTACGGTTGGTTTACCTGTTCCGCCAATAAAAAAGACGACTATCTTCATTGCGTAGAAGATATAATTTTTTTTCAACTTTTTACAACCTTCACCCCCGATAAGGGTGAGTTCCGGTTAACGAATATCGCTCATTTTTTTTCTCGTCTCCTTTATGGTTGGTCTAACCGGAGCGCCAATAAAAAAGATGACTTTTGTTATTGCGTGGGAGATATAATTTTTTTCAACTTCTTACAACTTTTTACAACCCCCGATAAGGGTGAGTTCCGGTTAACGAATATCGCTAATCTTTTTTGTCTCGTCTCCTTTATGGTTGGTCTAACTGTAGCGCCACTAAAAAAGATGACGTTTGTTATTGCGTGGGAGATGTAATTTTTTTTCCACTTTTTACAACTTTCACCCCCGATAAGGGTGAGTTCCGGTTAACGAATTTCGCTAATTTTTGTTGTGTCGTCTCCTTTATGGTTGATCTAACAGTAGCGCCAATAAAAAAGATGACTATTGTTATTGGGTGGGAGATATATATTTTTTTTGAACTTTTTACAACTTTCACCCTCGATAAGAGTGAGTTCCGGTTAACGAATATCGCTAATTTTTTTTGTCTCGTCTCCTTTATGGTTGGTCTAACTGTAGCGCCAATAAAAAAGATGACTTTTGTTATTGCGTGGGAGATGTAATTTTTTTTCCACTTTTTACAACTTTCACCCCCGATAAGGGTGAGTTCCGGTTAACGAATTTCGCTAATTTTTGTTGTGTCGTCTCCTTTATGGTTGGTCTAACAGTAGCGCCAATAAAAAAGATGACTATTGTTATTGGGTGGGAGATATATTTTTTTTTTGAACTTTTCACAACTTTCACCCTCGATAAGGGTGAGTTTCGGTTAACGAATATCGTTAATTTTTTTTGTCTCGTCTCCTTAATGGTTGGTCTAACTGTAGCGCCAATAAAAAGATGACTTTTGTTATTGCGTGGGAGATGTAATTTTTTTTCCACTTTTTACAACTTTCACCGCCGATAAGGGTGAGTTCCGGTTAACGAATTTCGCTAATTTTTGTTGTGTCGTCTCCTTTATGGTTGGTCTAACAGTAGCGCCAATAAAAAAGATGACTATTGTTATTGGGTGGGAGATATATTTTTTTTTTTGAACTTTTTACAACTTTTACCCTCGATAAGGGTGAGTTCCGGTTAACGAATATCGCTAATTTTTTTTGTCTCGTCTCCTTTATGGTTGGTCTAACTGTAGCGCCAATAAAAAAGATGACTTTTGTCATTGCGTGGGAGATGTAATTTTTTTTCCACTTTTTACAACTTTCACCCCCGATAAGGGTGAGTTCCGGTTAACGAATTTCGCTAATTTTTGTTGTGTCGTCTCCTTTATGGTTGGTCTAACAGTAGCGCCAATAAAAAAGATGACTTGTTATTGGGTGGGAGATATATTTTTTTTTTGAACTTTTTACAACTTTCACCCTCGGTAAGGGTGAGTTCCGGTTAACGAATTTCGCTAATTTTTTGTTGTGTCGTCTCCTTTATGGTTGGTCTAACAGTAGCGCCAATAAAAAAGATGACTATTGTTATTGGGTGGGAGATATAATTTTTTTTCAACTTTTTACAACTTTTACCCCCATGAAGGGTGGGTTTTTCTTGCCGAAATCTCTTAAAATGTTTTAAATGATCTTTTTTAGGCACCCCGAAGCGGACTGAGCAATAAATAGATCGAAAATCAAAAATAAAAAAAATGAAAAATTTCGTTGCTTAGCAACGATGCGAACTTCAGACACATAGTGATGGCTCGTCTTCCTTTTGAGCATTAACGACTTGTAAAGTCTACAGATCTTTGGCATTTTCATTTGATGAATATCCTCGATTCTTGACAGTGAAGTGCGCACGACGTTATCGCCTTCTTACAGATATATTGTTGCGGTGGAGAACTGTCAGATATAGCCGCGTTGCCGCAGCTGCCAGTTGGAGGTTTTGTCGGGAACTCGTTGAAATCTACTCTCTCGTTCAAAATATGGTTAAAGAATATTATCACTGCCTTAATAATTACAGAAAATGAAAATAAATAAAAGGTGTTAGCATAATTGACGAGATATATCCATTGCTTTATTATGACAAATGATCGATAAACTCGAACTATGCAAGCGAAAAAACAACTGGACGAACGCTCATTTCAGCAGCTCAAAAAAAAGTTGGTTAACGCCGGACAGTCTAAGTTTATGATCTTGAAGTTTGCCTCATTAGAACGCAACGAAAGTCTCGTAACCCACATTGTTTTGAAACATTTTATTATTGGGGGACTAGAGATAAGGAGTGAACACACAGTGCTTACGAAACGTCCGCAAAAACGCAGCAAATAAGGAGGCGCTGCGATCGTATGTGTCCGATCGATAAGCTCCGCCTACTAGCCGCGTGCTCTTGGCGTGCTCTCGGTTGCTGTTGACAGCACATTCGTAATGGGGGATATAACTGTTGCGTCTACCTCTCCTATTTCGCTCTCTTTGTCATTGTTGCAAACTCATAATAGCCACTAATAATTAATGCAATTAAGCGGCGAACCATCTAAATAAACCAACAAAGAAAATCAAAACAGAACACAAATGCAGCCTTGACTGTCGTAGATGGGAAATATGTTTCAGAAAAGGGAATTCAGTTGATTTATTTTGTTCCTCAATGCGAATGAAAGTTTGAAAAAAATTGCCCTATGCAAACAATATTACTCTTCATGTGGCTTGTAAATACAACTGCGCTGGAGAAAAAAAGAACTTGTCAAAAAATTACAGTTGTATTTGCAAGAAAAATAACTTATAAATTATGCTCCATTTTATGCTTATTACTCCAGGGAGAATGAAGCGTAAAGGTTATGTTTCTCATGAACTGAACGACATGCATGAAAAAAGAAACTGAAGGCTCACCCTAATGACGATTGATTGGGAGCAATATTGAAAATAATTCTACCTTGGGCTTTGAAGGAAACAATGTCGTGAAGATTTTCTCAATATTACAAAACACAATAATATCAAAAATGAGCCTCAAAGCGGAGCACAAAGACACATCGAAATCAAATTCTTTTATTATTTGTGCGCATGCATTAAGTTTGGACTATTATAATTATTTGAGACATTATCGTCAGGAGAGCTGCTAGTGGCACGATCTGGAACTATTGCAAGTCGGATTTTTTAAGACGCTGGAACTACGTATTGGCCTATGCTGTGTCCGCTCCTTCTCTCTAGTCTCCCTGATTGAAAGACTAAATTCCGTCTTTCAGCTGATTTTACGAAAGGACGGGCATTGTTCATAAAGGAGGTCACACTCGGCCTTTCAACTGGTTCCCCAAAAACGGCATCGAGTTAGGATGGCGTTGGGTTACTCTAGATCCCTAAATATAGATATACGCAAAACATGGGCCCGATGTACTACAGATCACAGTTGATGTACCAAACTTTTATTCATCTTAAAGGCGAAAAATACAATTAGACTGGAAAAAATTAAGCAATTTTGACAGATGTTCTTAACTAACAAATAATTATTCTACATTTATCAAACTGTAGGTATACTTTTATAGGATACTTGAACATACTTAGAGGTATACGTTAATAGTATATTTAAGTATACAAAAGAATTTTTTTACTCATTCATCATCAAAGTGGCAAGGCTGTGTTACAGCAAGGTAATAGGAATCAGCGTGCAGTCTAGATTCCCCTAGATCTTGATTTGCAACAAAAACCTCAATTTTTTTCAGTGAGAACCGGTATAGTCTCTATTTGACAGTAATTAAGGGACCATCACTGTGTAACAGGTCGAAAAATAACTGATCTCCGCGTTTTTTTTCGAGGGTTAAATCACGCTAATCAGTCTGATTTTTTTGTCAAATCAATGCACTCATGAAGAACAGAAAATACATTTTTAAACATTTATTTTTTATTTTTACATTTTTTTATCGGTTGAAAATGTCTTCGAAAAAAAGGAGTCCTCACGGTGTACACGGTTGTGACCGTAAATATTATCTTAAGCCAAATTTGAGACAAGATTATTAATCAGTATGAAAGTGGCTATCTTGCTATGGAGGCTTTTTAGTAAAAAAATGTAAAAGTGGCGGCGGCGTGAAAAAAATTATATCAAATTTAGTCTATTTTTTCGTTAAAAAAATTATTAGAATAAAAAAAATTTAACCGCGTATTGAAAACGGAGTAAAAAGTATAAAATACTTTCTCTTAGCCCCATGCAGATTTCTCACCCAATACAGATTTCTAACCCTATACAGATTGTCCTGAAAATTTGTGATTGTGAATCTTTAAAAGCTATGAAAATACTGGTAAGATTTAAGGGGCTATATCAGTGTGAGCGCTGAAAATTTTGGTGATTTTCGGGAATTTTTTGGAAGCAAAGTACTCAATCAAATGTTTCGGAAAATTACGAATATATTTGGCTATATTTGACCTATATTACATAATTTTTTCATAGAAAACTATTGAGATTCCAGCGACTTATGCGCTGCCTTCGGAGGCGCCAAAAAAAAGTTCCTCCACTGCTGACATGATTCCGGCCGATTGAGTAGTTTTTCGTTTTTAATCTTAAAAGTATTTTCATAGCTATTCAAAATTTACAATCGCGAATTTTAAGGACAATCTGTATGGGGTTGGGAATCTGTATTGGGTTATAAATCTGTATGGGGCTAGGAGAAATTATTTCACATTTTTTAGTCCGTTTTAGAAGCGTGGTTTCATTTTTTTTCTAATCTAACTAATTTTGTTTCCTGCTTTTTAGGCTTGTGTGTGAAATTTTGCTTCTCCTTCTCTAGGCGTCGCTTGCGTTGGGGGGCTGCTCCTTGACCATCGTAGAAATTGTCACTAATGCACTATTCACCGTTAATATTATTATTCATTTTTATTTTTCTCTTTCACTAAACTATATTTTTTATTTCGCCATTTTTTTCACAATTTTGTTCCTTTTTTTCTCTCTCTGTGACAGACTTGCCTGTCTATTTGTCTGTCATCCAGATCTCAGCTGTGTTCAAAGTTTCAAGTGTCTAGCTCATTCGGAAGTTTGTTTAAAATCGATTGCAAAATTTCTACCGACCAGACAACAAATGGTAGTCTCAATCGCTCTTGTTTGAGCATGACGAAGTGCCTCACTAGCAAGGCGAGAGTTATGTTCATCAGCAGTCAATGTTTAAAAACAAAAAACGTCGATTGCAAATTTGTAGCGAAAAGACACACAAACAAACAAACAACCAAAAAGATAGACAAGAAAGCGAGTTAATATTGCATTGTCATCCAGTTCTGAGCTATATTTACAGTTTCAAGTCTCTAGCTCATCCGGGACTTAGTTGAAAATCGATTCCAACATTTTTGCCGAACAGACAAACAGACAGACAAGAAAGCGAGTTAATAAAAACGTGGTAAAAAAATGAAGATTGAAAGGTTGTAAAATTGCAGACAAATAGCTTGAAAACTCTTCCTGTGAAAGTGTATACCGTGTTGAAAAACGACATTTTGAGATAAACGCGTTTAAGGATGTTGAGTCCCAAATCGCAAATGATGATAAAATTCTGAAAATTTGGTATGTTTTTGTATGAAGTATTTCAGAGGTCGTGTAAAAGTTTCACGACAATTAGGAAGCTCGTTATTGAACAATTAACATTCACAAATTAAATGTTGTTTTATGGAAACTGATGTAACTTTGCAATAAGTTTTTTTTTGACCTCTCAATTTTATAATATATACAATATACTGAAAGCAACGGATACAAAACAGAGTTTATTGATACATTTTTTTAAATTTCTTTTAACAATTGTTCTTACCAAAATGTTAATTTTTTAATAACGAGCTTCCTAATCGTCGTGAAATTTTAACACGACCTCTTAAATACTTCATACAAAAACATACCAAATTTTCAGAATTTTCTTATCATTTTTTATTTCAACCCTTAAGGAGGTTGAAGTAATGATGATAGAATTCTGAAAATTTTGTATGTTTTTACATGAAGTATTCAGAAGGTCGTGTAAAAATTTCATGACGATTAAGAAGCTATTTATTGAACAATTGGCATTAACATGTTTCATAGGGACTCAACATCCTTAAACGTCTCGCGGGCTGCTCGAATCACTTTCTCTAAGAAAGGCTGTAGCGACCGAAATTGTCGAATTCCGTCCCAAAAATTAAACAGCATGTTTACAACTGTCTAACTATCGGATAATGCCAAAAAATCGATTTTTGGAAAATTTCACACTGATGATCCCTTAAAATGAAGAAAATTCTTATTGAAGAGAATGGCACGAATTTACAAAAAAATCACCATTTCGCGCCAAATTTCTGTAAAATTTGGATTAAAAACGTAGTTTTATTCTTCAAATTTTCCAAAAACATTTGCCGTCAAATAGAAGCTTGCAATGTTATCAATATTTTCACCAAGTTTCAACTCAATCAGCTTTATATTTTTTTGGTTATCCTGCACTCTAATTTCGAAAATGCAGTTTTGGAAAAAAGGGGTTTAAAGTTTTCGCCTGCTCCAAATCTGAGCTCTGAGGCACACCGTTGACCGGTTGTAACGTTTGAAGATTTTCGAAATTTCGATTTGAAATTTCAGAAAAATATTCTACATCTATAGATCTATCGTTAGTGTCAATGTTCTAATCAAATTTAAAACGAAGTGATACGGTGATTGATTGATACGCATACAGTACAAATAGAACGTAGTCACTCACTGGCAAGAAAGTTTTCAGTCGGAATATTAAGCAGTGCAGCCAGATCGCGCTCGAAAGTTACCCTCTCTCTAGTCCCTCGCGCGCCCGTCACACAATCATAGTAGCGCGTGTCCGTGAGCGAGCGACGCTCGGACATCTTCGGAAAGAGCCGAGTGCCGTCGAACTATCCCGACCGCGCCTTCGGCAGCTACACCAACACATAGACACGCTGAGCACGTTCATGTGCGGCCAAGCCGAACGAACTGAACGAAGGCTTCGAGGGAAAAAGCAATCCGAGCACGGCCCGCGCGTGACGTCACGCGACGGCACGCGCGAGACTTTTAGATGATTTCAATGCTTATTTAGCTCTTGATTCTCTGCGTTATTAATGTATACCAAAAATGTATCGCACACTCTGATCGCTTATTTTTTTAGTTTGTACGTTAATTTAAATATAATAATAAATCTAAATTACAACTTATTTCTCTTCTAAAAAATTGTTTACGCTTTACTCACACCCGTCCTTATGCCAAATAAATTATAATTCATAAAAGTAAGCGGAAATATATTTATCTCCGTATTATTATGTTAATTCTCATACTTTCATCAAGGGATAAAGCATTATCCGCAAAAACAAACCAATCATCCATTCGACCGCGAATCGTCAGTACCAGAAAGTGCACAAATTCTACAAGCGATGAGATGGTCCTGTCGGTAGCGTTCCTGGCTTCGGTTCGCAGGGGCGCGGGATCGATCCCGCGCTCGGTGCTTTTTTTTTTTTTTAATTACTATTACTATTAATTCTTATTTGATTAGTTATGTTTATTAGTTATCATTATTATTTTAATTAGTTATCTTTTCGTGTCGAAAAATTTATTGCGCACTCCGACCGCTTATTTTATTAGTTTGTACGTTCATTTAAATGTAATAATAAATCTAAATTACAACTTATTTATCTTCTAAAAAATTGTTTGCGCTCTGTTGACACCCGTCCCTATGCCAAATAAATTGTAATTCATAAAAGTAAGCGGAAATATATTGATATTCGTATTATTATGTTCATTCTCATATACTTTCATCAAGCGATAAAGCATTATTCCCAAAAACAAGCCATTCATCTATCCGGCCGCGAATCGGTAGTGCCAGAAAGTGCACATATTCTACAAGCGATGAGATGGTCCCGTCGGTAGCGTTCCTGGCTTCAGTTCGCAGGGGCGCGGGATCGTTCCGCGCTCAGTGCTTTTTTTTTTTTTTTTAATTACTATTACTATTAATTCTTATTTGATTAGTTATGTTTATTAGTTGTCATTATTATTTTAATTAGTTATCTTTTCGTGTCGAAAAATTTATTGCGCACTCCGACCGCTTATTTTATTAGTTTGTACGTTCATTTAAATGTAATAATAAATCTAAATTACAACTTATTTATCTTCTAAAAAATTGTTTGCGCTTTACTCATACCCGTCCCTATGCCAAATAAATTGTAATTCATAAAAGTCGTAAAACATCATGAGCTATTTCAGCCTATTTTCAGAATAATGTTCTTTCACTGGGCATGTTTCACGAATAAACAATTGGCCCCATACAAAAAGAAATTAATAATTTGAAAAAAAAAACAGAAAAGTATTGAGCGCGGGGGACGATCCGGCGACCCTGCGGACCGAAGCCACGAACGCTACCAACGGGACCATCTTATCGCTTGTGTTAAAAATGCACTTTCTGGCACTACCGATTCGCGGCCGGATAGATGAATGGCTTGTTTTTGGGAATAATGCTTCATCGCTTGATGAAAGTATATGAGAATGAACATAATAATACGAATATAAATATATTTCCGCTTACTTTTATGAATTACAATTTATTTGGCATAGGGACGGGTATGAGTAAAGCGCAAACAATTTTTTAGAAGATAAATAAGTTGTAATTTAGATTTATTATTACATTTAAATGAACGTACGAACTAATAAAATAAGCGGTCGGAGTGCGCAATAAATTTTTCGACACGAAAAGATAACTAATTAAAATAATAATGATAACTAATAAACATAACTAATCAAATAAGAATTAATAGTAATAGTAATTAAAAAAAAAAAAAAAAGCACTGAGCGCGGAACGATCCCGCGCCCCTGCGAACTGAAGCCAGGAACGCTACCGACGGGACCATCTCATCGCTTGTAGAATATGTGCACTTTCTGGCACTACCGATTCGCGGCCGGATAGATGAATGGCTTGTTTTTGGGAATAATGCTTTATCGCTTGATGAAAGTATATGAGAATGAACATAATAATACGAATATCAATATATTTCCGCTTACTTTTATGAATTACAATTTATTTGGCATAGGGACGGGTGTCAACAGAGCGCAAACAATTTTTTAGAAGATAAATAAGTTGTAATTTAGATTTATTATTACATTTAAATGAACGTACAAACTAATAAAATAAGCGGTCGGAGTGCGCAATAAATTTTTCGACACGAAAAGATAACTAATTAAAATAATAATGATAACTAATAAACATAACTAATCAAATAAGAATTAATAGTAATAGTAATTAAAAAAAAAAAAAAGCACCGAGCGCGGGATCGATCCCGCGCCCCTGCGAACCGAAGCCAGGAACGCTACCGACAGGACCATCTCATCGCTTGTAGAATTTGTGCACTTTCTGGTACTGACGATTCGCGGTCGAATGGATGATTGGTTTGTTTTTGCGGATAATGCTTTATCCCTTGATGAAAGTATGAGAATTAACATAATAATACGGAGATAAATATATTTCCGCTTACTTTTATGAATTATAATTTATTTGGCATAAGGACGGGTGTGAGTAAAGCGTAAACAATTTTTTAGAAGAGAAATAAGTTGTAATTTAGATTTATTATTATATTTAAATTAACGTACAAACTAAAAAAATAAGCGATCAGAGTGTGCGATACATTTTTGGTATACATTAATAACGCAGAGAATCAAGAGCTAAATAAGCATTGAAATCATCTAAAAGTCTCGCGCGTGCCGTCGCGTGACGTCACGCGCGGGCCGTGCTCGGATTGCTTTTTCCCTCGAAGCCTTCGTTCAGTTCGTTCGGCTTGGCCGCACATGAACGTGCTCAGCGTGTCTATGTGTTGGTGTAGCTGCCGAAGGCGCGGTCGGGATAGTTCGACGGCACTCGGCTCTTTCCGAAGATGTCCGAGCGTCGCTCGCTCACGGACACGCGCTACTATGATTGTGTGACGGGCGCGCGAGGGACTAGAGAGAGGGTAACTTTCGAGCGCGATCTGGCTGCACTGATATTAAGTATGCTTAAACAAAAGACTCACCTTTTCTCGCTTTTGGAAGAGTTTTTCTTCAAATCGTCATGTGGAAATTTTGATGTTTGCTATCACGCTCGGTTCGTCGCGATATTACAAACTCATCCGATCACTTTCACGTCGTCAACCAATATACACTTCGCACAAAAATTAAAGGAGCAAGAAAAAAATCCAAATTTTTGGGGGATTTTCAACAGGCTGTAACTTATACAAAAATGGTCGTACAGCAAAAAAAAAAAAGCAAATTGTAGCTCTAAGTGTCTAGTTTTCGGATCTGAGTTCAAAAATTTTTTTTTGAAAATATTTTTCGAGTAATCATAAGAAAACCACCGAAAAAAAAAATTTTGAAATTTTTTTGGTTTTTTTTTAATCTACGGACGTGGAAATTTTTTTTCGACTTAACCTCTATATGGAGCGGATAGCTCGTTTATTCAGCTTTAAATTGGTTTTTTAAAAATCTCGATACGAGCATTTCTCGCTGAGATATCGGTGTTTGAATGGAAAAAGATCATTTTGTCTTTGATTACCAATATCTCAGCAACCAATGATCGCACAGAAATTTTAAGGTTGGTTTCAAAAACTTGAATAAATTCTCTACAAGGATTGGCAATTGAATTTTGAAAAAAAAATGTTTTTTCAATCATTACATGAATTTGAAAGAGCGACCAAAAAAGGGCTTTTTGTGGTTTTTTGGAAAATCAAGCGCCCAATCACAAATATTGCGGAAACCACTAATGTTAAGTGTGCCTTTTACTGTTCAATATACCCACAAAAACCCAACGAAGTTTCAAATTAATCCAGCCAACCATTTCTTTTTCCCACTTGATCGAATTTTTGAAAAAATTAAGGGAGCAAGAATTTCGCTCTGAAAATGTCATCATTTTTATCAAAAATGAAAAAAAAAAAAATTGTCCATTTTTCTCTCAATTCTGTATTAGTGACTTGGAAAATTTAAGAAGAAAAAAAATCGAAAATTTTTGAAAAAAAAATTCCAAAATTTTTGAAATTTTTTTTTTCTTTAATTTTTTTTTCAATTCAATTCAATTTCAATTCAATTTAATTCAAATCAATTTTCAATTTCAATTTCAAGCACACACATACACACACGCACGCACACGCACACGCACACGCACGCACGCACGCACGCACGCACACACACACACACACACACACACACACACACACACACACACACACACACACACACAATCTTCGGAGAGTGAGTTTGGAGTCACAAAATACTGTGGAAGTGACGAACCACAGGGTCTCAATCTCTGATAAAACCACACACATACACGTGCGCTAGCACAAAAGAAGCGTAAATCCGCCGTGCAACGTCCACGTGGTACGCTTTGGGTAACGCTAATGCCGGCGGTAATTTTTTTTTTAAATTTTCTGAAGTTTTTAGCCAATTGAAAAAAATTAAAAAATTTAAAAAAAATTTTCAAAAATTTTGGAATTTTTTGTTAAAAAATTTTCGATTTTTTTTTTTTCTTAAATTTTCCAAGTCACTAATACAGAATTGAGAGAAAAATGAAAAAAAATTTTTTTTTCATTTTTGATAAAAATTATGACATTTTCAGAGCGAAATTCTTGCTCCTTTAATTTTTTCAAAAATTCGATCAAGTGGGAAAAAAAACGGTTGGCTGGATTAAATTGAAACTTCGTAGGGTTTTTGTGGGTATATTGAACAGTAAAGGGCACACTTAACATTAGTGGTTTCCGCAATACTTTTGATTGGGCGCTTGATTTTCCAAAAAACCACAAAAAGCCCTTTTTTGGTTGCTTTTTCAAATTCATGTAATAATTGAAAAAAAAAATTTTTTTCAAAATTCAATTGCCAATCCTTGTAGAGAATTTATTCAAGTTTTTGAAACCAACCTCAAAATTTCTGTGCGATCATTGGTTGCTGAGATATTGGTAATCAAAGACAAAATGATCTTTTTCCATTCAAACACCGATATCTCAGCGAGAAATGCTCGTATCGAGATTTTTAAAAAACCAAATTAAAGCTGAATAAACAAGCTATCCGCTCCATATAGAGGTTAAGTCGAAAAAAAAATTCCACGTCCGTAGATTTAAAAAAGAAACCAAAAAAATTTCGAAAATTTTTTTTTCGGTGGTTTTCTTATGATTACTCGAAAAATATTTTCAAAAAAAAAATTTCAAACTCAGATCCGAAAACTAGACACTTAGAGCTACAATTTGCTTTTTTTTTTTTTTTTTTTGCTGTACGACCATTTTTGTATAAGTTACAGCCTGTTGAAAATCCCCCAAAAATTTGGATTTTTTTCTTGCTCCTTTAATTTTTGTGCGAAGTGTATTACTATATTTAGGGCTCTGCTGCATCCCAGTGCCATCACGGTTGGTGCCATTTTCGGGGACGCTTTTTTCCTTGTCTTTGCATGGGCGTTTAGTCTCCTGGTATATGGTCCCCTTGGTATACTACTTTGAACGACTTAATTCATTCGTCGTTATCAAAATGTCCAGATGAGAATTTTAAGAGAAAATCCACTTCAATGGCAAAAACGGTAGTCTCTTTAGAAATTGAATCACAACACACATCACACATTTTTTTCAACACACTTAAATGCAGTGCTAAACCGTATATTAAGGTTGTTATGGGGTTTAGCCGTCGGGGGTGAAGTAGGAGGGGAGCGCCCTATGCTTATGCACAGAGCCGATTGAATGTTGCCAACTGTTAGCTTTCAAATAATCGTCATATTAAACGTGCGTTTTCGAATTATTTTTCTACATCTATTTGTAAAAATATGCATTTTTGAACGTTCGATTATTACATTAAGTGTTTCCTTTACTATGTATAATTATTTTCTATAACATTTTTTTCGCTCAACTAACGCGAAACGAATTGGCAATGTCGTAATTCGTGGTATATTATAATGCCCAGGTTGGCAAAATTGTCTCGAAGTTAGAGACATATGCGCCCCGTTTGTAACCTCAATATCGGCCCGAGGAGCTGTCAAAAATTAATATCGGTCCGAGTAAAAAAAGTTCAACTGGAAAGAAAAAGTGTGTACTAAAGATGTCTATAATCTGGAAGAAATAAAAAAACTTCAATAATTTTCCGAAATAATAAAAATTCCTAAAAAATAATTTATGTATGAAAAAAAACCGCGTTATCGCATCTTCGCATAGAAATGTATAGAAATGCATAATTCCTGAATATAGTTGTTAAATTAATATTAAGTCATTATTACTAATTAAGAGAATAAGTACCAATAATATTCGTTGTTAATTATCCTGACCGAGTACTTTGAGGTTCCCGGGCATAATTACCGAATACCGATAAGATAGGTAGCATTTGTGCCTTCTACGACGTTGCTATGATTGCACAGTCCAATATTTTGTGTGCTTGATTTTTGCACAAATTCAGTATCAAAAGCATTAACAACTTTATAACGATACTGGAGTCTTGATTTTCACGGTACCAAGGGTTAGTCCGATAATTAGTCGAACCGTACCAATTTTTTCAGCTCTGTGGTAACAGTTACTTTGCAGACATTAATAATGTATTGAAAAATGATCGGGAGTTTTCCATGAGCGTAATGTAATCAGCCCACGGAATACTTCGGGTTGCCGATTTTTCTTTCTATAAAAAGGTACTGTGGGTCGTATTCAAACTGCATCAGCAAACAGGCTATAAAGGTCCAGAAAAAATTTCAGCTCGGTGGTAACATGTTAACTTAGGTCCATAACAACATTAATCGGATGTGTAGCGTTTTTTTAAGTTAACTGTCACAATATTTCAATCCTTTGAAGCAATATGCCAGGAAATTTCGAACGGGTTGATTTTTTGTTCTATCCCGTCGTGTTGTAATGTGTTTGAATAATCACATGACAAATGGATCGTTGAAATTCAATTTTCTGATTTCAGTGAGGTGTCTTCCAGTCAGCTGGACTTCTTCAAGATGCTCGACGAGAAAATTGAAAACGTGAGTTTCACGGCAACGTCTAAATCCTATCTTCAAGGACATTCCTTATGACGTTGAAGTTTGCATCGTTGGAATGCAACAAAATTGCTTACCATTTTTTATTTATTCATTTTTATCCTCCGGGTCAGTCCAAAATACTTGTTTCAGTATACATTTTTGAAAAAGATGACGTATTTGATATACTCGCCAGCTGTTTCATCCTCCAAAATCATGTATCCGGTCGCGTCGTGGATGCCTTTGGCAATTGCTTAATTCAAGGACCCCACCTCCGATACTTCGACCTTGACTCATGTTGCGCATGTAGTTGGCCTCTATTCGTTTTTTATAAATAAGTACATGTTGGCCGCGCTCGAGACTCCTTGAGGTATTTAACAAAATACAATACGCGCGTGCAATATTCATTACAATATATACATTGCAATATATGTATACGGTTTACGGCAGTAAAAATTACCGAGTGAGTACTACAAGACTTGTGTTATTTTACTTCTTATTTACATTTAAACAGTGCCAGATAAACCCAAACCGAACACACAAATCAAAGAAACCCATATAAATAAATCACCGTAAAAACCGTGTATACGTATATTGTATATATGAAAACTTAAAAAGAAAAAAACGCAATAACCGCTAAATTCTTGGAAGTTGTTCCACTGTCTTTTTGTTCAAATCGCTGTAAATAACGTCTAAAAAAATTATTTAATCAGAAGTGACAACCAGCCACTTCGTTATGGTCTGAGGTAATAAAAACTTGGTGTGTCTATTTTTTTGCAATAGCTTTCGTACATGGTTCGTTACAATACTTGAAAGAAAAGATACAGACAGCTGCTAGATTTTTATTCGCAAGCTATGCAACGGCTATGTGACTGAAGATCAACGTAGATCTTTAGTAGATGTACATACACAAATATATGTATCTAAATAAAAGTGTTTCTAAGTAATTCTAAGTGCAAGTCATACACTAAGTGTTCTAAAATAAATGTCTCTAATCAAAAAAGAAAGTAAAAATAAGATATGATAATATATGATACATTTATCAGCAATATTGGAGTACATGGAGTCCTTAATAACACAAAGGGCAATAAACTTAATTTTGATAAGTAAGCCGAATTCTTTTCAAATCTCGAATGTATCGCGCGTTTCAATCCAAGTAACTCGAGTTTCTATCACCTCAGACTATTACAACTTGGCTACTGATGACACTTTAAAAAAAAATATTTCTCAGCAAGCATTTATAAGGATTCACACAAAAGGACAATGAAGCTACTTTCAAAAGCACGAGGCAGAAGTTTGCTACCTTTTTCCAACAAGAAAAAGGTTTTCATAGACTATGTTACTTCTTTTCGGAATACGTGTAATGTCACGAGCAACTTAGAGCATAAATCACGGATATCTAAATCAACAACCCAGCAGAAACAAAAAACAAAAGTGTAGAAACTAATTATCGATCGAAAAAATGTAATAAATTATTTAAATGTTCGGGTTGGAAGACAATAAATGTCGATAGCTATTATTCCATAGATATGTCTGTACTCAGGTTTGGGACGCCGCCGCGTCTCTTGATATTGCTAAATGTCTCTTCAAGGAATCGCGGTCGCACAGAACATGTCTTTAAAAAAATAATTATACGTCAAGGTGACATATATCGAAGATGGGGTACTTGATTTAGGCAATCACTATATTTTTTGTTTCGCAAATTCTTTGCTAATGATATACTTACTATAATCGCGGTGGTTCAATATAATCAACGGAGCATTCGGCCGGGTAATAAAAATTTGTTTTTTGGCGTCTGCAGGGTCCGGATTACGATGAGAGCCTGGACGCGACGATGAAGGCCGAGAGAATATCCGACCTTATGCGTCGGTGGGAATTGGCGAGCATAAGTTGGTCGAGTGTTGCAGACTTGAACAATCCAATGACGCTCGGTCCGAGTCCGGGATTGGGTAATTCGCGTCAAAATTTGAGCGCCAAGGATCGCGAGGGGATGAGGAACATTATAGGTGGACGTCCCGAGAGTGCTCCTGTGTTCGTGAGGAGCGCAAATCGGGTCGATGGACTGCAGGAGGTGGATACACCCTCACCGAGTATGCCGAGGCACGTGCTCGAGTCGATAACGCAGAGTCCGACGCAGGGTCTGAAGAATGCGGACTCAATGGTGATCTGCGCCGAATCACCGACGAGTCTTCGTTGTCAGGATTACAACGCCAATAGCCCAGCGAACGTCGGAGGAGGAGGAGGAGGAGGAGGAGGAAGAGGAGGAGGAGGAGGAGGAGGAGGAGGGAGGAGCGGGCGCCGCTCCCATTATCAATCGCCCACCGGAGCTCCGGTGGACGACGAACACGTCAACCAGCAGGCTCTATTTCGCGAACAATATTTACAGGAGACCGGTATAATAGCCGTTCAGCCGCAATACGCCTCATCGACCGGAAGTCCCGTCGTCAGCAACGTTCTACGTAATAATCCCTACGTTCAACAGTTCCAACTGGCCACCAGTCCTTCCTCGCACTTTGGCCCCCCTAGAAAACGCGGCTTCAATACCGCTCAAATGACGTGACCGGAACCCCACTCGACCACGAGATAAGACTGAAAAAAAATACACCAAGATAAATTGCCATTTCGCGAGATTTGAACCGAATCGATGGCCAACCGGAATCGCTTTGTCAAAATTTCTTCATCGCTAGAGAACCAACGTGTCAGAATACGGGACGATTATTTTATAGCCGTCTTAACCTTGTTCGTTCTTCCGCGCAAGACCATATAACCCGTGCTCGCTAGAAACGGACATCGCTCGGCAAGAAAAGACGCGCAAACGCAAAACTAACGCGAGCGAACGAAAACGAGAAGAATCTTCTCTCTCTCTCTCTCTCTCTCTCTCTCTCTCTCTCTCTCTCTCTCTCTCTCTCTCTCTCTCCTCTCTTTCTCTCTCCCTCTCTCTCTCTGTCTCTGTGTGTCTCCATTCCCACCTGCCTGGTCGTAACTCCACGAGAGTCCTAATCTATGCGACACCACTGGAATCGAATTCCTTTAGCTGACAGGGCTGACAACCACGAGCCACAGTTTTTCCGGTAAACAATCGAACGTAGTCCCCCTGCGTTCCAGTTCCACATGCGATGGCCTAATCTTTCGTTGGAAATTCGAAACGAAGGGAGAACAGAAAATACATCGAAATCGTTCAAAGCCATCGGCAAAATTAACTGACGCCCCGCCTCAAACAAGCGTTCTCAAGCGTTCTCCAGAATTTTTCATCATCTACAAGTGCCAAATAGAAGAAGACAATGACGAATTATATATGTATCGAGCGAAAACAACGTTCGAGCGACGTCGACACTGATTGTCCAATTCTCTTTTTCAAACCGGTTAATAACTCAAACAATCTTTGCTGCGTCAACTTTCAATGTTTCGTACGTAGTAAAAAAATTAGCAGAGGAGGAGAAAATAACGTAAGCAGCACGTAAATGTACGACGTTAGAATTCTGTATAAATGTATTAGCGAAGAGCACCAGTGGGCGGCGTCGACATAAATATATAAATAGAACATGTATGTATATAACCATACATCTGTGCGCATATATATATATACAGGGTGTCCCAAATGTCACGCAACATTTAACATGCGCGGCTTATGCATATTGTTGCGTGACATTTGGGATACCCTGTAACATACACTTCAAATACATATTTATGTGCAAGTGAAGGAAGGTAAACTCGATATAGAAGCCGCTGGATGTCATAAGGATGTAATAAACGTGTATAGAAATCGATGTATAACTAATTGTCAACAGTCGGTTATAAGGGTGTACGTATGTATGTATGTATATATGATGCATGTATATATTTATATATGTGAACTGCGGACATGAATAGGACTTTTAAACAGTGTCGTGACGTCTGTAATATATTTATATGTGGCCAAATGTTAAAGAAACGAGAGATAAAACGATGAATACACTATCGATATAATAGTTGATAATTGAGAGTTTTATATTTCATGTTAACGATTTGTCGCTATTAAATTATATCACCAAACGAATAATAATGGCGTCACGAAGAGAGGAAGAGCGAGAACGAAGATGTACGAGAAATTAGAAAACATATGGATCCCAACAACCGCGCCTGCGAGCGCCCGGCTACCAAAACTTTAGTTCCTTCGAAACATGTTTTCTCTTTTTGATAAAATAAAAAAAAAGTCGTAACTGCCTCCCTGCACATCGTCTCAGTTTCTCTTATTACTGTTTACAATCGGCTCGGAAATTCGGGCAGGCGGGGGTCGCACAGGATCGAACGTAATCCGCTTTGACAGTTTGCTAACAAGATACACCGCACGGTTGGTTCGAAGGCTTTTTTCTACTATACGCGCATAATCTTTATCCGCAACTCTTGTACCGTCGATGTGCATCCATGAAGTACTAGACCACTCCATGGCCTATCGTTATTCTGTATCGGGGATGATCCAAGGAAAATGCATATAGGTTTACACGTACTTTTTGAAGATATATTTGTATTGTATTCCCAGTGTACAACACCGTGCGCTTTTTACATGACCGCCTTATCTTTCCTACAACGTCATCGCCTTACAACCACCTTAACCTCGATTTATATCTATATCAACTTTTTGAAAATGGACTTTTAGCATTAATTCGAAATTGCCCACCCGCTGGGTTCGGAAGTGCGGATAATGAGAAAAAAACGGGTGGTCTAAGAAGATCCTGCGAGTACTCGCTTCGACGACATCCAAGTACGAGAGTGCATCGCCCGTAAAACATTACAGATTCGGACCGATTTTTCTGACGGTGCCTCATAAAGAGTAAGATCTTCGAACCAAAACTCGGACACAATTTCTTCAAATTCTTCGCGATATAAATTTCTTGATAAGAAATTCAGCGCCACATGAATCATCGACTCGCGACCCCGCCATTATTATGTTATTCGTCGTGTAAGTAAAGATAACGAGGCGCTCATTATTTAAAATTAATGTTGATTCCTCAATTGTCCAAGCATTGGCGTATTTGAAATTTTCTTCTGGGGGGGGGGGCTGTTTGATCTATATATACATATCTCACCTACATATTTTATCTGTATGCGGAAACAAGGATTTTGACATCAATAAAGCCTTTCTTAATTATCGGTACCAACGAGGCTGTGATCGGCACAAACAAACGGAATAGCAGTGTTATTGCGTATCGGGAGTTGAGGACACTTGTATACCATCCCCGTCTTATTGCATCTTCGAAATGACGTTAGTATGGCCGGTTAACTATCAATAAGAGCGATTTCTTAGTACCGTACAGACAGCGGCCCAAACAGAAACTATTACCGCAAACGGCCTATGCGGGAACTAGTGAGTTCTCATTACCGTACAGACAGCGACCGAAGCGCCCTATGCAGGATCTCAGTAGTTCCTGCATACTTGCGGTGGAAGTTCCTGTATAGGCCGCTTGGGCCGCTGTCTGTACGGTAATAAGGAATCGCTCCTATTGTTAGTTAACCGCCATACTAACCCCATTTCGACGACGCAATAAGACGTTGTTGGGATAGAAATGTCTTCAACTCCCGATACGCAATAACACTGCTATTCTGTTTGTATGTGTCCATCACAGCCTCGTTGGTACGGATAATTAAGAATTCTTACATAGTTGTTATCATTTTGTTGTTGTTATCATCACTACAGGGAGACTAGAGTAAGGAAGTGGACACTCCATAGGAGATAAGCAGCGAAAGACGGCCCCAAAATCCTGACTCATAAGTGACCGCAAGAGGCGCTGCGATCGGAATTCCCCGATGTATAGTAATACTTGTAGCTAAAGGTTCTAGTCATGCGCATGTAGCCGATGGAAAGCTAAGCAAGAGAGTATATCTATATATAAGGGAAAGCCAGTTGCAACGCCACCTACAAACTCTTATTTTCTTTGATTTTGGAACCACATCGCTAGCACACAGTGTCCACTCCTATACTCTAGTCTCCCTAGAGCTCCTTAATTCGTTGGTACGGATAATTAAGAATTCTTACATAGTTGTTATCATCTTGTCGTTGTTGTCATCACTACTGCGTGCCTGCATAGGCAGCTTAAGGGGTAAGGCCACTGTAAATTTTTTGAAAAATCGATTTTTTTTTATTGGCTTAAAAAATAGTTTAAACCCTCTAGAATAAGAAAAAAAAGGTCCTGTGCGAAAAAAAATTTGTTGTCCTTAGGAAACGAAGGTCGCCGCCAAGCGTGTCAAAACTTGCTCCGAAACGACTGCAATTATATCGGAGATGGCGATTCCAAAACTTTCAAAGGCATCGTGGATTCGAAGCCTTATGAAAATGTTGATGTTAAAAAAAAGAGTGCATAGATCACGTGCCAAAAAGAATGGGCACTCGATTGAGAAACTTAAAAAAAGGAACAAAAGGTCTCGGGGGAAGAGGAAAACTCACTGCCAAATTGATTGACGAACTAAGCATTTATTACGGCTTAGCAATCCGTCGAAATTCCGATTCCATCAAAAATATGAAAAATGAGATCTGGGCAACCCTTTTTCACAAAATGTCAACGGATGAAAAGCCTCAGCACGAAAAATGTTCGGAGAATTGGTGCAGTTGGAAGAAAGCGAAAGCAGAAAATGCCTTGGATGCGTATCATCACAATCAGCCAATGAGTGAGGAGGCAGTGCCGGCGTAAGGGCCACTGACACCCCGGGCGAAAATATTGTGGCGCCCACTTAAGGAAAGCAATATCAAGTGTTAGTTTTTTTGCTGATTCCAAGTAAACTTATATTAAGAATTTCATCTTTCCTTTAACGGTATCCAGAGCTAACGACGCGGAGGTAGAAAGTTTTGTAGCTCCTCTTTTTTTATATTTTTTTTTAATTTTCAATTTTTTTTATTTTTTTTACATTTTTAATTTTTTAATTTTTTAAAATATTTTTATTCCTTTTGATTTTTTTTGTCATTCACAAATTTTTTCAACCTACCACTAGTATTTTTATAAAAATAAAAAAACTAAACAGAAAAAAAACTGTGGAAAAATCTCATTCGTCAAAAAAATATAATTAAAAGAAAAATGAAGGAGTATTCCTGAATACAAAAAATAGGAATAAAAGATTTGGGATGTTGGAAGAACGATATTACAAAACTCCTAAAGCAAAAAATTCTGCCCTCTGTAGCAGTCTAAACATTGTAGACGGTTTTCGCGTTGCATAAATTCGAGCGACGCTCGAGACGAGAGACCAAGTAAACAAATCAGCGACCTCGCGCCATGCTCGAACATAGAAGGTTTAGCTATCCCCACCATCTACAACGCGTCGCGCGTATCGGTTTGGCGGTGGAAGTATCGCACCAATCGTAAGCGTAAGCGCAGACTGCGCAGAGTCGCTCCTCGACCACAAACCCTCAAAAAACCATCTAAAAAAAATCTCAATAAAAAATATACATATTCACAGAGCGTAGAGCATAGTTTTGAGGGTTTGCACCAGGGGAGGCCGGAGACTCCAACTCCAGACCTTGGCGCCCCCCGAATTTGTCGCCCGGGGCCGTCGCCCCATCGCGCCCCCCCTAACGCCGGCACTGTGAGGAGGTTTATCAAGCCATCAAACCCATCTACATGGAATTGAGCCGGGACGAGTTGCTGGAGCGTTGCTTGGGGGCCTATACTCAAAACAATAACGAAAGTTTCAACGCTACCGTTTGGAGTTTGGCCCCCAAATCATCCTCAAGCGGAAAAACTGTACTAGATATTGCGACGGATATCGCTGTTTGCATATTCAATGGCGGCCTTACCAACGTCTTGCAAATATTCAAGATGTTGGAGGTGGAAATTGGTGTACAGTTATATAATTTCTGCATCGAAGCCGACGCCAAACGCATCACGCACGCGGAGACATCTCTGAGCGACGCGGCCAAAAGTGCGCGCGCGCTCCAAAAATCAACCAGGAAAGACGAAGAAGACGAAAATTTGGCTATCGAAGGACAAATGTATGGTGCTGGGATTGCAGACTAACGGTAAAAAATTTTTTTAACTTCTTTTTTTAATTTTTTCCAATAAAAAACTATTCGCAAAACTTTAAACGCGTTTTTCTCGAAACATGGTTTTTCAAAATGGCACGCAGCATAACTCGAACAATTTTCATTTTTTTTACTTGAAATTTTAACCAGATGTGAACATTTACATTATCTTGAGAATGTCGATCGGAATTTTCAAGAACTTTATTTATTGATTTTTTATTAACAAAAAACGCCGTTTTTTTCGTCAAAAATCAATTTTTTTTTCAAACGCACGCCAAATCCACAAAAATTGATACTTTTTAAAATCCGATCGACATTCTCTAGCTATAGCCCTCTAGATTAATGGTTTTTTTTTTTCTAGATTCAAAAGTGCACCAGTGGTGCTGCGTGCCGCGGAGCCCTGGAAGCAAAACATGTCCCGGGAAGATAGCTGTGGAACCGCCATTTTGTTTTTTTTTTACTGTAAAAAAATTTTATAATAAAGTTTAATGTATGCCCGATAACACCATTAAAAGTTTTTTTTCAAATACCTTCAATTTCGGGAGCAAAAAATTAGTGAAAAAACCTTTTTTTTTGGGCCGTTACAGTGGCCTTACTCCGTAATTCGGTCGGTATATACATGACAGATCGTTCAGAATACGAACCGCCAGCGGTCGTGTGAAATACAATGTGATTGCAGCAACCTATGTGGTTAACCACCTAAATCACTTACAATGAGAGCTTCACTCTTGATATCGAAAAAGTAACACACTTAAAAGACCAGATCGATACGTATGCCTGTGAATAGAGCAGATATCGATAAAATCCTGGGGGGGCACATACAGAATTTTGGGGGTCCCGGCCCCCCTGGCCGCTACCTAGTTACGCCAATGTGTCCGGGAGTTCGATGTTTTCGCAAAAAGATCGTGTGAATACCATAACTGAAAAAATATGAGAGAAGAATTGATAATAATCTCTTGTTGAACAGATATTATCGACGGAAGATGACAACCCGTACGAACAGGTGCAGTCTCGTCTCCCCGCGTGGTAACAAACGACATTCGGCTGTGGCGGTCACCGCGAGGTGCTGCCCTCTGCCGGCTCGCCGGAGCAAAATGGCCGCTGCTGTCAAATAAATTAAGTCCCGTAGTGACAGAAGGATAGATCGAAATCTGATACAACGTTATTGACCGTCTTCTATTCTCGAAATTATCGAATTGTCATTAAGGTAATTTCAATATCATTTAAAAAGGCTCAATTCTTATAAAAATATCCCTCGTCATATTTTTGTGGGCGTGGCACGGCATGCATCATTTTGCAAAACGCGCCTCTGTTATGATGTTTCGGCTTTAACATGGTTTTATCATTATTTCCTCATTAGTCACAATACAAAC
Source organism: Ophion costatus (assembly GCA_951751655.1). NCBI lineage: Eukaryota > Metazoa > Arthropoda > Insecta > Hymenoptera > Ichneumonidae > Ophion > Ophion costatus. The sequence continues at coordinate 12,054,804 of OX632365.1, read as the reverse complement.
CGAAAAAAAAACAAAATATTTCGCTCTTTCGAACTCCCCTGTCAATCGCGGAATCCTTTGTTTTATAATTCAGGTTTGTTTCCGATAGTATAAAGGTTATGTTTCTGGACTTGCTAGTTTTCTTTACGTCGTTGCCACGTTTTTCTCTCTCCACCCTCCGCTTTTGAATTCACAAGTGCTCTGTCGTCGCTAGATATAAAGACGATGGATGAACCTTCCCATGTTCAATCCTTGATAAATAAAAACCAAATTGTCGAGTACCAGCGTAAAGACATCTCGGAGCATGAGGACGAAGTGGAACAGAAATATTTGATCAACAGAGAGTCAAAAGAAACAAAAAACGGTGCTGAGGAAAATACTACGATAACTAAATCCTCTATCCTTATAGCCGCCGCTACATTGTCTAAAGAAACGGTATTGCACAGTTTTGCAGAGCTGACTTTCCTTATGCATGTATACTAAGCGCTTTCTCCCTGCTGGAACAATACAGGGAAATAGTATTTTGGTAAACTCTGGACGACGCACTACATCCTCAAATCGAAAGGACATTTATTTTACGTTTTTCAACACTCAGTTTTCATTATTTCACTTCTGAAAGACAAAGACAAAAAACCAAACGAGTTATTACTATATAGTTTATTCACAATCGTTTGGTATTGTTTGAGATTATTTTGGTTGCAACGGTTTGTAGGATAAAAACCCAAATAAATCTAAGTAATCTAAAAGAATCTTGAGCAGTACTGTAGTTTATAAAAAGCAGAACAAAGGGTGTGAGTGCTTTTAGTTTGTTTTGGTTTGAATGCTCTGCCACTGCAAATATAAGTTTTTCCGTCCATATTATTAATTGTTGTACCTTTGAAGAATGATGAGAATCGCCGAATGACAATTCTGTCCAGTTTTGGGTCAGGGCTCATGTTCCAAAGGATTGACTGATATTTCAGTCAGACAATGTGATCGCTGCAGCTCCTCAAGAGAATCGACACTGGCCGAATCGGGGAGAGACGCGAACCGGACAATGCGAAAGTCGTGGGAGTAGATATACAGGAAGCCATCCTCGCAGCGAGTATGGAAAAGAGGGGAAGCATGGAGCTTCTTGGAGTGGAGCACAATTCCAAAAATGCAAGTTCCGATTCTCTCAATTCGGACAGCAAGAGCAGTTCGCTCAACTCGAAGATGGGACAAGAATCGGTAAAGTCCGTCGACACAGTTTAGCCATGAATCCAGCCCTACCTCGCTTTCTATTGCAACTGTAACGTCAAAAGTATTTTTTTCTTCTCTCGTTAAATGCCGCTCCTCCAGGAGAGTTGGGAGAAAGCCTCTCACTCCAAGAGTTTCTCTACGAGCTCTACCTCCACGGATAACAATATCGTATCTGCTCTCGAAACTAAAAAAGAAATCGATGGAAAAGTGAGTCCGGTAATTGAACAAATGAGGCAAAGATTTACGTACTATGGATTTTTTAAATCCGTTGTTGATCGATGTTTGTTTGTTCCGCCGTGATTAATTTGTAGCTCGCACGTAATCCTTTGGATAGGATGATTTTTTTTTCTTCTACACTTTGTTAGCCACCTTTTTTCGTATATTTTAGACTCAATTTTCACACTCCCATTTGCCTAATGCTGTGAGAATGAAATGCTGTCATGGCACGAAAAGCTGTAGCGGGTACAGAGCGATGTAGCTTGTCCGTTTTGAGAGCTCCAAACAGTCTTCCATCCAACCTCCTTTTTGGATCATCTGCAACTATAAAACAGAAAACTGTTTTCAATATTGATTATACTCTTACACCTAAGCACAAACATAACCATTTGCCAATTTTCCGACAATTCGCATAAGACAGCTAATAGTAGAAACGTTTTCATCGAAAAAATAAGGTATTGCTCCGTTAATGCTGAGGTAAAAAGTGTATGTAATTTTTTTTAAACTTCATTCCGTCCGTATAGATAATCGAAAAACGAGTTATGAAGTACAGCGTTCGGCCGTCTAAAAAAAAAAAAACCTCGCCAAAAGGCGCGTTGCCGTTCGTACCACATTGAGATAGAATAGGTATCAATGCTCGTGAATGGAATATGTATGAGTGTTATGCATTGTATGCGCAACACATTCACGAGCGTGCACTACTCTCAATCGGCTAAAAGCGTCATGCAAATGTCTACCTCCCACAGAACTTGTCCGGCGGAGATACTGGGCCTCCCTTATTGAACGGCGAGAGGAAGCAAGGCGTAGCTCGCGAAGTTACTTACCTCTGCCCTTACTCGGGTCCCGCTCGAGGTGTCTTAAGCGTCACCAACTACAAGCTTCATTTTCGCAGCATTGATCGGGAAACTCCGCACGTCGTTGAAGTTCCCCTTGGTGTTGTGAGCCGGATCGAGAAGGTCGGGGGCGCGTCTAGCCGTGGTGAAAATTCCTATGGCATCGAAGTATTCTGCAAGGACATGAGAAATCTTCGCTTCGCGCACAAACAGGAAAAACACTCGAGACGCGATGTTTTCGAGAAACTTCAACAGTATTCATTTCCGCTTTCGCACAAACTTCCGCTATTCGCGTTCGAATACTCGGAAAACTTTGCCGAGAACGGCTGGAATGTTTACGAACCGATTGCCGAACTCAAACGAATGGTATGTACAGACGAAAAAAAGCCGTTGGGTGCGTCTTGGATCACGCATTTATTTACGGTCCGTAGCTTGTCGGATGGGCAAATTATTTTAATACTTAAATAATTAAAAATTATTTAATTATGTTATATTTGCCAAACGTTGAGAGATTAGAATACCGTGGTGACCGGAAAAAGTATCTAAACTTCCGGTGCGAGATTCGTTGAAAAATCATCGCAGTATTCGAATCCCTTAACTACGATAAAAAAAATATTGCTGCTTAATATTTGAACAACAGTCCTTGCAAACGTCAATATTTACCAATATTCGACATGTATGATATGAAAGAACTTTGTCAGACAAAAAACTGTTTTTCTTATTTATATCCGAAACTTATCGGTGTCTAGCGGTCGCAATCATTTTGGTTTAAAGCTCTACCTGAACGCGCTTTTTGTGAATTATTTCGAATTTTTTAACCGAATGGTTATGAGAATAGTGAGAGGATGCGCTACTGTGACGGGCGGAAATCGTGAGATTAAGAAATTAGCGGTTAGGAAAGCCTGAAAGAAGAAAACAATACGAATAATATCCTGCGGACGCTTCGGCATTTTTTGCAGGGTGTAAACAACGACATGTGGAAGATCTCGAAGATAAACGATGCGTACAGTTTGTGTGACAGTTATCCGGCGATTTGGGCGGTCCCGGCGGCGGCAAATGACGACGACCTCCAGGCGTCCGCGGCCTTTCGAAGTCGCGGACGACTTCCGGTTCTCTCGTGGATTCACCCGGAGAGTCAGGCAACGATAACGCGCTGCGCTCAGCCATTGGTCGGCGTAAGCGGTAAAAGAAGTCGCGAGGACGAGCGATACGTTCAACTCATAATGGACGCCAACGCTCAGAGTCACAAACTTTTCATAATGGACGCGAGGCCGATGACGAACGCCGTCGCAAACAAAGCGAAGGGAGGTGGCTATGAGAACGAAGACGCGTATCAGAACGCCGAACTCGTGTTCCTCGATATTCACAATATTCATGTGATGCGTGAGAGCCTGAGAAAGCTCAAAGGTAATGTGGCTTTGCACGATAACAAACACAGTAGAAAATTCGAAACTAAATAGGGACCAGGTTACGAAAAGCTCCTCCCTCTCATCGAGCTTAAATTTTGCACATACCTTTTAATATTCTAAAAGAATCCTTAAAAGGATTTTTGGCGACTAGCAATAGTTTTCGAGATATCGAATTTTGAATGTTATTTATTTTACTATACTCCTACCATATACTGCAGAGATTCAGTTCTGGCTATATATATACATATCTCATATATACAGCCTCACCCTGTGTATATATATATATATATATATATATAATATATATATTTACACACACACACACACACATATATATATATATATATATATATATATATATATATTTATATATATACAGGGTGAGGCACTAACTGTTGTCACCTTGAATATCTCTGTAATTATCGACGTCACAAAAAAATGTTTGAAACAAAAGTTGTATCGTACGAATGGGGTCATCAAATGCGACCATTTTTTTTTATCTCAGTGGAGGCGCTGTCGCACAGTAAAGGTCACCTCCACTTTTTCAAACGGGACCATACATTTTTTGTCAACTATCTTGTAGAGCATCGAAAACTGCATAAAAAAACATTTAGGGGTCAAAGTCGTTCAAGGTCATTTAAGATAAAAAAGTTACATGAACTTTATTTTTATGTGAAATTACCTTTATTCACAGTAGATGTTCAAAGTGATTGCCATTGGAATCAATACAGTATTGCAATCTCGTGCAAACGTTCTAAGGAAATACTTCAAGGCAGCTGAAAAAAAATCAATTTTTATTATTAAAAAAAGAACGGGCGGTTTACAATTTTGTAACATCGGGTGTTATTTATTATTACTTTTAACTATTGCGAGGTATATCTTCATAAAATAATTTTAAAACGCAGAGCACTATTTTCCAGATAGGCTGTGACGTGAATTGTAAAACGGCGTAAGCTTTAGCTTCTGTTCTATTGATCCAAAACAAAACGCCGAAATTCTTTATCATTATTAACATTTATATGGTGTGCGTGAACCTAAAGAGTGGAAAACGGCAATTCCAAAAATGACGCGCTTTAGCAAACATTTTGAATGTTACAAAAAAATGTTTAGTTACTCGGTAATAAGAAAAATTATTTTTTCAAAGTTATCCTTCAAAACGTATAGGTTCAGGTCCACCGTGATATCATTATTAACATTTACGTAAGATTTGAACGGATTGGATCAAATATTTTGTGAGTTATTGCTTACGTCAATTTCGAAAGTACAGTTTTGACAAAAAAAAACGATCAAAATTTTGATACAAGAAAATTCAATGATTTCAATAAATCACCGACTAGTTGCGATATTTTTCAGCATTCTGTTTATCTTTCCAGAATGATCATCGTTGACCATCCTACCTTCAATTACCGAATCAATGACACTGTCGGAATAGTATAAACGTCGTTACGCCAAATTACACCTTCGGTGCATGCTTACGTGAAGCGTGGAAGAACCACGTTCACATGCTATAACATCCTAAATCCCCGGAATTTCGTTTTAAAACTTGCCTATCATATTCTCAAGGCGTTGCTCTATTATTTTTGTAAGAAAATAATTTGAAGATTTCAAAGGCGCCCCCCCCCTTAAGAACGCATGGAAGTTTAACAGAAACGCCACCACAAGGATTTAAATTGGATGGACTGTTTGTTACTCCGTACTAAATTTAATGCTGGTATCCCGAAATTTATCAACGGTATAGCCGCCGGAATTTAAACAAAAATCGCACTCAACGAAGGCACACTTTTGGACATATTCATATGCATACGATCAATCTCTATGAAAACAAATGTTTCGTTCAGAGGCAACGAAAAATCATCTGAAATATGGAATGTTGCGCTGAACGGTTGAAAATATTTTTAGAATTGTGTTTCCCGACGATTGACGAGACTCGATGGTTATCTGGGATTGAGTCCACCGTTTGGCTGAAGCACATCAAGTGTATACTCGCCGGTGCCGTCAGAATAGTCGACAAGGTCGAGAACCACAAGACTTCGGTACTGGTGCACTGTTCCGACGGGTGGGACCGAACGGCCCAGGTAATAGGCGCTGAATATCACAAATTAAAGGTGACGTAAAATACGGAGGCATCTGCAAGGAATACGCGAGTAAAAAAGCTAGAACGATCTCGGGTTATGTAGAGGCTCGCATAGAACCGGCCTTTTCTTTTCTTTGTAACACCAATCGTTGGCGAGACGTCGAAATTCGGATTTTTGCCGACTAAAGGTGTTACGCCTTTAAACGGCGCGTTCGCAACAACTTTTTGTCGATGGTCATTATTCTGAGACGATGAATTATGATTGTAGCTCACCGCTCTTGCAATGCTGTTGCTCGATCCTTACTACAGAACGATCAAGGGTTTCGAAGTCCTCGTAGAAAAAGAGTGGCTCAGCTTTGGTCACAAGTTTCAACAGGTAATTGGTCGAATAATTAATAACACGCCGGCGATTCAGCACGTCCAAAAACATATCAAGACTTTTCGATTTAGAATTTTGGTCAGAATTTACGTTGGCATCTTTGTATCTCAGGGGCTGGGAAATCCTGTAACTGTGTGCGTGTGCGTGTGTGTGTGTGTGTGTCTTCACCTCTTTCTCTGTATTTCTGTACGCACACACACACTCACACATGTAGGAGCGCGTGTCGATATGGAAATATATTTGTTGCAGAGAATCGGTCACGGCGACGAACACCACAGCGATGCCGATCGTTCGCCAGTGTTTCTACAATTTATCGATTGCGTCTGGCAGATGACTCAGCAATTCCCTAATGATTTTCAATTCAACGAACACTTCCTTATCACGATACTCGATCACCTTTATTCTTGCAGATTCGGCACGTTCCTCTTCAGCAGGTGAGCACAAAGTGAACAAAAATATTTCCCGTTTACAAAAGGATCCCTAATTATCAGGATTTTTACAGAAATTCGATTCACGAGTATTTCGTCACGTGAAATGTCTGGTTGGTTTTTAAAAAATTTGTTTGCAGCGAACGAGAGAGAGTCCAGGAACAAGTAAAGCAACGAACGGTCTCATTGTGGTCTTATACGAACAGTCAATTATCTCTCTATCAAAATCCTCTCTACAGAGCGGGCCCCCATTATCATCTTGTGCTTATACCCATCGCGAGTACGAGGTGCATAAAGCCATGGAAAAGTTTATACTGCCGTTGGAATCCCAGCATGCGGCAACAGGTAAACTAATCGATCGTCGAATTTGAATATTGAATTAAAAAGAAAAGGTCTTAAACAGTTAACTGGTAATATGAGTTCGGGTACTAGAAATTCGCTATCATTAAGTATTAATGGCGAATGCCGAAAATAATGCTCTTTTTGTATACTTTTCGAACCCTTGAGCCGGAGACCGAGAAACGAAAAAAATACCCCCGCTATTATTAGCTAGCGACCAAGGAATCACAAGACCATTATTTTTCACGTGCAGACTGCGACGGGATTTGACATTTAGATTGACACAGTGTAATAAACAAACATTGGATCCCGAATGGTTGTTCCGAACCCATCGAGTCGAGCGAAATCCTTGAGAGGGCACTGATAAATTTCAATTCCTCAATAAAGTGAAGTAATTTTGGACGTTAAAAATGATTTTTAAAAATTGGCAAATTTTTCAACTTTTTCGATCGGAATCGGTTTATATGCCGGCTGCACTAGCTTCTGTGTTGTAACCTATATTGCGAAAAATTACGACTCTTTTAGACGTATGGTTACGGGAATGCGCGATATCGAAATAACGACTTCGGACTCGAAATCTGCGAACTTAGAAAGGATTGTACCGATTTTTCAAACAATCGACTTAACTGTTTTGGCACGGAAAACAGCGCGTGGGCTTATCACTTATTGTTAGCTGGTTGAGGTGAAATGATACACGCCGAGAAAATTCGATGTAATCGTCGCTTTCTGCAGTTTACGCGCATTTTGCCAGAATTATCAGCAATTGTCAGTACAATATTTTCGGAAACTTTTCTCAGTCTGTCTTGCTCGGAATATGTAAATGCGGATAAGTGAATGTGTTAATTTTTAAAAATTGCTATAATCAGAGACGCGTAGCTCCATCCTCTGTCAATTAGAGGTTGACTGTGAAGATTGCAATCGACTCGTGTGTCATTTCGCGTTGAAAACACCATCGGTTCATCATCTTTCGACAAGTTTCAACAATAATTATTCCTGCATTCTATTTCGTTTTTGCCCTCTCGTTTCCGTATAAAGGATCCCGTTTATCAACGGACGCGGGAACTTCTAGTTTTGAAGGAGCAACTAGAGAAGCAAGTGGAGGAGGGCCGAAGGGAGCAAGCATCCCGAGCCAGCAGGTCACTGACCTCACCCGCACCACCAAGGATACATTCCCCGGTACATTCATAGCCTGAGCATCTCACCATCTATCTCTTTGATTCGTCATTGTCCACGAACAAACGGCCTAACCCAAGCTCTGTAAATGAAATAAGAAAAAAACGCGCTTACTCGATCTCTTTTGGCAAAGCTTCGCCTCAAGTCGTCGAGAGATCCACTCTTTACGTCCTGTACCTTTTCATTTAGGATTCTCATTGTTTTTCTTTCATCGACTGAACTTACTAGTTTTCACCGTGTACAAAGATCCCGTTAATAAAAACGATTTATAACTCGTGCACTCGATCTCACCCTCGTACAATTTCACGTTTTTCCACATATGTACATTATTGTTGTTGTTGTTGTTGTTATTATTATTATTATTATTATTATTATTATTATTATTATTATTATTATTATTATTATTATTATTATTATTATTATTGTCAATGTGATTGCCATTGCAACGTGTGTTACCCAATAGAGGCGTATGAAGACCGGGCGAATAAAGTGGTACGGTGATTATTTCTAGAGTTGTCGTCAACTCCAATGAAATTGATCTTGACATTGTTGCAGCCCTAGTGCAAGTTTTTTTCCGAAACATTTTTCCGATTTTTTCTATGAATTGGAACAAATATGAAGAATTCGGAGTTTTGCGGACAATTTTTTTTTACGCAAATATCCGAGTTTCTTCGAATTTCTCTGAACTTTTCCGAATATTTCATCATTTTAATTACGATCACGGGAAAATCTCGGCAATTATATGAAATAAAAAATATAGATAAAAAATGAATTTTTACTTTTTGTTTGCTCGAATTATATTTCCTCCGGTTATCAAGTAACGCAAACTAACAAAATGAAAACGCATGATCACCTGTTCATCAGTTTTATTTATTAATAGAAAAAGTACAATATTTTAATTATTAAATAGAATCTTTTGCTATTCTTACTTATTGTTTCTCTCATAAAAAATACTTTGATTCTTTGTTCTTACATACAAAAATACTTTGTTTTTACCTAAAATGCGTTTTTTGCTCGTTGATTCTTACTTAAAAAATAAATTATTCTTCTTGATTTTTACTTTAAAACAAAATTGGCTCTTGGTATAATTTAAAAAAATCGTTCTTTTTCTCGGTTTTATTTTTCTTTTTTCAACGTTACGCAATTTAATATAAATTTTCGCAATCACGTAAACGTAATGTATACTAACCGTATAAAAAATTAAATATTACAATTATGTTTTCCTTCTTTCTTATCGTGTTGTATAATTGATATTTTTTAAAATAAATATGAATAAAAAGAATTATTTTACAGAGATTTCGTTTTTCTTATTGGATATACATACATATATATATATATATATATATATATATATATATATATATATATATATATACACATTGGCACGAATATATTCAGTAACTGCATGGGATGGATACAAATGTTTTAATGCACCTTTCTATCATCGTTCTTTAGAATCTGCATTTATTATTATATCACTGCATTTGATAAAAATATTCTGGTCAACGAATTTCCAAAAACAAAGACTTTAAGGGGTAACACCACTGTAACGGTTTTACAGGTAGCGTATTTTTTGATATTTTTTTTGGCGGTAGAAAATGTGATAAACAAATAATACTTGCGGTATTTATTCAGCATATATTTAAGTATATTGCTATAAATTTTTATCCGAAAATATTACAAAATGACGACGCTGCGGAAATTCTTCCGAAGCATGTCGAACCTCTGCGGTACGCAGTATAACTGTGCCAATGTTAATCCAAAAAAAAGAATTTTGTTAATTAAGTCTACATGAGTGTAGCTACTGAACCACGTAGGGAATTTTCGATAAGTTAATTTAAACAATATTTATTAACAAATAACTGTCTTAAAAGAAAATTAAACTTTTTTAGTCTACTACTCGGCAATTACTCAAAAATCAATATTTCTAAAATCCCCTACGTGGTTCAGTAGCTACGCTCAAATTTAATAAAAAAATAATACAGATACAGATACAGATTAATACAGATTTAATTTAAAAAAAATATTTCGTCCAGATTAAAATTGGCACAAGTTATAGTGCGTGCCGCAGAACACTTTACGTTCAACATGCCTCGGAAGAGTTTGCTGCAGTGTCGCCATTTTGTAATATTCTCCCATAAAATTTTTTTGCAATATACTTCAATATACGCTTAATAATTACCCCAAGTATTGCTTATCTAAAACGCTTCGTGGCAGGCCGTTACAGTGGCGTTGCCCCTTAAGCAAAATATTGTTTGCAAAAACTTCGGAAATTCATTATTTCTCAGAATTATAAGAGATAAAAAAATGTAATAAGTTTTTTTTACGAAAATCTCATTTTTTTTTCATCTATAACTTTTCTCCGAATATCTCCGCAGTCGTTCACTCAATAGGAAAAAGAAAAAGTTCTGGAAAAAAAATAAGTTTTTCTTACGAAAATCTCATTTTTTTCATCTTTAAATTTTCTCCGAATATCTCCGCAGCCGGTCACTCATTTCATATGAATAAGATCATAGGAAAAAAGGAAATTTCCAGAAAAAAAAGTAATAATAATAAGTTTTTTTTTAACGAAAATCTCATTTCCTTTCATCTTCAACTTTTCTCCGAATGTCTCCGCAGCCGTTCACTCAGGTCATAGGAAAAAGAGAAATTTCCGGGAAAAAAATGAGAGCTCATGAATTTTCAGTAAAAAAAATGTGTTTTTGGGAAATAGACCAGTACTAGAATCTGTTTTAAATAATTTTTTCTCCGAAAATCTCAAATATGACTAAAATATGGGAAATTATGAAAAATTTGGAGAAAAATGTGCACTAGAGAGAGGTCGCGCTCTACGCGAGATGAAGCTCGCGTGGGCAAACTGTATGTCAGAGTATTGTCTAATATTTCCCGTGGTATGATATTTCATTCGTGCAAGAGGTTGTCTTTTTTCGCGAATATCTCTGTAGAGAGCAGCTTCCGCATCCTATATGCGTAGGTGCAAATGTTCGGCGGTACAACATGTGACAGGGCCAACAGCGTCAAAGTCTAAGAGTGCTTCTGAAATAATGAACTAAAGCAAATGGCGACACGGACGTTCTCTCGTCGCGTGGTTACAGCAACGCGTCGGGAGATCATCGATGCTGCGTGCGAGGCTTAGAGAATAATCTCATCATGAGGACATAGGGGCTTTCCATCATGAGCGAATAAACGTAACTGCAAACGTAGGTAGCTACCAAATTGCCCAGCGCAATAACGCTGTTTAATACTAGATCGATGTGCATTGTAGACTCGCTGTATTGATAGACCGAATTTATGATAAACGGATTGATCAAATAGGCACTGTAGGTCAATCTGCTCAGCGGTATCCATCCCTTGAACGTAAGAACCTTGTTTATGACACCTGTAACAAAGAAGATGCAAAGTCCATTTTCACTAAGTTCTAACTTGACAAAAATTAATTTTCGTTTTCTCCTTTCATCCTACTTGTTTCAATGAACGAAATCTACGGCCGTAATCATGTAAATTCAAGCTCCCTTAACACCAAAGTCATTCAACGATTTTATCAAAATTCAATTCTGACAGATTTTCCATCACTCACGAGACTGGTAAATGTTTCGAAGGCCTATAATTAATGGTAATGACAATATTACGTACGTAAATAACAGCAAGGAAGGTATTCAAAATGTTGCTAAATTGTAACATAAAAAGCCTTTTTTCTGACAAGACATACTCCCTTAGAGAGTAAAATGTTTGATGCTCTATTTGCTTACATAAACTGGAGAGGATGTCTGAAGAATTGTGAAAGTGGCGGGGCTAAAATAGTGTTCTAAAATGAAAACTCTCTTGAAATCGTCAGCGCGTCACCAATTGTCACAAAATTCATGTAGAACTCACTCCCTATGATACACTGTTGGTTTGGAAAAAATCAGCCGGGTATTCTACAAGGTTCCTCCATGAGGACGCAAAAAAATGTCAGAACGATGAAAAGCAATCGTACTCTCGTCTGTACAGACCACCTGACTAACTAGTAATCACCCGTATCTCACGCAGCGGGAAGTTATACACGCAGTACTTAAAAATACTGCCATTCACTTTTATATAATATTCAACGCTTGGCTAATCGTGGAAAAAAAGACAATGCTTTTTTTGGCATCATAGAAACGTTTATCCGCGCGGCAAGAGAGCTTACCACCATGATTCGTGCAACATGCAATTAATAGCCAACTGAGACCAACGCCCCACATCGTCCGACTGAACGCAACGTAGAACGCGGAAGAAATCGGGGATATCTGCCTCTTCCATAGACCAAAGAGAACCAAGAGGTTGCACGAACTCCCGATCAACCAGAGAGCAATTACATGTCTCTGGAGCAAAAAAAGCGTTAATCAATCATCAATACGATTGTTTAGCTCGAGATTGCGCTTGATATTTGTTTCCCCAAACTTCTGATATTTATTACCCTCCGGATTATCAATTTGTTCTTTAATCTGACGAGAATGTAAGCTGTGACCATTCCAACGATGTACGGACCGATTCTCGTCCACGGTGGATCGTAGAGCACATCGAGCATGTGATATTGTTGATCCATTCTAGAATGAAAATGAATCAAACTTGTACCAAGCATAGTCGTTATTATTGTTTTTAATGATAATAACTCACGTTGGCACGTATGAATACATGTAGGACATATATCCGGTGAGAAAGGTCGAACCAGCGAGAATCAAGACAAGTATCGTCAGAGCCGCGTAAAAATAACTGAAATTTATTTTCCACACACGCGTTACTTGACGACATTGCAAACTCAAAGAATTTCATCGGATAAGGTTCCGAAAAACCCCACCCTCCGAACTCGCTGAAATTTTCCACAATCCTTTCTTTCAATATTTTAAGAAAACCCCTAAATGAATTTAAAAAACACCCAAACCAACCCCAATAAACCCAAGGACTATTGTGCGTCTCCAAAAATCCCTTTAGGGGTTGTATTAAAATATTAAATCGAAAGTTTGTGCAAAATTTCAGCTCGATCGGCGAGGGGGAGGGGGTTCGGAACCTCACCCTATATATATCGATATTTTTCTGATGCGTATCATTTTTATAAAATGGACATTTTGTTAGTGCAATTTAGAAAAATTGGGAGAGCTGTTTCACTCACATAGACGACAGAATCATTAGGAAAGTTCCAATAATGAAAAACTGCATGTCATTGGAGAGATACCAGCTCCAGGACAGGCACTAAAAATTAAAATTCTATTGATTAATCATATTGCTGAATGGATTTTTTTTCAATAATATTTATAAAATGCAATATTGCATTCATTGGCCCCATAGGCGAGCGAAAACCCAAAATAAGTTCGTCAATAAATTTGATTCGTTGCGAAAAGGTTAACGTACAAGTGTCACAAAAATAATGTTTCTCTCATATCCTTTGGAATTACAGAAATGTAATGTTGCATTTTAATTCGTAATTTCATGAGCTAATCGTACACATCTCGCTCATGAACATCGACTATAATGTTATTGTTACTAAAGCATTACAAATTACCATTGTGTCACGGCCAAATAAATTATTTATGTAGAGCAAATTTCTCCACCAGTATTTAACGCAGACTTCCTGCGGCCTTTCGGATACGTAGAACTGCGAAGTCTCGCCGTGCCAACCCGAATTTATTTGGACTATACCGACCATCATCATATAGGCTGGTGTCAGTCTAATTGTACAGGCATGGCGCGAAGAGAGTAAAAGAAAAATGTAATAAAAAACTGGGGTACTAGCCGATGGCTATATAAATTGTCAGTAGCGCACCTCACAAATCTCTTTGATACAGCACCGCAAAATTCGCCAATTCTCACCGCGATATTCGTCTTTACATTTTCCCGCTTATTGGCGAGTCGAGGTTTGAAGTAGAGATAAGCTAAGAGAAATCCACCGAGGAAGAAGAACGTATCGACCGAGAGGGTCGCGTTGCTGATTATTTGCACGGCGAATCCCTCGGCCGATCTCCACGATAAAGGCTTGTTGTCTGTACAAACGATAAAAGGGCATCGATTGATTTATCGCCAATTTCCATTTTTTGTGAATCATTCACATGGCGGAGGAGAAATGAACGTTTTCAGGCAAGTGTTAGTGTGTTTGCAGGGGCGACAATAATACTGCCAACAATGAGTACCCCAATTTACTCTGTATTGAAATAGTTCAAATGATCCCGAGCTTCCATTTCCGGCCAAACAAAACTCAAACGTACTCACCGGTGTAATCGGCCATGTAAAATACCGTATGGATAACAATGATCCATATCATGCCAAGAAATCTCAATCCGTGAATCTGTGCGACAGCATCCGATCCCAATTCCGTGCTAAAGAGAATCTTCGTATTCGTATAGACGGAGAAACATTGCAATATTTCACCCAGAAAACTTGGAGGTTTAAATGCCCCGGCACGTACCAGAAATTCCTCGTTCTGGCCCTCGCGTTTCGTACCTGTTTTTTGAAAAGCCACTTCATCAATTACAAATATTTTCACAGTAGTAAGGGATAGCATGAGTCCAGAGGGTCAGAAAAAAAACTCTTTTTAGCTGCATAACGTGCTTGAAAAATTCTTAAAAATATTGCGATATATATTGCGAAATATTGCGAAATATTACTGTTTTCACTGTAAGTGCGAATTTATGTGACGGAAAACTTCCGGGCTTTTTGTTCTTGAATTACAAAATTTTCCATATTGGCTCGGAGGATATTTTTGATCCGATTCACTTCTAATTTTCACAGTATCTCTTGATACAAATTGTCCACAGCAATACGTAGGAATTTCTTAATTTCATGAAAAGTCTCCCGCAAGAAGCACTTGCGGTTACGAGGCTCCAGCGTTGCCGCTTTGTATAGAATTTGTTCTTTGAATGGCTTCATATATTTTGAGCATGCACGATACACTTCTGTGAGCATATTTTCTACCTTAAAAAAATAAAACAATGTTACAGTTACGATTTTTTTTTGCGCCTCTGTAGTAGTGTAACCTCAGCGGACCTACACTGTTAAAAAAGTTTACTTGCTTTCACTAGGATCTATTGAAAAGAGCAATTTTTTTCATTGCCTCACGGCCTCCTACGATTTTATTTGTTACAAATAATTTTTCTTTGTGTTCCAAGCATTCCTTCATCTAGGGTATGTAATAAATACATATTTGATAAAAATACATTGTTCATTCTAATGTATAAGAGATATACATAAATAAAAGTTATCTTCATTTTCATGCACTCAATGTGTCTCAAATTCAGAGGTATTGTTATTTCGAACACCATCTTTCGGAATACACACTGGCGACCTCGAGCGAGCGCTGCAAAATTCATAGTACGTCGATAGCTTTATCAGACTTGGTTCTATGTCCGCTCAGAGAGTACAAATGTCTTACGGGTGAAGCTTTGGGCCCTGCGCCACTCTCTAGGCACAGCGTACTACTAGGTCTATGAGTTTGATGGTCAATTCAAATAAACAAATTTAAATAGATCCATTGTACGACTGAATATTTTTCTGTGTAAATTATACAAACTAGGAAGATGGTTAGAAGAATGACAAATTTTCTTACTCAACGCTGATAAGTAGATCTTGATTTAATCCTCAATCCGTGAAGGTATTTGAGGCACCTTAATCCCGTTAACCTGGGTCGTTTTTTGTTTTTGCACTACCAAACCAACAATTGTCAACAAAAAAAAATCTGAAAAAATTCATGATCGATCTTCAGGCCATACTTCTCAAGGAAAAATAGGGATGTCTTTTTTATTTTTAATATATTTTTTTCCATTAAATATTAAGCAACCTGCGAAGAAAATGATTTTGGGCAGGACGAAAACGACCCAGGTTCACGAATTGAGGGTTAAATAACATAAAATATTTGAAATGTATCCCTGGAATAATAGAATCAAATTTGATAAAGCATTGAGTCTACGACGATTTCAGTGAACTCCAATTTAAAAAAGCATCCAATGAACGCATTGGATGGATTTCAATAAATCTTTTTCATCAGTGTAAGCCGAGGACGGAACAAAAAATTAGTCGCTTTATTGAATTACCGCTAAGCATACAGGGATTGTTGTTGCCGTAGGTTTCATGCAGCAATTTGGTTGCTCTGAGGTACTTCTGATAGATTAGACAATCGTAAGCGGTACCGAGTACCATTAGGATCAGGGTAATCGTGAGAAAGAATGTGATCGCGAACGTCCTTCCGTTCACGAGCCACGTGCCATTGTCTCTCAAGTCCCGGACACTTTCCAGTTTGAAATTTGCAGAGTAAAGATCGCCCACGATTAGAGTGTTGTCAAGAAAAATTTTCTCCAGTATTGCGCCCAGCTGGGCACTGGTACAGGACGCCGGCAAACAGAGGCCCAAAGTCACAAGGTCCTATAAAAAAAAATTGCCACTATAATGCAGACGATTCTTAGGAAGACAGAGAGCAGACACAAAATCGTATACCTCGTTGTGCAGCCTGACGTGATATTGCAGCGTGCTGTTATGACGAAAATGAGCGACGAAATAGTTCAAATCGAATGGTGGATATTCCTCTTGGCGTTTCCGGTACTTAGATGCATTTTGTAGGAAATCCTGACGCAGAAGGAAGGGCTGCTTGTTGGTAATGTCGATACATTGACTGCGGCTACCCAACCAATAATTATTCCCATACAAGAAGCCCGGCTTCGGTTCGCCGCTCGAGTCAAGCACTGCATTTTTTCATATCGATCGAGAAAAATAATTCAATGAGCTCCTTTGAATTATGATACATTACATAGTATATGTATACATATACGGAACAAATTCTGTTCCCTTTAATATTGCTAAAGCATGTGAGGAAATACAATTCGAAGATTTATACACTCATCGTTTTTATGTTTCAGAAGGAAATTTTCTCGGTAACGTCCAAATCTCTTTCTTTTTTAATAGCTCATAGGGAATTAATGACCGGGTTCGTTATTCAAGGGAGAACAGAATTTCGCAAGTTCATTCGAGTTTGAGTCGTGCTGCATAGGTCACGTGCCGAGAATACTTTACTTGTTTTGTTCAAAGTTGTGTCGCATTCTCGCGCGTGCGTGCGTGTGTGTGTGTGTGTGTGTGTGTGTGTGTGTGTGTGTGTGCGCGCGCGGGCGCGCATATAAATGTGGTGCAAGCCACTATTATTGCAATCTCCACGTTTTTTTCACATTAAATTCTTTCGTGTGTACGAGTTTAGCAAAACATTCGGCGTTCCTCTGCAGTTTCGTGGCTTTTCCAGTACAGCCGGTTTACCGCGCTCAACTGACTTCCGCATTATTTGCACTATTGGTTTTTAAAGACTATCGAGTATGACGGTTTTTTCCGCTTTATTTCTTCTCGAAGTTTCATAATTCCATTGGGGCAATAGGTAAATAAAAAAGAAGTCGATTGTACGAACAGAAAATTGGGGCCGCGTGCGAGAACGCGATCGGCCCCGATCTCCGATTTTGCGCAATCGTATTTCCAAGACGAATTCTCGATATAGGAAATCTCAGTACGAAAGAAAAATAGGTCACCCGATGGGAGTAAGTGAGAAAATAGATAATAAAAATCATGAACAAATGGCACAAGAAAATCATGAAATATAAGTGAGAAACTGTGATTCGGGGAATCGCGAAACGCGCGAGTGTGGCGTGCGGTCGTTTTTTCCCATTGATTTACCGAGGAAGGTAACGACTAGCGACTCGTTCGTAAACGCACGTATAAACGAGTTTCTTATGTAACAGCAGCCCTCGTTGTTACACAACTTAATTCTGCGCATTTCAATTACACGCGAATTCGCTATACTAAATATAGAAAATAAAAATAAGGGTGCACCGTCGAAATATAATCGGATGATTGTAGGTACATTTCCGATGACGACACCCCAGGTTTATCAAGTGAAGGATAAAATATAGTAATCACGACATGAGCTGCGATACGACGAAAAACTGCTTGCAGGGAAAAGTGAATTGACCACGTGGAGCGAGGATACGAGGGAAACAGAGCTATTTTTTTAGACGGAATGATCTTGAAAGCCTTTCATGTTCACAGATAAACAGAAACTGTAAACCTTCGGGATTTTATTGGCGCAGGGGTTGGGTATTTCCTCGTAACTGGAGTCGGAACTGTCTATGACCCTTATCCGCTTGAAATTTGCGAGAGCATCAACCCCGTCGTTTTACAGGCATCGGTGAAGCATAGAACTGCTTCGAAATGGGTAATTGATTTTCGAAATCTTCACGTATGTGCAGCTACTTTATATCTTAGCAAAAATACAAAATTCACTCGTCAACTTTAAAAAGGCGTCTACTCGAAAAGTCTTGGCATTGTTTATGTATTTTTTAAAAATGAATAATACGAAAAGCTAGAAATCATTGAATCGTTTGTTGAAAACATGAAAAGAACTGAGAAGAACTTATACACAAAAGTTTCGGGTTGAAAATACTTTTTCTGAAGTTTCGAGACAAGAGTATAATTTACGTTATACATATAAATCGTTATTTATCGTTACGAATATAATATTATTTTGTTGTGAAATTCAAATCGTTACGAATTATTATAAATAGAATATTATCCATAATGTTTTGTTGAATTTTACCAGACTTTGCATAATTATGTTAATCGTTGCGAATTGCAAAATATGGTTGGCAAATATTTTTCATTATTTTTGCGTAGAAGAGTTTGCACCGATCATGTGCTCGATTGAACGGAAAAAAATCACTGACGAAATAATTTCTTCGAGATTTCTCAATGAGAACTTATGGATCCGATCAATGAACGACCTTCAATTTGAGCGCGTGGAATATGCGCCGTCCCTCGTTATCTCATAGCTCTAATGCACATTCATAAGGCACGACTGAAATTTTCTTATTTTTTTTGGGCTAGATTTTTATTTCGTTGCGTACAAACATTTTGGGAAATAATACAAAAATAAATACTAACTTTTGAGAGCCCACAATTTACGGGCATCAACAGCATCTTGAAATCCGCCGAGTTCACGAGCACAAACGTCTGATTTGAACATGGTTTTGGCGCCAACGGCGATCGTGTATGCCGGCAGCGTTCGTTGCACGACTTCCGTCGAATTTTCGCCCCATGCGGTGTCCGAAACAGCGAGAAGAAGAAGCAACAACGGGAAGACACCCCGTCCCTCCATCTTTTCTCAAATCCCAATTATCTTTCGAACAAAGGAACCGATAAAAACTTACAGTAGATTGGAAAGATCAAGACTTCCCGCCGCTCAACGAAATCCCATCACCCAATACAGTCTTACAATGTCGCTCGTTCAAAAAACTACGCAAAAGTGATGTCGAAAAAGTAGGGTGTTGTTCAGCTACTATTTGTTTAACCCTCGAAAAGTTAGAGCAATGCGATAGTAAAGGACTACCGAGTACGATTAATCGCAAAAACCTCGCGAGGACGATCGTACCGGACGCCTCGAGGTTCCGCGATATGACTGTCGCGACTACTAGGATCGTGAAATTCAAGATCTCCCGTTTCAAGTAGAGTTATACTCTTTGCTACCTCGTCAAGCCTCCCCTCCTTTTCTAATTCTATCTGGACCCTGTATCTTATGTGCATCGAAATAATACACACTCAATGCGTCTGAGAAGGAACAATTCAATATGCATGCCATAGGGATATTTTTCATTTATAATACTCTTTCCTTCAGTCACCGTGCAACTTATGAAATTATTACAAAACATGCCATAGGGATATTTTTCATTTATAATACTCTTTCCTTCAGTCACCGTGCAACTTATGAAATTATTACAAAACATATAGAATTCCCGAAGGTGAGCTGAAGAACCTCTTAAGAACGTGTCAAAATCTCATGTAGCATCACAGCACACACACACACACACACACACACACACACACACACACACACACACACACACACACACACACACACACACACACACACACACACACACACACACACACACACACACACACACACACACACACACACACACACACACACACACACACACACACACACACACACACACACACACACACACACACACACACACACACGCGCGCGCACGCACGCACGCACGCACGCACGCACGCACGCACACACACACACACACACACACACACACACACACACACACGCGCGCGCGCGCGCGCGCGCACACACACACACACACACACACACACACCTCTGGCACACGTTCCATGTGGGGAAAAAAGTAGCGAAATGTGCACGAGTGTCGGGGCAATGCCGCGTATGTACCAACATTTTCGGCCTGCGCGATACATTCTCTCAGTGAATGTTGCATTGCCGGGGCAAGGGAGAGCTTATCTTTCTACTAATAACAGTGTGTCTCCCGGGTTCGCGATCTTATGCAACATGTGTTTTCACTCGTGCGCGCGGCACGAATGACTCTTCTGGTTCAACCGCGACATCGGGCACCCTGGCAGCTCATAAGCGGTTATTTCCCTGCTACTTCGCCTTTCCCGCGTCGAGGCATGCACCTTATTTTACCGTGTATTCCGAATCGGCATCTTTGGAAATGCGAATTACATTCGGGCAATAAATCGTAGGTACGTGTTTTCGCGTGAGGGATGCGGATATCGCTACAAATTTTATTTAAATCACCGACCAATCGACGGAGCTTGGATTCTGGAAGAAAGACTTCAGGCATACACAAATTAAGTAATGCCAGATTCACCAATTTTCGACCCAATTTCGACCCCTCCCACCGTTACTCCGTTACGTAACTGGTGCTTAAATGGCAACGGTGTGAACATGTTTCTATTTTTAAGGCCCTTTTTTCAAACAGTTTTTAAAAATAGTGGCTCTCAAAGCTGAAAGAATCGACTACGTTCAACCTTAGTCAGTGCGACTAGAAAACAATTTAAAAAAAAATTGAAAATCAGTTTATAAGTTTTGAAATATTTGCTGCGGCAAGGTCGAAAAAAGTTGTTTCGAGAAAAACGCGTTCAAAGTTATTGTTCCCTTTTTCTCGATATAAAGTTATATTTTTTCTACAATATTGACACTTACATGCAGGTAGGTATCTAGTCTCGGACGATATGACAGTTCTTCATCTTCATTGTATTTCACAAAATAACAAGATCCTGCACTTCATCTATTGTGAACTAAAGTGTAAAGTGAATGTAACTCCATCAACTTCGGGACTTTTTACTTAGACGTTCGATTTTTTTTTCGCAAAAAAATGGCCGTTTTATAGCCAAAAAACGGCCGTTTTTTTCGTTAAAATCGAACCATTAACTTTGACTGTTCGCCATTTTGGAAAAGTGAATATTTTTTAAAATCCTTCGATTAAAGACTAGTTTATAATTATATTTGACTAAATCCATCCGCATTTTTTTTCAGATGATCCACTTCGTCGCAATGTTGGTCACCGCAAACCGTGTATATAAAAATATTATTTCATTGACGGCCATTTGCCACTAAACAATGTAATATTTTTCAATAAAAAAATTACTGAAAGTTCTTCAAGATGTGTTCTTTAAGATGGTATATTGATCGATTAAGAAAGTTTTGTAGTTTTCTTTTAAAAAATTCATGAAAAAGGCCTTTTTTGCGCTACAAGTGGGGGTGACGCCTTAAAAGTCTGCCAACATATTTTTAAATATATGTACTACCACGAATTACGAAACAAATGTCCTTTTTCTTCATATTTTGCTTGGCAAAAGTGGGAAAGGGGGGAAGCCACTGTGCAAATTTGTGCACAGTGGCAAAAAACTTATATTACATGGAAGCACAGGTCCCGTGTTAAGGGAGACTTTGTCCTTGGAGTGCCATATTTAAGGTGTTTACATTTTATTTTTTTTAGAGGAAACGTGTTAAGCTTTTTGAGTGCGGTTTTTATCTTGCTTTTATTCATGATATACAGGACGTTAAAAAAAAAATTTCGAAAAAAAACCAAAATGGCGGCCGCTGCAGCTCCGCGAAAACAGGTCCTCAAATTGCGGGAGGTAAACGGCTGACATCACTGCCCCCTCTTTGTTGATCTGAAACACCAATTCAAAGCATATTATCAATCTGTGACCCTTTGGTCATGGCCATGACGGGCGGGCTTTACGTTTAGTATAAATTTCGGAAAATAGCGGCAATTTAAAAAAATCGAATTTTTGCGTTTTTTTCGCATAAAAAGATGAATAATAAATGCAAAAATGTATCTATCAAAAAAACGATCCGTCATTCCGTGAAGACATATTTTCTGAGTATGCTCTCCAAAGTTCAGGTCGATATGTTAATTGCAGCGGTCAGGAGTATGTCAGCCATTTTTAAAAACGTGTTTTCGAGAACAACGCGTTTAAAGTTTTGTAATGTGATTACACAAATGTGTTTATAATAACCGCTAATCGGCAATGCCTGGTCCATGGAGGCATCCCTCCTCTTCTTCTAGCTGCTCATGTTCAGCCGCTAACATCTCCCGCTGCTCAATCAAGGACAAAGTCTCCGTTAATATTTCGCACAGAAGATGTAGTTTATATTTCCGCCGGTCGACTGCGCGCGATGTATCATACGTGTTACACACAATCAACGAACATCTATTCTTTGGATACGGTCATGCACATCGATCAGGTAGCGCTTTAGGTGGCTGCGGTGTAAATTAAGCATTACCCCAAGAAATCGTGGTAGCACTCCCATAAGGCCTGTGCTTCCATGTAATATATGTTCTTTGACAGCGGTTTCCCCCCTTAACAGACATTTTGTATCTAAAGCTGTCAACATCACGAGGTTAATTTGCGCGCGAGTTTTTAGTTGAAAACTTGAACATGCAGAAGTTATATTATTTCTAGCAGTTCTAAAATCGTAACGTAACGAAAATCTTGGCCTCCCCCACCCCCACGTACATAGGACCGTAACGCCAGACCGGACCCCTCCCGCCCGCATATTTCGTCACGTAATTTGCGTACGCCCACTTACGAAATTGATCGCTTGCATTGAGAAGACAATATATTTCTATGTACGAGGATTTGTTAACTATTCACAAATGGTAAAGTTGGACATGGTGAAATAAATATTTTCTTACAGTTAATGAATCATTCATTCCAGTCTCTGAATTGTTACAAATAAAGATTTTACAATCGTCAAGAAACGGGTACTGTAATGGAACATACCCGTTCTTAACATCCGATAGATATACACAGTTGGTTTAACTCAATGCTTTGTATTAATGTACTATAAATACTTAGTTGCTATAACTGAGATGTTTATTCAATGAGATCAGTGGAAAACTTGTTCCAGATGTAAAGGATGGTTCAGTTATGATAGTCATTCATTGATTGTCTGCAAATGTATGTGCAGTTGAATCAATGTAGCACTATAATGCTAGTGGGCAAGTGTACAACGAACAATTTTCATGGTAAATAAGAGTTGCTCCTTGCTACTTGTAGATGACAAATCGTTGGATAACGAATTGTCCTCTACAAGTAGCAAGTCCGTTAATCGGTGGACAACAAAGATGGTACATCAATACGTCGTAGAGCAAGGAACAACTCTCATAGAAAATCGGCGGTCGACCGGTCTCACGGTCAACGTCTTGGCCACCCTTGCTCTAATGCATAATTTAATATCCCGGGGAAAAATGGTCATATCTGAGCAGATATGCTCATGTGGGTGTTTATCTGCAACATAAATGAATCTTATCTGATCATGCATGGTCAAAGATGAACATACATGTGTGTTTATGCGCTTAGCGGTAGCTCTATATCTGGTCAGATATGATCGCGCAGTAATATGTGCAGATATGAATTTATAGCTGAACATGTCTGCCCATGTGTGGTCATGTCTAACCAAATATAGTACAATTCACGACTACATACGAGCTCACACATGATCAGACTTGAATATGTGCGCGCATGCATAAACATATTCAACCAGGTATGGATGAATACGCAACCAAACCCAACTCGTACATGATCAGGTCTGAAAATATTTGCGATTGTATCTGCCCAGATATGGAATTATACTCGAATTCATCCAAGCTCTATATGATGATCGCTGAACACGCTTGACCACGTGTGATAAGATCTAATCATATATAAATCAATGCATATCTATATATAAAAGTGTTATTATGATTGTGTGTCTTATTAACACATACACAGATGCGCGCATACGCACACAAGGTCACACGTTATTGGCCTATTTGAGAACTCCCATTTGATCCGTGTATAATACTGTAAATCACTTATAAAATATCATCGGTTCGCAAATCAATCAATTAACCTGTTCGTCATATATAAATAACTTTAAAATAGCATTTTTCTGTGCTAACCTGTGTGTTTGGGTTATATGACCGTTTGCAAAGAGGTTTTGCACAAACGTTTTGATTGATTTTACGATTCCACAATCGACTCACAAACGATTTTTTTTCAATCAAAAAGTCAAAGTCGACTCATTAGTTTTGCGGTAATCTTTGACTATTAGTTATCCACTAATGAGTGATCTCACAAACTGTTTTAATTAAAGTATTCGTCCATAGTTTGACATTGATTAACTTCTTCGTAATATAGACATATGATAAAAATGAATGCTCCGGTGCTGACTTGTTTGGGTAATATAACCGTTCATCGATAATTTTTCCACATATGTATTGACGTTTTACTTCGAAAACGCTAATCGTACAAGTCTTCGAATTGTTCGCGCAACGAACCACACACGATCGAAAATTTATACAAAAAAGTGCAAAAGTGATAGTCGAATCGTTACCTTTTCCGTTGTTTACATGTCTTTTTTCACCACCGAGACTGATCTCACAAATGTTTTAATTAATCTCACAATCAACCACAAACGACCCACAAAAGATTAAAAATATATATGAATCGAAAAGGCAAAGTCAAGCCGGTAACTTACCGGTCGTTTTTAACTCTCATTTTTCAACTCAAGACTGATCTTACAAACGTTTTAATTGTTCTCACAATCAACCACAAACGACTCACAAACGATTGAGAAAAAAAAATCGAAAAGTCAAAGTCAAGTCGCTAACTTACCGGTCATTTTTAACATTCATTTTCCAACTAAGACTCATCTCACAAACGTTTCAATTGTTACCACAATCAAACACAAACGATTCACGCAAAAAAATGCAAGAATCCAAAGTCGAATCGCCAAGTTCACGTATAACTTACCGGTAATTTTTAACTCTCATTTTTTAACTAAAGACCGATCTCACAAACGTTTTAATTGTTCTCACCATCAACCACAAACGACTCACAATCGATTAAAAAACAAAAAATCGAAAACTCAAAGTCAAGACGCTAATTTACCAGTAATCTTTAACGCTCATTTTTAAACTAAAGACTTATCTCACAAATATTTTAATTGTTACGACAATCAACTAAAAACGACTCACAATCAATAAAAAAAACGAAAATTTTCGATTTAACGTAATAAGAATATATTTCGTTGCCTGTGATAACTTTCTTTTTTGGCTACGTGGCAGTTCATATTTTGATTTTAGTGTATCGGCAAAGATAATAAACGTTTTCTATTTATAAGAACGAAACGTTTGACAACATTTAGATTGAAAAAGTTTTAAAGTTTTAAGTTAGTTAAATTAAAAAATGAAAAAAGTATATTTTTGTTTTTTTTCTATAAGTTGCAACGTAAAAAGAATATTTTTTGTTGCCTCTGTAAGAACTTTATTTTGTTTTGTTTACGTGGCAGTTTATATTTTGATTTTAGTGTCAGCAAAGATTAATAAAAAAACATTTTATACTTCTAAGAACGTGTAGTACACAATAAATATGATTTTATCAATAAAATGAATATAAAAAATATAATCACGCTATATTTTGATATATTCTGGTTGTGGTCCAATTTTTCATCAAGGAGATAGACATATATGACATACCACATATACTCATATCTGCTATTAATATAAGCATGTTCATCCTGATATGGGTATATCTGTTCTGATATGACCAATTACGCTTCGAAGGCGATCAATTTTGCATATTATAGGCAGATTTGATATTGTCAGGTCTGACATCATATGGTCTGATATCGTCAAATCTAATCATGTATGCTCTAATATGGCCATTTTTCTTGCATGATTAGACAAGATCCAGATATGATCAATCATATCTGGATCATATATAATCCAGATATAAATAGATGTGATCTGATCATTTTTTCTCAGGATGATCATACATGCTCAGATATAAGCATACATGATCTGTCATGACAGTACATGATCAGACATTGCCAATTTTCTTGTCTGATCATATCTGATTCTACTGATATGATTCAGATACATTCAGATATAAACTTTTTTCCCGGGATTCTCTATATACGTATACTTTTGAGGTTTCCTAAAGATTTGGCAAGTCCCACAAAACAAGCAAATCGTCAATTGATGCCATCGGCGCAAAAAAAAAATTACGTTTTCACGGTCACGACCTGATATCCCCTAGGTAAGTGGACATGCGGTCACGCACAGTCTCTGGTGTACTGTTACGTCCCGGAGGGTGATTTAGAATGGACTCGCGAGGTTGCCGAGTTTGTGCGCGAATTTTGAAGAGAGGTAGATTGCGCTGTGAGTCTTAATTGGTTTCCGCGCGAGTTCCGAACACAGTTTAATAACAATTGGATTTAGACGATTTAAGGTGCGTGCTTTGGTTTGAGGTTGAGGTTCGCCCGATACTTTGATCGAATAACTTACTCTCGTGAGTGTTTCTTTCGATTTACAAATAGAGTTTATTAACACACTTGTATGAATAATATCTATCAGTTGAATAGAAGACGCGTACAGTGGATTGAGAAATATGTTAGACGGTTACGCGGACAGAGTATTATCTGAGTAAGTCGACTTTTCGATTCGGAGACTGATTATAGAGTGACGCTCCTTCGTCTTACAAAAACGGCGAGAGTTCGGTTTTGGGAGAAGAAGGAGTTTTTTGGGAGAGTGCATTTCCTACGATGGGTTTTTTAGGGATTGGATAATCGGTCGTAAAAGTTACGTTAATTTTCGTGATTGGTTAGCGGAGTAGGGGAACATGATTCTGGATTTCTTATTGGGTCGCGGCTGAGATAGACGCAATCGCTGCTCTATTTCCAAGAATCGGCCTTAGCGCACGTGTTCTCATAATTCTCGCTGAGGGCCTGTTTTACGACCGTGTGGAGTCACGGGCGAGTTTTCCGTAGAGGTCTGTTTGGGATTTGGAGTGAGAGTTTCTGTTCGCTTTGGTCCTGCGTTTTTTCTATTCGGGAATTTTCCTACGTGAGTTTCTCGCTTGGAGCACATTCGCTCGTAAATTATATACTATCGGTGATTTAGTGCGTGGGAGCGGATGGAAGTCGCTTTCCCATTCTGGGTCTTGTGGCATATTTCGACTATCGCGTCCATAAAGTTTACAAAATATAACTTTGGTCGAAAAATGAGGGTGCCGCTATCGTGCACGTCTGCAATGATAATTTTTTGGGGTAGGGTAAAAAAATTTGAAGGCTGGGACGTAACAGTACCGCGACCGTATCTACGTCGCGTCTGCGCCCGAACGAGCTTGTGCGACAAAAGGCCATGGTAGCTACAAAGTAAACGGTATTGCCAAATGTTCGATACTTATCTCTAGCACAGATTTCTTAACTATTGATAAATCATTATTCGAGACGAGTCGTCCATTTGTTAACCGTGATTTGCTAAAGATTAACAGAGCTATATTTGATTCAATTGAAGATTGTTTAATTATTACCAAATATTCATTTGGTTATAAGTGTATAACCGTTACCTTAAAGAACTACTGTGCCAACAACTCAAATACAAATTAATTGATAGTTAATCAATTTTTATTTGCGTTAAACAGAGAAGTTGTCACGTCAACTGTGTGACTCTTGGCTTAAATGCGGTCGAGATAGTAGGTTTGAATGAAAATCCGTTCATTGTTGTGACATGTTCATTTTCATTGAACATAGGATAGTCGTGGTAACTATACGTTAACGACCCCAAATTTAAATATATTAATTGTGAAATCTCTACTTCTTTGAACTGTATTGTCGTATCACAATTTCAACTCGTTATTCGACGACCATAAACATCTACTGAGTTCATGGAAATGAAAGTGATCAAATAAGTCATTCTTTTCAAAGAAATACTATGGCTATAAAATTTTGTTATGAGCACACGAATATTTCTTAACGGCTAAGAAACTTTGTAACAATTAATGAACATTTGAATTAAAGTGCCAACCAAATGTATTTCTTTACTATAAATAAACTAATTTCTCAGTGTGAGCATAAGCATTCGGAGTCAAACTCGCCGTATCCCCACGCCACGATATTAATTGAAGCATTGTATTTTGGCCAGACATAAGTGAGTTCCCGCCTACTTTTATAGTTCCAAGCGCATCCCTATCCACTTAGCGGATATTGAAATCTTCGAATAATAGACAATGGTCTACTTAATTTGAAAATTGCAAAGTTAGCCGGATAATTCGTTTCGTTTTCACTCTAATACGATGTTACACCAGGGTTTATCTGATGCAAAACGGTTGATGGGTACGACTATTCTATTCTAATTATTAGATAGGCCTCGAATAAGACTTGACTAACCGATTAAATCGGAAAAATAAAAAAATTATATAGCAAAGTTTCGATGTGTAACGATACGCGGATCGTGTTTTATTTCAGATTCTAATCGTCCGCGCAAGGTCCGAATCGAGGCCGAAGCATTTCGTGGTCACGAACATTTAATTATAAGCCCGAATAGTATGATACATAAAAAATAAGTGACCTATGGCGATGGGTATGGTTAGCGCAGCACCAAAAGTAGTTTGGTGCGAGGTATTTGAGTGGTTACCTGGGGGACACTACGGTTACCTTAGGGCAAGCCCTGAAGGTTTTCAAGCATCAGCGTCCCTTCGGGTCGTTATCGAAACATCTTTAAAAAAAATTGATGGCCTTAATTGGATATATTTTAGTTCTCAATGATACATATACGTAAAATGCTGCGGTCGTTGGAGCGTCTCGACACTTCATCACTTTTACTGTCCTATTGGGCTATTTTTCGTTGAGATCTTTACACGAGAAGAAGCCAAAATCGTTTTTCTTAAACGATAACAAATGTTACCAACGGGTTTCGTAATTGATTCGTAATTGATAGAAGTAATCCTTCCTCGGTATTTCAAAGAGGTCATCTGAAAGTTCTTAGAGTATAAAAATTCACCGAACAATGTAGTTTCATTTACACCTGAATCTTTTTGTAACGCACAGTTATGGTATTGCCTTTAGGACCTAAGATGACTTGGATACTGGCAAAGCTTACTTTGGAACATGCGATATAAAACCGTCCACGTGAGAAACACTCCTCTCTCAAGCTGATGCCGGCCATTTTCAGTGACTGTCCTTGATACCTCTTTGAGAAAAGGGCAAGTCGCCACCTTTTCGTGGTCTCAGAGGAATACAGACCCTACGAGGTTTGCCAAGAGCGACCTAGGCTATAGCGTATATGACCGCCTCGAGCAGGCGGGGCGGGTGGCTAAGCGTGTTTTCCGTCTCCAGGCGGGCACGTGCTAGTAACAAACACCCGCAAGCAGCCATGGCATAATGTACAATATGTGAGAACGGTTGAGAGATTGATTGCTTATGAACGGTGCAATAACCCTCAGAAGTTACCGGGCGGGTGGAGGATATACGGGCGGGCGCAAGGCAGGTCTCCTTCGGGAGATTTATTTATGTGCCTTTTGAACGGTCCCGTGAACATAGTGGAGTTAAGGGAGCGGTGTTGTGCTCAATAACATAACCAGGCCCAGACTCATCAAACGGTACTATGAATTCCCAGGAAAAAATTTCATATCTGAATATATTTGAATGTATCTGAATCAAATCTGTAGAATCAGATATGATCAGACAAGAAAATTGGCAATGTCTGATCATGTACTGTCATGACAGATCATGTATGCTTATATCTGAGCATGTATGATCATTCTAAGAAAAAATTATCAGGTCAGATCACATCTGATTATATCTGGATTATATATGATCCAGATATGATTGATCATATCTGGATCTTGTCTAATTATGCAAGACAAATAGCCATATTAGAGCATACATGATTAGATTTGACGATATCAGAGCATGTGTGATTAGATTTGACGATATTAGACCATATGATGTCAGACCTGACAATATCAAATCTGCCTACCCGAGAAAAAAATATCAGATCAGATCACATCTGATTATATCGGGATTATATATGATCTAGGTATGATTGATCATATCTGGATCTTGTCTAATGATGAAAGAAAAATGGCAATATCAGAGCATATATGATTAGATTTGACGATATCAGATCATATGATGTCAGACCTGACAATCTCAAATCTGCCTATAATATGTCAAATTGATCGGTTTCGAAGCGCAATTGGTGATATCAGAACAGATATACCCATATCAGGGTGAACATGCTTATATTAATAGCAGCTATGAGTATATGTGGTTGTCATATGTCTAACTCCTTGCCGTACACTTACGACGTTTAACCTCGGCATATATATGATATCCTATTTGCCAACCGATGATATTTTATAAGTGATGTACAGTGTTATACGCGGATCAAATGGGAGTTCTCAAATAGGCCAATAACGTGTGACTATGTGTGCGTATGCGCGCATCTGTGTATGTGTTAATAAGACACACAATCATAATAACACTTTTATATATACAATATAAAAAAAGATATGAAATTTACAATACATTTAAGATACAAAGGATTTGAATTTTACGAACTCAGTAGATGAAATTAAATTTGAAATACTTGTATCGTAAATTTAAAACAGGAACATGAAATTCTAACGTGTATATAGAATTTAATAGATGGAACATGGAATTTCAAAGACAAGTTTGTGAATTTATGGAAAATGTATTGCATTAACCCGTGTCTTCAATTGAAAATTACCACAGATGTATGATAAATCAACTATAAAAAACAGAGCATGGAAAATATAAAACAAGTTTGGAATTTATTTACCGCTGCCTGAAAAATATAATATATGTGAAACTGAATTTTACAATATGTACAATGCATGATCACAACAGATTTATTTAAAAGTCCGAAACTGGAATTGGAAAAAGAATTCATAAACGCTGATGAAAATCACATGAAACAACGTGAAAATTATATTAAATTTACACTACATTTAAGGGACAAAAGAATTGAATTTTACGAACTCAGTAAATGAAATTGAATTTAAGACACTTGTACCGTAAATTCAAAAGAAGAACATGAAATTCTAACGTGGATATAGAATTTAATAGATGCAACATGGAATTTCCAAGAAAAGTTTGCAAATTTATGGAAAATGTATTGCATCAACCCGTGCCTTAAATTAAAGATTGCAACAGTTGTATATTAATTCAAATATAAAAAACAGAATATTGAAAATACAAAACGCGCTCTACCCACCTCGGCCGCTCGCGACGACCGATGGTCGCGCGTAGTTCGCGTAGCGCCCGAGGGACGGCGCCTTGTTCTGTACTTTCCCATACCCACTAGCAGCTGCGGTCGCGCATATAATCCGATCACCGGCTACGATCGTCCTGGGAAAAACAGACGTGTTTGCAACTCGTGCACGCGTCGGAGAGTGTCGTAAATCCGTTACCTCTCCATATCCACGCCAGAGTCGCAGTTCTTGAAACCACCTATTTTTACCTCTAGCTCACGTCGAGGACGATAAATACGAGTCACATTTTCAGTGGGCTTAATTATCAATTTCTGAAATAAACTTAATACTTAGGATCAGTAATTTTAATACACACCCGTATGTTGATATTAGCAAATGGTTCTTGAATTTAATATACATGGATGTGAACATTTTTTACACGTGCATTATGTTTCAAACGCACTAGTATATTAATATTACGGAGCTACACTTTTATTTTTAAAATAAACTGCTTTGGATTTTCAAAATATTATCTGAAATTTCATAAACGGCGTCCGCATAAAAAAATCAGACACTTGTGTATTAATTTTTATACAGAAGCTTTTTACAGTGTACATTAAAGGTAATACTTTGGTTCTGTGATATTAATACACACCCGTATGCTAATATTATTAAATGGTTCTTGAATTTAATATACACTCGTAAATTGATATCAGCAAATGGTTCTTGATTTCAATATACTTGGATGTGATTATTTCTTTACAATTGCATTACTTTTCTAACGCACAAGTATATTATTATTACGGAGCTCGACTGTCATTTTTCAAATAACCTAGTAGAGGAGCTAGGCCGGTTCTAACCACGGGATCTCAGGGGGGAGCGGGGCGGGGGAGTCGAGCGCGGGGAAGCCGCGGTATGCATGGCGGAGTGGGAGGGGGGTGGGGATCCTGCATGCGGCAGCCGAGTGCGGCATTGAGGCGGAGGGGGGGGGGGGGGTGTTAGAGAGTGGGGAGGCTAGTTTTTGGTGACGATGTCTTCCAGGCGATAGCTGGACCCGCGGGCGAGAGGGGGAAGCCGCTGTCGACTCTGTGGGGGAGGGGGCATCATAGAGTTGCGTTTCCTTGAAAACCCTTAAATCTGATAATTTATTATGAACATTATAGATGTAAGCGGAGCATTTTTGTCTAGACTATTCACAGGAGTTTATGTATATGAAAAAAAAAACTTGCCAAATGTGTGCATGTGTGTGCGTGCGTGCGTGCGTGTGGGAGGGGGGGGGGGGTGGTGGGAGGGACTCCCATCTATGGCTAGGAAAATTCTCGGGAGTGAGATAACGATAGTTCCCATATGAAGGGTGGCCCTTCAAAGCCCATAAAATGCTTTATTTATTGCATGCAGCTGCGGCGATATTCCAAAACAAGTTTCAACCCGTCGAGGTTTCATTCCACAACATTACGTCAAGATGTTCAGATGTGCGAGTATGTACGCAGTGCATCCGGCCAAGCACCCCCTGGACTTGACCAAAAACGAGCTCGAACAGGTTCCAAAGGTCTTGCTCCAAAAGTATTGGGGTAACTTTATTGGTTTACTGTGGGATCGTTTGCCGGAGCATCATCGGAACGATAGTGAAGTGATATCGTATCTCCCATGCATGGAGCATTATAATACGCCACAGATGAAGAATCACATTGATGGTCCCCCACCCCAACGTCGGGACTGTGAAAAGTGTTGCGAGGGGGGAAATTCTCTACGTGCGGGGTTCTTCGAACGTGTTTGAACCTGTTACACATGCCTATGATTGGATCAGTGGGGAGTTTTTAAGATCTGAGTGGAGGGCTTACGAGGGAGCGTATGATTTCATGGACCAAGCTCAGACTGCACTATTCCACCACACCATCAACTTCTCCGAAAAGAACTTTGAAAAAGAGTGAAAATGAATCTCTCAAATATCAACAAAGTCAGCCTGATGGCGGAATTCCTCCCAACGAAGAAGCTGTCAGAACTCCACGTCCATACGGATCATCAAATCACGGACATGAGAGCTGTACAGACCAAGTTTGGAAAACGCTACATCGTGGACGTTGCAAATGAGTTTGCCGTCTTCTTGCCAGCGCGGCTGGTAAAGGCCTTCGATCAAGATGTGAAAATGTTCGAGAGTATGCTGCAACTGGCGCGCAATGGTCAACTCTACATGAAGTACAGGGTGCGCCAGAGAAACTTACTTATTTGAAAAAATTCCAGCGCGGTGAGTTGGGTGAGTAGAGGGGCGAGAGGGGGCGCATCTGGAGGGGGAAGTTCCCAAGTTTGTTTCTCCCTCCAGTCAGTTGCCATCATGCTCTGGTCTAGAGAGCAGCGGGCCTTCGCAGTCGAGAGCTTCTTTTCTAACGGTCGTTCACTTGTTGCTACGCAACGTGCCTTCCGCGCTGGCTTTGAAATTCCTCCTCACAGACTCGTTCCTGGCCGTAATTCGATTCTGTCGTGGGTTAACTCATTTCGGGAGTGTGGAAGTGTCGCTAAACCCAGAAATGGACTTCAACGGACCATCAGAACTCCGGAAAATGTCGAAAGAGTGAGGCAGTCAGTTGTGCGTTCTCCCCGGCGTTCGGCTCGTAAACACGCAGCTGCTATGGGAATTTCTGACACCACTGTTCGACGAATTCTCCATGAAGACCTTCAATTTCATCCCTATAAATTGGCTGTTGTGCAAGAATTAACTGAACGCGATTTTGTTGCCCGTCAAAATGCATGTGAAATGCTGGTTGACAACCTGCCTGAAGACGCGGTCGTTTTTTTCAGTGACGAGGCTCACTTCCACATTTCCGGCTGCATCAACAAGCAAAACATGCGTTATTGGTGTGGTGTAAATCCACGTGAGCTTCACCAGAAGCCACTTAATTGTGAGCGAGTTACTGTCTGGTGTGCGATGTCGGTAATGGGAATGATTGGTCCTTATTGTTTTGAAGAAAACGAACGCCCAGTTACCGTGAATGGAGCTCGTTACAGGAACATGATCGAGGAATTTTTTCTTCCAAGACTCGAAGAAATGAACGTTAGGAACGTGTGGTTTCAGCAAGATGGAGCCACAGTACACACAGCACGAGACTCAATGAATTTGTTGCGACAACATTTCCCCGACCGCCTCATCTCTCTCAGAGGCGATCTCCAATGGCCGGCACGCTCTCCAGATTTGACTCCATGCGATTTCTTTTTATGGGGTTATTTGAAATCTCTGGTTTATGTCGATCGACCACGGACCATAGCACACCTCAAGAACAACATTCGCGACGCCATTGCCAACATACCGATTGATATGCTGCAAAGAGTGGATACGAATTTCAAAAATCGACTTCATCAGTGTATGCGCAATGGGGGTCGCCATTTATCCGATGTCATTTTCAAGACTACATGAAAAAAAAATTGGGATATTGTATTCTCAAATAAAAAAAAATTTTAAACAATAATTGAAGTACTTTTGTTTTTATTGACCTTTCAAATAAGTAAGTTTCTCTGGCGCACCCTGTACATTGGTGGAAAATACAACAGCGTCGAGTTCCGTCGAGTCTGAGTATGGTAGAAAAGAATGCTCGTGAAGGCCCGGCGGAAACAACGAGTTCAACAGCAGCCAGCATCATCACCATCGTAGAGTGCAAGGACTGTTTGCATCACAGTCACCATCATCATCGTAGAGTTTTCGACGCTTGAGTTTGAGTATGGTGGAAAAGAACGCTCGTGAAGGCCCGGTGGAAACAACGAGTTCAGCGGCAGCTGGCATCGTCACCATCGTAGAGTGCAAAGACTGCTTGCATCACAGTCATCATGGTAGAGTTTTCAACGCTTAGTGCTAGTAAAAATGTACAAAAAAACTTTTTCATCGAAAATAATGTAAAAAAAAAAAAATGTCGTCAAACTGTATTCGTCGTAGATATAGGAAATAAATGGAGAGAACGATATTTATTCAAATGTTTTTATTCATTTAAAAAAAACCCTCGCTCACACAACGCTTCGTATACACTCAACCAGCTTTTCAGTGATTTTACATTTGCATGGGCGCAATTGTATTTCGTGTTGGAGGAATGATGCGGGCATTTGGATTTCGTGATTTTCGGCAACTTCTGCAGCGATGGACAGTCCAGAGTCTCCAGATCGATGACTTTTGTTGCTGAATCCGTGAGTCTCGATAGGCATGAGCACTTCTCGAATCCCTTGGCATAGATGGTAGGAGCTCGGTGCAAGATTCCTCGAATTGTCGTTCTAGCTGCCTCGTACGGTATGCCGCTGTGTTCCCATCGTATTCCATGGAAATTGCGTTCCAACCACTTGTTTGTCATTTTGTACTTGGCCGGTAGAGAGTCCCATGCAAATGGTGCGTCGAAGGTGAGCGTCAGCGGTTCAGCATCCTTGTCGTGGAGTTTGATGATGGACATCTCCTTTAGGACAAATTTGTTCGTGGGTCTCTTGAAGCCCTGTACATCGACGATAAGCTCCATGTTGACTGATGCGGGTGCGAATCATCAGCATGATTTTATACCAATTTTTTAACCCCACCACTGATTGGATTGTACTCGACAATGCGATCATGGAGGATCATGCAGTAAGCTGAAGTTTGTGGCGGAATATTATTTTTCAATTCGAACTCAAGACGCACGTCAACAGGGCCGGACTTGAGAGAATCGTTTTGTTTTGAGCAGTCAATGACAACGAGGGGGGCTTTTTCTAAAAATTCAATCCTGCTCAGCCATGGTTCAGCCTCTTTGTTGTAATAGGTCGGTTGAAAGTTTGCGTACATCTCGTAGAGTAGAACATATTGATTTTGATCAATGTTCAAATTCCAATTTCCATATGGATAACATTGTAAGCTGAGGTATAGTTTGACATCGCTCAGGTTACAATGATCAAAGTGGCTCACATTTTGTTGTTTCTTATTTTTCCGTCCCGTCTGCAGCGCGAGTATGACATAACGTGGCTTCTCCAGTTGATTCGAAGTTTTCACAGACCACACGTGCTTAGAAGTGGCAGGCAGCAATGGATATTCATACAGTTCCCATGTTCGGAAACTCATGGAGATTGGTGCATCTTTGGCGAGAAACTTTAACAGCTGAATTTTTCGCTGATCCGATACTGTTACATACGGTACGAGCCATTCTATTTTATGCAATACGAGTTTGTAGTCTTCGGCGGCCGTTTGTACAATGGCATTATCATCGGTCTTTGATCTCGTGAGAATCAACTCGTGCTTGGCATTTACGACAATTTTACGATAATCTTCGGCAAAGCCGAGGAGCATGCTGAGCGGTATACACACATCAAAGTTTCCCGATACATCTACAATCTGCTTGGTCTCTTCGACATCGAGCCATCCAGTGTTCTCGAGCATAGAGCTCTTGGCCGGTGAGAGAGACGAATATCCCTTAATTACACTCGTAATGCCAACATTCTTATTACGATCGATTTCTATGGCATTCAATTCATATCGCACTTCCTCAAACAATCGACAAATGGCATTGTTGACGAGACTTGTAGCTGCGGTTGGCATCCCATCACGCTTGAATAATTTCCCACATATGTGTAGGGAACTTCAATGATCTTATAGCCCGGTGGCACAGATGGAAAGAATCCATGAATTGTGTGTACTTTTTGTCCGTTAATATAGGCACCAGCGGTAATGTTGCACTCAACGCGTAGGGCATTCACGTTGAGAATGGCTACAGGAAGGTCAGATTCATGTCTTTTATTGGCTTCCAATTTGCGTGCGGTGAAGCCTAGTAGATGTCCAATAGAATCTGTCGGCTCAAAATTTACATCATGATCACACTCGATCTCACTGCGTAGCGTATTATTATTGGGTTTAATGCTGATGCTGATGTTTTTACGCGAGAGCTCTGCTTGTACAAACGTCTGGATATCCTCTATTTCATAACTACCCGTAGGTATCGTCAACACCTTTTCTCCCACGTAAAGTTTATCGTGACCATCGTCGATATTGGGAATAGAGTTGAAAGTCAACAATTCCACGAGACCGAGAGTATAATTTTTGTATGGCGAGAGTTCGATGGGGGGAAAGTATTGCACCTCGAGTATGGATGATGAGCCAGATATGGTCAATGTTAAACTTTCATCCATGATGCTGGTAAATTAACAACTGAATTCTCCACGTCATTTCCCCCCTATACATATATAGTGTATATTTGTCTTTGTGCTGTAATTGTTGACAAAGAAATTTGAGACACAAATGTCCACATTCAATCGTATTATATTCCTGATATCCAGTATAATTATAATTTACGCTACCAACACGAAAATATCTCATGAGTTCGGATGGTGGTGGAAGGTTGCCGAAACTATCAAAGTACATGACTTTCCATCGAGTCATTTTGTAAGCGACCCAGTGTGTTCCAGGACCAACATTTTCATCCAAATTGACAATTGCTGCTTCACATTTGAGGGGCCTGCTCGCTGGCAATGTATCTCGCATGTAAACTCCACGAAAATGTGGAATTTTTAGGATTTTCGCATATTTGAGAAGATCGATGTCGGTGAGAGGTCGGTGAGGTAGCGTAACTTCTAGTTTTTTGGCTTTATATGAAGACCCAATCCCTGCTTATATGGTTTCAGATGTAAGCCCTTACCCAATGCGATCGCTTCAATTGTTCGATTATGGCGCTTACTTTCATCCAATTCACGTTTAGCTGCTTGAGCAGCATTTACCGCTTTAGCTATGCTCGCCGCACCACCTGACAAAGCACCCGCAGCGCTAAGACCCGCAAAAATAGGCACGAGGAACGGTAATAAACCACCAATTTTATGGGGTACAGGTAGAACTCGAGGTGTGCGTACTTTACCACCTTGCATCTTTACAGCTGCACGAGCACCCTTTAGAGCTGATTTAATAATCTTATGTGGATCATCACTTTGAATCATTGTCTTTT
Organism: Ophion costatus; assembly: GCA_951751655.1. Classification (NCBI taxonomy): domain Eukaryota; kingdom Metazoa; phylum Arthropoda; class Insecta; order Hymenoptera; family Ichneumonidae; genus Ophion; species Ophion costatus. The sequence continues at coordinate 12,016,481 of OX632365.1, read as the reverse complement.
TCGCAGCGCCAATTATTTTTTTCAACCAAACGCCACCCTTGCGGGCCTTTATCCCCATACCAAATTTTCTCTTTGTCTTCATAATATTTGCCACGCCCCAAGCACTGGCTTTTTCACCGATACTAGCATCTCGCGCACTAACGCGTTGCCAAGCCTGTTCAGCCAACACTTTATCCGCCAAATGTCTCGCTTCAAGATTATCCGGATTTTTCGAATATGCAATATCGTGTTGTTTGCAAGCTGCATCCAATGGATTAAGCCTGGATCACCACGAGCAAGACGCTTGGTCAACCTTGTGCCTGGTCCGCAATATTGATAACCAGGCAGATGCAATCCAACGGGTAGTTTGTTGATTAGGCGATTGACGACACCTTTACCGCTATGAACGATCATGTCTAAAGACAATACTCGACTGACGGCGAATCCTTATAAAAATGCTATTTATATGATTTTCCCGTTAGTCCTGTGCGAGATAGCATCCAAGAAGCAGACTCACGGAGGTAGCCTTCCCGTGATAAATTTCGATGAATTTGTCGAAGATGGCCGGGAGAAAAGACAAAAGCGTCATGGACAGTTATTGCCGGATAGCATACGTGCGTTGTTTTGTGGTCCATCAAATTGTGGAAAAACCAATGCTTTGCTCACTCTCATCATCCATCCCAATGGCTTGAGATTTGAGAACATTTATTTGTATTCCAAGTCGCTGAAGCAACCAAAGTACAAGTTGCTCGAACAATTACTTGAACCCGTGCATGGAGTTACATATAATCCATTCAATGAGCATGAACAAGTGATTGCACCAAGTGATGCACGGTCCCACTTTATATTCATCTTTGATGATATTGCGTGCGAAAAGCAGGATAATGTTAGAGCATTCTTTTCCATGGGAAGACACGAGATTGTAGACAGTTTTTATCTTTGTCAGACGTACACTCGTATCCCCAAACATCTCGTGAGAGATAATGCAAATTTCGTGGTGCTTTTCAAGCAGGATGATATGAATCTCAAACATGTGTACAACGATCACGTTAACACGGAAATGACTTATACATGCTTCAAAAACATGTGCATGAAATGCTGGAATTCCGACAAGCATGCATTTATCACGATCGACAAAGATAGCAATATGAACGAGGGTCGATATAGACAAGGTTTTGATGATTTTCTCACCATTGATAAATGACTCGTCGCTGGTGGTTCAAGAGGCAGTATTGTGCACGCGTCGACAGTGACAACATGAAGAGCGAACAACTGTTGAGAGAAAAAAATGTATTGCGTGAAATTGCCAAGGCGAGCGATGCAATCAGACGAAAGCATCGAATGATGAAAATTGGCAAATAGAGTGATGAGCAGAGAATGCGAGATGTCTTTAAGCCTATAGTCAGACCATTGGATAAATTGGTGTCATACAAAAACGGTGAGCCGGCGAAAGAGGAAATCAAGGATGAAAAAGCCGACGATAAAGAAGGAGATGCGATAAATAGTGTGAAACATGAATTGAAGAACGAGACGCACGATTCCTTCAAGAGTGAAACACAAGTTTCTTTCGAATTGATATATGAGGATGATGATGATGAGTCACAAAATGTCGATGACTTAATCACCGAATATCTCCTGCTGTTACGAACAAATAGAAAAGCAAGCCTGGATGTATCATATGGTGTGCGGAATCTCTTAAACAACCGATTAATGATTGGTGATTCTCCGATAAATTTCGACTCTCAACATTTTCGTGTGGGAGATGTGAATTATGCGAAAACTGTTGGGTTAACTGAGCTGCTGTTTAAAAAAGTGCCCAATATCGAAACTCTCACACCAGACGATTTGAAAAACTATGAAAAAATTGTCATTGCGACGAATGCTCACAAAAAATTTTATAAGCCTAGTGCGGCTATACGACGTAATACCTGTCACAAATTCAACACTTATATTGCAAATATAGCCGATCACCACGTGGGAAAGGGTATGCCAACGTATAAGCTGGCTAGAAAAAACGCACAATTGGACTATGTATATTGGGACAATCCCAATGAGCTGGTAGACCGTCTTCGTCTACTTCTGGCATCACAAGCAGCCGGAAATTCGGCCCATGCGAATGAAATTATATCGATTATCGAAGAATTGCGTGAAGCTGAAATAATTTATTAACTCGGCGTCGGAAAATTTATGCATTCTCATCATGAGTGTCGATGTGTTTGGACGCCAATTGCGTCAGAGTGTACTCCTCAGTAAGCAAGGTCCTCCAGGCCGACCTGGGATTGGGTTTAAAACCACCGCAGATGGTCATTATGACGTAGGGCAGAAACGATTGTGTAACATTGCCAATCCGGAAGGGGAAGACGACGCCATCACTCTAAGTACTTTACACAAAAGATCCCGAACTATCATTAAGAACATACGCAAAGAAATGAACGAGAGTAATCAGTTGCTGGTTAATGGACTTGAAGCTACGATAAGAGATATTGCAAAGACACTCGAGGCCAATGTCAAAAATCTACAAGATTTGGTGATTCGTAATTCACGGACCATTGCTGCACTGGATGCGCGACTGAGTGGACTAGAAAATGAACGAGAAAAAGAGCGCTCTCGTGCTGGAGCTACATAAGCCTGCTCGACGAAACTATCCGCGTCGACATGTGGACATCCGTGGCTTGGATGAGACCTGGCAAGCTGATCTCGTTGATATGTTATCGTACGCACATCAAAACACCAAACATAAATTCCTCCTCACCGTCATCGATACTTTCTCAAAATTCGCCTGGGCCGTACCAATGCTGAGTAAGTGTGGTAAAGATGCAGCAGCCGCAATGAAGTCGATACTCGTTAAGGGACGCATACCACAGCACTTGCACGTCGACGAGGGAAAAGAATTTCACAATTGTCACTTTAAATCCCTAATGAAAAAGTACAATATTCACATGTATTCAACATATAGCAACTTGAAGGCATCCATTTGCGAGCGTTTCAATCGTACATTGAAAAATAAGATGTGGATGCAATTTAGTCTTCGTGGTAATTATAAGTGGATCGATATTCTTGATAATCTAGTAGCTGAATATAATGATTCCGTACATCGTACCATTAAGATGAAACCGAGAAATGTCAACGCGGAGAATAAGAAGGAAATATTGCGGCAAGTTTTCAATAAGACTCAGCCGCCAATAAAAACACCACCGAAATTCACCATTGGCGATAAAGTGAGAATCAGCAAATTTAAGAGTGTTTTCGAAAAGGGTTACACGCCAAATTGGACAACGGAAATATTTACGGTATCTCGTGTGAAGAAAACGCATCCAGTGACGTATCGTTTGAAGGACCATAAAGATGAACCCATCGCCGGTGGTTTCTACGAACAAGAGCTTCTCCGTGTCAAGTACCCCGATATCTATCTCATAGAAAAAATTTGAAAGAAGCGCGGTCATCGAATGTTTGTAAAATGGCTGGGTTTCGACAATGCCCACAATAGTTGGATGAGTAAATCTGATTTGTAGTCGTCAATAAAAGAGGCCAAAAACATTTAGACTTTTATGACTCTCTTTCTACCCGTCAACGTGTTGCGCCACAGCAGGCGTTTTCTCTCCCTCCAATCCCTTCTCCCCCCCACTCTCGAACAGTGTATCCGAGAAATAATGGGTACACATGGATTACAAAAGCCGTTTCCTTTACTTACAAAAGTCCATTTTTACGAAATCAAATATTTACCACAAACAAGTTTTACATCGAGTTAATATTTACAAAAACATACACAATTTCCACAAGTTTTATACATCAAGTATTTACAAAATGTTCACAATTTTACATTGAGTTTATATGCATGATAGTTTGTTACAAGGGTATGCTGTAATGCCCCCATGGTAGGGTCTCAGAGGTCCCAGGTATGATATACCGCTTATCATCATGAGGACTGAGAGCGAATTTCGTCTCACGAATGGTGTAGACCTTGTGCAACTTTGATCGAATACACGTTTGACTACGCATCATATCAATGTCTTCCTTCAAGCATCGGGCATAATCGTCAAACATGATTGTCCTAGCCACAACACTGCTCTTGACACCTTTGACTTTTTTAGTGTCCTTCTTACCCTCAACACGTGTCGCATACATTTTCGATCGAAGTCCAATGAACTCGGTCATAATTGCACCATTGCATTCGTCTTTCATGAGACCGGGTACCTTCTTGTTGACAAGCGGCATACCATACCTATTGTCCGCCGGATAATCGCTCGTATCGAATTTTACAATGTCGCGCTTCATGTCCATGTACATATCATCGCTCTCAATGTTATATATGAGACTATCCGTATCAGTATACATGATTTTACACTTATCCCGATACAGAGGTACCATATACTCGTGATGAAATCCATACAAGCATGTTTTGGATATGTCGAGTATGCACATACCCACATATATCGGCTTGTTGAATTTCACCTCGAGATTGCGCAATTCCACAGCAATAAGGTTTTCCGAAAAAAACACTTCGGCTGTGGAAGTTTGGCTTCGCAATCATCGCCTCTGCACCATATCTGCCCTCCCATTTCGTCAAAAGCTTTACATCTACATGATTGCGCACATTCTCCATCGTTTTGCCAAACACCGCATTGTTCATTAATTTGAATAAATTCTTTTCAAAATCGTTTTTGGCTAGCGTTCGAAATTGCGTATTTAACTCGATACATGAACGTAGCCATGGGGATTGTGTGAATTGTAATACCCTATGGATTTTCGTAAGGCAAAGTCCATGTCGTAAGCACTGCTGTAAATTTCGATAGTGAATGATGTAGCGTTTTTTATCACAGACGGTTGCTAACAGCTTTTCCCCCTGCTTACCCGGCGGTTTTTCATGTATTGGACAAAACGCCAGGTCTTTGTGCGCATCATGTAGAGACTGTGGATATTCCAAGTCGACTTCAAGGATGTAGCCTGTCGGTGAATCTAGCGCGATGGAAGATGGATCAAACTTGGACACGTCGTTGGCCCATCGAAAATCTGCGTATGGCAAAGGTTGACACATTGCCCATCCATACAGATTGTTGACGTCAAAATACATCAAGTATGACGATGCTTTCGATGGATCAAACGACTCCATGTACTTGTTATTAGCGTGTGCATATCGGTTTGAGCATTGACTGAGACCACCGCGTATACCCCGCTTAACGAATAAAACCATGTCGATGTCGGTTAGTAATTCAAACTTGACATTCGAATGTTTTAGCATTGCATCCCAGGTATACCCCGGCAATGTGTAGTAATACGCGGGATCTAGGCCATAGCTCTCGATGCACGTATTTCGAAAGTTTTCGAAAATATCAGCTAATAACAAGACATCTGTCTTCAAGTATAAATCGCTATAGTCACCCAGCGTTCGAATGGAAAACCGCTCCCAAATTTTCTCAGCATGTGCATACTCGCTCTCGGATACTGTAGCATCGGTCAGGGAACTATAAAAGGCATCACGTGGTGGTAGGCAAGTGTCGTCTAGCTTGGTCACGTCATCAATATACTCATAAGGGAAGACCCCTTTTCGCGTCAGCAAATTGAAATTGTCCGTCGATAGCGTTGGGAATTGCATGCGTAAAATTTTGAGTTTGTCCTCGGTCAAAAATGAGGCTAATTTGTCGAGACTGGTGTTGAGGAATTTGTATGAGTCGATGAAGCGCAATTGGATCTTATGTTTTGAATCATCTGTAATTTCAACATGCTTCGTGAAGGAGATGTATTTCTCCTTTGTGATTGGAAGCACATCGGTTTTTCCTTCGAACGCTGTGGCTACTTCTTTGATTATAAAATGTGCATCGTAACCCGACAGATTGTGAAAAACTATGGGAATGAAGGATGACTGTTTGTAGTTTAAATTGCAATTAGAATGGGCAGGGCCTCTATAGCGTCCAGTCAGATGGCAATGATCTCGAACGCGTACATCTTCTTGCGCGAATGGTTTCCTCCATATATGACATTGGGTCGCTTTGCGAAAACTGGCCCACTCGCTCGGTGTCAGATAAATCATTGGGACATTGTCGCAGAAGATTTCTTTTATGCGCAATGCTAGATTTTTCAGTTCTTCGACAAACCACGAAACACAATCGGCACTGCGACGTGAGTGATATGAAGATAGTGTTTGATCATACGCACAACACACGTAGTATCCTATACTAAACACTTCATGATGTTGATACATATCTTTTACTTGGTTCTTCTCATCAGTCTTTGCTAAAACACACTTCAAATCGGCATACACAGTGAAGGGATGTCGCTCTTTCCGGCTAAAGTTGGTGAATTGGAGCCACTTGTTGGTGTCATTCGGTAGTCGGATCGCGCAGTCGTTTATGGCTCCACGATCGACCTCGTGCGACTGCAATTTATCCTCGGATCCGAAGTAATGCAAACACCTGCAAAAAAAACATTGTTTCGTTCAATCGATCTGGTAGATGCCAACGGAATATAACTTATGTGAACTTTACATACCTATCACAGATATATTGTTTGTGCTCCTTTTTGCTCAGTTGTGCATTTACGAGTCTCGACAAGTTCTTAATCCATGTAAAATGCCCCACCTTGTTGTCCTCGGTATCTTGCATGTACGGCAAATTGATGTGCTTTTCCTTCTTATTTTGAGTGACGCGTATTGGAACGATTTCTTTTTTGGTGGTGGTGGTATACACGTTGATGGATAAATTGTTTTGCAGCTCAAATTTTTTTATTTGGTGTATAGTTACCGGGAACTGAATATCCTGTAGATTCAGTACGCTTGAGTAATGTGGGTAAGATGACGGACGGTCACTGTGTCGTTCAGCTGGGCGTAGAGCAGCGGCAACTGCCCATGCGAAACATGCATTATCGTTCGATTTGACATTAATCACAGCCCGCTTCATTATTATTTCCCGCGGCAATGATATGGAGCACCCAGCACGCATCGGATTATACTTATTCACATTTATCGTGAGGTTAAGTATTTTCCGCAAAGCCCAGCCACTATCTCGTTCTTGAAATTCGTCGAGTTTGGTTAAAGTGGGCTCCATAACGCGTCGCTGGTACCACTCATTCAGATCGCTTGTGTTAAATAGTTCAGTTTCGCGTGTTGACACTTTTATTGGCATGTTTGTCTCCACTCGCGAATTCACCATTAAACACTGTATTCATTTTAATACTGTTGTGTTTGCAGATACTATTTTGCACATGTTGAAGCACTAGGTCGCGAGCATCGTTGAGAAATTGCCGTGGTTCGATGTGGTTGCGATTGATTACGGAACCGGTCAATATTCGACTATTGAAGGATGTGTCAATCTCTCGCCAGATTAGCCCATGATGACCGTGTCCTGCACCCGTGTGTATAAAATGATTACGCACATAATTCCTCAACCCTTCCAGTCGCGCTATTTGGGCTATCAATGACTGTTGAAGTTCAATTGATAGTCGCGGGCGCTTAATCCGGCTTTGCGTTTCCAATTCTTCGGTAAACTCAACGCACCGTTGTTCCCACACAGCAAAATCTTCGAATGAACTTAGGAGCGCGGCTTGGTCATGCAAGATTTGTTCTGACTTCTTCGCGTTGCTCTCCATATTTGATGAAACGAGGCTTCCCAAAAGAGATGATGTTCACTAACTGACTGCTCGATCGAAAGTGCGAACACTTTTGAGCGCAGCAGATCATTAAACATGGTTTTCCCCTTTAGACATCTTTCGTCTTTCCCTATCACCTCGGAAAATATCACCAGCCCACGAGAATTTTCTAATATCGCATTGGAATGCCGGGAAAAATAAAACAGCATCTCAGACAAGTTGCGTGTAGTGAAAAAAAATATTCATGGGCTCTCGGCGCTCAAGTGGTCCACGGTCGAAGCCTGAAAAGGTCTCCGATCCATAGATCTCCGAAAGTTTATAGTTTTTCAACATAAACACCCCGTTATCGTATATGCTCTGAATAGCGGAGCAATAAAAAAAAATTCTAATAGCTTGGAGAGTGGTGTTAACGAAGAAAAAATCCTTAACCATGGGGCTAACTTGTCCAGACCTGCATGATCTCAAGTGTCGGCATCAAGGTTTGACGTTGCACTCTCTGTATATATTTCCATTCAGAGATGAAAAACTAAAGCCCGGTAAAATGGAAATGCATTTTTTCCCCGGATCGCTGTCTTCGTCGCTTGCTGTCGTAAAATTTTATGGGTTTTCGAGTGTGGACCTATGGAATGATGAGACCCGAGTTGCACATGCGAAGCGATAGGGTATGACGGTCCCTGGCGCTTGACGTAAGAAAAAAAAGAGTCGTAAAATTTGAGACTTTCGGACGAGGTGGTTGAAACGTTGACACACACACACACACACACACACACACACACACACACACACACACACACACACACACACACACACACACACACACACACACACACACACACACACACACACACACACACACACACACACACACACACACACACACACACACACACACACACACATGCACACATTTGGCTAAGTTTTTTTTCATATATATAAACTCCTGTGAATAGTCTAGACAAAAATGCTCCGCTTACATCTATAATGTTGATAATAAAGTATCAGATTTTATGGGTTTTCAAGGAAACGCGACTATATGATGCCCCCTCCTCCACAGAGTCGACAGCGGCTTCCCCCTCTCGCCCGCAGGTCCAGCTATCGCCTGGAAGACGTCACCAAAAACTAGCCTCTCCACTCTCTAACACCCCCCTCCCCCTCTCCGCCACAACCACGCATTCGGCTGCCGCATGCAGAATCCCCCCCCCCCCCGCCGCCCGCCGCACCATGCATACCGCGGCTTCCCCGCGCTCGACTCCCCCGCCCCGCTCCCCCCTGAGATCCCTGGGTTAGAACCGGCCTAGCTCCTCTACTTAACCTGTTTTGGATTTTCAAAATCGTATCTGAAATTTCATAAGCGGTATCCGCATAAAAACTTCCTACACTTGTGTATTAATTTTTATACAGAAATTTTTTACAGTGTAGATATGCATTGATTTATATTTGATTAGATCTGATCACACGTGGGCAAGCATGTTCGGAGATGATCATATAGGGCTTGGATGAATTCGAGTATAATTCCATATCTGGGCAGATACAATCGTACATGGGCAAATATTTTCAGACCTGATCATGTACGAGTTGGCTTTGGTTGCGTATTCATCCATACCTGGTTGGATATGTTCATGCATGCGCCCACAAATTCAAGTCTGATCATGTGTGAGCTCGTTTGTAGTCGTGAATTGTACTATATCTGGTTAGACATGGCCACACATGCGCAGACATGTTCAGCTATAAATTCATATCTGCACATATTTGCTTATGCGCGATCATATCTGACCAGATATAGAGCTACCCCTAAGCGCATAAAAATACATGTATGTTCATCTTTGGCCATGCATGGTCAGATAAGATTTATTTATGTTGCACATGAGCATATCTGCTCAGATATGACCATTTTTCCCCGGGTTCTCTGCGGCAGTGCAACCTTACTCCGGAAGGAGGACGCGTTGGGTGGGTACGTCCGCGACGTGTTCCCTGGATACCTCTAACGAAATGAGGAATCCAGCCGAGGGGCAAATTCGAGCCAAGAGGTGACTGAACCCCACTAAGCAACTCTGGCAACGGCGTTAACAGTGAACACGGCAGTGTTTCGGCATGCAAGATAGATTGATGCCAGTAGCGTATGCCCGCAGAAGCGCGGAAGCAAAGGTTCGACCATGGCCTTCACAATAAATGTCCTTGATACCTATTAATAGGCATGACGAAGCACACCTGAAGAAGGAACTGCATTCTCTTAACCTCGAAAGAATATTCCGTTGGCATTAACGTACTCTGGGGATGAAAACTATCTCTCCCCGAGCACAGCGAGTGAATACTGGACCTTCTACAATGTTTCTATGCAGTCTCTAGCAGTAAGTAACTAGCACTAGTAAGGGGCCCTACGCAAATTACGTAACGCAATTTCAGGTGGGGGGGAGGCTCGGCCTGGCATTACGGTCTACGTACGTGGGGGGGGGGGGGGGGGAGGTTCGCGTTACGTCACGATTTTAGAATTGGCAGAAATAGCAAAATTTCTGCATGTTCAAGTTTCAAATTTAAAACTCATCGTTTAGAATCGATGAAGTGCAGGCTCTTATTATTTTGAGAAATATAATGAAGATGAAAAACCGTCATGTCGCCCGCGACTTGATAATTGTGAGTATCAATATTCTAGAAAAAAACATAACTCTTTATCAAGAAAAACGGAACGAAAACGTTGAGCGCAATTTTCTCGAACCTCCTTTTCTCGACCTTGTCTTAGCGAATACTCAAAAACTTATCAACAGATTTTCAATTTTTTTTACATTTTTGTAATCCCAGTGACTAAGGTTGTACCTAGCCGATATCTTGAATTTTGATCATTACTATTTTTAAAGACTGCCTGTGCACAAAAAAGCACCTTGAAAATCGAAAAAAAATTCCAAACCGTCGATATTTTGTAAAAAAAAACAAAATAAAAAAACGGCTACGCATAACGATAGCAACATTTGTATAGATATAGATAAATTGTTGACTTTTTATTTTCAGATAACATTTCATAAAGATATCGATGGCACAATGAAGAGTTTTTTCGTCGTCAAATCAAGGCATATATCTCGGTTAATTAAAAAAATATGTTCATACAGATTGGTAAAAAACTAGATTAATATATACTTCATACAATGAGTATAAACCCGATCCTTTCATAATCCGTTATATCTTTGGAAAAAAAAGGCAATTATTTGACGGCAAAGCACCCATTCCGTGACGGAATAGAGGGGGGGTGGGGCGTCATGCCAGGCGTTACGGTTCTGTTACGTGGAGGGGAGGGGAGAGTAAAAAATTGGGAAATTTGACGTTGCGTTATTAAGGGGTTACCCCCACTTGCGATTTTGAAGAAATCGATTTTTTATTGCATTTTTTTGAAGTATAAGTATCTGAGAATATGTCCTGAAAATTTCAAGTTGATCCGAACAAAATTAACTGAAATATGAGCGTTGAAAGAGAAGAATCCGTGAATTGAAGAACTGAAATTGAAACTCTAAACGCGTTTTTCTCAAAATGGCATTTCTGAAGTCGGTGACCAAGATTACTCGAACACTAATGAACCGATGTTCTTGAAATTTGCAGGCTTATTTAATACATAGAAATGTAGTCTTTAATAGTTCGAATTTTTTTTCGAAAAAATGGCCGTTTTATAGCCAAAAAAGGGCCGTTCTTGTCGTTAAAATCGAACCATTAACTTTGACTGTCCGCCATTTTGTGAAAAATGAATATTTTTTAAAATCCTTCGATCAAAGACTAGTTTATACTTATATTTGACTAAATCCATCCGCATTTTTTTTTTCAGATGATCTACTTCGCCGCAATGTTGATCACCGCAAATCGTGTATATAAAAACATTATTTCATTGACGCCCATTTGCCACTAAACAATGTAATATTTTTCAATAAAAAAATTACTGAAAGTTCTCCAAGATGTGTTCTTTAAGATGGTATATTGATCGATTAAAAAAGTTTTGTAGTTTTCTTTAAAAAAATTCATGAAAAAGGCCTATTTTTTCGCGCTACAGGTGGGGGTAACGCGTTAATGTTCGTCCCCTACCCTGCTGGTAGCTCCTCAGTAGCTTGTATCGGGACAAGTTTTTCGCGTTTTCCCGGCTTAACTTTTAAATTTAATTTTTATAAAATAATAAGAAAATAATCAAAATAAATTCAATGAAAAAAATACTCTGACCCTTTCGGCCACTTTTCGAAAATCGCCAAAATTGCGGATTGTCAAGCAGCCAGACAGAAGTTTTTGGGGGGATGGGTTCGGAAAGGCTTTCGGCAGACTTAGATAATGCCGTTGGATTCATCCCGTTAATCCCATTACTTTTTCCAGAAAGGGGGCTTGGAACATTACTCCAGTCGAGATAGGTCTAAAATTCGGTTCACCTGGATTTAATTCGGGGAAGCGATTTTTTTTATACTTGGGGGGGGTGGTTGGTAGTGCAAACCTCGATTTTCGGGGAAATCCCCCAGTGCGTTTGCCGCCATCGTGATTTAAAGAGGGGCTTTTTTTAGCATAACTCGCTTATTTTCAACCTTAGTCTGAAAATGATAATATTCAAAGTTGTGGGAAATGTAATTCCCCACAAGTTTGGTGGTTATAATTTCTACCCTAGGATTGATATTTATAGAGTTAGACAACTAATAGAGGTATAAAACAGATTTTTAAAAATTATCTCGTTTATTATCAAGTTTATTATAAGAATGGAATAAATATTCACGGAGAAAATTTTATTTCCTTCAACTTTGGTTATTAGCATTTTTACCCTCGGCTCAATATTTTCAGTCTCATACTTAATTTAGGGGTGACATTTTTTTTATGTTCAGTTATTTCGTTTATTATAAAATTTATCGTCAAAATGGTAATAAATAATCACGTACGAAATTCTATTTCCTTCAACTTTGGTTAGTACCATTTTTACCCTAGGATCAATATTTTGGGAGTTATAATTAAAATAGGAGTGTATTTTTTTTCATTTCTCAAATTTCAGTTATCATTCAATTCGTTATAAAAATAGTTATGGACAACCAGGTTCGTAATTCAAATTTCTTCGACTTAGGCTGTGTTCTCTCGTCGTAAAGACCCATTTCAGCAAGTAGAAACACCTATGTGAAGTTGGCAACTGACTTTACAGAAAGTAATTTTTTTTTTTTGCATTCGTTTGTACTCGGTTTGTATACATTTGTACCGTCTTAAATTTCGTTCGTACCTTAAGGGGGAAAAAAGTACGAGGGTATGAAAAAATGAACCGCAACCCATTTAGAGCTAAGCAATTTTAATAAACGCGACTGAAAAGAGAATCGTTTGTACCCGTTTGTACCGTTAAAAAATTTTTTTTTTGATTTTATTTTTCAAATTTTTTTCTGGAAAAAAAAATTTTCGATTTTTTTTTTTTTTAATTTCCGTTCGTACCGACAAGTATATCGTTTGGACCACCTAGAAATTGTTTCTATTCATTCGTATCGGTGAGTACATCGTTTCTACCACCGTGTAATCGTTTATACCCATTCGTACTGACGAGTATATCGTTTGTACCACCGAGAGAACGTTTGTACCCGTCTGTACTATCGAGCAATCGTTTGTACCCGTTCGTATAGACGAATATATCGTTTGTACCACTCAGCAAACGTTTGTACCCGTCTATACTATCGAGCAATCGTTTGTACCCGTTCGTATCGACAGTATATCGATTGTACCACCGAGAAATCGTTTGTACCCGTTGGTATCGACGAGTATTTCGTATGTACCACCGAGAAAACGTTTGTACCCGTCTGTACTATCAAGCAATCGTTTGGACCCATTCGTACTGACGAGTATATCATTTGTACCAACGAGCAAAGGTTTGTACCCGTCTGTATTATCGAGCAATCGTTTGTACCCGTTCGTACCGACGAGTATATCGTTTGTACCACCGAGAAATCGTTTGTACCGGTCTGTACTATCGACCAATCGTTTGTACCCATTCGTATCAACGAGAATTTCGTATGTACCAGCGAGAAAACGTTTGTACCCGTCTGTACTATCGGGCAATCGTTTGTTCCCATTCGTACTGACGAGTATATATTTTGTACCAACAAGAAAACGTTTGTACCCGTCTGTACTATCGTGCAATCATTTGTACCCGTTCGTATCGACGAGTATATCGTTCGCACCACCGAGAAATCGTTTGTACCCGTCTGTACTACCGAGCAATCGATCGTACCCGTTCGTATCGACGAGTATATCGTTTGTACCACCGAGAGATCGTTTGTACTCATTCGTACCGGCGATTAATCATTTGTACCCATTCGAACTGACGAGAATATCGTTTGTACCTACGAGAAATTGTTTGTACCCGTCTGTACTATTGAGCAATCGTTTGTACCCGTTCGTATCGACAGTATATCGTTTGTACCACCGAGAAATCGTTTGTACCCATTCGTATCGACGAGTATTTCGTATGTACCACCGAGAAAACGTTTGTACCCGTCCATACTATCGGGCAATCGTTTGTACCCATTCGTACTGACGAGTATATCGTTTGTACCAACGAGAAAACGTTTGTACCCGTCTGTACTATCGAGCAATCGTTTGTACCCGTTCGTATCGACGAGTATATCGTTTGTACCACCGAGAAATCGTTTGTACCCGTCTGTACTATCGTGGAATCGTTTTTACCCATTCGTACTGACGAGTATATCGTTTGTACCACCGTGAAAACGTTTGTACTCGTCTGTACTATCGAGCAATCGATTGTACCCGTTCGTATCGACGAGTATATCGTTTGTACCACCGAGAAAACGGTTGTACCCATCTGTACTATCGAGGAATCGTTTGTACCCATTCGTTCTGGCGAGTATATCGTTTGTACCACCGAGAAAACGTTTGTACCCATCTGTACTATCGAGCAATCGTTTGTACCCGATCGTATCGACGAGTACATTGTTTGTACCACCGAGGAAACGTTTGTACCCGTCTGTACTATCGAGCAATCGATTGTACCCGTTCGTATCGACGAGTATATCGTTTGTACCACCGAGAAAACGTTTGTACCCATCTGTACTATCGAGCAATCGTTTGTACCCGTTCGTATCGACGAGTACATCGTTTGTACCACCGAGGAAACGTTTGTACCCGTCTGTACTATCGAGCAATCGTTTGTACCCGTTCGTATCGACGAGTATGTCGTTTGTACCACCGAGAAATCGTTTGTACCCGTCTGTACTATCGACCAATCGTTTGGACCCATTCGTATCAACGAGTATTTCGTATGTACCACCGAGAAAACGTTTGTCCCCGTCTGTACTATCGGGCAATCATTTGTACCCATTCATACTGACGAGCATATCGTTTGCACCAACGAGAAAACGTTTGTACCCGTCTGTACTATCGAGCAATCGTTTGTACCCGTTCGTATCGACGAGTATATCGTTTGTACCACCGAGAAATCGTTTGTACCCGTCTGTACTATCGAGCAATCGATTGTACCCGTTCGTATCGACGAGTATATCGCTTGTACCACCGAGAACACGTTTGTACCCGTCTGTACTATCGAGCAATCGTTTGTACCCGTTCGTATCGACGAGTATATCGTTTGTACCACCGAGAAATCGTTTGTACCCGTCTGTACTATCGAGCAATCCATTGTACCCGGTCGTATCGACGAGTATACCGTTTGTACCACCGAGAAAACGTTTGTACCCGTCTGTACTATCGAGGAATCGTTTGTACCCATTCGTTCTGACGAGTATATCGTTTGTACCACCGAGAAAACGTTTGTACCCGTCTGTACTATCGAGCAATCGTTTGTACCCATTCGTATCGACCAGTATTTCGTATGTACCACCGAGAAAACGTTTGAATATATCGATTGTACCACCGCGGAATCGATGTACCATTGAGGAATCGCTTGTACCCATTTGTACTGACAAGTATATCGTTTGTACCACCGAGAAAACGTTTGTAACCGTCTGAACTATCGAGGAATCGTTTTACCCATTGGTACTGACGAGTATATCGTTTGTACCACCGTGAAAACGTTTGTACTCGTCTGTACTATCGAGCAATCGTTTGTACCATTCGTACTGACGAGTATATCGTTTAGACCAACGAGAAAACGATTGTACCCGTCGGCACTATCGAGCAATCGTTTGTACCGGTCTGTAATATCGAGCAATGGTTTGTACCCCCTCGTACTGACGAGTATATCGTTTGTACCGCCGAGAAAACGTTTGTAACCGTCTGAACTATCGAGGAATCGTGTTTACCCATTGGTACTGACGAGTATATCGTTTGTACCACCGTGAAAACGTTTGTACTCGTCTGTACTATCGAGCAATCGTTTGTACCCATTCGTACTGACGAGTATATCGTTTGTACCAGCGAGAAAACAATTGTACCCGTCGGCACTATCGAGCAATCGTTTGTACCGGTCTGTAATATCGAGCAATGGTTTGTACCCCCTCGTACTGACGAGTATATCGTTTGTACCACCGAGAAAACGTTTTTACCCGTCTGTAATATCGAGCAATCTTTTGTGCCCGTTCGTATCAATGAGTATATCGTTCGTACCACCGACAAAACGTTTGTACCAGTTGGTATCGACGAATATATCGTTTGTCCCACCGCGGAAACGTTTGTATCCGTCTGTACTATTGAGGAATCGTTTGTACCCATTCGAACTGACAAGTATATCGTTTGTACCACCGAGAAAACGTTTGTACCCGTCTGTACTATCGTGGAATCGTTTTTACCCATTCGTACTAACGAGTATATCGTTTGTACCACCGAGAAAACGTTTGTACCCGTCTGTACTATCGAGAAATCGTTTGTACCAGTTGGTATCGACGAATATATCGTTTGTCCCACCGCGGAAACGTTTGTACCCGCCTGTACTATTGAGGAATCGTTTGTACCCATTCATACTGACAAGTATATCGTTTGTACCACCGAGAAAACGTTTGTACCCGTCTGTACTATCGAGCAATCGTTTGTACCCATTCGTACGGACGAGTGTATCGTTTGTACCAGCGAGAAAACGTTTGTACCCGTCTGTACTATCGAGAATCGGTTGTACCGATTCGTACTGACGAGTGTGTTGTTTGTACCAGCGAGAAAAAGTTTGTACTCGTCTGTACTATCGAGCAATCGTTTGTACCCGTTCGTATCGACGAATATGTCGTTTGTGCCACCTAGCAATCGTTTGGCCCGTCTGTACTATCGATCAATCGTTTGTACCCGTTCGTACTGACGAGTATATCGTTTGTACCACCGACAAAACGTTTGTACCCGTTGGTATCGATGAATATATCGTTTGTACCACCGCGGAAACGTTTGTACTCGTCTGTGCCATTGAGGAATCGTTTGTACCCATCTGTACTGACAAGTATATCGTTTGTACCACCGAGAAAACGTTTGTACCCGTCTGTACTATCGAGGAATCCTTTTTACCCATTCGTACTGACGAGTATATCGTTTGTACCACCGTGAAAACGTTTGTACTCGTCTGTACCATCGAGCAATAGTTTGTACCCATTCGTACCGACGAGTATATCGTTTGTACCAACGAGAAAACGATTGTACCCGTCGGCACTATCGAGCAATCGTTTATACCGGTCTGTAATATCGAGCAATGGTTTGTACCCCCTCGTACTGACGAGTATATCGTTTGTACCACCGACAAAACATTTGTACCCGTTGGTATCGACGAATATATCGATTGTCCCACCGCGGAAACGATTGTACCCGTCTGGACTATTGAGGAATCGTTTGTACCCATTCTTACTGACAAGTATATCGTTTGTACCACCGAGAAAACGTTTGTACCCGTCTGTACTATCGTGGAATCGTTTTTACCCGTTCGTATCGACGAGTATATCGTTTGTACCACCGAGAAAACGTTTGTACGCGTCTGTACTATCGAGCAATCGTTTATACCCGGTCGTATCGACAGTATATCGTATGTACCACCGAGAAATCGTTTGGACCCGTTGGTATCGACGAGTATTACGTATGTACTACCGAGAAAACGTTTGTACTTGTCTGTACTATCGAGCAATCGTTTGTACCCATTCGTACTGACGAGTATATCGTTTGTACCAACGAGAAAACGATTGTACCCGTCGGCACTATCGACCAATCGTTTGTACCGGTCTGTAATATCGAGCAATCGCTTGTACCCCCTCGTACTGACGAGTATATCGTTTGTACCACCGAGAAAACGTTTGTACCCGTCTGTACTATCGAGCAATCGTTTGTACCCATTCGTATCAACGAGTATATCGTTTGTACCACCGACAAAACGCTTGTACCCGTTGGTATCGACGAATATATCGTTTGTACCAACGCGGAAACGTTTGTACCCGTCTGCACTATTGAGGAATCGTTTGTACCCATTCGCACTGACAAGTTTATCGTTTGTACCACCGAGAAAACGTTTGTACCCGTCTGTACTATAGTGGAATCGTTTGTACCCGTTCGTATCGACGAGTATATCGTTTTTACCACCGAGAAATCGTTTGTACCCGTCTGTACTATCGACCAATCGTTTGTACCCATTCGTGCTGACGAGTATATCGTTTGTACCAACGAGAAAACGTTTGTACCCGTCTGTACTATCGAGCAATCGTTTGTACCCGTTCGTATCGACGAGTATATCGTTCGTACCAACGAGAAATCGTTTGTACCCGTCTGTACTATCGAGCAATCGATTGTACCCGTTCGTATCGACGAGTATATCGTTTGTACCACCGAGAAAACGTTTGTACCCATCTGTACTATCGAGCAATCGTTTGTACCCGTTCGTATCGACGAGTACATGGTTTGTACCACCGAGGGAACGTTTGTACCCGTCTGTACTATCGAGCAATCGTTTGTACCCGTTCGTATCGACGAGTATTTCGTTTGTACCACCGAGAGATCGTTTGTACCCATTCGTTCTGACGAGTATATCGTTTGTACCACCGAGAAAACGTTTGTACCCATCTGTACTATCGAGGAATCGTTTGTACCCGTTCGTATCGACGGGTACATCGTTTGTACCACCGAGGAAACGTTTGTACCCGTCTGTACTATCGAGCAATCGTTTGTACCCGTTCGGATCAACGAGTATGTCGTTTGTACCACCGAGAGATCGTTTGTACTCATTCGTACCGGCGCTTAATCGTTTGTACCCATTCGCACTGACGAGAATATCGTTTGTACCAACTAGAAATTGTTTGTACCCGTCTGTACTGTCGATTAATCGTTTGTACCCATTCGTACTGACGGGAATATCGTTTGTACCAACGAGAAATTGTTTGTACCCGTCTGTGCTATCGAGAAATCGTTTGTACCCGTTCGTATCGACAGTGGATCGTTTGTACCACGGAGAGATCGTTTGTACCCGTTGGTATCTACGAGTATTTTGTATGTACCATAGAGAAAACGTTTGTACCCGTCTGTACTATCGAGCAATCGATCGTACCCATTTGTACTGACGAGTATATCATTTGTACCAACGAGAAAACGTTTGAGCCCGTCTGTATTATCGAGCAATCGTTTGTACCCGTTCGTATCGACGAGTACATGGTTTGTACCACCGAGGGAACGTTTGTACCCGTCTGTACTATCGAGCAATCGTGTGTACCCGTTCGTATCGACGCGTATATCGTTTGTACCACCAAGAAATCGTTTGTACCCGTCTGTACTATCGAGCAACCGATTGTACCCGTTCGTATCGACGAGTATATCATTTGTACCACCGAGAAAACGTTTGTACCCATCTGTACTATCGAGCAATCGTTTGTACCCATTCGTACTGACGATTATATCATTTGTACCAACTAGAAAACGTTTGTACCCGTCTGTACTATCGAGCAATCGTTTGTACCCGATCGTATCGACAGTATATCGTTTGTACTACCGAGAAATCGTTTGTACCCGTTGGTATCGACGAGTATGTCGTTTCTACCACCGAGAGATCGTTTGTACTCATTCGAACCGGCGATTAATCGTTTGTACCCATTCGTACTGACGAGTATATCATATGTACCAACGAGAAATGGTTTGTACCCGTCGGTACTATAGAACAATCGTCTGTACCCGGTCGTACTGACGAGTATAGCGTTTGTACTACTGAGAAAACGTTTGTACACATCTGTACTATCTAGCAATCGTTTCTACCCAGTCGTATTGACGAGCATATCATTTGTACCACAGAGAAATCGTTTGTACCCATGTACGCCTACTTACTTACTTACTCTACGAAACTTACGCTTGGCGGTACAAACGATATACTCCTTGGCACGAAAAAGTAGAAATTATCGCTCGGTAGTACAAACGACATACTCGTCAGTATGGACCGAAACACAAGATTAAGTGCTAGTACAAATGATTTACTCGTTGGTACGAACCGGTACAAACGATTGCTCGATGATGGAAACCCAAGCAAACGATTTCTCGGCGGTACAAACGATCTGCTCGTCAGGACGAATGGGCACAAACGTTTCCTCGGTGGTTCAAACGATATACTCGTCGATACGAACGGGTATAAACGATTGCACGATAGTACAGACGAGTACAAACGATTTCTCGGTGGTAGAAACGATATACTCGTCGATACGAATGGGTACAAATGATATACTCGTAAGTACGAACGGGTACAAACGATTGCTCGCCAGTACAGACGGAAAGAAACGTTTTCTCGGTGGTACAAACGATATACTCGTCAGTACGAATGGGTACAAACGATTGCTCGATAGTCGAGACTGGTGCAAACGGTTCCTCGGTGGTACAAACGATATACTCGTCGATACCAACGGGTACAAACGATTTCTCGGAGGTACAAACGATATACTCGTCGATACGAACGGGTACAAACGATTGCTCGATAGTACAGACGGGTAGAAACATTTTCTCGTTGGTACAAACGATATATTCGTCAGTACGAATGGGTACAAACGATTGCCCGATAGTATAGACGGGTACAAACGTTTTCTCGGTGGTACAAACGATATACTCGTCGATACGAACGGGTACAATCGATTGCTCGATATACAGACGGGTACAAACGTTTTCTTGGTGGTACATACGAAATACTCGTCGATACCAACGGGTACAAATAAATTCTCGGTGGTACAAACGATATACTGTCGAGACGAACGGGTACAAACGATTGCTCAATAGTACAGACGGGTACAAACATTTTCTCGTTGCTACAAACGATATTCTCGTCAGTACGAATGGGTACAAACGATTAATCGCCGGTACGAATGAGTACAAACGATCTCTCGGTGGTACAAACGACATACTCGTCGATACGAACGGGTATAAACGATTGCTCGATAGTACAGACGGGTACAAACGTTTCCTCGGTGGTACAAACGATGTACTCGTCGATACGAACGGGTACAAACGATTGCTCGATAGTACAGATGGGTACAAACGTTTTCTCGGTGGTACAAACGTTATACTCGTCGATACGAACGGGTACAATCGAGTGCTCGATAGTACAGACGGGTACAAACGATTTCTCGGTGGTACGAACGATATACTTGTCGATACGAACGGGCACAAACGATTGCTCGATAGCACGGACGGGTACAAACGTTTTTTCGTTGGTACAAACGATATACTCGTCAGTACGAATGGGTACGAACGATTGCACGATAGTACAGACGGGTACAAACGTTTTCTCGGTGGTACATACGAAATACTCGTTGATACGAATGGGTACAAACGATACGTCGATAGTACAGACGGGTACAAACGATTTCTCGGTGGTACAAACGATATTCTCCTCAGTACGAATGGGTACAAACGATTAATCACCGGTACGAATGAGCACAAACGATCTCTCGGTGGTTCAAACGACATACTCGTCGATACGAACGGGTACGAACGATTGCTCGATAGTACAGACGGGTACAAACGTTTCCTCGGTGGTACAAACGATGTACTCGTCGATACGAATGGGTACAAACGATTGCTCGATAGTACAGATGGATACAAACGTTTTCTCGGTGATACAAACGATATACTCGTCAGAACGAATGGGTACAAACGATTCCTCGATAGTACAGATGGGTACAAACGTTTTCTCGGTGGTACAAACGATATACTCGTCGATACGAACGGGTTCAAACGATTGCTCGATAGTACAGAGGGGTACAAACGTTTTCTCGTTGGTACAAACGATATACTCGTCAGTACGAATGGGTACAAACGATTGCTCGATAGTACAGACGGGTACAAACTTTATCTCGCTGGTACAAACTATACACTCGTTAGTACGAATGGCCACAAACGATTGCTCGACAGTACAGACGGGTACAAACGTTTTCTCGGTGGTACAAACGAAATACTCGTCGATACGAACGGGTACAAACGATTTTTCGATAGTACAGACGGGTACAAACGTTTTCTCGATGGTACAAACGATATACGAATTCGAACGATGTACGAATGGGTAAAAACGATTCCACGATAGTACAGACGGGTACAAACGTTTCCGCGGAGGTAGAAACGATATATTTGTCGATACCAACGGGTACAAACGTTTTGTCGGTGGTACAAACGATATACTCGTTGATACGAATGGGTACATACGATTGCTCGATAGTACAGACGGGTACAAACGTTTTCTCGGTGGTACAAACAATATACTCGTCAGTACGAGGGGGTACACGCGATTGCTCGATATTGCAGACCGGTACAAACGACTGCTCGATAGTACAGACGGGTACAAACGTTTTCTCGGTGGTACATACGTAATACTCGTCGATACCAACGGGTACAAACGATTTCTCGGTGGTACAATCGATATACTGTCGATACGACCGGGTACAAACGATTGCTCTATAGTCCAGACGCGTACAAACGTTTCCTCGGTGGTACAAACGACATACTCGTCGATACGAACGAGTACAAACGATTTCTCGATGGTACAGACGGGTACAAACGTTTTCTCGATGATACAAACGATATACTCGTCAGTACGAAAGGGTAAAAACGATTCCTCGATAGTACACATGGGTACAAACGTTTTCTCGGTGGTACAAACGATATACTTGTCAGTGCGAATGGGTACAAACGATTCCTCAATAGTGCAGACGGGTACAAACGTTTCCGCGGTGGTACAAACGATATATTCGTCGATACCAACGGGTACAAACGTTTTGTCGGTGGTACAAACGATAAACTCGTTGATACGAATGGGTACAAACGATTGCTCGATAGTGCAGACGGGTACAAACGTTTTCTCGGTGGTACGAACGATAAGCTCGTCAGTACGAGGGGGTACAAACGATTGCTCGATATTACAGACAGGTACAAACGATTGCTCGATAGTGCCGACGGGTACAATCGTTTTCTCGTTGGTACAAACGATATACTCGTTAGTACGAATGGGTACAAACGATTGCTCGATAGTACAGACGGGTGCAAACGTTTGCTCGGTGGTACATACGAAATCCTTGTCGATACCAACGGGTACAAACGATTTCTCGCTGGTACAAACGATATACTGTGGATACGAACGGGTACAAACGATTGCTTGATATTACAGACGGGTACAAACGTTTCCTCGGTGGTACAAATGATATACTCGTCGATACGAACGGGTACAAACGATTGCTCGACAGTACAGATGGGTACAAACTTCTTCTCGGTGGTACAAACGATATACTCGTCAGGACGAATGGGTAAAAACGATTTCTCGATAGTACAGACAGGTACAAACGTTTTCTCGATGGTACAAACGATATATTCGTCGATACGAACTGGTACAATCGATTGCTCGATAGTACAGACGGGTACAAACGTTTTCTCGCTGGTACAAACGATCCACTCGTCAGTCCGAATGGGTACAAACGATTGCTCGATAGTACAGACGGGTACAAACGTTTTCTCGCTGGTACAAACGATACACTCGTCAGTACGAATGGGTACAAACGATTGCTCGATAGTACAGACGGGTACAAACGATTTCTCGGTGGTACAAACGATATACTCGTCGATACGAACGGGTACAAACGATTGCTCGATAGTACATACGGGTACAAACGTTTTCTCGTTGGTAAAAACGATATACTCGTCAGTACAAATGGGTACAACCGATCGCCCGATAGTACAGACGGGTACAAACGTTTTCTCGGTGGTACATACGAAATACTCGTCGATACGAATGGGTACAAACGATTGGTCGATAGTGCAGACGGGTACAAACGTTTTTTCGGTGGTACGAACGATATACTCGTCGATACGAACGGGTACAATCGATTGCTCGATATACAGACGGGTACAAACGTTTTCTTGGTGGTACAAACGATATACTCGTCAGTACGAATGGGTACAAACGATTGCCCGATAGTACAGACGGGCACAAACGTTTTCTCGGTGGTACATACGAAATACTCGTTGATACGAATGGGTACAAACGATTGGTCGATAGTACAGACGGGTACAAACGATTTCTCGGTGGTACAAACGATATTCTCGTCAGTACGAATGGGTACAAACGATTCCTCGATAGTACAGATAGGTACAACCGTTTTCTCGGTGGTATAAACGATATGCTTGTCAGTGCGAATGGGTACAAACGATTAATCGCCGGTACGAATGAGTACAAACGATCTCTCGGTGGTACAAACGACATACTCGTCGATACGAACGGGTACAAACGATTGCTCGATAGTTCAGATGGGTACAAACGTTTTCTTGGTTGTACAAACGATATACTCGTCGATACGAACGGGTACAATCGATTGCTCGATAGTACAGACGGGTACAAACGATTTCTCGGTGGTTCGAACGATATACTCGTCGATACGAACGGGTACAAACGATTGCTCGATAGTACAGAGGGGTACAAACGTTTTCTCGTTGGTACAAACGACATACTCGTCAGTACGAATGGGTACAAACGATTGCTCGATAGTACAGACGGGTACAAACTTTTTCTCGCTGGGACAAACTATACACTCGTCGATACGAACGGGTACAAACGATTGCTCGATAGTACAGAGGGGTACAAACGTTTTCTCGTTGGTACAAACGATATACTCGTCAGTACGAATGGGTACAAACGATTGCTCGATAGTACAGACGGGTACAAACTTTTTCTCGCTGGGACAAACTATACACTCGTTAGTACGAACGGGTACAAACGATTGCTCGACAGTACAGATGGGTACAAACTTTTTCTCGGTGGTACAAACGATTTACTCGTCAGGACGAATGGGTACAAACGATTCCTCGATAGTTCAGACAGGTACAAACGTTTTCTCGATGGTACAAACGATATACTAGTCGATCCGAACGGGTACAATCGATTGCTCGATAGTATAGACGGGTACAAACGTTTTCTCGCTGGTACAAACGATACACTCGTCAGTACGAATGGGTACAAACGATTGCTCGATAGTACAGACGGGTACAAACGTTTTCTCGTTGGTAAAAACGATATACTCGTCAGTACAAATGGGTACAACCGATTGCCCGATAGTACAGACAGGTACAAACGTTTTCTCGGTGGTACAAACGATATACTCGTCAGAACGAATGGGTACAAACGATTCCTCGATAGTACAGACGGGTACAAACGTTTTCTCGGTAATACAAACGATATACTCGTCGATACGAACGGGTACAAACGATTGCTCGATAGTACATACGGGTACAAACGTTTTCTCGTTGGTAAAAACGAGATACTCGTCAGTACGAATGGGTACAATCGATTGCTCGATAGTAAAGACGGGTACAAACGATTCCTCGGTGGTACAAACGATATATTCGTCGATACGAACGGGTACAAACGATTGGTCGATAGTACAGACGGGTACAAACGATTTCTTGGTGGTACATACGAAATACTCGTTGATACGAATGGGTACAAACGATTGGTCGATAGTACAGACGGGTACAAACGATTTCTCGATGGTACAAACGACATACTCGTCGATACGAATGGGTACAAACGATTGGTCGATAGTACAGACGGGTACAAACGATTTCTCGGTGGTCCAAACGATATACTCGTCGATAGGAATGGGTACAAACGATTGCTCGATAGTCCAGACGGGTACAAACGTTTTCTCGGTGGTACAAACGATATACTCGTCGATACGAACGGGTACAATCGATTGCTCGATTGTACAGACGGGTACAAACGATTCCTCGGTGGTACAAACGATACACTCGTCGATACGAACCGGTACAAACGATTGGTCGATAGTACAGACGGGTACAAACGATTTCTCGGCGGTACATACGAAATACTCGTTGATACGACTGGGTACAAACGATTGGTCGATAGTACAGACGGGTACAAATGATTTCTCGGTGGTACAAACGACATACTCGTCGATACGAACGGGTACAAACGATTGCTCCATAGTACAGACGGGTACAAACGTTTCCTCGGTGGTACAAACGATCTACTCGTCGATACGAACGGGTACAAACGATTGCTCGACAGTACAGATGGGTACAAACGTTTTCTCGGTGGTACAAACGATATACTCGTCGATACGAACGGGTACAATCGATTGCTCGATAGTACAGATGGGTACAAACGTTTCCTCGGTGGTACAAACGATGTACTCGTCGATACGAACGGGTACAAACGATTGCTCGATAGTACAGACGGGTACAACCGTTTTCTCGGTGGTACAAACGATATACTCGTCAGAACGAATGGGTACAAACGATTCCTCGATAGTACAGACGGGTACAAACGTTTTCTCGGTGGTACAAACGATATACTCGTCGATAGGAACGGGTACAATCGATTGCTCGATAGTACAGACGGGTACAAACGTTTCCTCGGTGGTACAAACGATGTACTCGTCGATACGAACGGGTACAATCGATTGCTCGATAGTACAGACGGGTACAAACGATTTCTCGGTGGTACAAGCGATATACTCGTCGATACGAACGGGTACAAACGATTGCTCGATAGTACATACGGGTACAAACGCTTTCTCGTTGGTAAAAAGGATATACTCGTCAGTACGAATGGGTACAAACGATTGCCCGATAGTACAGACGGGTACAAACGTTTTCTCGGTGGTACATACGAAATACTCGTCGATACGAATGGGTACAAACGATTGCTCGATAGTACAGACGGGTACAAACGTTTTCTCGGTGGTACAAACGATATACTCGTCGATACGAACGGGTACAATCGATTGCTCGATAGTACAGACGGGTACAAACGATTTCTCGGTGGTACGTACGAAATACTCGTTGATACGAATGGGTACAAACGATTGGTCGATAGTACAGACGGGTACAAACGATTTCTCGGTGGTACAAACGACATACTCGTCGATACGAACGGGTACAAACGATTGCTCTATAGTACAGACGGGTACAAACGTTTCCTCGGTGGTACAAACGATGTACTCGTCGATACGAACGGGTACAAACGATTGCTCGATAGTGCAGATGGGTACAAACGTTTTCTCGGTGGTGCAAACGATATACTCGTCGATACGAACGGGTACAATCGATTGCTCGATAGTACAGATGGGTACAAACGTTTCCTCGGTGGTACAAACGCGATATACTCGTCGATACGAACGGGTATAATCGATTTCTCGATAGTACAGACGGGTACAAACGATTTCTCGGTGGTACAAACGATATACTCGTCGATACGAACGGGTACAAACGATTGCTCGATAGTACAGACGGGTACAAACGTTTTCTCATTGGTACAAACGATATACTCGTCAGTACGAATGGGTACAAACGATTGCCCGATAGTACAGACGGGTACAAACGTTTTCTCGGTGGTACATACGAAATACTCGTTGATACGAATGGGTACAAACGATTGGTCGATAGTACAGACGGGTACAAACGATTTCTCGGTGGCACAAACGATATACTCGTCGGTACGATCGGGTACAAACGATTGCTCGATAATACAGACGGGTACAAACATTTGCTCGTTGGTACAAATGATATACTCGTCAGTACGAATGGGTCCAAACGATTGCTTGATAGTACAGACGGGTACAAACGTTTTGTCGGTGGTACATACGAAATACTCGTCGATACCAACGGGTACAAACGATTTCTCGGTGGTACAATCGATATACTGTCGATACGAACGGGTACAAACGATTGCTCGATAGTACAGACGAGTACAACCGTTTGCTGAGTGGTACAAACGATATATTCATCGATACGAACGGGTACAAACGATTGCTCGATAGTACAGACGGGTACAAACGTTTTCTCGGTGGTACAAACGATATACTCGTCAGTACGAATGGGTATAAACGATTACACGGTGGTAGAAACGATGTACTCACCGATACGAATGAATAGAAACAACTTCTAGGTGTTCCAAACAATATACTTGTCGGTACGAACGGAAATAAAAAAAAATTAAAAATCGAAAATTGTTTTTTCCGGAAAAAAATTTGAAAAAAAAAATAAAAATTTTTAACGGTACATACGTGTACAAACGATTCTCTTTTCAGTCGCGTTTATTAAAATTGCTTAGCTCTAAATGGGTTGCGGTTCATTTTTTCATACCCTCGTACTTTTTTCCCCCTTAAGGTACAAACGAAATTTAAGACGGTACAAACGGGTACAAACCGAGTACAAACGAATGCAAAAAAAAAAAATTACTTTCTGTAAAGTCAGTTGCCAACTTCACATAGGTAGTAGAAACCTGTGGATTTTAACACTTGATTACTTCTTTTAACTTGAAAGTTACGTCAAATTCATACTAATGCTGTTTCCTTCCATAAGATACGTACCTCCAATTTTAATCCCACGTAGACCCCTACGTAGGATCCCACGTAGGTTGTCCTATGCCAATTGTGCTCGTTTTACCGAGGGCCCTGCGATATTTTGATACGCAATCTCGTCGTCTCGTACCTCGCTGTCGATCAAATAATCGCGATCGTCGTCAGCAGGTTCGGAAAGTTCTATGTGTGACATTATCACACGTCTTTCCGTTGCAAAACAAACATTAAACAGAGCACTTCGGGCCCGCTTTACGGCAGCCGCACATTTTCCCGCAGTTACCTTTTATTTGCATGATATCAATTTTAGCAAAGACTTTGGTGCCGGGTTAATGGTGGTTGCGATGGGTTTCAGCCCTTGATTGGTTTTCTTCCACCCCTAATTCATTCCATTCCATTGCTATCGATCCGATTGAGCACCACACCGAATTTATCGGTCACAGCTTTAGCCAAATGGTTTTCTTTAGGTGCAAAAACGACAGCCTGATCTGAATCCAGTAATATCTCCTCCATCTCATTTCGTTCGTTATCATCAAACTCAATTGTGTCTATGACGCGCTTCGCTCAGGATGCATGGATGAGACAATGAGCACGAACAGCTCGCGAGTACGCATGACTTGATATAATTTTTTCGACACAACTTTCAGCGTCAATAGTTTGCAAAACGTCCTCGAGTCCACCGCCCCTCATTATGTATCCAATCGCACCGAAAAATGACATTGCAAGATGCAATCCTCCTAAGCGAGGGATGATGGAATTAATCTCAGAAGAAGGATCAGTGTTGGACACAATGTCGTGCGCTTTCCAATACAGTGGCTGATCGATCGTTACAATACAAGATTTGGTGTTTGAAGCCTTGCTCTTAGCATGAGCATACATACGAGTCGTTAATATCGTGTCGTAATCTGAAGGAGATGCATGAGTGAACGGAAGAAATAATATACTCGACCTGACAAAGGTTTTCTCGGCAGTAGGTTCTTCCATGAATCCATTCCACCCTGGTATACCATCGATGCAGGACCATTTCCCGGAGAGCCACATCAAGTCACCAATGGTTGGCAGACATGTTTTCGAATTTTTTTGCACGTGCGTTATATCAGCAACCTTCACTTTCCGGAACCCGCTAACTTTTCTTTACCGCAGTAAGAAATTTCTACATGTCCGACTTATGCAATGGCTGTAGTAGGTTTACTTGAAAAGTCGCGACTTGTTGGCGTGTCCGTTTCTATAGCATCGAATGGCGTTAGGCATTGAATCCCCGCATGTACTGAAAAGTATTATTTCCGCCCAGTGTATTTATATTGAAATGCGCGTTGTCAAAAACGAACTGTGAGAACGCTGTTTCTTTAATCTGGCGCTGTCGTCGCATGATACAAGAAGCTTCGTATACAGTAATTCCATGGTACGAAGAAGAAAATCCCAACGCAGGAAGAACGTTGATAAAAGTTTTTGACCCAAACTTCTTGTATAATAAAGCGCCAACCCCCCCTCCCCCATGTACGTATTGCAAACTGGCTTGGTATTGGCACTGTACTGATGCCAGAACTGCCAATACTGGCAGGCTACCAAGGGCCAAGCCTTGCCCAAAACAAAACCAGTATTGAGACAATTTTGGTTTGTTAACACCGGTCCAACTTATGGTGCCGTGAATTGGCCCGACACTGTTTACGGGTATTGACTCAGAATAAGTGCCCAGTTTTGGGCCAGATATTATTGCCAGTCCTGGGACAAAACCTAAATCAGTACTTTGCTGGTACATGCCCGTGTATAGACTGGACACTTGGCTTAGTCTTGGGTCAGTACTGATGCCAGAGCTGCTAATATTGGTAGGCTACCAAGGGCCAAGGCTTGCCCAAGGCAAAATCAGTATTGAGACAACTTTGGCTTGTTAACACCGGTCCAACTTATGGTGCCGTGAATCGGCCCGACACTGATTACGGGTATTGGCTCAGTATAAGTGCCCAGTTTTGGGCCAGATATTATTCCCAATCTTGAGACAAACCCTCAATCAGTACTTTGCTGGTACATGCCCGTGTATAGACTGGACACTTGGCTTAGTCTTGGCTCAGTACTGATGCCAGAGCTGCTAATAATGGTAGGCTACCAAGGGCCAAGCCTTGCCCAAGTCAAAATCAGTATTGATACAACTTTGGCTTGTTAACACCGGTCCAACTTATGGTGCCGCGAATCGGCCCGACACTGTTTACGGGTATTGGCTCAGAATACGTGCCCAGTTTTGGGCCAGGTATTATTACTAGTGTCTTGAAACAAACCCTAAATCAGTACTTTGCCGGTACATGTTTATACCATTTATTTACATATATAAAATAGGACGCCGAATTTCTTCAACGAAACTTTTTTTTATTGGTTTTGTTTCAGCCGTACAGGGGCCTTCCCCTTTTGATGAGCCCCAATCCGCATCAACTTTCCACCTCCCATTCCACTACCCCCACCTTATATATCGCCTGTTCTGCAACTACTTCCCCGTCTACCTCCAATTCTACCCCCCCCCCCCACCTGCGACCGCAACCGACTTCCCCCCCTGTATCGTATTCGCCATGACATATCTGTTCGGGGTACAGGGAAACTGCGAAAAACCTATACCAATTCAGCCGGTTATCAAGTTCGCCTTCCCAGTCGTGGAACTAGTCTTATTTCTTATTCCGCCGCGAAATGCCGAAGAAAAACATTTCACGACGAGGTGTACGCGACTGGGTTTCGAACCCGGAACCTTCCATCCGCACGATTAGTGGCAAGCACGCTAACCACTAGACCATCGCACCGCTTATGACAAATGTATACTATTATACTACTATCTATTAAAGGAAGTAGATATGCTGTAACACTCTTGCATCTCGAATGATTGAGAAATGTAAAGAACATATTGTGAATAAATATTTTCAACATATATATATATGTGAAATTAAATAGTCGGTACGCCAATGATATGTAATCATATGTCGGCCCAGCACACAGAGTTTACCAATACTGGGGCAGTACTTAACCTAAGACTCGTTAACTAAGGCTGGCATGGTACTGTTGTCATTGCTGGGGCAGTACTTCCAGCCGAGACTCAACCAACCTTGGTTACCAAGACTGGCACTGTACTAAAAAGATTGTTTGCCAGTACTGGGGCAGTACTTAACCCAAGACTCGGTCACCAATACTGGCATGGTACTGTTGAGAATGCTGGGGCAGTACTTCCAGCCGAGACTTAACCAACCTTGGTTACCAAGACTGGCACTGTATTAATAAAATTGTTTACCAATACTGGGGCAGTATTATAACCCAAGACTCGGTAACCGATACTGGCATGGTACTGTTGCCAATGCTGGGCCAGTACTTCCAGCCGAAACTCAACCAACCTTGGTTACCAAGAATGGCACGGTACTAATAAAATTGTTTACCAATACTGGGACAGTACTTAACCTAACAATTGGTAATCGACACTGGCACGATACTGGTACTTTCAGTTGCCACTGCTGAGGCAGTACATCCAGCCAAGACTCAACCAACCTTGGTTACCAAGACTGGGACTGTACTCATAAAATTGTTTACCAATACTGGGGCAGTACTTAACCCAAGACTCGGTAACCAATAGTGGCATGGTACTGTTGCCAAGTCTGGGGCAGTACATCCAGCCGAGACTCAACCAACCTTGGTTGCCAAGACTGGCACTGTGCTAATAAAATTGTTTGTCAATACTAGGGTAGTACTTGACCCAAGACTCGGTAACCAAGGCTGGCGTGGTACTGTTGCCAATTCTTGGGCAGTACTTCCAGCCGAAACTCAACCAACCTTGGTTACCAAGACTGGCACTGTACTGATAAAATTGTTTGCCAATGCTGGGGTAGTACTTGACCCAAGACTCGGTAACCAAGACTGGGACAGTACCGATGCGTTCGGTTTCCAATATTGGGGCAGTACCGCTAACTGAGACTCAGTCGCCAGGACTTGCACAAGTCCTGCAAGGCCGTATTGGTAACTCTGGCGCAATACCGGCATTCGCACATGGGCCGTTGTAATGACGAAAGGAAAGATCGCGGATGTACTGCAGAAACAATGGCATGCGCAATAGAAGTGCATTTTCTCTTGCACGGTTCGAGCGAACTCTTTTTCGACTTATAAATAATGTTAGTCAAAAGAACGTGGAGAGATTCGGGGATGGCCTCGTCAACGTTTTCCAAAAAGTTATCGGTCGGCGGATAATTGTTGACATCGCAAGGTGTTGAGGGTATGTCCTCTACAATTATGGCCGCAGCTTCGCGCACGACCCTGTCTCTTGCTGTTTACCCGCATTTCCTTCCTCGTACCAGCGCTGCGCGAGTAGTTGGCGACCCGTATTTCAAAACAAAAATAATAGACTCCGACCCCGTCGTACAAAATATTATGATTTCGTCTTCATAATGCTGCTTTAAGCGCTTCTTAACTGTTTCCACATGAGGAACGAGTTCTCCTTCAATTTTTCCCATCAGATATTTGATTGTGAATTGACATTCGTCCGAATGCTGTTCGATATAATTATAAATATACTCCATAGCACGATCGATGTTGTTGGATACTGGCCTTCTTGGACGATCTTCGAACGAAACCGATCTATACATACATTTGCAACAATCACTGTGATATCGCGCTCCAACCGCAGTGTGATCTGGAATATTTGCAATGCGCCCTTTTACTTCATTCGCAAAGTTGTCGTTACGATCACTTAAATATTCGAACAATGAATCCCGGAACGAAGATTTAGTTACAAACGAAATACTTCGTCTTTCGATAGGGAGCTTTGCTTGCAATGGCAAATCCTTAAGTACTTCGCTACAAATTAAACAGCGATTTTGAAAATCGAACGCTGCTGTTGCTTTTGTTTGTACTGATGATGGCGATGACGTCGATGCAGACTGCTCAAGGCTTTTTCGACGTGATGCCCGTGCAGATCTCAAATCACTGTAACGTTTATAGCAACCTGAATGCAAAATAACGTTATCCTGAGTTCGTACCATCTGCTCATGTTCTTCGCCTCTAGCAATACTAGCCGAGAAGAGCGTCTGAATACAACGTTTTTCACAGTTACTTCGTTGCCTTCGGTTGCCTATTTTCCACAAACAAAACACGTCGCCATTTTAAGGCGTTACCCCCACTTGTAGCGCAAAAAAATAGGCCTTTTCATGAATTTTTTTAAAGAAAACCACAAAACTTTTTTAATCGATCAATATACCATCTTAGAGAACACATCTTGAAGAACTTTCAGTAATTTTTTTATTGAAAAATATTACATTGTTTAGTGGCCGTCAATGAAATGTTTTTTTTGTATACACGGTTTGCGATCACCAACATTGCGGCGAAGTGGATCATCTGAAAAAAAAATGCGGATGGATTTAGTCAAATATAAGTATAAACTAGACTTTAATCGAAGGATTTTAAAAAATATTCATTTTTCACAAAATGGCGGACAGTCAAAGTTAATGATTCGATTTTAACGAAAAAAAACGGCCCTTTTTTGGCTATAAAACGGCCATTTTTTTCGAAAAAAAAATCCAACGATTAAAGACTACATTTTTATGTATTAAATAAGCCTGCAAAATTTCAAGAAGATTGGTTCATTAGTGTTCGAGTAATCTTGGTCACCGACTTCAGAAATGCCATTTTGAGAAAAACGCGTTTAGAGTTTCAATTTCAGTTCTTCAATTCACGGATTCTTCTCTTTCAACGCTCATATCTCAGTCAATTTTGTTCGGATCGACTTGAAATTTTCAGGACATATTTTCAGATACTTATACTTCAAAAAAATGCAATAGAAAAAATCGATTTTTTCAAAATCGCAGGTGGGGGTAACCCCTTAAAGACATCCGTCTACTATAGCGTGTACCATGCGACTAATCCAACGGCCAACGCTGTCCTTGTTCCACACGAAGGGGCGCGGTCTCAGAAATGCTTCCCCTTCCCCTGGGCAACCCAGCCCGGGTTTTATCCCAGGAATGTACACAGCTGCTAAATAACCGGTATCCATGAGGGTGTCCAAAATATCCATATATTTTTTTTGCCGCACCTTCATTACAACTCTCAAAATATTGACCCTAGGGTAAAAATGGTAATAACCAAAATTGAAGCAGATAAAATTTCCTACCTGATTATTGATTACCATTGTTACGATAAACTTGATAATAAATGAAATAACTGAACATAAAAAAAATTCATCCCTAAATTCAGTATATGTCCGAAAATATTGATCCTAGGGTAGAAATGGCAATAACTAAAGTTGAAGAAAATAAAATTTATTACCATTTTGACAATAAACTTGATAATAAACGAGATAATTAATAAAAAAACGTTTTTTACCCCTATTAGCAGTGTAACTCTATAAATATCGATCCTAGGGTAAAAACTATAATTACCAAACTTGTAGGTAATTACATTTTTCACAACTTTAGATATTATCATTTTTACGCTAAGGTTAAAAGTAAGCGAGTTAATCGACAAACAAAAAATCCCTCTTTAAATCAAGATGGCGGCAAACGCACTGGGGGGATTTTCACGAAAATCGAGATTTACACTAGAACCCCCCCCCCCCTAAGTATAAAAAAAGAAAATCGCACCCCCGAATTAATTCCAGGTGAAATCCTATCTCGACTGGACTACATGGCCGAAAAAGAGGCAAGGCCGTATGTATGGAAAAATTCGGAAAAATCAATGGTCCGGCTTTGAAATGCTGCTAAACATCGACAAACGAGCCGTGCCTAATGAACCTAACTGGATTTTATAGAGAAAAGGTAGCGAAGAGAATGAGCACGCAGAGCGAAATTCTAAAGCGGAGCAAAAGTGTTCGACGATTCAGTGAACGGTTCAGATAAATAAGTGTGTATGTATTATTTTTTTTTCACATGAACACCTAAGGAGGTAAAAACAAAGTATAAAATGAATACAAAGTTTCAAGAAAATGCGACCAGATGTTTTTTTTCGATGCAAACTTTCATTCCATTAAGGGTTCATTAAAAATAAACGATTTCTAATACAGAGTCTGGATACAAATGTTCACGTCTCTAAGTCAGAGATTCTCTCTATTTCTAATAGAGAGTGTGAATACAAACGTTCACGTCTCTAAGTTCAGAGGTTTCGAATTTCCATAGAACGATTATTCACTCTTTTAACCGCTTTAGGGGACGAATTTCCAAAAATCCTTTCTTAGTGGATGCTTACGTCACAGAAGGAACCTACTGTTTAAATTTCATGTTTCTAGCTTCAATATTCCCGGCTCGACGATTATAAATCCGGACATGTTATTTTGCATCTCTAAATAAATTATAGAAGTTAATTTTCCTATACAAACCTTCAATCCCTATACTCCGCTACTGACGTTTGGTTATCGAAAAAAGATTTAGCAGGTATTTAATTATTTGAAATAATTAACCCAAATGCAGATTTTCGTATCTCTAGCTTCAAAAACATAGGACCTTCATACAAACGGTCACCCCCTATTTAACCCCCTTAATTTATCCCTTTCGTAAAATTCCTTCTTAGCGGATGTCTACACCCTATAAAAAACTTACCTCCCAAATTTTGTAGGCTTTATAGTTTCTGAGGTTCCGTGAGTAATGAGTCAGTGAATGGTATTTCGCTTGAATATACTGTAATATAGGCTGAGAATTTTTCCTTTTTTCCTTTCCCACCGTCGAACTCCGTCTTCTAATTTTATCACCTCCGCCTCCATTCCGACGAAAACTCCCACACAAATATTAGAAGAGTCCTGACATTCCTCCCGCGTACCTTTTTTATTACCACCGCCCGAATGCAGCTGCATTCGTAGTATCGTCGGCCCCTTACCAAATCCGTAACTTCCACCCAACCGCGGTCCCGAATTCAATAGTCACACACTGGTTTTCTGAATTCTCAGAAAACCATCTTCTAGCCCTATCACTTGGGAAAAACGCCGAAGAACGCCTCAAGCGTCACGTAGGCCCTTCCTCCCAATATTTTCAATTTCCCACGCTCCAGCCCTATAAGTTGCCTCCGTTCTAGGCTAAGTAGTCAGTAAGTCTCCAAATTCTGTACGACACCGAATCTCTGTCCGTCAGTCATTTGAATAAACGTGTCTCGAGTAGCTCAAATCTGTGCTTACCGAGTTGTTCCGTCCTACGACCGAGTTCTGGAGCGAGTCAGTCACTCCTTTCCTCATAAAAATCACAAAATTGTCCATCCGCGACATCACAATTGGTGCTAAGTGTGGGGTTGTGCTGACTATCAACGCTGGGAACATAGGACCGATCGACGACACTCCGAGTCTACGAAGGACACACGTTTGGAACTGGATCCACAAAAGGAATCGGAGAGTAAAGACTCATTTACTCGTTACCGCGAGCCACAAATTATAAGCACCGATTCCGAAACTGACTCAGTCGATCAGGCCGAAATGTCACTATCTAACGTGAACGCGGCTATCAAAACAGCGTTCGCTCGAATAAAAGACTCGGACTCACAAAGCGAAATAGAAGATAACGCTTCGCATATGACGCACGCATTACCGGAAGACTCTGTTGAAGAGCTAACACCAAAAGAAGCTCTAGAACTAATCCGTGAATTCGATGGCAAATCCTTGGGCGTTGAAACCTTTATTACGTCGATTGAAGATGTTAGACCACAAGTGAGTCGGTCAGATTATCTCCGCCGATTAATAATCACGAAAAAAATAATCGGAGACGCGGCAAGAGAAATTCAAGAATATGAAACAAATACGTACGAACAACTTTACGAGTGTTTACGGATCCTTTTTGGAAATTTGCAACCAGTTAGCGTTTGGAGAGACAAAAGATCACGAATGTTCCAACAGAAAAATAAAAGTGTTTCAAAATTTACAAATAGATTTCTAGAAGTACAGAATCAACTTCTCTCCGTGTTAGCCAATCCAACCCCAGATGAAACACAAAGACGATTCATTGTGGAGTACGAACGCCAACAAGGGCTTGACCAATACCTGTTGGGATTGAAAAGGGAAATATCGACTGAGGTACGCGCTCAAAAACCAGAGAATATTCGAAAGGCAATAGCTCGAGCGCAAGCCGCAGAGGCATACGATTATACTAGGGAAATGATGACACGCAACCTAAACATTAGCGAAAAAAATACAGGTAGCTCAGAAGCCCGAAAACCATCCTATCATAAATCTTTCGGAACTCCCGCGCCGGTACCGTTCTCTACGTTAGCATGCCGATATTGCAACCGCATGGGTCACTCTGAGCGTGATTGTCGTAAAAAAGCCTACGACCTACAAAACCCCAACAGAAACGGACCGCAACAACAGTTTTTTCAAAACGGACAGTCGCGCAATCATCGACCAATGCAAACAACAGTCAATCACATACCAGAGGAGAGAGAAATTATCACGACACAAGAAATATCCCCCGAGTCAACGCCATCGGATCCGCTAAACGAGTGGTTAAACTTCACACGCGAACAGCCAGCAGAATAGGCAGTTTTCTTCTCGATACCGGTTCGGCAATCAATTTAATTAAAATCAGCATGTTGACAAAAGGGTCGCAGATCAATCGAAACATTAAGACCCCGTTTTCCATGGGAAATGAACAACACGAGTCGTTATTTGCTGCTAGACAAGAATTTCAAGGAAAGACTCACATTTTTCACGTTATTCCCAATGATTTCCCCTTAGACGAGGACGGGTTAATTGGCATTCCATTCATGGAAAAGTACCAAACGAACATCGGTATCGGTAGAGAAAATGATTTAATGTTCGACGATCAACGATTTGAATTCGAGAAAGTTTCTGTCACCATCCCACCACGAACCATCTATTTTATTACGGTTCGTACGAATATTGAAAATGGAACAGCCGTCACGGACGAGAACAATCCTGGAGCAATAGTGCCTTGCATCTTCGAAGCCAAGGATTACGAGGCCCGAGTACCATTTTTGAATGACTCGGAAGAACCGATCACGGTTACGATTGACCAGCTACAGGGCATTCCTTTTAAGGAAACGGCCTATTCACCTAAGGAGCAGCGCCAAGACGCACCAAAGGATGTAGCTCGTGTCAACGCTATAGAAATGACTAATTCCGCCGAACGTATTCACACATTGAAAGAAAACGTTCGACTCGAGCATGTTCCACCAGATCAAGCAGAAAAGGTTTGGGACATTATTTCCGATTTTCCGAACGTTTTTGCCCTGCCTGGAGACCCACTGCCAGGTACGAAGACAGTAAAGCATCGAATCATTACGTGCGACGACACACCTGTGAACACGAAGCAGTACAGGTATCCACCAGTTCACAAGGAAGAGATCGACCGGCAGGTAAACGAGATGCTAGAAAAGCAGTTAATCGAGCCGAGTGACTCGCCGTACAATTCACCAATTTGGGTTGTACCAAAGAAATCGGATGCATCGGGAAAACAAAAATGGAGGATCGTGATCGATTTTCGCAAATTGAACGAAAAAACTACTCACGATGCCTATCCTCTCCCATGTATCGACGAAATATTAGATCAATTAGGCCGAGCAAAATATTTCTCCGCTTTTGATCTAGCCTCGGGATTCCACCAAATCCCAATGGACGAGCGTGATAAACAAAAAACAGCGTTTTCTACGCCATCAGGTCACTACCATTATAACAGGATGCCGTTTGGACTTAAGAACGCACCTGCAACATTTAAACGCATGATGAACAACGCGCTGAGAGGATTAATTGGAAATAGCTGCTTCGTCTATCTCGATGAAATAATAATTTATGGACAAACGCTTGAAGAGCATAACAAGAAACTTATTGAGGTGTTAACCCGCCTTCGCGAATCAGACTTAAAATTACAGCCGGACAAATGTGAATTTCTACGGCCAGAATTGGAATTTCTAGGACACGTAATTTCAGAAGAAGGAGTGAAACCAAACCCGAAGAAAACTGAAGCGGTACAGAATTTTCCCAAGCCAAAGGATCAAAAACAAATTAAACAATTTTTGGGACTCGCTGGATATTACCGAAAATTTATAAAGGATTTCAGAAAAATAGCGAAACCACTTACAGAACTCTTGAAGAAGGATACAACATGGTCTTGGACCGACAAACAAGAACAATCATTCAACTTATTACGAACAGCGCTGACAACATCTCCCGTCCTTCAGTATCCGGACTTCAAGGAATCTTTCGTGCTCACTACC
Source organism: Ophion costatus (assembly GCA_951751655.1). Classification (NCBI taxonomy): domain Eukaryota; kingdom Metazoa; phylum Arthropoda; class Insecta; order Hymenoptera; family Ichneumonidae; genus Ophion; species Ophion costatus. The sequence continues at coordinate 11,977,032 of OX632365.1, read as the reverse complement.
GACGCGAGTAACCACGCCATAGGTGCAGTGTTATCGCAGGGACCCATCGGCAAGGATCGTCCCATCGCCTACGCATCACGCACCCTTAATAAAGCCGAACAACGATATTCGACGACGGAAAAAGAGATGTTGGCAATAGTCTGGGCTGTGAAACACTTCCGACAATATTTGTCCGGAAAGAAATTTCAAATCGTTACGGATCACAAGCCGCTGATCTGGATTCTTAAAACTTCGAACCCTCCAACGAATAGTCGCCTAATGAGACTCCGTTTAAAACTCGAGGAATATGAGTATGAGGCCGTTTATAAAAAAGGAACGTTGAATACAAACGCTGACGCCCTATCACGAATATATCCCGTAACTACTCGACAAGGAGAACGCAACGGTACCCTAAATGAGGAGACCGAACATCAAGAAGCGTCAGATATCATCGAAGAAGAAAGCGACAACGCAGCGGATACTGAGAACGCAGCGGAAAGGAATAATTATCAAGAAGAGACGGAAAATGAAAAATTTCCCTTTTACATCGAATTCGAACTATCGAAGGAAATACCAGTGGTTCCTGAAATTGTTGAGGAGACACCACCCAGGAACACACCGAGGATCAAGATTACAGATCAACCCGAAAACAGTGAAGATGAACTGCATCTTGATTTCTCAGCTGATGAAATCGAATGGTATAACGTATTAGCTGAGAAGCTGTCAGTGACCAAAGAACCTACCAAAATTTATTTAGGTTGCAAACACCTGCGCGAAAATCCACTTACAAAAATGAAAATTAAGCAGATGATCTCATTTATTTGGTCAAAGAAATCAGAACGACCGTTCCTCTATCTCTACGACACGGAACTCTACGAGCCAGGCACAGAAGAAGAACGGATAGACATCATAAAACAACACCACGGGACAAGCGCCACAGGTCATTTCGGAGTAGCGAAGACCCTCGATCGGGTGAAGGCCGTTGCTACCTGGCCCAACCTGCAAAGAGACATCGAAGATTATATCCGTGGATGCGACACGTGCCAGCGGGTCAAGCTCGTGCGAACACAACCGCGAGCAGAAGCAATAATTACCGACACACCGGAGAAACCCAATGAAAAAATTGCATTGGACCTTGTGGGTCCACTACCTGAAACGTACGAGGGTCACAAGTACATCCTCTCTGTACAAGACCAACTCACAAAGTAAATTACATTGATTCCATTAAAATCACAGGATGCTCAATCAACAGTAACGGCACTGGTTGAAAACTTTATCTACATTCACGGAGCTCCAAAAATCATCTTAACTGACGGTGGACGAAATTTTATTAGCCAGACTTTCAAACATCTGGAGAAACTCTTCAAGATCTCACATATGACAACGACAACGTTTCATCCTCAAAGCAACGGAAGCCCGGAACGAGCGCACGGACCTATTAAAGAACAAATCAAGGCACTGATATACGATAACCAGGAAGATTGGGATAAAAAACTAAAGTTTGTTTCGATGGCTTATAATACAGCGAAACATGAAGGAACAGGACTAACTCCATTCGAAATGCAATTCGGAAGGAAACCCAATATCCCGAATAATCTGCCAGTTCAAAAGACCAATGTGACAATTGATCAGTACTTTGAGGGACTACGCGCTGATCACGAACGCATCGTGAAAAGAGGACGCGATAATCTAATTGCCGCTAAAGAACGTTATAAGGCCGTCCAGGACGCTCACATTCATCGTTCTGTACCCATCTTTGCAAAAGGCGACGAAGTCCTCGTCGCTCAGGAGAGAGATGACACCCCTTGCCTCGAAGTGGGAAGGGCCAGCAGTCATCTTAGAACAAACGTCGGACGTGAACTACGAGATATTGCTGAACAACAGAAGAAAATTAATACATGTTAATAAATTAAAACCTTACTATAGAAACTAATCAAAAATTCTGTGCAGGCATGATGTGGCTGTTACTTCTCCTCCTTCCCGTAACGTGCGTTACAACCAATGAACTAAGGGTGGAACCACTCGAAGGCGCAATTTACATGGAAAACCTAGGAAACGCCGTGATCTACCACCAAACCTGGACAGTAGTCAACTACGTCGACCTCACCGAAATAAATCTACACCGGGACGAGCTGGTGCAAGCTACGCTGGGCTTGGCAACGGTTTGCAGTGGAGCCAACGAAAAGAAGAATTGCTCGGAATTTGCATCAATCGAAATCCTTCAGCAGAGGTTAAATAGAATAGATGCTAGGAGATCTAGATTAATGAACATAATTGATTATAAACCCCGGTTTAAACGAGGCGTATTTAACTTTATTGGCGACATAAGTAAAATCTTATTTGGGACTTTAGGAAATTCCGATGCCGAATATTATAATGATGAGATCGATAAACTTCACGCTGATAATAAGAAAATGAGTACCCTAATTCGAAATCAAACAGCAATAGTTAAGGGCATGGCATCTACACTTTTCAAAGCCATAGAAGAATTGCGCACTGAGAATCAACGACTGTTTAAGTCCTATGCAAAAGTCAATTTTGCAGTAGCTGATAATGCTAGAGATATCAAGATTAACGCACAAGTGACCCTTCTAGAGACTCTTATAGACGAATACAGTGAATGCATTAATAATGTCTTAAATGCAGGAAACGATGGAAAACAAGGGATCATCCACCCTCAAATCCTTAATCCTGCCGACCTAATCGACGCTCTAAAAACTATTCGGGAGCAAACAGCGACAAGTAATACTCCACCTGTACCTCTAGAAGAGTCTGCTTTTGCGGCAATTATAGGAATTAGCGACGTAAGCGTTATGTTGAAAGATAATCGTTTCACGTACATAATTAAGGTGCCAGTAATAGAAAACAGTTTGCTTGATGTGTTCCGTATTATTCCTATCCCCAAGCGGAAGGGAATCTCAAGTACATTTTTCTACGTGAACCCTCCTGATACATTAATAATGACCAATGCGGCCAGAACAATATTTACTCCGAGCACAGAAGAAGACTTCGATCACTGTAAAGAAGTAGGACCACGACGCCTGTGCAAACGTAAAAACCCTGACTATTTTGTACACGATCCCAATAGTTGCGAAGCAGTGATCATTCAAAAGCCGATAGACATATCTGACTCGCAATGTCAAATACTCTACATAAATCTGGTTAAATCTTTGTGGATTCAATTGAAATCAAGAAATTCGTGGATCGTGACGTCCCCGCATGACGAGACGTTTTATGTGAGTTGTGATGACCATAAAACACACCAGTCACTACTACGCGGTACCAACAAAATAACCATAACAGGCGACTGCGTTGGGCATACTGAACACATCTTTATAAGACCTAGTTCTGATAAAAGGATTACACAAGCTTCCGACCTTCTTCTCAACAAGACTCTCCGAATCTTCCGAATCTCGAAGAAGTGCTTCGAAATCATTCAGTTTCTTTGGACGACATTCAGCTAACTACGTTAGGACGACCTACACACGTCGACCTTACTCAACTCAAAACTCTTGGACAGACGTTAGACGAGATCTCAGAAGAGGCAGAGAAAATCGGACAACGTAAACGGACGAAGACATTTGTCGAAACTACTTACGAAGGTATCAGGTATCTCGGGTACAATTGTACCGCCGTTGTTTTCTTATATGTTATGTTTAGATGCGGATTATGTGGTTGTTTATCCAGTATATTCACCAAACTATTTAAAGCAACCTTTTCCCCTTGTACCAATGTGTACAATAATTGTTTTCATCAAAACAACGAACATGTAGATTACCGTGTAAACTACGACGGAGAAGAATGTTCCATGCTAGAAATCGCCAGACATCGTAATGTACAAAACACTGCGAAACAAGTGGGTCGCCGTCGGTCCACTAGCCTTAAAGCTTGAAGAAAATTCATTTTTTTTTGTATGAATTTTCTTAAATTAGGGGGGAGGTGTAATATAGGCTGAGAATTTTTCCTTTTTTCCTTTCCCACGGTCGAACTCCGTCTTCTAATTTTATCACCTCCGCCTCCATTCCGACGAAAACTCCCACACAAATATTAGAAGAGTCCTGACATTCCTCCCGCGTACCTTTTTTATTACCACCGCCCGAATGCAGCTGCATTCGTAGTATCGTCGGCCCCTTACCAAATCCGTAACTTCCACCCAACCGCGGTCCCGAATTCAATAGTCACACACTGGCTTTCTGAATTCTCAGAAAACCATCTTCTAGCCCTATCGCTTGGGAAAAACGCCGAAGAACGCCTCAAGCGTCACGTAGGCCCTTCCTCCCACTATTTTCAATTTCCCACGCTCCAGCCCTATAAGTTGCCTCCGTTCTAGGCTAAGTAGTCAGTAAGTCTCCAAATTCTGTACGACACCGAATCTCTGTCCGTCAGTCATTTGAATGAACGTGTCTCGAGTAGCTCAAATCTGTGTTTACCGAGTTGTTCCGTCCTACGACCGAGTTCTGGAGCGAGTCAGTCACTCCTTTCCTCATAAAAATCACAAAATTGTTCATCCGCGACATCACAATACACATCCACGGAGTGCCCGATTTAATTGCATACAGCATGAAGATTATGCCCGATTAAAAAATGGTTCTGTCATAAAGTGACAGTTTCAAGGAAAACGTTCGTGGGCAATATAACTTCAAATCTCACAAATCCCTTCGCTATGAGAAATTGGACATTACTTTTCTCTCTCTCTCTCTCTCTCTCTCTCTCTCTCTCTCTCGCACGCGCGCGCGCGCGCTTGTCTGTTGCGTGCTATATATAAACATATGTATGTATGTATGCATCCGTGTACGTATGTGGTAACATAACTGAACATTGACGGGAGAGAATTGAAAGATGCCCCATAATCATAAAAACACCGCAATAAAGAAGACCGTCATAAAAGAGAGTAACGATATCGCTATACCGGAGAGTTACACACATCGATATATGTTATATTATGTCTTGTACAATTGTAAACCGGATGTTATGTCGCACCTCAATTCTCCCCTCCTCTCTTTCGAACTCTTACGGAGAACCAATATCGTCAATGCAGAGACGCTTGTCAAGCGGAGAAAGCGTTTATTTCCTGCTTCCTGGTTTTCCCATGAAGATGAAAAACGTGTACACGCGATATTCAATCGACAAGTTGAAAAGAAATTTATAAGCACGCGAAGCTTCGCCTCCTTATGATTTTCGTTTCAGCGTCACGTACGTGCGAAAGTGCACGAATTTGTGAGATTACGCTTTGCTATTTCGGTCATTTGGCCGACATATAAGAGAATGGCGGCTACTCCAGTTGCATTATGATCATCCCGTACTGCATTAAAGCTTTCAGCCCGGCTTCCAAAAATTTTGCAATCATTATGAGCGATGTTGACGTAAATCATCCACGAGTCGAAGACGCGCAGTACGTGACAAGAGTCTGACTATTGATATAGATTATCCCAAAATTTCTCGTCTTGTATCGATTTTACGAGAAAATAATTTATAGTTATCATTTACCGAAGTGATCGATTAATTGTCACAAGTAAACTACGTTCCCTCTAACATTAGCCGGGCACACCAGGCGCCTCGGATCCCCAAACCTTTGTCTTTTTTACATCGTGCACTTAGTGGGTAAATATCAACGGTATAGCTCCATTCAATAAAATTTCATTTGAAGGTTCCCTTCGATGGCTTAGTAGATTTCGAATGGCAGTGCATCGCTAGGCTTCGGCACTGATGTATCAAGATCCTCGTTTAATTTCTCACTCCTATATGTATCTTGGACGACATTTTTTGGTGTTCAATTTATATCGATTTTGGCCTCACCTTGTTATTTACATATTTAGTAACGACTAATTTCTCAACGTAAACGAGAAGTCTTCCAACCTGAGGAATCTTCCTGAAATTAAGTCACGTTCAGTACTAGAACGATAGTTTATAATCTGGAGACTTTTAGATTCATACAGGAAGTTTAACCTTTCAAGGACGGGAGTGGTCGATATAACGATCAGCCACGGGGCACATAATATTCAATGTTTTTCACGGAAAATTTTATATATTAAATATGGCCAAAATATTGAGAAAATGTCTGGATGTTTTTTTGACCTTAAAAGTTGCTATTTCAAGGTCATTTTTTCGGCCTAGAAGTTGGGGTACTTACCTACAGTCTGCAAGCATCTTGTGACATATTTTGGGCAGTGTTTTCTGACGTAGCTTGTTCTATAATAACTGGCGTCCTTGAAATATTCTTCAGGATGACATATATATGCCTGTTTTGTTGTACTCAGTGCATCCACAATGTGAGTATATAAATTTTGAGGCCAAACTAGCAGAGAAAAAAACTTAACCTTGAAATGGCGATTTTCAAGGTCAAGGATGCCACCAAGATTTTTTTTTCATTATTTTTCCCGTATTCAGCGCATCGAATTATATAAGAATACGCTTTCAAACTTTTTTTAAAATAAATTTTTAGAATTGGACTCTTCGTTGCGGACGGGGCTAGTCGATGTATCGACCAGCAGTTAGGCTTGGGACTCCGATTGAGAAATTCATCGATGTTATTTGTATCTTTCATGTTGAAAAGTCGATTTTAATGGAAATTTCCCCGTCCTTAAAAGGTTAATCATAAGCATATTTCCATACAAAGAGAAACATACAACAATACGAGGCCTGTGTGGCTAGAATCCGACCTTGTACTCTGACGTTCTACTCCGGTGTGCTATTGCCGAATACACGTATAAACATCGAACTTCTAGCGTGTCACATTTTACGCTGATTCAAGGTATTTAACGAGGAGTATGCATTCAATTTTGCGAAAATCTTCGCCATTCCTATTCTGAAACCATCCTTATGATTCGTAAAGCGCATAAATCTATGAGCCGTGCCCAGATTTATTTAGACGAGGCAAGATAATTCGCCCGAAAATACGTTCCAAAGCGGAGACGAGAACAAAGAGTATAACCCAGAAGTTGTGAAAAAGTTACGTAACGCAGTGAGAAAAAAACAGCTAAAGTTGTCGAAAGGCCACTGCTGGGTACTTCATCATGACAATGCACCTGTCCATTCATCACAATTGATCCAACAAATTCTTAAGAAACACAGCGCGGTTTAGCTTCGTCACTTTCCGTACAAGCCTGACGTGGCTTTCCGCGGCTTCTGGCTGTTTCCCAAATTGAAACAGACTCTTAAACGAAGGAGATTAAATGACGCGAAGGGCATATAAAAAAGAACTATCTCTTTCTCCTGTTACAGCAGAATACTTTGCGGACAGGCCTTGTATGTTACCATCCAAGCTGTTTGTAACTCAAGAGGCAGGAATGTATATTTAATCGAGTTCCAAAAATAGTAACTTTCATCGGTGCCGAAATATTAGGTTGGTAAGGAACTGTTGCGTCATTAAACTGCTCGGTATAATATTTTTCTAGCAGAGCAGCTCGAGAACTTTTGAAAATATAAATTGTTAGAATGTTCTATGAACTTCCTATCAAAGGGAAGGGTATAAGACGGTCGTTCGTTACGATCAGACAGTATTAGTAAATATGGATCAAAGAATACTTCGAGTGATCGCTTATTATGAATATCTACAAGGACGTTCCGCAAGATCTGCTGGTACAATATGTTTGCAGTATTCAACGGTAACATATTGTTCATCATTCAACAGTATCCCGTTGCTTTGAGCGTTTCCGTTCTGGCGATATATTCTTTGTAGATAAACTTGGATCCGGCACGAAAACTGTTGTTGACGACGAAGCATTGCGATCTCTTCTACGAATGAAACCTAATGCACCGTGACAAGAGATAGCAAACGAACTCGACTGTAGTCACCCCCCAATCCTCGAACATTTGTAAGGGCCTGAATATAGAAAAGTAATATCATCTTGGATACCCCACGATCTCAGGGAGAGAAAGGATTTGCTCGAGGAAGCAGAAACCTGGGTGTTGTACGTTGTCCGAACACGAAAGCGCCAATGGCTACCTCAAGGGGGTAAATCAGAACCAACTTCTAAACCATCTCGTGAAGAGTGAAAAGTTTTACTTCGTAGTTGATGGGATTTCGAGGGCCTGCTGAAATATGAACGGCTTCCACCTAAAACTACACTAAATGCCGATGTATACTCTACACAATTACAGAACCTGCCTGAAAGTTTTAGACAAAAACGCCGTAGGCGTCGACAAGTACGTCTTCTTCACGACCACGCTCGGCCTCACGTACGTAAAATGACAAAAAAAAAACGATTACAGACTTATCAGGAGTACAAATAAGTCTCCGCCGTTTGACAAAAGGTGGCCCCCCAGGAGGTTATAGTTGAAATTGTCAGATGGAAAGCATAACATAAACAAACGAAGCTGAAGATGGGGTAACCCATGTGCGAATATCGGTATTGCGCCAGAGTTACCAATACGGACCAGAATTGTGCAAGTCCTGGCGACTGACTCTCAGTTACCGGTACTGCCCCAGTATTGGAAACCGAACGTATCGGTACCGTCCCAGTCTTGGTTACCGAGTCTTGGGTAAAGTACTATCCCAGTATTGGTAAACAATTTTATCAGTACGGTGCCAGTCCTGGTAACCAATGTTGGTTGAGTCTTGGCTGGATGTACTGCCTCAGCAGTGGCAACTGAAAGTACCAGTACCGTGCCAGTGTCGATGACCTATTGTTGGGTTAAGTACTGTCCCAGTATTGGTAAACAATTTTATTAGTTCTGTGCCAATCTTGGTAACCAAGGTTGGTTGTGTCTCGGCTGGAAGCAGGGTTCCAAATAATGCATTACTTTTTGTAATGCATAACCATTTTCATTACTCATTACTTTACATTTTGTCATGAAAAAAATTTCCATTGCTCATTACATTTGATTTTGCAATGTAAAAAGTTTCCATTACCCATTCCATTACCCATTGGATATTGTAGTGTGAAAAAATTCCATTACAAAATGTAATGTAATGAGTAATGGAACTTTTTTACATTACAAAATCCAATGTAATGGGTAATGGAAATTTTTTACATTACAAAATCCATTGTAATGAGTAATGGAAATTTTTACATTACAAAATCACATGTAATGAGTAATGGAAATTTTTTACATTACAAAATATAAAGTAATGCGTAATGGAATTTTTACATTACTTTTTCGCATTGGGAAAGAGAGAGAGAGAGTGAGAGAGGGAGGGGGAGAGAGAGAGAGGGAGAGAGAGAGAGAGAGCTGGAGGGGCAAAATAGGCTGAAAATTTCGACTCGCATTACATAATCCGTGAAAGTCATCTGCGAATAGCTCACATTTCCGACTTTTTCCGCAATGTGGCACATAAATGTAAATAGGAAAAAAAAACAAAATCGACTTCTATCGGCATTCTTGAGAAAAATGAAAGCAAAAAGAAAAACCAGAAATTCAATGATTGAATACTTTCCTTGATTTTTTCGCCATCAAACTGTAAATTACATCACGATTAAACTTCGCTGTGATCGAAAATTAAAATTTTGGAGCTAGCTTGGCGGTGCTTTTTAAATGATCATTTTTTACGTTACGCTTATGTTAAAAATATACTTAAGCGGTCTTCTCGCTTTAGACGCTAAAAAAGGCTATTTTCATGGTTTTTTTATAGGTTCACATTATAGATATTGATATAAAAGGCGTTACACTTAGTGACTACACTGTCGAAATATATTTTCAAAAATATATTTATTTAAGTCACTATTTATAGACGAAAATGGTAATTAAAAAAATGTAGGTCTGTGCTGTTGATGAAATCTCGGAGGTGGATCATCCGAAACAAAAAATCAAACGGTTTTAGATTCATCGTGGCTATAGCGCATATCGTAAGATTTTTGAGATATGCAAAAATAACAAAATGGCGGACATTATCCGAAAGAAGAAGAAAACGTGTTTTTTCACCGTTTTTTGGCAAAAAAAATAGTAAATATCAAAATTTTAAAAAATCCTTAATATGCGCTATAGCTTTAGTTGTATGGAATGTGTGGTTAAAATTGCATAAGGATCGGTTTAGTAGTTTCGAAGATTTTATCAACAAGCCGTCGGAAAATGTCGTTTAGAGCAAAACGCGGTTAAAGTTTGTTTGGGTTACATAAATACATAATAAATTTTTTTAATTTATTTCGAAAGTGTATTTATTAAGTGTAACAACTTTTATATCAATAACTATAATATAAACCGATCAAAAAAATTGATGAAAATAGTCTCTTTTAGCGTCTAAAGTGAAAAGACCCCTCAATCAAATAATAACCGTCAAACGACTTCCAAAAGATTATAATGGAAAAAAATCGAAGTTATATATGCGAATGAATTTTTTGGACCCAACAATGCTGAAAATTTGGTCAAACTTCATATTTGTATTTTTCATTTAAGGTGATCAATCAGTTGCGAGGTCAGTAAAAGTGCGGCTGCACGTTTTATTCGGAGATGCTTCATATTTGAAGGAAAATTTAAGTTACGCGTACTTGTTTCGTCAGAGTATGAGGTGCAACTCTTATTTCCCTCGAAATATCAAGGATGTCCAAGAAAAACGTGTATCTGCTTTTTGGTTATTTCCAAACCAATATTTGATTATATTAAATGAACATTTTCATCGATGTGTTTATTACCTACAAATGATTCCGCATCCATCTATCCATCCATCCATCCATCCATCTATCCATTCATCCATCCATGTATCCATCCATCCATTCATCCATCCATCGAACCATCCGTCCATCCATCCATCTATCCATTGATCCATCGATCCATCGATCCATCGTTCCATCGATCCATCCATCCATCCATCCATCCATCTATCCATCTATCCATCGATCCATCCATTCATCCATCTATCCATCCATCCATCTATTCATCCATCCATCTATCGATCCATCCATCTATACATACATCATCTATCCATCCATCCATCCATTTATCGATCCGTCCATCTATCGATCCATCCATCTATCCATCGATCCATCCATTCACCTATCCATCTATCCATCTATACATCCATTCATCTATCCATCGATCCATCCATCCATCCATCCATCCATCCATCCATCCATCCAACCAACCATCCATCCATCCATCTGTCTATCCATTCATCCATCTATCCATCCATCCATCCATCCATCCATCCATCTATCTATCTATCCATCCATCCAATCATCCACCCATCCATCCATCCATCTATCTATCCATCCATCCTTCCATCGATCCATCCGTCCATCCATTCATCCCATCTATCTATCCATCCATCCATCCATCTATCCATCCATCCATCTATCCATCCATCCATCTATCCATCCATCCATCTATCCATCCATCCATCCATCCATCTATCCATCCATCCATTTATTCATCCATCCATCCATCTATCCATCCATTCCATCTATCTATCCATCCATTCCATCTATCTATCCATCCTGTCTATCTATCCATCAATCCATCCAGCTATACATCTATACATCCATGCATCTATCCATCCATCCATCTATTTATAGATTTTTACATTACATTTTGTAATGTAAAACAATTCCATTACCCATTACATTGGACTTTGTAATGTAAAAAATGTGCATTGCCCATTACAAGGTAATGTGTAATGAAATTTTTTGTCATTACAAATTCCAATATAATGAGTAATGGAAATTTTTTACATTACAAATTCGAATGTAATGAGTAATGGAATTTTTTTACATTACAAATTCGAATGTAATGAGTAATGGAATTTTTTACATTACAAAATCCAATGTAATGAGTAACGGAAATTGTTTACATTACAAAATATAATGTAATGAGTAATGGAATTTTTTTACATTACTGAATGTAATGTAATGGGTAATGAAATATTTTTTCATTACCCATTAAAAAAGTAATGGATAATGCATTACATTTTCATTGCAAATTTCGCAACCCTGGCTGGAAGTACTGCCCCAGCATTGGCAACTGTACCCTGCTTTAGTTACCGAGTCTTAGGTTAAGTACTGCCCCAGTATTGGTAAACTCTGTGCGCTGGGCCGACATATGATTACATATCATTGACGTACCGACTATTTAATCTCACATATATATTTTGAAAATATTTATTCACAATATGTTCTTTACATATCGCATCATTCGAGATGCAAGAGTGTTACAGCATATCTACTTCCTTCAATCGATAATAGTATACATTTCTCACAAGCGGTGCGATGGTCTAGTGGTTAGCGTGCTTGCCACTAAACGTGCGGAGTGGAAGGTTCCGGGTTCGAAACCCAGTCGCGTACACTTTGTCGTGAAATATGTTTTTCTTCGGCATTTCGCGGCGAAATAAGAAATAAGACTAGTTCCACGACTTGGGAGGGCGAACTCTCGATGACCGCCTGAATTGATATCGGTATTCCGCAGTTTCCCTATACCCCGGACAGATATCTCATGGTGAATACGATACAGAGGGGGAAGTCGGTTGCGGCCGCAGGTGGGATTGGTGGCAGACGGAGGAGTAGGTGCAGAACAGGCGATATATAAGGCGGGGGGGGGGGAAGTTGATGCGGATTGGGGCTCGTTAAAAGGGGAAGACCCTGTACGGCTGGAACAAAACCAATAAAAAAAAGTCTCGTTGAAGAAATTCAGCGTCCTATTTTATAAATGTAAATAAATGTATAAACATGTACCGGCAAAGTACTGATTTAGGGTTTGTCTCAAGACTAGCAATAATGTCTGGCCCAAAACTGGGCACGTATTCTGAGCCAATACTCGTGAACAGTGTCGGGCCGATTTGCGGCACCATAAGTTGGACCGGTGTTAATAAACCAAAGTTGTATCAATGCTGATTTGGACTTGGGCAAGGCTTGGCCCTTGGTAGCCTGCCAATACTGGCAGCTCTGACATCAGTACTGAGCCAAGACTAATCGAAGTTTCCAGTCTATACACGGGCATGTACCGGCAAAGTACTGATTTAGGGTTTGTCTCAAGATTGGAAATAATATCTGGCCCAAAACTGGGCACTTATCCTGAGTCAATACCCGTAAACAGTGTCGAGCCGATTCACGGCACCATAAGTTGGACCGGTCTTAACAAACCAAAGTTGTCTCAATACTGATTTTGATTTGGGCAAGGCTTGGCCCTTGGTAGCCTGCCAGTATTGGCAGCTCTGGCATCAGTACAGTGCCAATACCAAGGCAGTTTGCAATACGTACATGGGAGTGGACAACCTGCACGCTGACCACAAACCGTGAGCGGAAAAAATCTATCAGAAATTGGAAAACAATCGTTGTTTGTTATCATTTAAAAAAAAGGAGGGCACGAATAACGGTAAACGATCCACAGATCTTACATATTTTGGACATCCGTCGGTATATATTTTGAACATCCGTCGCCTTCCGCGTCGATTGGTCATCAATGGACGAACAAAGTGGGTCGACGGGGAAGCGGTTTTTGTGGAATTCAGAGGTCAGGCCCTGCCAGAGACACTCTACATCTGGAGAACCCGGGGTAGGGTAGTTCCGTATGCTGAAACAGTCACCGTATGCTATGGGTGTGGCGGATTTCGGCAGCCCAAAAAGTACTGTCGAAAGACTCCGCGCTGCCGACACTGCGGAAAACCTTACCATGTTGAGGAAGGACAAAGATGTGAGGTGGAAGCATGCTGCATCAACTGTGGAGGCAACCATCGGACGCTTGACAATAGATGTCCAATGCTGCTTAAGAAGCGGGACATTAACCGCATCATGGCTTTCGACAATCGACTGTATGTCTACGCAAAAAGAACGCACGAGAAACATACATCACATCAACTACGACAAACAGTACCAACTAGAACGCAGGAGAATTTTCCATTACTCCTAAACGGGGGGAGACCACAGCCGATGAAAACCCATGGACCACGCTCAGCTGAAGATATGCACTTGGTTCAGACACAGGGCAATACGTCGACTTAGGGCTGGCCAACGCGAAGCCGAAACCGACCACAGGATCGAGACAACCAACAAGACTATCCCATCGAAGAGCTTTCGGCACAGGAGGGAACCCTACCTGGGGAAATCCTGGAGGGCCTTCGAGATATATTCGGACACTGTTAACCGACAATTCCACTCTTCTACTGGAAAGGATAAGAAAAGCCGTTAACCTGCGCATGCAACACGACAGATAATAACTCAACAAGAAGGCTCAGAATCGTGCAATGGAATGCGGAGCGTATGAAACAGAAAATGCCTGAACTTCAATACAATTCTTAAAGATTGGAATAAGAAAATAGAGGTATGTAGTTTGGATCTCGATCTCAAGGACGGAAAAATGACGATTGTGTCCTGTTATAGGTCGCCTAACGGACCAGGTATTTATATGCACGAATGGATAGGCTTCTTCTCGCAATTTAGGGATAAATAGTAAGGGGTGACTTTAATGCCCATCACTCAGCATGGGGAGATCTGCGTGATTGTCCTACTGAAAAAGATATAATTAATTGTATTGAACAACTTGATGTTGCGATCCTGAACGAGAGGCAGCTTACGTTTCATAGCGGCGCCTATAATTCTCAATCTGCGATTGACATATCTTTTGTTGACCACAATCGCTATTCTCATATACCTGGTCGGTTAACGAGAGTTGATGGGGCCATTCCCCGATTATCATAGATTTTGAGGGTCTTACGAATTCGAATGTTAAACACAGACCATTTAAAAGAATTTGCACGCGAAAGACCGATTAGCACGAATTCTCAATTCTAATAAAACGCAAAATAGATAGCATGATTGATTGGGCTACTAGAAAAGTTGATATTCAATCGAAATCTTATCTTTTATCGTTCTAATAGAAGACTGCATGAAAGAATGCACGCCGGGATCGAACATTTCTACACCGAAGACTCGACATGCGCACCTTGATTCTCGCCCATCATGTCCGTGGTGGAACAAGAAGTGCGATAAGTTGATCAGAGTTAGAAAAGTCACTTTTTGAGTTTTAAGTGTTGCCCAACGCGGATAAATTTTTAAGCCTATAAACGAGCCGAAACTAGCGCAAAATGCGGCCTCCGTAAGATTAAGAAAGAAAACTTTGTAGAATTCTGCGAAAGCTTAACCAAAAAGACAAATCCCACTTACCTATAGAGGAAAATTAAAAGCTTCAAAAATTGATTCAACTACCAAGGTAACGCGAACGAATACAATGAAGCACTTTTAAAAAAAGTGACCACCATGATAGAAAAACTTTGCCCACCCTGCTCTGAAGTCTCGACCCCATCCTTCATCAACCACGATTAGGACGATTTTTTAAGCTACCGTTCGTAAAGACCGAGCTGGACTTCGCTATATCTACTGTCAACTTGAAATCGAGCCCTGGTGAGGATATAATTGATTACAAAGTCATTACGATGCTATCTAATGAAGCAAAACCCATACTCTTAAGGTTGCTATGGGGTTTAGCCGTCGGGGGTGAAGTACGAGGGGAGCGCCCTATGCTTATGCACGGAGCCGAATGACTGTTACTAACTGTTAGCTTTCAAATAATCGTTATATTAACCGTACGTTCTCGAGCTATTTTTCTACTTCTACTTGTAAAAATATGCGTTTTTGAACATTCGATGGTTACATTGAATGTTTACAATACTTTGTATCATTTTCTATAACTTTATCTCGCTCAATTAACACGAAACAAATTAGCAACGTCGTAAATCGGGGTATATCATAATGCCCAGGGTGGCAGAATTGTCGCGAAGTTAGGGACATATGCGCCCCGTTCGTAACCTCAATATCGGCCCAAGGAGCTACAAAAATGAATATCGGTCCGAGTAAAAAAATTCCGCTGGAAAGAAAAAGTGTGTACTAAAGCTGCCTATAATCTTGAAGAAATCAAAAACTTCAATATTTTTTCGATATTCTAAAAAAAAATCTTGTGTGAAAAAACATCCGCATTATCTTGTCTTTGCCTGGAAATGTCTAGAAATGTATAATTTCGGAACATAGTTATTAAATTAATATTAAGTAATTATTACTAAGTAAGCGAATAAGGACCTATAATATTCGTTGTTAATTATCCTGAACGAATAGTTTGAGGTTTCCGGGCATGATTACCGAATACCCATAAGATACAGATTTTTTGACAAATTCGCTATCAAAAACATTAATAATTTTGTAGCGGTTCTGTGAAACCTCATTTTCACGGTACCAAGGATTAGTTCGATAATTAGTCGAACCGTACCTATTTTTTCAGCTCCGTGGTAACATTCACTTAGTAGATATTAATAATGTACTGAAAAATGTTCGGGAGTTTTCCATAAGCGTAATGTAATTAGCCCACGAAATACGTCGAGTTGCCGATATTTTTTTCTAAAAAAACGGTGCTGTGGATTGTATTCAAACTGCACAGGATGATCAGCAAAGAGTTTATAAAGGTCCAGAACAAAAGTTCAGCTTAGTAGTAACATGTTGACTTAACCCTATAACAACTTTAAACCTGTATAATGAAATTTTCGCTACCGAATCGTTTCCGGAGGAATGGCATAAATACATTATCTTCTTCGATCCAAAAGGGGATGGCTCGAAACTTAGACCGATTTCTCTGGCTTCATATCTTTGCAAGGTGTTGGAAAAAATTATCAAGCATAGAATAAGCTGATAGATGGAATGTTACGAGAAGCTAGCGAAATGTCAGTTTGGCTTTCATAAATCGAAGTCATGTATGGATAATTTAGCTCTCTTATCACCAGATAACGTTAAGACATTTTAATCAAACGGATTTGTACCAGCTGTATTTTTAGATATTCAGTCAACCTATGACGATGTTCTGACAGATGTATTGATAAAAAAACTTAAGGAACTCGGATTTCCAAGCACTATGCTGTCCTTTATTTTTAATCTAACTTCTTCGAGATCGCTGATATTCAGGTTCGAAGATATTGATGAGGTGCGTTGGTCCCATAAAGGACTTCCCCAAGGAAGCGCCTTGAGTCCGATACTCTATGCGATATACGTTACCAGTCTAGAAGATGTGCTAGATCCTCGGTGTGAGATTATTCAATACGCAGATGATATAGTGATTTACTCTACCAACCTATTGTAGACTCTATCGAGAGCATTCACATGTCTCTTCAAAACCTTGATGAAGAACTTAACCGATTAGGCCTGATTTTGGCTCCTGAAGCGACCAACGTCATAATTTTCGACGGAAAAAGATCGAACAGGCATAGAATTAGTCATATCACTTTTAAATGTTCCCAAGTGTGAGGTCGTTCGCTTTATGGGAATCCAGCTATCTTCATAACACCAGGTTAACAAATCGTAGAGAGCTCCATAAACCCCCTCAAGATCCTAAGCTGCCTGAGACATACGTGGCGGGATGCGGATCTCGTCTTATTAACAAGACTGTACGTAGCTCTTTTCCGCTCAAGGATAGAGTATGGTTGATTGCTCTTTCATAAATTGCCGAGCAGGATATGACACTGCTGGAGAGAATACAGTACAAAGTACTGCACCTGGCATTACGCTACGGAGTCTCCACTCCAACCAACATTATTTTAGCAAAACCAAAAGTTCCACCCTTGCATCTATGATTCAAGTTTTTAGGTAATACTTTCCTAACTAGAATACGCGCCAATAATCCTAACCACAGACTAATGACAATTCTCGAAGAAATCACACGGAACGAAGACCATCCGACAATAATAAGCTACAATGGGAACAGAGACGTGCGTGGTGCTACGAGTACAGCTTTTAATCTATTATGTTTCAACCGTTTATTTTCTTCAAAGAACGCAGAGATATCCAGGAATCGAACCTACCACAGTAAAGCTTTGGGGACATTTTCAAAGAAACTGTTCTCCACGCCGTGTGCTTCTTTACGGATGGATCCAAAACACCAGGAGACGAATTTAAAGGCTTCTCATCAATTAGAGTCCCTGATAACGAAATCCGAACATTTAGAGCAGATGGCTTTGCAACAATCTTCACAGCTGAGGCCCTCGCTATTGCTGAAACCTTAAATTGGATTTCTAGCCTGCAGCGGTCAAGTTTTGCAGACTTTACTTGCCAATGGAATACGAACCTCACAAATAACTTTCATAAATGGTGCCTATAGGTAGCAGTAAAAATAAAGGTATCAACTATTTCAATAACTACTATAGACAAAATCGATACCCACGGTACCATAAGTCCCACTTCTAATTTTACTTCTGAAAAATCTAATCAAAAGTCTGACCCGACAATATAGATATCTTCCATACAGCATCGAACTCCTCTTGCACACAATAGAATCTCAAGCTTTACAGAGCTTAGGAGAATTTATAACGACCATTGACATTTTTATTTAAAGATTAGTCTAAGACCATGTTTGCGACGACTATGGCCTACTCGTAGGCCCGCGACCTATTCGTTTTCCTTTTTTTCATTATTTCACGCTATTTCAATGTAATTTGTTAAATTTTTTTAAAAACGCTTAGTGTAGTACCTGGTCGGTAAGTTATGTTACGTTTGGTAATAATGGAGTAGCCACTTTACTGAAAGGACATCTAGTGGGCTATGAAAAGTGATACTAAACATAAGCTTGGTTAAATGTACCTTGGTTAAATGTACCAAATTGGTTAAATATTAACTTGGTTAAATGTACCAAACATAAGCTTGGTTAAACGTACTTGGTTAAATGTATATGCCAATAATACTTTATTGATATTTCCAAATATAGTTCTTACAACTACTCGCTAGCCACGCCGTGGTAACACTGTCCTCGTCCCTCGGACTTGGGGGCCTCCCGCACGGGACACCCGGCAATCTCCCCACTCGCTCACCTTTTTCACTCATACATACATCACAATTTATTCCCTTTTTAATTTCTTGCTGCCACTCTTGCTTAGCGCCACGGTTCCGGTTCCGGATGTGGCCTCACATTTCCGGTGGTTTGACGGGGCCCGTGCTCGGCTTGACCGAGTGCCAACATTTGGTCGACATGTGTTTTCCAGATGAGTGACGGTGGAACTTGCACCTCGAGGGTCACCGGGGACAATCGTTTTGTTGTTATAGCCTTTATTCGTTTCCGATTTCTAGCCCGGTAGTCGTTAACAACAAAACTTTCAGCTGCATCATTTGTCGTTGGATGATAGGGAAGGGATAAGCTGTGTTTGATATTATTTTTTCTTAAAGGTTCTCCGAATTCTTCGGTTGTGAACTGGAGACCGTTGTCGGTTACGTGTCTCGGCAGACCGTGCCTTGCAAATAATTTTCCAAACATCGCGATCGCTTTAGCTGCCGTCGTATTCTGACCGATATCAATGATCTCTGGCCATTTGGAGTAAGCGTCTATCACCAACAAAAATATACGATCGTAAAACGGACCGAGAAAGTCGCAGTAGATCCTTGACTAGGTCCTGTCTGGCCAAGTCCATGGTGTTAACTGCGTCTTCGCCAGATTTTTCTCTCTTCGAGACAAACATTGCATGCATTTGCAGCGTCTTCAATACTTTGGTCAATACCTAGCCACCACGTATACGATCGGGCCATTGACATCATCCGCACCATACCTGGTTGTGATCCGTGTAGCTCTCTCAGTACATTTTTCCACAGTTCACTTGGTATTACTATTCGATTCCCTCGCAACAGACATTCTTTCTCCAAGTTCAGTTCGAGCTGCTTGTCTCGATATTTTTTCCTCCTCTGAGAGTTGATCCGCTTCTGGCCAGCCTTCTCTTACAAATCTCATGACTCTACCTAGTACTTTACATCTTTGTGACGCCCGCTATACGTCTGTGACTCCCACATATTCATCCCTTTTCTTTATATAATTTAACCCGTCGTATTTTTTTTTCGAAAACCGGCGTTGAATTGGCAATCGGCAGTCGACATAACGCATCACAATTCCCATTTGTTTCTGACCTCATATACTCAATATTGTATGTGAATCCCAACAAAAAATACGCCCATCTCTGAAGCCTACTGCCAATTGTCAGAGGGATCTCTTTTTTCAGGCCAAATATATAGACCGTAAGACGGTGGTCCGTTTTAACAAGGGAAGTGCCAAGTATGATACAAACGGATTTTGATGGGTCGGTTTGATATTGTGAGGGCACTCCCCCAGAGTACCACGCCAAAGGGATTCTTTCTAATGCGCCCTGGTTTTTGAGAAAAACGACGCCAAAGTTTCATGCGCCGCTCTTATCCCCGTAAATTATGCATATCGCCAAGCGTATGAGTGTGGCGCAGCGGCAAGGCGCTCGGTTGACAATCCAGACGACGGGGTTCGAATTCCAATCGGAACTTTTATTTTTTATTTATTTTTTTTCTCAATCATTCGTGATTTTAATGAAAATGATTGATGGGGCATACTTATCTAATTTTCCAATGAAATTATTTTAAAAAACGCATCGAAACATATATTATTCGATACTGTGTAGTTCGTTTAAATAAGATTATGATCACATAAACAAAAAAAATCAATATTAACGTTAAAATAAATGGTCAGGAAATAATTAACTATAACACAGTGTTCGCTCATTATTTAATTTATTGCGCGATGTTATTTTTTTTCGAAGCCAACTCTTCCGGCGATTGAAAAATATTTCGAAGCTTGCAAACCGTCTGTAGTTTCAATCTGTAATATTTGGGCAACGTTTGCTACCTGTAAACGACCAGTATTTTCCGGTATCGCTGCTAAAAAATCCGTGTGCCTGTAAAGAGGTAGCATTTATTAGATGTGCATGGTACCGCAATAATCTAATTTACGGGGATAAGAGTGGCGCATGAAACTTTGGGTCGTTTTTCTCAAAAATCAGGGCGCATTAGAAAGAATCCCTTTAGCGTGGTACTCTGGGGGAGTGCCCTCACAATATAGCTGAGACCCATCAAAATCCGTTTGTATCATACTTGGCACACACCTTGTAAGTGTGAGCTCTCGACCGTATACATAGTTGTAAAAAATTTTGAATCCAACAATTATTGCTCGCGCTTCTTTGTCAATTATTGCTCGATTCACCTCCTGTTCCGGGATCCTCTCACAATTAGACGCATAAGCAATTTGTCGCTCGCTCCCATCTTTATACCTACTGAAAGAGTATCGCCGCCACGCCGTAACCTGATGCGTCACACGCCATCACCACCCTAGTGCAATTTTTTTCCGAAACACTCCATTTTTTCTTAGGGTTTTTCCGAATATTTCATCATTTTAATTACGATCACGGGAAAATCTCGGAAATTATATTAAATAAAAAATATATATAAAATAATAGTACTTTAGAGGCTGCATTTATTATTATATCACTGCATTTTTAATAAATATTCTGGCCAACGAATTTCAAAAAACGAAGACTTCAAGGGGTAACACCACTGTAACGGCCTTACAGGAAGCGTATTTTTTTATATTTTTTTTTGGCGGAAGAAAATTGGATAAACAAATAATACTTGCGGTATTTATTGAGCATATATTTAAGTATATTGCTATACATTTTTATCCGAAAATATTACAAAATGGCGACACTGCAGCAATTCTTCCGAAGCATGTCAAACCTCTGCGGCACGCAGTATAACTGTGCCAATTTTAATCTAAAAAAAAGAATTTTGTTTTATTAAGTCTACATGAGTGTAGCTACTGAACCACCTAGGGGATTTTCGATAAGTTAATTTAAACAATATTTATTAAGAATTACCTGTCTTAAAAAAAATCGATCATTTTTAGTCAAACACTCGGCAATTACTCAAAAATCAATATTTCTAAAATCCCGTACGTGGTTCACTAGCTACACTCATCTAGATTTAATTTATAAAAAAATATTTTGTCCAGATTAAAATTGGCACAAGTTATACTGCGTGCCGCAGAGCACCTTAAGTTCAACATGCCTCGGAAGAATTTGCTGCAGCGTCGCCATTTTGTAATATTTTCCCATAAAATTTTTTGGCAATACACTTCAATATATGCTTAATAATTACCCCAAATATTATGTGTCTAGAACGCTTCGTGGCAGGCCGTGACAGTGGTGTTACCCCTTAAGGAAAATAATGTTTGCAAAAATTTCAGAAATTCATTATTCTTCAGAATTATGAGGGATAAAAAATGGAATAAGTTTTTTTTTACGAAAATCTCATTTTTGTCATCTATAACTTTTCTCCGAATATCTCCGCAACCGTTCACTCAATAGGAAAAAGAAAAAGGTCCGGAAAAACAAATAATAACAAGTTTTTTTTACGAAAATCTCATTTTTTTCATCTTTAAATTGTCTCCGAATATCTCTGCAGCCGTTCACTCGGGTCATAGGAAAAAGAGAAAGTTCCGGGAAAAAAATGAGAAATCATGAATGTTCAGTACAAAAAAATGTGTTTTTGGGACATAGACCAGTACTTGAATCTGTTTTAAATCATTTTTTCTCCAAACATCTCAAATGTGACTAAAATATGAGAAATTATGAAAAATTTGCACTAGGGCAGTTCCCTGCTAGTATCGTAATACGCTAATATCTCTTCTGAGGCCAACACATTCTTTGCCCACGTAAACACGCTCCTCGTTCCATACAAAATGCTCACCTTTCGTACTTTCATACAGTGATTTAAATGCCTCCACTCGTCTAGGCAAAAATCCTGCGTAATATGTGATTAGGCCCAAAAAGAGGCCAGCTCTTTTGGGTTCTTCGGTCGTGACACCTCTACCATCGCTTTTATTTTACTCGGAGCTTTATGCAGGTCTCGCTTATCAATTACAAAGCCCAAAAGTTCAAGCTTCTCTTTGAGAAAATAGCACTTCCCAACATTGATCTTTAAACCGCATTCCTGTAGCTTTTTCAAGACTGTTTTCAACGTCTCGTAATGTTCTCTCTCGTTTTTTCCCTTAACGAAAATATTATCTAAACACGCTGTCCTATTCGGGATGCCTCTTAGACAGTATTCCATCTTACGTCGAAAATCCCTTGTGCGTAACAATCGTGAGATAATCTCGCGATTATTCTTCAACAGGTATTTGCATATAAGCATTGGATAAATCAATTTGAGAGAATGTCTCCCTGCCTTGTAGTACCCCAAAAATCTCTTCTGCCAAGGGCAGAGGGTGTTTATCTATTATCAAACAGGGATTCAACGTAAGCTTGAAATTTCCGCAAATTCGCACCTCGCCATTTGATTTAGCCACTGGGACTATCGGCGTAGCCCGCTCACTTGCCCCGACCGTTTCTATGTGACGGAGGGATTCTAATCTCTAGCTAGCTCTTTTTCCACTTTTTCTTTCAGCGCGAACGGCAAACGACGTGCTTTCAACGCAACTGGGTGTGCTTCGTCCTTTCATTTTAATTTTAACGTGCCTTTGTTATATTCTCCGACCTCTCCTTCGAACAGCACCGGAAACATTTCCATTAATTCCTCCGTTATGGGGGAATTATTCAATGCGTTCATCATATTCAACGCTGTGAACTTGGATAACCTATCCGAAAATGGCAATTGCCCCGCGCTTTCAACCATTCGCAACCAATCAATGTTGGCCCATTCAAATGCATTACATACAAATCAAAACTGCTGTATAGACCACCGTCATTTGCTCAATCACCTCCACGGGACGAATTATCACTCCACCGTAACACCTTAACGTTAACTCCGTACGCTCCATTGTCGCACTCGCGAAATGACTTTTTTTTCTTTTTCACTGATGACACACATACCCGTTTCAGTATCCATTTCCATGGCAATGCTCACCCCCTCGATCTGAGCGTCTATGTAAACCGGATCTAGTCAGCTACCTTGCCGTGTAGAATATTCCTCCGCCCGGTTTACATGTTCCACCATGTTGAAAAAATCACCTGCTTTTACTACCCCGTTGTCGTGCTCTCCGTCATCGTGGATGTACCTCAGTTGCCGCCTTGAGGCCTGCTAATTGGTGTTGTACTCATGTGCCCGCCTCGTTTCCCTCTGACCTGCGCCGTCGTCTCTTGTTCCGGTCACTCCTCTACACATGCTTCGTACGTGACCCCTTTTTTGCACTTATCGCAAATTTTGGCTCGATGCCTGCAATTCCGATACCAATGGTTTCGTCCACCACATCAGGAGCATCGGTTCGTTGTGGCTCTCCCTCTTTTGCTCCTGGTCTTGCGGGAACTCCTCCTACCGCTTCCGGTTTACTTCTAAATGGCTTCTTTTTTCCCATCTTATTTTTCGGTTTTCTATCACTCGACAGTAAGTCAAATTCTTGCTTCGCTTGTTCCTCATTGCTTAAATTCGCAGTTTTAGCCGCATTTTTCTTTTCCAATTCACAGCCTATCGCTATTTTATATGCGTTATCGTATGTCAATGCCTCTGTGCAAAATAAATCCATTCGCATATCGTGATCTTCTAGCTCGCACACTACTTGGTCGCGTAATGTGGGGCCTCTATTTTCAAAACTACGATGGAGTGCCAATCTTTTCAATCTTGCTACAAATTCAGCGACCGATTCTGTTGATGTCTGTGTTGCTTGGTGAAATTTACAGCGTTCCATTGCCTTCGATGGTTGCGGGCATAGGTGGTCGGTTACCATGTTCGTTAATTCTGCATGTTTTCGTAGCCGGCTTGTTTGGCGCACAGAGATCTCTCACGAGTGTATATGTTTCAGCGCTGATTTTCGTTAATAATACTGCTCGTTTCTTCTCTTCAGTATTTACATCGGTAGCTGTGAGGAATAATTCAAGTCGTTCTATAATACCTTCCAATTGTCCCGACCTAGCTGGAAATCGAGCTTGGTTGATATCGTCGTGCTCTCTGCCATGTCGTAGCTCTCAGCGATTAACACTCGCGACTGTACGCCCTCTCTCTTTCACCTGTTTGCGGGCCCCCGCCAGCCAACCCGCCCGCCTCGGCCTCGCCCGTCGTTTCGCTCTCCCTTTCGCTCCTTTCTTTGCTATTAGCCGATGGTTCTTTCTCACTTTTGCTCTCAGACTTTAGACTCTTCACTAGTGTGGCTAATTGTTCCCTTAACTCATCTATAGGCGCGTCCTGATTGCACGATGCACCGCGATCTCTAAGATTCTGAATTATTTCCGCCTTTGTGAGGAGGTAAATCCATCCCGCCTTCGGTATTGAACCTGTTCTATGCAAGTCAGACATTCACACGTGCCCATACTCGTCCACTATGCACTCAATGCACTTTAATTGTCTTTATGCATTCGCACTCGTGTTCTCTTTATCCTCGTCGCCAAATTGTAATATATGCCAATAATACTTTATTAATGTTTCCAAATATAATTCTCACAACTATTCGCTAGCCACACCGTAGTAACACTGTCCTCGTCCTTCGGCCTCGAGAGTCTCCCGCCTGGGACACCCGGCAATCTCCCCACTCGCTCACCCTTTCTACTCATACATACATCACATGTACCCAAGCCTATCTACTATGTAATTTTGTAACCACCGGCCAGATAGGACGACAGTCCTAAAGCCTGCGCGCCTGTTTTATAAAAAAAAACTTTTCAGATATAAAACATCATATCGTAATGTCGTAAATCTGGCAACACCATAACCTTGAAGTATTAGCGATTTTGTATCAGTATCACATAATTTTTTCGTGCGAAAATGTCGAGCCTTGAGCCTAATGAGCGTCATTTGCAGGAACTTGATTTACTTCTTTAATTCCCTGACTGATCGCAACACCCAAGCGATAGGTGTCAAATGGCCATTTGACGCCCAGAAAAACGGTGTCGACATTCATTTGGTTGTCGATACCCCAAAAAAACGGTGTTGACCCTGATCTGGACCCACGCTGCTTTGGGTGACGACACCCAAAAAGACGATGTTAACACTGATTTGGGTGTCAACAAAAAAAAACCGGTGTCAACATTGATTTGGACCTACCCTGTTGTGGGTGTCAACACCCATGAAAAAAGGTGTCAACACTAATTTGGATGTTGACACCCAACAAAAAAACGGTTTTAACACTGATCTGGACCGAGGTTGTTTTGGGTGTCGACACCGTTTACTTTCCCGGGGAAAAAGTTCATATCTGAATATGTCTGAATGTATCTGAATCATATCTGTAGAATCAGATATGATCAGACAAGAAAATTGGCAATGTCTGATCATGTACTATCATGCCAGATCATGTGTGCTTATATCTGAGCATGTATGATCATCCCGAGAAAAAATTATCAGATCAGATCACAACTGATTATATCTGGATTATATATGATCCAGATATGATTGATCATATCTGAATCTTGTTTAATCATGCAAGAAAAATTGCCATATAGAGCATACATGATTAGATTTGACGATATCAGAGCATGTATGATTAGATTTGATGATATCAGACTATATGATGTCAGACCTGACAATATCAAATCTGCCTACCCGAGAAAAAATTATCAGATCAGATCACATCTAATTATATCTGGATTATGTATGATCCAGATCTGATTGATCATATCTGGATCTTGTCTAATGATGCAAGAAAAATGGCAATATCAGAGCATATATGATTAGATTTAACGATATCAGACCATATGATGTCAGACCTGACAATATCAAATCTGCCTATAATATGCAAAATTGATCGGTTTCGAAGCGTAATTGGTCATATCAGAACAGATATACCCATATTAGAGCGAATATGCTTATATTGATAGCAGATATGAGTATATGTGATATGTCATATGTCTTTCTCCTTGCCGTATACTTACGACATTTAACCTCGACATACATATGATATCCTATTTGCAAACCGATGATACTTTATAAGTGATGTGCAGTGTTATACACGGATCAAATGGGAGTTCTCAAATAGGCCAATAACGTGTGACTATGTGCGCGTATGCGCGCATCTGTGCATGTGTTAATAAGACACACAATCATAATAACACTTATATATATATATATATATGCATTGATTTATATTTGATTCGATCTGATCACACGTGGACAAGCATGTTCAGTGTAATCATATAGAGCTTGGATGAATTCGAGTATAATTCCATATCTGGGCAGATACAATCGTACATGGGCAAATATTTTCAGACCTGATCATGTACGAGTTGGGTTTGGTTGCGTATTCATCTATACCTGGTTGGATATGTTCATGCTTGCGCGCACATATTCAAGTCTGATCATATGTGAGCTCGTATGTAGTCGTGAATTGCACTATATCTGGTTAGACATGACCACACATGGGCAGCCATGTTCAGCTATAAATTCATATCTGCACATACTTGCTTATGCGCGATCATATCTGACCAGATATAGAGCTACCCCTAAGCGCATAAAAATACATGTATGTTCATCTTTGACCATGCATGATCAGATAAGATTCATTTATGTGCAGATAAACACCTACATGAGCACATCTGCTCAGATATGATCATTTTTCCCCGGGTTGGGTGTCAAATGGTCAACGAACACCGTTTTTTTTGGGTATCGACACCCAAATGAGTGCCGACACCGTTTTTTTGGATGTCAAATAGTCATTTGACACCCATCGCTTGGGTGTTGCGATCTGTCAGGGTTCCGTAACAAAAAAAAACCCGAAATAAAAACTTGGTTTTTGAGGTTTTGGCCAGCTCTTTGGGATTGTGCCCGACTGTGTGGTGTCCTTTAAGCAATTCGTGATACTAAAACTTTACCGCTTTTCAGAGCGAGACTCCTCCAATCGTCATAGCTAGAAAATTCGATTCCTGAAGAAACCTGCCCAAGATAAATCCCGGCAGAGAGACA
The DNA here is from genome assembly GCA_951751655.1 of Ophion costatus. Taxonomy (NCBI): domain Eukaryota; kingdom Metazoa; phylum Arthropoda; class Insecta; order Hymenoptera; family Ichneumonidae; genus Ophion; species Ophion costatus. The sequence goes on along the minus strand of OX632365.1, from coordinate 11,949,499 downwards.
AAATGCTAAACGTATTTTTTAGCAGTAAATATAAAATTTTACCACTCTTCCGCACAGTGAGACTCGGTCAATCTAGTTCGCTCGCGAATTTGGTCGACCGTAGACAACCTGCCGAAGATAAGCCATGGCAGAGAAAGAAATGGCGAACGCAATTGTTTAAACAAAGAGCATTATAACATTTTTTAAGGTTCCAAGGATTTTTTAAAGTGCTTCCAATAAAACGATTTTTCGAAAATTTTACACAGGTGTCCTCTAAACAATTCGCGATAGCAAAATTTTACCGCTCTTCTGTAGAGTGAGACTCCTGCGATCGTCATCGCTAGAAAATTCGATCCTTGAAGAAACCTGCCGAAGATAAATTCCGGTAGAGAAAAAAAAATACTAAACGTATTTTTTTTGCAGTAATCATAAAATTTAACCACTCTTTCGCAGAGTGAGACTCGGTCGATCTCGTTCGCTCGCGAATTTGGTCGGCCACAGACGCCCTGCCGAAGATAAGCCATGGCTTATTTTTTACAACTCGATATTTTACAACTTTACAACTACAATTTTACAACAACAACAACAACATTTTATAACTCTTTTGTAGAGTGAGTCTCGAGCGATCTCGGTCGTGACTCAAGATTTTGGCAGAGATCGAATTTGTCAACGATGAGCGACATCGAGATGCCAAATAGTCCTCGAGCTTGTTTGTTTTAATTAATTGAAAAAGAATGGGAAAATGCCAACACCCTCCCACCATACGAGTCTCTAGCAAACCCCGTTTGCTAGAACGTTTAACCATAAAGAAATTTCGACCTATGACCGCCGTCGACAAAAAAAAATCGATTCGAGGGCATTTGTTTAAGCAATGCGCGATCGCAAAATTTCACCGCCCTTCCGTAGAGCGAGGCCAGCGATATTGATTGTTCGAGAAGTCGACCAGCAAAAATGCTGCCAAATATGAACCCTGACAGAGATAAAAATGCTGAGCGCATTTGTTTAAATAATGAGCATGGTAAAATTTTACCACTCTTTTGTAGAGTGAGTCTCGAGCAATTTCGTTCGCTCGAAATTTTGGCAGGGATCGAAATCGTTGACGATAAGCGGCATCGAGGTTACAAATAGTGCTCGAGCTTATTTGTTTAAATGAATTAAAAAAGCATGGGAAAATGCCGGTACCCTTCCACAAGACGCGTCTTTTGGTGGTGGCCGACGTCGAAGAAAAAAATCAATTCGATGGCATTTGCATATACAATGTAAAAAGGCAATAAAGTTTCACCGCTCTCCTGCCGAGCGAGCGCATGCTTCCAATACAAGCGTACCATGGTGGCTACTCATAGTTGTGTGTATTGTGTGATACCCGCATAGATGTAAGGTGTTTGCGTACGATCGAACGGCGTGCGAGAATGCATTCGTTCTTGCTGCACGCAGCCGGCATAGCAAACGCATGGACACGCGCGCGCTCAGCGATCGCCGTCTATTTGGCTTCGACCCTTCGTTCCAGTGCAAAGCATCGAGACTACATTCGCGAGCGCTGCGCTGTCCGTCGGTAGCGACTGGTAGCTAAAAACTGCGAGAGCTGCGCTACCGACATAACGAGAGGCCGCGTCGAAATTTTCTAGCGTGTGGCACGTGGCCTTAAACTTTTGAAAACCCTCACGACTTCTCTCACAGCAGTCTCACCATATGCTTCTACAAGCAATCGACGCGCCTCAGCTGCAGATTTCTTCAAACCCTGACAGATCGTGACACCGTAATTTTTCTGTGTTGGGTGTCACGTATAGGGTGTCAAATGACAATTTTAACACCGAAAAAATTTGGTGTCGACAGCCATCTGTACGAGGCTGTCTTGGGTGTCGACACCCAAATCAGTGTCGGCACCGTTTTTTTTTTGGTCGTAACACCCAAAACACCCTCGTTCAGATGGGCGTCGACACCGAAAAAAATTGGTGTCGACACCCAACGTTTGACACACTACACATGACACCCGACACCGTAAAATTACGATTTCATGATCTGTCGGGGAATGTGAAGTAGGAGTATCGACGATCCCCAAACAACCGTTCTCTAGGCGCAGGTATATTTCTTGTCCTTGCAGGATCATTTCGAATGTAACCGTTGCACGTGTGTCATCGAACTACCGAATTTCACGCGCGCCATACGCTACAGAAAAACAACAATATAATCATGAAAAATAGTGCAATTGGAAAAGTGTAAAAACGATTATCTTCGTGAAGGTATGTAGAATGGAATACAATTTACATAATTGCAAAATTCTTATTATGAAAAAAGTTATTCGTTTTGAATTGAGGGTGTCTTTTTGAGAAAACGCAAACGAAACGTCGACTTTCAGGCAGACATAACTTTATCGCTTGTCCTCACTCGTTTTTTTTTGCCTCGGGAGTCTTTGCAATGTCTCTTATCGTAGCTTCAAGTCCATTAGCAACAACTGACTACTCTCATTCATTTCTTTGCGTATGTTCTTAATGATAGTTCAGGATCTCTTTTGTAACGCACTTAGAGTGATGGCGTCGTCGTCCCCTTCCGGATTAGCAATATTACACAATCGTTTCTGCCCCACGTCATAATGACCATCTGCGGTAGTTCTAAACCCAATCCCAGGTCGGCCTGGAGGACCTTGCTTACTCAGGAGTACACTCTTAGGCAATTGGCGTCCAAACACATCAACACTCATGTTGAGAATGCGTAAATTCTCCGATGCCGATTTCAGCTTCACGCAATTCTCGATAATCGATATAATTTCATTCGCATGTGCCAAATTTCCGGCTGCTTGTGACGCCAGAAATAAGCGAAGACGATTTACTTGCTCGTTTGGATTGTTCCAATAAGTATAGTCCAACTGGGTGTTTTTTCTAGCTAGCTTATACTTCAGCATACCCTGTCCCACATGATGATCGACTATATTTGCGATATTTGTGTTGACTTTGTGGCTGGTGCTACGTCGTATAGCCTCACTAGGCTCATAAAAAATTTGTGCGCATTCGTTAAGATTACAATCTTTTCATAGTTTTTCAAATCATCCGGTGTGAGTAATTCGACATTGGGCACTTTTTTAAACAGCAGCTCCGTTAATCCAACAGTTTTCGCATAACTTACATCTCCCACACGAATATGTTGAGAGTCGAAAACTATCGGAGAATTGCCAATCATTAATTTGTTGTTTGAGAGATTCCGTACACCATATGTTACATCCAAGCTTGCCTTTCTATTTGTTTGTAATAGCAGAAGATATTCATCGATCAATTCATCGACATTTTGTGAGTCATCGTCATCACCCTCATATATCAATTTAAACTAATCTTGGGTTTCACGCTTGAAGGAATCTTGTGTCTTATTCTTTAATTGATGTTCCATACTATTTAACGCATCTCTTTCTTCAACATCATCACTCACTTTTTCATTCTTAATTTCCTCCTTCGCCACTTCACCGTTTTTATATGACACTAATTTCTCCAATGGTTTCATTATAGGCTTAAGGCAGTAGTATGGTCTTGAGCGAGATTTTTCACGACATTTTTGGGTTGAAATAACTTTTAAACCGTTGAAGTTGTATTGATGAAATTTTACATATGTATTTATTGTTCCTTTGAGAATGCATCTACATTTCAAAAAAATATTTTTAATATTTTCATGTAGTTTTTTATTTGTTTAGAACATGGTCCGCCGAAAACCGACTTAATCGGCGCCCACTCTGGGTTATGTTGTATGCATCTGAAAAATATATATATATATTCTCAATTTGCATGAGTATTCTGAGCATTGGTAGCCGAATTGAGTCGAACAATATTTTTTCCCACATTTTGTAACTCGTCGAATACCCGAAAATGTATGGAATATCGTTAATCAAAGTTTAACAGTCCGGCATTTTGTAAATTTTTTTTTAAAGTACTAATTCTGCTACCATTGCTCAGAATACTCATACAGATTAAGAATATATATATTTTTTTTTCAGATGCATACAACATCACCCAGAGTGGGGGCTGATTGAGGCGGTTTTCGGCGGACCATGTATAAAAATAAAAAACCATATGAAAATATGAAAACCATATTTTTTTAAATGTACATACATTCTCAAAGGAACAATAAATACATATGTAAAATTTCATCAAGACAACTTCAACAGTTTAAAAGTTATTCCAACCCAAAAATGACGTAAAAAATCTCGCTCTGGACCAGACTACTGCCTTGAAGGCATCTTGCATTCTCTGCCCATCGCTATCTTTTCCAATTTTCATCATCCGATGCTTTCGTCTGATCGCATCGCTCGCCTTGGCAATTTCATGCAATACATCTTTTTCTCGCAACAGTTGTTCGGTCCTCATGTTGTTGCTGTCAAGGCAAGCGATCTGTCAGTGCACTGTTTTTTGAGTGTTGCTGTCAAGGCATGCGATCTGTTAGTGCACTGTTTTTTGAGTGTTGACACCCAAAAAAACAGTGTACTGACAGATCGTGACAACATAATTTTTTGGTGAAAAAATTTGGTGTCGACACCCATCTGAACGAGGCTGTTTTGGGTGATAACACCGTCTTTTTGGGTGTCGACACCCAAAACTGCCTCGGTCCAGATCAGTGTTGGCGCCTTTTTTATGGGTGTTGACACCCAAAACAGCGTAGGTCCAGATCAGTGTCAACACCGTTTTTTTTTGTGTCGACACCCAAATCAGTGTTGACACCGTCTTTTTGGGTGTTGACACCGAAAACAGCGTGGGTCTAGATCAATGTAAACACCGTTTTTTTGGGTGTCAAATGGTTATTTGACACCCATCGCTTGGGTGTTGCGATCTGTCAGGGATGGATGCAAAAATGTTCCTAAGACGAGTCCCAAGCTGAGCTTGGTAAAATTGTGTTGGTATGTTGGTAAAATTTTAAGCCAAGCTATCGAATTTTTAACGAAAAATTGCAACTCCACAAATCGTCTTATTTATACGGCGTTTTATGGAGATAACACGGTGGCCACATTTCTATCTACTAGTTTGTACACTACAAAACTCGATGCCTAGACGAAAACTAGATTGTATGAAAAAAGCAAAAATGTCTGAATCTACAAAATTTTGCTCAAATTTTTGTATTCTAGTTTATTGTTGGGTATATTGATTGATTGTGACTTATTTTTACTAAGCACCACTATAATTTACCACTGATTCGGAAGGGTCCTCCTTGTGCCCCCCACAAAATACGGTCCTCCGCGAAAGGAATATCTCAACGTGAGTTAAAATCATGGAGACTAGATACGGGAGGCGACACTCGGTCTTTCAACTCGTCCCCAAAACGGTATCAAGATGGATAGGGCTGGGGTGCTCCGGACCACATGTATAGATATACGCAAACATGGGTCCTATCAAGGAGGCTAGCCTCTATGATATTACTATACATAGAGCCCGCGGCACCCCAGCGGCATCTATGTTGGAGCCATTTTCGGGGATGCTTTTTTCGGTGGCTTTGCACGGAAGTTTGGTCTCCTGGTATCTAGTCTCCATAGTTAAAATCATGGAGACTAAAGTAAAGGAGCCCAAACGCAAATGGCGGAATCGTTGAAAAGTGGATCGTGAAAGTGATGAAAGATCTTGTAGTGCGAAAAATATCCGCAAGCGATACCAGCCCCTGGTACGGAATAGGATAGGTGGTGGATAGGATAGGCGGATAGGATAGGTACATGAGGACCGGCTTAACAGTGTTTGTGACATACATACAGTGACGTATTACTGTCAGTTACTATATATGTAAGTATTACATATATGTCAGTTACATATAGTTTACGCTGTTACGCACCGTTGAGTGATATTTCGATATTAAAAGTATTTATAAAAGCAAAACAGAAAAAACCATCCAATAAAGCTAAGAACTGAACCTTATTATTCTGTTTATGCAATTAATTCTCCAATTAGCGAAAATATTGACACATATTGACATCGGCAAGTACAACCACATGTTAATTCATTTTGTCAAAGCGTTTGTATTTTGTTTTTATTGCATGCTATCGTCGCCGAATTTGATTATAATTTCCATTAATTTTAATGCTGTTAGACATTTCTTTGATATACAGCATAAATGTAATGCATGATGCTTGGACAAAAAAAAACGTTTTTTATGTTAAATATGCGAATCCTTTAATATAAATACCCCTCGCTCCCATTTCGTTATAATGTACGATTTGAAAACAATATTTTTCTTGGAAATCCGGTATGCAATATTCACATTATGGCTGTTTAATCGTACTTGTCACCGTATAAAAATAAAACATTTACAGTATAGATTACCTCCAAGTCAAAAAATTACGGAAATATTATCATCTCATAATTTAAACAAAAGCATTTCTAATAAGAAACAAATATACGACAAATTGCGGATCGACAATTCAAAATCACCGCGCAGACGGAGCCCGCAGTCGTAGCGCCGCCAGGCGGGTACAATCCGCGGATCATTCATCACTTTCACAACCATTTCGCCAGCATTGCGTTTGGGCTCCTTTACTCTAGTCTCCATGGTTAAAATGATGCGCTGCCTCCTACCACACCGCCCAATGCTCGGTCGGTCAGCTGGCCATTAATACAAGCGAGACAGTACTATAGCCCGATAGACATAAGCTAGAGAGAGGCGTGCCTTGAACCTCTGTCATTGTGTGACACACCGATACCGATACACCGATACATCGAAATATTAACACGGGACCTTTCGTTCCATGTAATATCTGTTCTTTGTTAATACAACTGTAGTTACGAGTTGAACGCGTACCATCGGCGTGACAGCTCGTGCGAACCCTCGGACTTTAACGTTTCGATACATTTAAGAGTGAAAACCTTACATTAGGAGCTTCTCTCACGGTCAATGCGCCTGATTCTTTTAGAGCCGACGGATGTTATCAATTCGACACCATCTCTTGCCATTTTTCACCTTACATATTTTCATTAACCTTTCACCATCTTTCCTAACCTCTCTCTAACCGTTGTCTCCTTCACGCTCGCTTGTGTCTCGTTCGGGTGAGACATGGCTGACTCTTTTATTGTTCAGGGCGAGAACCCTATGGACGAGTACCCTGAATTTGACTCCACTCATCCATCTAACCTACAAAAACAAGTCGAGGACCTGCATAACGAATCATTTCCAGATTCATGGAAACGCCTGCATGAGTCGACCGATGACCTGTCAGGAAAAAAAACGCCAAGCCGAAACACCTCGAGCCCGATGCAGAGTCCCAGAATAATAATAATATAATGCAAGCGCGTTCAACCCAAGCTGCCGGAGCATCCTCCGTCCTGAACCATCTTTAAGCGAATAAGTACGGAGCTAAGAGTTCCGGCCCTTTTGTTATCCTGATCCAAGATAAGTAATTCAGTCCAAAATCACCTCGACTGAACGCAACTAAGGTAGGCAGAATCCTCCTCAGCGTGCTCTCCAAACAGCAAATATTGGGCGTCTTCAATTCCGCCGACAACAATGCTCAGTCGTATTTTCAGACGCTCAGGCGGCTAGCAGCATCCTCTCGCACTCCATACTCGCATCCGCAAACCTGGTTGCCTTTATCCCAGACTCCTTCATAAACTGCGAGGGTCTCATCCGGGGTTTCCCCCTGGACGTCTCGAGGGAGGAGCTCCTCGATAACATCGACTGTTCCGTCTCAGTCATAGATCCTCGTAGGCAAAACCGCAAAGTCGCCACCAACAACGAATCCAAGCTTCTCCCTCCTCACTACTTCTACCTGAAATTCGAGGGCCGCTCTCGCCCCAATCACGTCTCACTCTTTCAGGCGCATCACGCGGTGGATCCTTGGCATTCTCCTGTGAAGATTTGCTTCTCATGCTTCCAGTTCAACCACGTCTGTCAACAGTGTAGGAGCCGCCACAAATGCATTCGCTGTGGCTGCGGGAAGCACGACGGCGATAAAGAGTGCTCGAACAGGGACGGTCCGCCTTCCTGCGCAAATTGTAAAGGAAATCATCTTCCTATCAGCAGGCAATGCCCTGCTTTCCTCCATCAAAAAATATAAAAATAACGGTGGCAGAGAGAGGCATCCTTTTGTTCGAGGCTAGACAGCATCTTGGGGGCCAATCTACCGCGCCTCGCGAACCGGTTAGGCGTTCATCCGCGCACTTCCCGTCTCTCTCCTCGGCAGACTCTCTCGCCCCACCTTCGCCGACCCATCTCAAGCTACCACTGATTTCGTACGGTGAGGTCGCTTCACGCCCATCTCAAACACTGCAACACCCCCCATCCTCCGCATCCCCCGCACTGACATAATTGACAGCTAACATTGCTTCGCCTCGCACGATCCCTCAGCGAAAAACGCTCAAGAATCTGGACGTCGCTCGTCAATCGACGCTTGCCACACGTACAGCCCACAACAACCTTCTCATGGCTCCAAACGGACGCCTTGATCCCTTCTCTCAAAACGGATTCGCCCTGCAATAAAGCGCCAAACACCCTCCCCATCCTAATTCAACTCCCGGGCCATCCCACCCTTCTTCCGCATCAATCGAGCCCTCTCAGACGGCGCAAAACAGTGACTTAATCTCGACCCTTGTCAACATTATCACGCAACAGCTCATCCCGACGCTGATTTCTCTTGGCTTAACGAATACGGTATCTCCCTTCTTCGCGACACTCCTTAGTTCTCTTGCTTCCCTTTCTCTGCAATCTCAACATGGCTCCCAATAATAAGTTAAAAATCTTGTAATGGAACTGCCGTAGTCTTCTCAATAAAATCGGTCTCTTACTGAACATCGCCCATTCATATGACATCATTATTCTATGTGAAACTTGGCTCACCGACTCTTCTATCCCTAAACTTAAGGGTTTCCACCTTCTCACCAAAAATAGATCTAACCAAAGAGGTGGCGGCCTGGCCATCGCCCTTAAAAAAGACATTCCTTTTAATCAAATCAATAACACTCTCAATATTACGGACCAACTAGACACCTTAGAGATCTCTATCTCGACCTCTCTGGGTCCGCTCACCATTGTATCTCTCTACTGTGCCCCAACTGCTCGCACAAGCACTATTGTATGGAGAAACCTCTTCGATTCCCGCCCTCGCAATGGGAACGTTCTTCTCGCTGGCGACTTCAACTGTCACCATACCGCGTGGGGTTGTGCAGCTAACAGCCCTTCCGGCTCCTCCCTATTACACTCTCTTATCGACAATAACGTCTCTTTGCTTAACAATGGATCTCTCACTACAAATCGTTCTAATCTCAATAACGCCGCGTCCGCCATTAACCTCTCCCTAGTCTCCCCAACCTGCTCCCCTTCTGCGAATGGCAAGTCGAAGAAGACTCTCTCTTGAGCGACCACCTTCCTATCACTATCGCAATCGGGATCTCTTCTCCGACCTTTAAATTCTCATCTCACCGCCACCCTATTAAAAAAATTGATTAGTCCCTATTTAAGGAATCCCTAAATTCGGTGGCTTGCACTATTGCCGACCCTTCTCCATTAATTCAATACTACAAAGTAACTCAAGCCATAAATGATTACATTCTCCACTTTTGATCGAGTTTACCAACTGCCGATAGAGCTCTTACATTCAGGTCCCGACCCGCCATATGGTGGAATTCGGAATGTGATGCCTCCAACGCCGCACGTAAACAGGCCTGGGCCTCCATCAGGCGTATAGGTAACTTGGATAACCTCATTCAAGCGAAAAAACTAGATGCCATAGTCAAACAACTTTTTAAAAAGCTAAGAAAAACTCGTGGACAGAATTTACCCAAACTATTGATTTTCGCGTTCCAGCTAACAAAGTCGGGGCTAAAGTTAAGAGCCTCCGAAACAGGAACCTTTCCGATCCCAATTCTGTCCCTTTTAACATCATGGCCCAAGAAAAAATGCTGTCCCTCATCTCTTCTATCTGTCAACCCTCTTGCTTCTATCCCAACTTCCCGACAGAGAATACCCCTTTTTTTAGAAATTCCCCCTTCTTGCTTAAAGAACTCGATTCAGCAATTTCAATGTGTAACACCAAATCCGCTCCAGGCTTAGACAAAATTGATTTCCATATCATCGCCAAATTACCCCACTCTATTCTCGTAATTCTTCTTGATACCTTCAACAACCTCTTTCGATCTCATCAGATCCCGAAAATCATGGCACGACTTCCTCGTTTTCTTCATCCCCAAATCTACACCCGGAAAATTTCATCCCATCTCCCTAGCCTCTTGCTTTCTTAAGCTTATGGGAAGACTCCTCCATTCTCGTCTTATACAATGGCTAGAGAGCAACCTCTTGCTATCCTCATCGCAATTTGGATTTCGCGAATCTAAATCCTGTCTGGACAATCTCTCCATTCTCAGAACTGAGATCTACAAAAGTTGCTCGACCCGCAGCTTTACTGCATGTATTTTTTTGGACGTGTCCAATGCCTTTGACAATGTCGACCGGGGTATTGTAAGCGACTAGCTCAAGCACATCGGCCTCCCACAGTCCTACTGTAGATTCATCTACAACCTCACTTCTTCTCGTTCCCTCTACTTTAAGGTAGCTGGTGTTATTTACGGTCCCGTCCAAACCCTCAAAGCTCTTCCTCGAGGCTGCATTCTAAGGTCATTGCTATATATTCTATATACAAACCAATAAGAACAACGCCTTCACCCGCAAAGCTCCTGCCTTCAATTTGCCGATGATGAAGCCATTTTTCTACATCCGTCAGCTCGTCAACTCCACCTCTTCTCTACAAACCTCTCGGGACCAAGTCTCAGGATACTTAAGCTCGAGAGGACTTTCAACCAAACCATCCAAATCTAAATTAGTAGTTTTCTCACGCAACAAACTCGACCCTCTTCAACCCTCTGTTATTATAGGTTCTTCTCCGGTATCAGGCTGCCATCGAGCCAAATTCCTCGGACTTATCCTTGACAACCACTTATCATGGAACCCATATTTTAACCAACTTATCTCAAAATGCAACAACCTATTAAACATTATTAAATGCTTTCGCGCCACCTGATGGGACGCTGATCCTTTTTCCCTCGTCCACATCTACAGAGCACTCTTAATTAGCATAATTGAATACGGTTCGTTGGTTATACCTTTCAAACATCATCCTTCACTTAACAAAATAGAAATAATCCAGCGAAAAGCCTTGAGACTCGCCCTCGGCCTTCGCACCTCTACCCCAAACAACGTGGTTCCCGCGGAAACGCGCGAACCTCTTCTTCTCTCTCGTATTCAATTTCTCAGTGACAAATTTATTCTCAAAACCTTTTGGTCCTCTGATGACCCTCCTCTTACCTCTTTACCTACACTCTCACTTTCACTCAGATCCTCTAACACTCATCAGACACGTTTCCAGATTCCTTTGCTCAAAGCCTACAACAATCTCGTTCACCACAAAGGCCTCATAGAACCCCACCCTTTTTCTCCATACTACGACATCTCTTCCTCCATTGATTTATCTGACCTTTCGATTGATATCAAAACAGGTTTCCTGATACAAGCATCGGTTGACCCCAAATCTGAATTCTTAGCACTTTTCAACAACGTGAATAAGACCCCATTCTTCTACACACATGGCTCTAAATCTGACCCAGGCACCTATGTTGGTCTGGCAGTCTACTGTCCCTCCCTCTTTATATCCCTTAAATACCGGATATCGTCTTTTACCTCAATTTTCTTAGCCGCATCTCTCGCTATCCTCCACACTATCAAATTAATTATGGCCAACAACATTCCTAGTGCATACGTATTCACGGACTCTCTCAGTTGTCTTCAATCTCTCCGCTTCGTCTCGACCCCGCGAACTTGTTGTCCATTCACCATCGGCATCTTCAAAACCCTTCTCGAAGCAACCAATCAGAATATACGCATCAACGTAGTTTGGATCCTAGGGCATCGTGAAATTCCGGACAACGAGGTTGCGGATTCCCTTGCAAAATCAGCCATTTCTGTCGGCGAAACCTTTTTCACCTCTCTTCCGCCCTCAGATATTTTCCCTGTTGCACGAAAAAAGTGCCCTGACTCTACTGACCTTCGTCTACGATTCGAGGGTACCTACAAGGGCACCCCTCACTTCCAAAATTACCACACAGTCTTCTAAAACGTGGTTTACTAAATTCAAACGGCTGAATCGAAAATCTATAGTAACACTCTCCAGAATGCGATCGAATCATTACAGCTTTCCAGCCAGCCTCTTTAGAAAACGCCTCTCTCAGTCTTCGGTCTGCTCATGCGGTTACGAATCACAGGACTTAACCACGTTTTCTCAGCTTGCCCTGAGCATCGCCTACATCGTTCTATCCTCATTCATTCTCTAGCCGAAGCAAAAAAATTCCCTCCATTCAATATTGAATGTCTAGGAACAACCCCCAGCTCCCAAATTATCACTGGCATCATGAAATTCATTAACTCTACAAAAATGTCCATATGATTCCACATTATCCGCATTGAACATATACCAGTTCACGCCCTGGCGCATGTCGCCACCTCAAAGTTGAAATAGCCACCTCTACCACGGCGGGTGGCGCGCGCGTCGGGCTAGCAGGCCCGATTCTATAACACTTTTCAGATTTACTTATCCATACTACGCCATCATTGACCCACCAATTACATGGCCGTATGATCAAATCGCTCTAGAGCATAGACCAAAGCCAGCCCAAAGGAAACAAAGAATGAAACATGGAGACTAGAATAAAGGAGCCCGAACGCATATGGCGGAATCATAAAGACTCGATACCAGAATATCGAACTCCCGTGCAAAGCCGCCGAAAAAAGCGTCCCCAAAAATGGCTCCAGCATAGAAGCCGGTGGGGTGCTGCGGGCCCTACGTATAGTAATATCATGGAGGCTAGCCTCTCTGATCGGACCCATGTTTGGATATATCTATACATGTGGTCCGGAGCACCCCAGCGCCATCTATCGTGATACCGTTTTGGGGATGAGTTGAAAGGCCGAGTGTGGCCTCCTGTATCCAGTCTCCATGGGCGGAATCACGGTCTTACATACAGGTCTGGAAACTCCCGTCGTGGGGGTAGGTCGTTTAATGAAGCCAACATTCTTAGAGTTTAGCGGTGGTGCTGCGGTCGCGTCCTAATCTTAGACGAGGGGCGATGGTTGCGGAGGTGGGTTCTCCGTCTCTGTCTCACCCACGGATTTTCGCCGTTATTCCACCTGCGTACGTTGACATACCTATTTATTATAGTGACGGAATTATAGTATATGGAAAAAGGAATTCCGAAATGAACACATGAATGAATATACACAGAAAAATATGTTATTAACAGCGACTAAAGTTTTATCGAAAAGTGAGCAAGCTCGACAAAAAATGAACGATTTTAAACATTTTACTTTTACCTCAGATTTGGCAAGTTTGTTTGGCTTATTGTATAAGTATTTTATATATTGTATTGTATGAGTATTGTAATTAAGATTATTATGATCCTAATTCTATTGTACTATGTGTTGCAAATTTTACTATATTGCAGATTGTAGTTAAGTACAAACTCAAAGAAACCCTATTTAATGAGCTATTGAATGCGACACTTGTATATCTGGACAATGAATTTTCATCGTTTTGTATCTAAGAACGCGTAAGAATAGAAAAAAACCTATTAGCATAATTTCAAGGAAATCGCATCCATTTTTATTTATATAGGTTTCTCAATCTTAAAAATACAGGTAAGTATGAATAAAAATATCGGTTCCATTTTCTTGTTTTTTTATTCAAATTTATTCATTCAAAATTAAGAAATATTCGCATATATATTTATAAACACACACACACACACACACACACACACACACACACACACACACACACACACACACACACACACACACACACACGCACACACACACACACACGCGCGCGTGGAATTCGTTACGTGTTTCGACAAGCTCCTGAGGAGCCAACGATGCTACCGCTAGAGATTCTGACTTCGCTGCTCCAACGGGAGGGATCGATAACTCATCACTCATGCCAGTGGCTGAGGTTGGTGAAGAGATATCTGCAATGCGAAAACATGAGATAGAAAAATGCAGAAGAGCAGAAATATAATTTTTTGGAACGTCTACGGTTCTCACAACGTGCAATACTATCTTTATACCGCGGCGACACAATAAAATTTTTCCAAATGATTGCAGCCTATATGACTGCCACCAGAAGAAACTCACCAACAGAACTACCGACTGCTTGAATCGATGAAGTTGCCTGATTTGTAGGATGGGGCAAAACGTCATGCTTACTCGCCACATCCGGACGTTTGCCTTCTAAAACTCTGTTGAATCTTGTCGGCACGGCGAACTTCTTGAGTTGTGGATACTTGTATGCAACCTTCAATAGAAAAATACATGATTCGATGGGAAATCTTACGTTTTGAACTGCATATGATATTTTCAAATCGAACTCACCCGTGCAATTACTAGGCCAGTTGTGTCGACTTTAATCTACTCACGGGAAATGTCTTCCTCGTTAAATGTCTTTCACACACCACATCGGTTTTGCGTAAATACACGATTCCGAGAATAGCAATTTCCCACTTTTTCCACGTTTCTATATCTTTTGGGATACGAAATACCGACTGGTTTTTCCACGTATTATTACCTGTTTTGCAGTTCGGTACCACACACCACTTTCCCATTTTTTTTACACAGAGACACGATATTTGTACTCCAATTTTTCGGGTTTTACGGTTAGGTTGATTCGCGAATTTGATGACAGCTGCAATTGTGCGAGAGTAAGACTGAGACAGAGAACCCGCCCCTGCAACCACCGACCCTCATCCAAGATTAGGACACTACCGCAGCGCCACCGCTAAAAGTCGCAGAATATGGCTTCACTAAGCGACCCAACCCCACCGCTAAAAAACGCCGGAGTTTCCAGACCTGTATGTAAGACCGTGGGCGGAATCGTCGAAAAGTGGATCGTGAAAGTCATGGAGACTAGAATAAAGGAGCGCGAACGCAATGCTGACGAAATGGTTGTGAAAGTCATGAACTATCCGCGGATTGTACCCGCTTGGCGGCGCTGCCACTGCGGGCTTCGTCCGCGCAGTGATTTTGAATCGTCAATCCGCAATTCGTCGTATATTTCTTTCTTATTAGCGCAGCTTGTACTACTGAAGCGTAATATTGATAGGCTTTTGTTTAAATTTTGAAATGATAATATTTCAGTAATTTTTTGACTTGGTGGTGGTCTATTCGCTGTGTGCAAGTCAGTGGTGGCGACATCTGGTAGCTGAAAAGCGTGCGACGGTGGGATAGTGTAGCTGTGATTTGAGTTGAAAATTTAACGAAAAGTGCAATTGATTAAAATAGGAGTCTTTTTCGGAATAACTTTTGCATGTAGTGATAGCAGCGATTGTTCTACAATTAATGGAAAAAAAGCAAGTAAGTAAAGTATCATTAAGATTTATATTTTGACAATTGTATGATGCATTGTGCGGTTATGTTCATATGCAGTAAGCATATGAATTGTGTTTTTTATATGAAAAGAAAAACTGAATGAAAATATAAACAAGCGTTAGAAGTTCTATAATAAAAATGAGAATAATTAATTGATTGAATATAAAATATGATGTTGTGTATATTATGTGCACGAAGGGTACGAGATACAAAGAATTAATGAATATATTTGCCCAATTTTGTTTTCAGTTAAAAGGAGGCATTTTCTCGTCCTAAAAATGGACATTGACATGGTCATAAAAACTGGATTTGAAAAAGTAACTCATGACATTTCATTCCAACCTGAGACGGTGCCGAAGGGCAAAGAGCTAGTCAAAGCGAATCACGTTTACAACGGTGAAGAGTGTCGCAAAAATGGGCAGAGCTATCTCTTACAAGCTCAAATACTGAGGCAAGCTTCTGTAACGTCTGAACCATACAGGACAAAGCTGAACGTAAGTTTTGAATGAATTTTCTTCATTGTAATTGTAAAAAATAGATAATTTTATATAATACACGTTTTTACAGATTGACACTAGTCGCAAAATTACTAGTGTATCATGTAACTGTGTATACAATCAAAGTGGAAAATGTAAACACGTCGCAGCTTTGATCCACTATGTCAATAACGAGGCGAGTTTGTCCAAAACCCCGACAATTTGCCAAAGAGAAGTACTCTAAAGGAAAATATTTCTTTGAGATGATGCCGCCTAAAGAAAAACCGAAACGCCAACCATGTGACGTAGACATTTCGGAATTGAATGGACCCTCGGCTCTGCGAACAATAATTCTCGAAACTAACAAGGATAAGAATGACCAGGCGATTAAAAATTTGATGGAATCAATGTTGACACAAGTTGACGTTATTCTGCAGAAAGACGATTGTAAATTGTGTGTCAACTCTTTCTTCGTTTCATTCAAGAGCATGCCGGTACACACGAATATTCAAGTCGTAAAAGAAGAATTGAAAGAGTTTTATACGAGGGTCATTGTTATGTCGAAAGAAGAAATTGTAGAATTGTGCTGTGATACGCTAGAGCAATCAAAATGCCAAAAATGGTTCGAAGCTAGAAGCTTAAGAGTGTCTGCAAGTAAGAATGCCCACAGTATTAAAAGTAGGATCAAGAAATCTGTGGAGTCACTAGTCACAGAAATGCTTTTCCCAAAATTTGTCGACACAGCTTCTACTCGATACGGAAGGGATCACGAGTCAGATGCTGCAAAAGAGTATCAACAAATGTATGGTACCGAGGTTAAAAAAGTTGGACTTTTTGTAAGCGAAACACAACCGTGGCTCTGTGCTAGTCTCGATGGGGTGGTTGTTAAGGACGGTTCTGTTTGTAAAATCGTCGAGTTCAAGTGTCCCAGCAGTTGTGCAAAACAACTAATTGTTGACTACGAATTAAAAAAGTGCAATGTCAATTACTTGCAATTTCGAGGTGATGAAGTACAACTCAAAGAAAGTGGGCCGTACTATACACAGTGCCAAATTCAGTTATACGTATCTGGATTAAGCGTTTGTGATTTATTCATACATTCACCAGTTCAAAATGGCAGTTTTTGCTTTCCAGTGCATCGCAACGAACAATTCTTGAAAACAGTCATCCTCAAATGTGAGAATTTCTATTTCCAGTATTATTTGCCAGAATTGCACACGAAAGCAGTAAAACAAAAAGAAAAACAACCTCGTCAATTTACTGGAGTAAACATTACTAATTAAATATAATGTATGTATAATTTGTATCGAATTTACAAAAACCTGAACATTTCAATGTTTTATGTCCGTTACTTATGTCATAATGAGGAAAACCAAAGAAAGAAAACGTAATCAAAAGCACACGAAATATTTTATTTACAAATACATATTTATTTTAAAAATTATACAAGCGTTATTTATTTTCATCTCTGTTTTTATCCGAAAATATAGGAGCCTACAGATTCACTAAAACACAACACATGTGGATTATATCATCAATACAATGGAATAAATTTTCCGGTATCTTGTTTAAAATCTGGTAAGTTCTTAATCGCTGCATGATTCTTTCAACATGGATGCGAACTCTTGCGATGCTGTACGTTTCTTCGGTTTGTTCTTTCGTGAATTCCGATTTTTTTTTTTTTAATGGTGGCATCACAAGTACCACTTTTTTACCAGTTTGATCAATGGTTCATCGAATTTCTGGAAAGCCTTTATCAGCCAAAACAAGGTCTTCATCTTCTAATAAATCTAGTAAACCAGATTCGACGGTCATTTGTGAATCACTTTTTCTTCCACCAGCCACTTTTGATTTAAAACTAATGAAACCTCCTGGAGCAATTCCAACAAGGAGTTTTGCAGTAAAACCTTTTTTGTAATGGGAATAAGTATATACCCGTTGATCGACACTGGAAGGAATTGCGATTCTGAATTCGGTACAGTCAATTATAACACGAGTGTTACTGTAATCAGGCTGAAAACATTCAGGCATTGTCCCCTGTACTACGTCTTTACTTGGCCAAAATACTAAATTAGCTGTAGCATTAGACAAGTCTTGCAGAGTTGAAAAGAAAATTCTTGAAATCGTCGTGCGATGTACAGGAAAAAAAACACTGAGTGCTGAAAAGGTTAACCCAGTTTTCATTTTGACCAAAAATATTAAAAGCCGATTTTCTTTGGAAATTTGACAATTATCTGCAGCATCTTCTCTTTTTAATAAAAATTGAAAATGCTCTTGTGTTACACCAGCAAGATCTAGGAACTGCTCATTATTTTTTATTGATGAAATGCCAGCAAAACTTCTCTCAGTAGTACTTTCGTCGTTCTCAATATCAGGCCCAACTGACTGACTTACGTATACTTTTTGTGGCGTACCACATCCTTTGTCTTTAAATTGTTTTCTATTAGGTACGATAATGCGGCTTGGAATTGTTATTTCCGTTTGGATCTCAACATCACAGCAAGAAGTTGTGTTGTTGATGTATCTGTTGCAGATGAAGGTTTTTTCTGGCTGAGTTAAATGGGGTGAAAAAATATCCACTTGACACTCCTGATCGCAATTTTTTCTGTCGTGCTGACTTTGATTTGTTCCGGCATTGCTATCGTTGTCCAGCTCCGGCTGCTCCATTACTTCTTCGACAACTCGTTCCGGAACTTTTGTGACTATTGGCTCTTGTTTATTAATTCGCCGCTTCATGAACCGCTCATGTCTGCAATAAAGATTAAATAATTACAAAAGTTACAAAAAAAATTGAAATTATTGGTATACTTGATTTGTATATAAAGTTGTATACCTCTTCGTTGTTCCAGTTTGATTTACTACTTTTGCCTTATATGCAGGAGGAAATATCGTTGGAATGCAGCTCGGGCTTGATTCTTCCTCCGATTTTTTATTTCCAATAAAATGCGCACTGCAAATTAGATCCCACCGCTTTGGACACCATGGTGATCCATCTAGACTGGAAATTAATTCAATTTCTTTACTTTTTTCAATACTACGTATTTATATAATCACGTACATTTATATAATTATGATTATGGTATAAGTAGATAATTATGATATAAGTAGTATTTAAATACTACGTATTTATATAATCACGTACATTTATATAATTATGTACGGTATAAGTATTATTATGGTATAAGTAGATAATTATGATATAAGTAGTATTTAAATACTACGTATTTATATAATCACGTACATTTATATAATTATGTGATCACGAATATCACGTACAACGTGCTTGCTTTTCTGCGTCTGACGCGATAAAGTGAGGTTATGTGGCTTACTTTTTCCTCTTCACAGCTGCGATCCATTTTTTTCTCTGTTCCACTTTATGTTGCAATAGTGGAAATTTATAGA
Organism: Ophion costatus; assembly: GCA_951751655.1. NCBI lineage: Eukaryota > Metazoa > Arthropoda > Insecta > Hymenoptera > Ichneumonidae > Ophion > Ophion costatus. The sequence continues at coordinate 11,930,288 of OX632365.1, read as the reverse complement.
ATTTGCACTCCTTATTGCGAACACCATTGTTTTTACAATTCACAACACAACAAGTATGATGGCCCATCTTATTGAATAATTCAATGCTAATCGTGTGCAATCGTCTGAAAAATATCCCACTCTGCTTTCACTTTCAGCCACCAGCGTCGCTGGGGTAGATTTGCTTACCCCCTCCAACAGCTCGCACAGAGCGAATACTGTAAATGTTTTATTTTTATACAGTGACATGTGCGAGTAAACAGCCATAATGTGAATATTGCATACTGGATTTCCAAGAAAAATATTTTGTTAAGTCGTACATTATAACGAAATAGGAGCAAGGGGTATTTATATTAAAGGCTTCGCATATTTAACCCAAAAAATGTTTTTTTGTCCAAGCATCATGTATTACATTTTTTGCTGTGTCGAAGAAATCTCTAACAGCATTAAAATTAATGGCAATTATAATTATTCGGCGACGATACCATGCAATAAAAAAAAATACAAACGATTTGACGAAACGAATCAACATGATGGCTGCACATGCCGATGTCAATATTTGTCAATTTTTTCGCTAATTTACGAATTAATTGCCTAAACATAATATTAAGGTTCAGTTCTTACCTTTATTGGATGGTCTTTTTCTGTTTTGATTTGATAAATACTTTCAATACCGAAATATCACTCAACGATGCGTAAGAACGTAAACTGCATAAACTGTATGTAACTGACATATATGTAATTCTCACATATATAGTAACTGACAGTAATACGTCACTGTATGTATGTCACAAACACTGCTAAGCCGGTCCTCACGCACCTATCCAATCCGCCTATCCTATCCACCACCTATCCTATTCCGTACCAGGCGCTGGTATCGCTTGCGGATATTTTTCGAACTACAAGATCTTTCATCACTTTCACGATCCACTTTTCGACGATTCCGCCATATGCGTTCGGGCTCCTGTACTCTTGTCTCCATGGTGAAAGAAAGATCTGTAGCATGGAGACTAGATACAGGAGGCCACACTCGGCCTTTCAACTCGTCCCCAAAACGGTATCCGAGATAGACAGCGCTGGGGTGCTCCGGAGTATATGTATAGATATACGCAAAACATGGGTGCGATGAAGACGGCTCACAGCTGATGTACCTAACCTTCGTTCATCTTTAAGTGTCAGAGTAATAAAATTTAAGACAAAGTGATACGATATTTGATTAATACGCATACAGTACAGATAAAGCGTAGTTTTTAAAATCAAACACTTTAGTTTTTAATTCGTGTGTCATTTTTCAGAGTACAAAACGAGGATACACGACCAAAGTAGAGTGCACACTTTCACCATATCGCACACACGGAAATTGAATTACAAGAATGAAAAACTGATAATATTATTCAATTATCGAATACGGTCTAATATTCGTAACATTTATCATGAAAAAAAACACTAATTTCCATTCAGACCCTCAGTGAACAAGGAAATTTATTTTGTCATCAATTATTGAATAAATTACTGTACGGGCGACAAAGTTTTCAGTCGGAATATTTAGTATACTTAAACAAAAGACTTACCTTTGCTCGCTTTCAAAAAATTTTTCTTCTAATGGACATGGGGAAATTACCGAGCCGTGATCGCCCGAAATTTTGACGTTTGCTGTCACGCTCGGTCTGTCGTAAGGTTAGTTTCATCCGATCACTTTCACCTCGTCGACCAATATGTTACTATACATAGCGTCCACAGCACCCCAGCGCCCTCTATGTTGGAGCCATTTTCGGGGACGCTTTTTTCAGTGGCTTTGCCATGGAGACTGGATACAGGAGGCCACACTCGGCCTTTCAACTCGTCCCCAAAACGGTATCCGAGATAGACGGCGCTGGGGTGCCCTGGAGTATATGTATAGATATACGCAAAACATGGGTCCGATGAAGACGGTTCACAGCTGATGTACCTAGCCATCATTCATATTTAAGTGTCAGAGTAATAAAATTTAAGACAAAGTGATACGGTATTTGATTTATACGCATACAGAACCGATAAAGCATAGTTTTTAAAATCAAACACTTTAGTTTTTAATTCTTGTGTCATTTTACAGAGTAAAAAACGAGTATATACGACCAAAGTAGAGTGCACACTTTCACCATATCGCACACACTGAAATTGAATTACAAGAATGAAAAACTGATAATATTTTTCAATTATCGAATACGGTATAATATTCGTAACATTTATCATGAAAAAATACTAATTTCCATTCGGACTCTCAGTGAACAAGGAAATTTATTTTGTCATCAATTATTGAATAAATTACTGTACGGGCGACAAAGTTTTCAGTCGGAATATTTAGTATACTTAAACAAAAGACTTACCTTTGCTCGCTTTCAAAAAAGTTTTTCTTCAAATGGACATGGGGATATTACCGAGCCGTGATCGCCCGAAATTTTGACGTTTGCTGTCACGCTCGGTCTGTCGTAAGGTTAGTGTCATCCGATCACTTTCACCTCGTCGACCAATATATTATTATACATAGCGTCCGCAGCACCCCCGCCCCGTCTATGTTGGAGCCATCTTCGGGGACGCTTTTTTTCCATGGAGACTAGATACCAGGAAACCAAACTCCCGTGCAAAGCCACTGAAAAAAGCGTCCTCGAAAATGGCTCCAACACAGACGGCGCTGGGGTGCTGCGGACGCTATGTATAGTAATATATTGGTCGACGAGGTGAAAGTGATCGGATGAGACTAACCTTACGACAGACCGAGCGTGACAGCAAACGTCAAAATTTCGGGCGATCACGGCTCGGTAATTTCCCCATGTCCATTTAAAGAAAAACTTTTTTGAAAGCGAGCAAAGGTAAGTCTTTTGTTTAAGTATACTAAATATTCCGACTGAAAACTTTGTTGCCCGTACAGTAGTTCATTGAGAGTCCGAATGGAAATTAGTATTTTTTTCTTGATAAATGTTACGAATATTATACCGTATTCGATAATTGAAAAATATTATCAGTTTTTCATTCTTGTAATTTAATTTCAGTGTGTGCGATATGGTGAAAGTGTGCACTCTACTTTGGTCGTATATACTCGTTTTGTACTCTGAAAAATGACACAAGAATTAAAAACTAAAGTGTTTGATTTTAAAAACTATGCTTTATCTGTACTGTATGCGTATTAATCAAATACCGTATCACTTTGTCTTAAATTTTATTACTCTGACACTTAAAGATGAATGAACGTTAAGTACATCAGCTGTGAACCTTCATCGGACCCATGTTTTGCGTATATCTATACATGTACTCCACGGCACCCCAGCGCCGTCTATCTCGGATACCGTTTTGGGGAAGAGTTGAAAGGCCGTGTGTGGCCTCCTAAGCACCCTGACCACGCTCCTACATACAGGGCTTGAAACTCTGGTGGTGGGGGTATATCACCGGATTTAAGCACCGGCCGTTTCGCCTAGTGACCACGAGTGTCGCTGCGATAGAGTGATGCAGGCTGTGCGAGAGAGATGGAAATCGATTGTTGACTCATAGGAACCTAACCTAGCTGTACAATTGGCTGGCGTAGGCAAATTATGATATTCAATGTCAAAAATGCATGATGGACCGAAATACAATTAAAAGTAACTTCATCGTAAACCTGAAAAAAACCAAGACTATAGTTATCCAAGTGGGTACAATGAATATAAATGTTTTTTATATAGGTGTCAATGTGAGCTCGTGTTCGTCGAGGGGTTCGTTTTTACAAGTTTACAAGTAGAGCACGTTGCGTGTGGTCGCGTGAATCAGCGGTTATGTTTGGGTTTTGTTTACTTTTGAAATATATTTCCGTCTCTCTCACACAGCCTGCATCACTCTATAGTAGCGACCCTCGTGGTCACGAGTTGAAACAATATGTGCTTCAATAAGAGGCCATCCCCCACTACTGAAATTATGAGCGCGTTTCATGGCCTGATGTAAGACCGTGCCCCTGACACTCCAATGCTTTCGTATAGGGAACCTCTCTCCCATGGAGACTGAAGTAAAGGAGCCTAAACGCAATGCTGGCAAATGGTTGTGAAAGCGATGAACGATCCGCGGACTGTACCCGCCTGGCGGCGCTACCACTGCGGGCTCCGTCTGCGCGGTGATTTTGAATCGTCGATCCGCAATTTGTCGTATATTTCTTTCGTATTAGCGCCGCGTGCAATACTGAAGAGTAATATTGATCTGCTTTTGTTTAAATTATGAAATGACAATATTTCAGTAATTTTTTTACTTGGAGGTGATCTATACTGTGAATGTTTTATTTTTATACGGTGACATGTACGATTAAACAGCCATAATGTGAATATTGCATACTGGATTTCCAAGAAAAATATTTTTTTCATATCGTACATTATAACGAAATGGGAGCGAGGGGTATTTATATTAAAGGATTCGCGTATTTAACCTAAAAAACGTTTTTTTTGTCCAAGCATCATGTATTACATTTTTGCTGTATATCAAAAAAATCTCTAACAGCATTAAAATTAATGGCAATTATAATTAAATTCGGCGACGATAGCATGCGATTAAAAAAATACAAACGATTTGACAAAATGAATCAAGATGTGGTTGCACATGCCGATCCTAATACTTGTCAATATTTTGGCTACTTCGCGAATTTATTGCATATACATAATATTAAGGTTCAGTTCTTACCTTTATTGGATGGTTTTTTTCTGTTTTGATTGTAAAAATACGTTTAATACCGAAATATCAGTCAACGATGCGTAATACCGTAAACTGCGTAAACTGTATGTAACTGACATATATGTACTGCTCACATACATAGTAACTGACAGTAAAACGTCATTGTATGTATGTCACAAACACTGCTAAGCCGGTCCTCACGGACCTATCCTATTTGGTCCCTGGAGCTAGTATCGCTTGCGGATATTTTGCGAACTACAAGATCTTTCATCACTTTCGCGATCCACTTTTCGACGATTCCGCCATATGCGTTCGGGCTCCTTTACTCTAGTCTCCATGCTCTCTCCGTTCTATGCGCCGTAGTTAGTTCGCACTGCGCGGCGCTGGCATGCTTCCGCGCCCCTACGCCCTTGCCCGAACCCCCCGACCGCCGCGGAGGCCATGGCAGATTAACCGGCTGATGCGATTGATCGGTCTGATGCTACATCCTACATTCGTAAAATTCGTAAAAATTTGTTAATAATTGTCTTGTCTCGCGTGTGCGCGGACAAGACAATTAATTATCACATCGAAAAGAAGATGGCCAAACATTGTCAAACGTAAACTACTGTAACACGATCACTTTTGAAGCTGTGCTTCAAGCAAAATATATTTTTGGTAATATTCGATCCCGTTGTGTACATTTAATCTCCTACCTGTCGTACCTTTATAATAAAATAAAGATATAATTGCGGAGAAATAATTTGACAATATTTATTTTATAACAAATAACTGAAAAATAGTCGAACATATACATGTCAATTTATCAAATATGTACAGAATTTCTAGCGTGTTGTATATTTATTAGACTTATCATTAAGACAATAGGCTAAACATTTTGTACATATTTACTACACTTATATGTATATATTCAATTATTCTTTAGTTATTTGTTATGAAATAAAATATGCTAAAAGCGTGGTGCAAGCGCAGCACGGACGGCGCGGAGTACTTTCAGCGCCACGTAGCGGCTGGCGTCATCGAGGGACTAGCCATTGAGCTGAGTGCCAGGGGGCTGGGCCGCCTGTATCTAGTCTCCATGCTTTTTTCAGTGGCTTTGCACGGGAGTTTGGTCTCCTGGTACATGGCGGCTAGAGTGGAGGAGTCCGATCTCTTATGGAGAGACTTGAAAAAAGTGGCTAGAAAAATGTGGTCTTACCGGGATGGCGCCACTATCGCTAAAACCTCGAGACACGAGCTGGGTGTGACAGAGACGGAACAAGTAAATAATGAGAAGTGAGCTGTGCATGAGGCAGAATGAAACTTGAGAAGTAGGCTGCGTGCGAGAGAGATGTAAAACAGTGCAGCCAGATCGCGCGCGAAAGTTACCCTCTCTCTAGTCCCTCGCGCAGCCATCACACAATCATAGTAGCGCGTGTCCGTGAGCGAGCGACGCTCGGACATCTTCGGAAAGAGCCGAGTGCCGTCAAACTGTCCCGACCGCGCCTTCGGCAGCTACACCACACATAGACACGCTGAGCACGTTCATGTGCGGCCAAGCCGAACGAAGGCTTCGAGGGAAAAAGCAATCTGAGCATGGCCCGCGCGTGACGTCACGCGACGGCACGCGCGAGACTTTTAGATGATTTCAATGCTTATTTAGCTCTTGATTCTCTGCGTTATTAATGTATACAAAAAAATGTATCGCGCACTCTGAACGCTTATTTTTTTAGTTTATACGTTAATTTAAATATAATAATAAATCTAAATTACAACTTATTTATCTTCTAAAAAATTGCTTACGCTTTACTCACACCCGTCCTTATGCCAAATAAATTATAAATCAGAAAAGTAAGTGAAAATATATTTATATTCGTATTATTATATTAATTCTCATACTTTCATCAAGCGATAAAGTATTATCTCCAAAAACAAGTCAATCATCAATCGGGCCGCCAATCGAAACTGCCAGAAAGTGCATCTTTAACACAAGTGATAAGATGGTCCCGTTGGTAGCGTTCCTGGCTTCGGTCCGTAGGGGCGCAGGATCGTTCCTCACGCTCAGCGCTTTTTTTTTTAATCATGGTTACTATTAATTTTTATTTCATTAGTTATTTTTATTAGTTATCATATTTATTTTAATTAGTTATCTTTTAGTACCGAAAAATTTATCGCGCACTCTGACCGCTCAATTTATTAGTTTTTACGTTAATTTAAATATAATAAATCTAAAATACAACTTATTTATCTTCTAGCAAAATGTTTGCACTTTACTCACACCCGACCCTATGCCAAATAAATTGTAATTCATAAAAGTAAGCGGAAATATATTTATCTTCGTATTATTATATTCATTCTCATATACTTTCATCAAGCAAAAAAGTATTATCCCCAAAAACAACTATCCATCCGACCGCGAATCGTAAGTACCAGAAAGTGAACATACATTAACACAAAAAATTAAAGGAGCAAGAAAAGTTGAACTTCGTCAAAAGTGTTCGTACAAAAAAAAAGGATGTTAAAGCTTCAAGTTTCTAGTTTTAGTTCCGACAATGATTTTTTTTTGAGAATCACTGATTGCGCGGTAGGAAGAAATATCACGGCAAAAAAAATGTTGCAAATTTTTACGTTTTTCAAAGTTCTGCACGTGTTTTGGAGATTTTTTTCGGACTTGACCAATATCAAGGTCATTGAGCCCATTCAATTCAGTTCAATTGGCTTCTTTTTTTATCTCCTTACGACCATTTTTCGCTGATATCGGCCTCCTCGTCGGCCTCTGAATGAAAAAACGTCCTTGTGTCTTCAGTCATCGATATCTCGGGAACTAATGGTCGTACGGGAATTCGACCGGCAATTTTGGAAACGTGAATGCATACTCTACAAGCTCTGATTATTATTGTAGGTTTAAAAAAAATTATTTCTGCCATCAGTTTTAAAAAAGTACAAAAAATCGATGTTTTCTTGTTTTTTATAAAATCCACCGCTACTTTGCAAATATTGCGATAAACACTTTATGGACGGTCATTCGGCTCAATACGTCCCCAAGAGATATGCAAAATTCCAAATTGATCCGTTCATCGGTCTTTCTTGCCCGATTGACCAAAATATGAAAAAAAAATTAAAGGAACAAGTTTCCTCCGTCTCAGAAATAATTTCATGATTATTAAGAGGAAAAACAACTTTTTACTACTTTTCGTACAATTGAGTATTGAGTACGCATTAAATGTTGGAAAAGAACCCTGAAAATCATATTGACTAAAAATTTTCGATTTTTTTTTTTCAATTACAAAAATGTTGAAATTTTTTTGTTTATAAAAAAATCTATTTCGATTTTTTTTATTTTTTTAATGTTGACATTTTTTTTCGATTCAACATTGTACCGCCAGCATTAGAATTACCCAAAGTGTACGTAGAATTACCCAAAGCGTACCTCCCCGTGGTATGCTTTGGGTAATTCTGATGCTGGCGGTACAATGTTGATTTAAAAAAAAATTTCAACATTGAAAAAAAAAAATTCGAAACTGATTTTTTTATAAAAAAAAAAATTTTCAATATTTTTTTTATGAAAAATTTTTTTTTTCGAAAATTTTTAGTCAATATGATTTTCACGGTTTTTTTCCAACATTCAATGCGTACTCAATACCCAATTGTACGAAAAGTAATGAAAAGTTTTTTTTCCTCTTAGTAATCATGAAATGATGTCTGAAAAGGAGGAAACTTGCTCCTTTAATTTTTTTTTCAAATTTTGGTTAATCGGGCAAGAAAGACCGATAATCGGATCAACTTGGAATTTTGCATGGCTCTTGGGGACATATTGAGCTGAATGACCGTCCATAAACATTAGTCTTTATCGCGATATTTGCAAAGTAGCGGTGGATTTCATAAAAACCAAGAAGACATCGTTTTTTTGTACTTTTCTAAAACTAATGGCAAAAATAAAAAATAAAAGTTTCACCACAATAATAATCGGAGCTTGTAGAGTATTCACGTTTCCAAAACTACCGATCGAATTCCCGTACGACCATTAGTTCCTGAGATATCTCAGCGAAAAATGGTCGTACGGAGAAAAAAAAGCAAATTGAAGTGAATTGAATGGGCTCAATGACCTTGATATGTGTCAAGTCAGAAAAAAATCTCCAAAACACGTGCAGAACTTTGAAAAACGTAAAAATTTGCAAAATTTTTTTTGCCGTGATATTTCTTCCGACCGCGCAATCAGTGATTCTCAAAAAAAAAATCATTGTCGGATCTAAAACTAGAAACTTGAAGCTTTGAAATCCTTTTTTTTTGTACGACCACTTTTGACAAAGTTCAACTTTTCTTGCTCCTTTAATTTTTTGTGTCAATGTATGTTCACTTTCTGGCACTGACGATTCGCGGTCGGATGGATGATTGTTTTTGGGGATAATACTTTATCGCTTGATGAAAGTATATGAGAATGAATATAATAATACGAAGATAAATATATTTCCGCTTACTTTTATGAATTACAATTTATTTGGCATAGGGTCGGGTGTGAGTAAAGCGCAAACATTTGGCTAGAAGATAAATAAGTTGAATTTTAGATTTATTATATTTAAATTAACGTAAAAACTAATAAAATAAGCGGTCAGAGTGCGCGATAATTTTTTCGGTACTAAAAGATAACTAATTAAAATAAATATGATAACTAATAAAAGTAACTAATCAAATAAGAATTAAGGATGTTGGGTCCCAAATCGCAAATGATGATAAAATTCTGAAAATTTGGTATGTTTTTGTATGAAGTATTTCAGAGGTCGTGTAAAAATTTCACGACAATTAGGAAGCTCGTTATTGAACAATTAACATTCACAAATTAAATGCTGTCTTATGGAAACTGATGTAACTTTGCAATAAGTTTTTCTTTTGACCTCTCAATTTTGTAATATCTACAATATACTGAAAGCAGCGGAAACAAAACGAAGTTTATTGATACATTTTTTTTATTTCTTTTAAAAAGTGTTCTTAAGAAAATGTTAATTTTTCAATAACGAGCTTCCTAATCGTCGTGAAATTTTAACACCACCTCTTAAATACTTCATACAAAAACATACCAAATTTTCAGAATTTTCTTATCATTTTTTATTTCAACCCTTAAGGAGGTTGAAGTAATGATGATAGAATTCTGAAAATTTGGTATGTTTTTACATGAAGTATTCAGGAGGTCGTGTAAAATTTTCATGACGATTAAGAAGCTATTTATTGAACAATTAACATTAACATGTTTTATAGAGACTCAACATCCTTAATAGTAACCATGATTTAAAAAAAAAAGCGCTGAGCGTGAGGAACGATCCTGCGCCCCTACGGACCGAAGCCAGGAACGCTACCAACGGGACCATCCTATCGCTTGTGTTAAAGATGCATTTTCTGGCACTCACGATTGGCGGCCGGATGGATGATTGATTTGTTATTGGAGATTATACTTTATCGCTTGATGAAAGTATGAGAATTAATATAATAATACGAATATAAATATATTTTCACTTACTTTTCTGAATTATAATTTATTTGGCATAAGGACGGGTGTGAGTAAAGCGTAAACAATTTTTTAGAAGATAAATGAGTTGTAATTTAGATTTATTATTATATTTAAATTAACGTATGAACTAAAAAAATAAGCGTTCAGACTGCGCGATACAATTCTTTTGTATACATTAATAACGCAGAGAATCAAGAGCTAAATAAGCATTGAAATCATCTAAAAGCCTCACGCGTGCCGTCGCGTGACGTCACGCGCGGGCCGTGCTCAGATTGCTTTTTCCCTCGAAGCCTTCGTTCGGCTTGGCCGCACATGAACGTGCTCAGCGTGTCTATGTGTTGGTGTAGCTGCCGAAGGCGAGGTCGGGACAGTTCGACTGCACTCGGCTCTTTCCGAAGATGTCCGAGCGTCGCTCGCTCACGGACACGCGCTACTATGATTGGGTGATGGGCGCGCGAGGGACTAGAGAGAGGGTAACTTTCGCGCGCGATCTGCTGCACTGATGCGTATTCGATCCTCTTCCATCTCTCTTACACGACATCGATACTCAGCTTCCGCTCGAGGTTTTAGAGATAGTGGCGCCATCCCGGTTAGTCCACTTTTTGTAGCCACTTTGAAATGCACAGATCGGCCTCCTCCCACTCTAGCCTCCCTGTCCTGGTACCTAGTCTCCATGGGTTTCGCTATGAAGACTAAATAAGTCTCCATTCTCCATGGGCTTCGCTATGAAGACTAGATAAGTCTCCATGGGCTTTGCACGGGTGTTTGGTCTCCTGGTATCTAGCATGGAGACTAGATGGTAGTTACGCGGTGCGTCATAGACGTTATTTGGCGCGGCTATGACATTTCGGCCTAGCCCCGAAGTGTCATAACGCGGGCCGTACAATTTGTTCTGACGCTTAAATATTAATCAAAACGGTTTCGCGAGTGTGCGGTGCGTGTGGTGTGTTTTTACCGGTGCGTGATATGTAACGGTGGACCGAGTATGCTTAATTTACGTGGCGGACGCGAGGGTCACGTGAACGCAGGTGAGTATGAACTGATTACTGATATAACCGAAAAATAACGATAGGGCCAATAAAAAAAAAAAATAAAGATTTACACGTATGAAAATGCTATTCATAAAAAAGCCTTGTACGGAGTGTATGGGGCGGAGGGGCTGGGTGACCGGGGAGATGGGATCGGTTTGGATCCGTGCGTCGTTGGTGTTCTCCTTTTCGGTCCAATTTGTGCGCTATCCTATCCGGGGGGTAATTTCCCCCTGGACGCTTGCAGATGCGGAGAGGCTCACCGGAGACTCAACGCTGGGAGGATGCACTGGGGGACCTGCGATGGTGAGGGACTCTGGGGCACTGCTGGTGGAGGGCCTCTGTGTGGCCTCAGCGAAGAAGGGCCTCACTGTGGCCTCAGTGAAGGAGGGCCTCGGTGTGGCATCGACGAGGGGTAAAGGGCCTGGTGGACCATCGGCAAGTCCCCCTCGGTGAAGGAATGTCCTGGTGGGCCATTGGTAAGAGCCGTAGATGGTAAGGTGCCCTGGGGTAATACCAACGGAGGTATCGTGACAGAGCTGTACCTCGAGGGCACTCGACAGAGGTGGCGGTGACTAGTTATTTTTGCCGGCGGGATAATTAATGCCACCGTAATGATCCTTTTTATTATATTTGCAGGTGAAGGAGCGGAACCGGGAAAAATTAGGGGAAAAAATTGGCTGTGCCAAGAAGCGCAGACAACAAGACATGGCTGGATAACGCAAATAATTGGCAGGTGCATTATTGTGGTAAAGCATCCAGCCGCCATTTTTCTAACTCATGTTCCGTAGTCGTTTCAAACCTCTTACTATCCTCTCTGTTCACTGCCTGACCTTTTTGACATATTCATCGTGAAAGACTTCTTTCTAGTCGAAAATAAAAACAGTGGCTTATCTTCGTTACGGAATTAGCAGAACGTCGGTCGCTTCCCACTGATGACCACCTTAAAATCGGGTAAACCAGACGTTAATCTGTCTTACTGCCTAGATTCACTGCCAAATCCTTTACTGTTCATCGGATGGTTTCCGAACACGAATGGCCCAGTTTTTGATAAAAGTTAATACACACACTTTGTTCGATGCGTTCGGACGACCTGAAAAGCGATGCGCCAAAAACTGGACATTTACTCGATACCATATCGTTTTCGACTGAAGTTTCGCCGGACCATGCGATTTGGTAGCTGCGCTCATAAGGGTCTCCTAAATCGTGAATACGTGTTTTTTAATAGCAACGCACCCAGAGACGCCGGCTTGATAAAAATATTGGGAGGGCTTTGGTGGCGAAAAATGTTTGGTATATTTTCGAATGTCAACCATACTGTAAATACGATATAGATTTCAAATTGTTTGCGAGTTCTTAATTTGTAGTAGGTGGGGTATGATAGGTTAATGGATTAAAATGAGTATATACCAAACCAACAAATGGAGCCCAACTGTTTTTATTGAGAAATAAAATAATGAATGAACTTATTGTTTAAAATGCATCGAATGTTGTACGACGCACTGGGTTGTGCATGATGAATAGATTAGCCAGAGGTCCAAACTGTCTTAAAGATTTGTGAAATTATGGTACACAAAGGCCGAATCGTGTAAAAAATGAGTCAATATTGGATCCTGGAATGTTTTACAAATAAAAAAAATCGAAACATTTTTTTTATTTTTCGAATTTATTTTTCTCAAATTTAACAACTAGCGCAAAGTTGTGAAAAAACTCGAAAAAATGGTCTTTTCATTTTGATGGTGATTTCACGATGTTCAGGAGCAATACATTTGTTCCTTTAATTTTTCCGTAGAACTTTGATCAATCGGTCCGGAAAAATATTTGTAAAATAGTGGTAGATTTACTGAAAAACTATATGAAGTTATTTTGCGGTGAGGTGAATGAGTGTGAAAGTATCAACTGTGATCAAAGCATGTGTCTCGGGTGAGAAAACAATATCGATTTTTTGACAAAACGATGTAATTTTTGGTAACGTTTAACATCGTTTTAGTTTATTTGAGTTGCTGATATTGATTAGAGACAAGTACGTAAAAACAGTGAACGTACGAATTATTAATATAATAAGAACGGTTTGTCAGAAATGTTCAAGGTTATTGCGTGATTTTTTGTTAATACGTTAACCGTCTAATGGGATAAGATGAATACAAGCTATCGCAAACCCGGAATGTTTCATAACGTAGCACTATTTGCGTTAGAAAGGGTGAAATGGAACTAATAAAGCATTTGGTTTCTTTTCAACCGGTGTTTCTAACAGGGGAAGAAAAAGAACTTGCAAGTTTCCAAAATGATATGGAAGCAAGATTATTCAAACTAATCCTACAGAACTTAGACAATTGGCTTAACAAATTAATGGCATTGAGAATGAAACCACTTTTATATGCGAACGATGCCAATAATTTGTGTCCCATCATTATCCCAGCGTTGTTTCATCTTGTCCCGCAGACGGGGTAAGATGGGGAAAAAGGTATAATTAAAAATATATATTGCATATATATTGTATGTATGTAATAGGAAAGACTCATTTTTTACTTCCAAAATTGAAAGATTAATAAATGTTGATTACTTTAAAAAATAATTAAAGTTGACTGATATGTATTGTTTTATTTGAACATGACCTTAGCGTAACTTGCTCCGACTTTCCCTACTTATTTCAAACTAATGTTAAGGGTGAAAAAAATCTAAAAAATCAACGGAAGCGTTTTGTAGAAAATTTATTCAAGTTTTCAAAGTTGCCCTTTACTTTCCTGTGCGATTATTGGTTGCTGAGGTACCGATGATCGAAGACAAAAGGATCTTCTTTCTTTCAAAGTTGGATATCCCAGCAAAAAATTGTCGTTGGGAGACAAAAAAACAAATTGAAGCTGAATATACAGGCTAACTGACCTATGCGTTGATTTAACTGAAAAAAATCCCGAAGCCGTGGACCCTTGAAAAAAAAATGTGGACGAATTTTTCTCGCGCTATTTCTTATGATTGCGCGATAACCATAGTTTGGAAAAATTGTTTGCCAAAAGATCTCAAAACTAGAAACTTGAAGCTGCAAAATGCTTTTTTTCATCTCGATACGATCATTTTTAACATAGATACAGCGCTACAAAAAAAATTAAAAAATTGAAGGAACTTTCTGTCTCTTTCATTTTTTGGAGTCGTGTACAATATAACATCATTGTTCACGCGGGATGTAGCTACGCGCGTCAACACTGAAGATACTACCTATCCAGGAAATAAAAAGCGCGCGAAATGTGAGTATTTACTCGTAAGTATAATCCACACTAGATTTCACACCGAACGTGCGTGAGTGACTAAGGGCGGTTTCAGACTGGCGTTTTCTTCGCGCGCATAAGCTCGTTTGGTGTAGACGCGCGGTACATTTCGCGCATCAATAAGAGGAACGCGCGTGCACCGTCGTGCAAAGTCTCCGAATCGAAAAGTCGACTTGCTCAGATAATACTCTGTCCGCGTAACCCTTTAAAATATTTTCCAATCAACTGTAGGCGTCTTATATTTAACCCATAGATATAGCACCTACCTCGTAATTTTGGTGGAGGATTTATAATTATTGCTTACGTTGGAAAACAAAAACAACACGAAATTTCTGATTTTCACGATGTTATTATCAGCACATGGAAGTTAGCATCAATCTTTCACATATCTCGTTCATTTGTCGGCGATTTTTTTTTCATTTTTTTCTTCTTTTCCTCTTATTTAGCTCCGACAATGTGTCAACAATCGTAAATAATATTAATCGGAGGGGGCCCGAGAGCGATACAGACTTCTCAAAGAAGTCTTACGAACGGACTGTCGCAGCGCACGTGTTCCGAACAAAAGGAGTTACGGTAATGTTAATAGTAATAATGACAATAATATAATACAATTGACAATACAGTAATAACGGCGTAATATTACAATATTGTAAATATCACAAAATGAATATCCGTGTCGCAAGTCCAATTAACAAAAGATCATTTTGTTATTTATGCTCTTACATCACAATCTTCATTAATTGCGCAAAGGACACACGTAAACTCGAGAAATAATGGGATGTAAAATCGATATAGCCGTATTTTAAGCTCTACTTTCTCGAGAAACAATCGTGATGCCTTCGTTATGTGACTTAGATACTTGCTGCGATTACCGCGGCAAAAAATTTATAACAAAAAAAAAGAAAATTAATAATAATTAAAAAAAACAACAGAAAATATAGTACTTCGTACATTTTCATATCTTATTTCGTACACCATCAATGTACAAGTCGCGTAGGATTGCCCTGATTCCTTCGTATGATCAGGTCAAGAGCGGGGCTCGCCTCGCCGATAATGAAAAATAAAAATATTTTCGATATTATTCAGAAAGTAAAAGGAGAACGGTACCGACGGGTATAATAAAACATGGTGGAAACGTTTCGCACAAAGTATATCGCTCAGACGTCATCAAACTTTTCGCGGAGGCTGAACAAAAACAAGAGAAAACGGTAAAAGGAAGTGAATATGTATAGGAAATGGGCGGGGTGCGGCAACAGAAGAAAACTGCTTGAATTGAAAATAATGGAAACGCAGACGGGCGTGGTCGTGTGTCGAGAAGGAAAACTTTGGATAGCAAGATTTGGCAACTCTAAATAACACCGCCGGTCTGCGGACCGACGGAATGCTCTCGAAATTCCTGATGCTTCGATTTCAATTCCATATATTGAAACTTCATCGCCCATGTATCGGGCGTTATTCGGACTCGATACAACAATTTATGGCAACCAAAAATAATTAAGTGGCACGCGGCATACATGGTGAAACGTTTTGAATTGTATGAATTGTATGAATTTAAAAAACAGAGCAGATCGTACTTAAAAACAAAGGTCCACACGATCGGCGCGTTTCGAGAATATCGATGCATACAAATTTTCACGCTCGCGCTCGCGCCCAACTCTCGCCCTTCGTTAATTTAAGAACAGGAGCATTTTTCGCCTTTTATGCAATTGCTTCCTTATCAGTTATTCAATAATGACTTGCGGTAATCGTGACCGCGTACCTTAGTAGGTTAGAGAATACTGTGACACCTCGGAAAAATATCTAAATTTCAGATGCAGTTGACAAAAAAAAACAAGATGTTCGATCATTTATTGGCTTTGCGTGCCTTTCGATATATTGAAAAAAACTAGAAAGCCGGTTGTAAGTTTGAAATCATCATGATAATCCTTATAAAAGAGCGTGAGCTGTTGGTTTTTTCCCCAGGGGTTGAAATGTTGTACTCGTAAACCTTTCTTCGATTACTTGAAATGAAACATAAGTTTCTTTTTGATTGATGCTATTGGGTGTATATGCTATACACCCAAACAATGAGGGAGCCATTTGATAGTTATTAGAAAGTTAGCATAAAAACAGATATTTAAAAAAAATTTCATCGAAAATAGACACTTTTAATTACTGTTATGCAAACTTCGCAAAACTACAAAATGGCTCCGTTGATACATAGGTGAAAAAGCAATACGTAAGTATGAAAAAATTGGTTTTTGTTTTTGAAATAAGCCAAAAAGTGGTTATGAGATACAACGTTCAGACCTCTGAAAAAGGAGCGAACAGCTCAGAAGCACCCACCGCGATAGCGACGATAATTGTTCAATCATTATAATTGTTTTTACTTTTGATAATATACCTAGATCCAGTGTTCTCAAATCCAGTGACCTCAAATTAATCGGATATTTTTATTTGAAAACCGGAACTGAAATGTAGATAATTTTGCGCGCTGCAACAGTCTACTAATCCATTATCCTTTTAGTATAAAACGCTCGATTTGTTATTCCGTCATTGATTGGTCGGTCTCTCAAATTCGTTCAACAACGACCTCCCTTTTGTTTCTCCAAACTCCCTCAGTCCTCCCGTTTTTTCGTATTCAAGTGGAAACGAGTTCATCTTTCTTCCCGATGTTAATTACGGGGAAGCTGGCTAACGGGAATGAAAAACGATGAGGGACGAAACCGTGATCACGAGCGTCGATGAGAAATAAATCAAAATGAATAAAAATAAGCGATTGTGAATACCGAAGATCAGTTTTAAAGAATAATTCGTGACGAAGGGATCGTGAAGGGTGCAAAGATCGCTTTTGTCGAAGTCACCAGAGCATTTCCGTTTGCGCGACGCATTGCTCTTAATTTCTCTGGTCAACTTTTCGGCAAAATGTGCCTCATTGTCCGATCGTCATTCCTATTGCGCCACACATTCGTTCGTCGATACGTCGAAACGGCATTGCCTGTTACATCGGAATCTTTTTTTTTACGGAGGCAAAATCGCATTCATCCGCTTGCTCGCATATACAACACTCCCAAATACACAAACGTACACCCACAATTGCGCTCCTAGCAATTAAATTATTTTTTTGTTTGTTTTGTTTCTATGAGTACGGCGAAAACGGTATGTATGTAACATCGGCCACTTACCTACGTAACAATCACTACGTTATATATACAAATTACTATACCGTATCGGGGCGAGTTGCACCAAAAAATGCGGCCTCGAGCGAAACCCCTATTTTCGTCGTTTTCTCTTCCTCTCGAATTGTACGGTCTGTTATTTCGGCGATGCAACCGATTGCATCGCAGGAAAAAAAGAAGACAAACCGAGGGACTCGGGGGAATATAAATTAATACTTGGATTGTTTCGAGGTCGGCCAGCGTCAACGATAACCGACCATTTCGGTCGAATTCATGAGAGCGGGGACAGAAACAAATTGACCATTTTCTCTCTATGAAAAAAATAAATAAATTTAAAAATGGGTTTCGTGATAAAACGAATGCGCGGACACGAAGAAATTCTCGGTTATCTCGAAGCATTGGTGCAGACGCGGCATTTTAATATTAGTTAACATTTACGGGACCGTGGTACTCGCGAAAACGAGGAGGATGCTTCCGTCATCGGAGACGCCCTGTTAAAAAGCCCGATCTCTCTCTGTCTGTAACTCACTCGATCTCTGTTAACTATATGAACATTCGAACGTTCGCGGCTCAGTGAATATCTCCATTTTCATTTATCGACTAACGCTCCATCGACGAGACGGATAGAGTGTGGCCCGAATGACGGAACGATTGTGCCTCGGTTTATAACGGAAGATATTTTTTGTTTCGTTAATTTTATATTTTTGACTGTTTTTTCTGTTATTATTGATCTAAGCACGTTGTCTTTTTGGCCTGCTTGCGGCTTGACAATCGGGATATTTTCGTTGGTTTCGAAAGCCCACAGGCTCGAGAGTGCCTCTCGACTATGCAAGCTTCGCAACGAGACTTTCGATTCTACGTTTCCAACTTTGTCTTTTATTTTTACATAGCTGTTGCATGATGACGAGCCGTAACGCGAATCGCCGAAGATCCATGGAGATCTCAGTTGTTTCGATTACACGCCGTTTATTTCCTTCATATTCATCTCTCTTACTGTGGAATTGCGTTGATTTTTCTCCGGATTAATCCTGGGATTGTTAATTTGTCCCCGCGGAAGAATGTGCGCACTACGGTTTCTCTGGCGTCACTACCGCGGCTCATAAGCTTCGTAAACGAGCTCCGGCACCAGTGCCAGGGAAAACGTTGCAGTAGTCGCTTGTCTCGTGTACTGGCGACGCGAACTTGTCGCATCCTGTTACCTATTGTTCTCCTCCATAACTACCTGCTTGAAGACACCGGCCGGCATTTGACTCTTTACCTCGTGACTACCCAGAGCTGTCGAACCGTCCTTACCAATGAATAGCTGAAGCCCGGAGGCTGCAACAAAAAATATAAAAGGAACTCGTGAGCAAAATGATTTCTCGGAACCGGTAACACGCCATTGGAGGCTTTTAGGATGACGTTAATCATTCCCTGGCTGAGGAGGCTCTCCTTAACTCCTCATGACATCCACTCGATATATTGCAATCACGGTCTTACATACCAGGTGTAGAAGTATGAAACCGGAATTTCCCTATAGATGGTGCTAGCCATCAGTTTAAAGACCATAAGACCGCTTCTACAGCGCAATCATCTCCCTCTAACAGCTGACGAATATTTTCGATACACAACGAGCCAAGTTCCCTACACTGGTATATTTTCTATAATCTTAAACATATCGAGTTTTGTGCCTCCGAACTACGATTTGCGGACAGCATTGGTGTTCTGTTATCATTTGAAGAAAACTGCTGCAGGATCGCATCGAATGCTTGTCGAAGCTTACGGTGAACATGCTCTTGGTAAAGCACAGTGTTTCGAGTGGTTCAAAAAATTCAAAAGTGGTGATTTCGACGTGAGAAACGAAGAGCGTGGGAAACCACCGAAAAAGTTCGCAGACAACGACTTGCAAGCCTTATTGCATGAAGATGATACTCAAAGTCAACAAGAACTCGCGGATCATTTGAATGAAACGCAGAAAGCCGTCTCCATTCGTTTTTATCATTTTCAAACAACAGACGTGTTATTTTTACAAAAAAAATCCGGTTTCATACTTCTACACCTGGTACTAGTCGGTAAAATTATAGGCTGTGGAGTGATTTGGCTGCTCAGGCAAAATGGAAGTTTTCGCTTGTGCGACCTAAAGCGCTGCTATCTTGCGGTCAGCCAAAGAAAAAGCTGTGAAATGATGCTGATTTTTCGAAATCAATAATATTTCCTAAAACGATATCAATGGAAAAATGTTCGGTTTTTTACTACTGATCCTATTGCAGGAATGACTAATATTTATCTTTAAAAAATACCCACGCTTGTTAATTAATGGCATCTGCAAATATCAAGCGGGTGCACACGATTTTTGAGATCAGTAAAATATAATATATACTAGTGTAAGCGTGCTGCGACGTGTTTGGCACTTGACTGGCAGAAATTGCAACTTCCCATTTTCAATGCGATTATCCGCCCTGCGGAACTTTAAATGCCGACCACATTCCAGTTATATCGTTCTTGATGGTTTACACCTAGCTGAAAACAAGGAACAACACGCATTTTTTTCGATACAACGCGTGCAAGTTTTGAATTTTTTTTGACATTGATGAGTATGGTTGGAAGTACCTTTGAAGATTTTTGTACTGAAAAACATTTATAAATGTGTTAAACAGCGGTCTCCTAAAATAATACAATGATTTGCGCAGACCGCTGTTGTTGTTGAAAAACATCCTGCCGTTCGGAAACCAATCATCCGAAAAAAAACAAATGCATTTAGTTTTTACATGGAAGTATCTAGTACTTGGACGAAGAATTTAGAAGAATATTGTTTTTTGAAAAAAGAGGTCGCAGCCGAAAATGAAAATATCGATTTTCAGTGAAAAAAACTCTGTTTTCGTTAATGAAAAAAAACTATGCATTGAAAAAGACGAAAAATCTTCCGTTCAAGCACTGCTTTTTGATATGTAAAAAAAGCTTGTAAAACTTTAAGTCAATTGACAGAGTGGATTTTGAAATATTATTTTCACCGATCTTGGAAAAATCATTTAGAAAAAATCCTGTTTGAAGCTTGTAAAGTTCGTCGGTGAGCGGAACCTACCTATAAACGCCTTTAACTCCCTCAATTATAAACCAATCGGCTTAAAATTCTTAGAGACATTTTGAAATGTTATATTTTGAGAATCTGGCAGAAACAAAAGATCGATATTTTTTAACATTTCAACTAGGTATAAAACTTTAAACCCTTACAACTTTTCTAACAGTTTCCACGATGGAGCTGCAGGCATTTTCTGAATTAAATTGATCGATTACTTTCTTTCAGCACTAAAACGAAAGACAGAACTACGATTCAGAGATTTTAAGGAGGTTATCTATTACTCTATATGTGCGCGCGCGCGTGTGTGTGTGTGTGTGTGTGTGTGTGTGTGTGTGTGTGTGTGTGTGCGCGTGTGTGTGTGCGCGTGTGTGTGTGCGCGTGTGTGTGTGCGCGTGTGTGTGCGCGCGTGTGTGTGCGCGCGTGTGTGTGCGCGCGTGTGTGTGCGCGCGTGTGTGTGCGCGCGTGTGTGTGCGCGCGTGTGTGTGCGCGCGCGTGTGTGCGCGCGTGTGTGTGCGCGCGTGTGTGTGCGCGCGTGTGTGTGCGCGCGTGTGTGTGCGCGCGTGTGTGTGCGCGCGTGTGTGTGCGCGCGTGTGTGTGCGCGCGTGTGTGTGCGCGCGTGTGTGTGCGCGCGTGTGTGTGCGCGCGTGTGTGTGCGCGCGTGTGTGTGCGCGCGTGTGTGTGCGCGCGTGTGTGTGCGCGCGTGTGTGTGTGCGCGTGTGTGTGTGCGCGTGTGTGTGTGCGCGTGTGTGTGCGCGTGTGTGTGTGCGCGTGTGTGTGTGCGCGTGTGTGTGTGCGCGCGTGTGTGTGTGTGTGTGTGTGTGTGTGTGTGTTTACAAGACTCCGACATGACAGCACTCCTAGCGGATAGATGAGGAATTAAGTTTGTCTTTCACTAGCGGTAACACTTGCCACCAGGGAAGCTACAGTAGAGGAGTCCGAACTGTGTATCCAAAAGTGGCTACAAAAACGAGGTCAAACAGGGATAGCGCCAATATTGCTAAGACCTCGAGAAGAGCGCTCCGTATGCATGGCGTGTAAGAGAGATGGAAGAGCATGAAGGCTAGAATAAAAGAACCCGCACGCAATGTTGTAGAAATGGTCTACAAAAGTGTTGAACGATGCGACATTGCGGCCGCATAGCGGCGCCACCAATGCATGGATATAGGCAGCGGCATGAAGGCTTTATGGAAACAGTCAATAACAAGCGGAGTCGCAATTTAAGATATTACATATTACAAAAGAGTGTATTAGTCTCCGCATGGTAAAAATAGCGTACTCGGTACCGCGCTGGACTCTCATTCAAACGTTCATTCTGATTGACTTCTTTCTTTCGTTTTTTTCAATTAAGGATCAAATAATTGCTCCGTTGTAATAATATCATAAAAATATAAATAGCGAGTGGAAAAAAGTATTAGCCTTACATAAATATATATATATAATGTTGTAGCATTGACGCCTGTGTTAACGTTATTAAATGATAATATATCTATGCTGCAAATGTTTTATTTGTATGCGGTGACATGTACGATTAAACGACCATAAATTGAATTTGTGTTACCGCTAGAAGAAAAAAATAACACAATTAAATGGAAATAACGACACTGACCATATTTTTTTATAGCGTTTAGCAGTGTACATATATTTTTAATCCCACAATTGTGCGATAGGTTAAGCAGTATCGCTCTTGGGAAGGAGGGAGGTGGACTATTTCTTTATCTTTATTCACGAGGCCGAACATACTAATGGAAAGTCATTTTGAAGAGGAGGATTTCAAATAGAAATAAATGAGAATTTTTAAGCGTAGATTAATGAATAAACAAAAACTACATTTTTTCTATAAGCTTTTATCTTCGCGGAAAAAAACTTTGTAAAACTTGCGTTTGTGTGAATAGACAAAAAACAAGAATGGCGTATTTCACCCGGGTCTATGTCAAAGAAACCTCGAAATTTGTTTGCTGCTCACTTCGTTGTATCACCAACGCAATACTTCATATTGATATCCCCGCAACACAAGCGCTTGCCGTGGCTGAATCTCGAAGTAATGTCTTTCATCACTTTCATCGGCCACTTTTTTAACGATTCTGACATAAGCGTGCGGGCTCCTTTACTCTAGCCTTCGCGTGGAAGAGGATCGAATACGCATCCTAGCCTCCATGGCAAATACAGTAAAACCTCGCTTATCCGAGGTAATGTGAGGAGAGGGTACCTCGGATAAGTGAAATCTCGGATGATGCGGAAAACAGTAGCAATATAGGACTACTCCACGCATAGACATAGCAGATTCTTCCGTTTGATCCGAGATTCTGCGTATTATCCGACGATACATCGCGGATAATGCGGAGGACTCGGATGAGTTAAGTGACTCGGATAATGCGGAACGTCGGTTAATCGAAGGTCGGATAAACGAAGTTCTACTGTACCAGCGAATACGATAATAAACACACAATATTCGAACAATTTGAGAATTGTTAAAATCGTATTTTCGAGACAAACCAGCCTTGATGTTGACAAGAGGACACATATTCTATCTTTAAAACATAAAAGCATGTTTTTATCTTGACAACTTTGAAGCAAGCAATATCGCTTCGACTTTACATTGTTATTACGGTGTTTTCTCAAATCAGAAAAAAAATATTGGACTTTTTTTTTTAATTTCTTGCGTTAATAGGTAATTGCAATTTCTTTTGTGTGATTTTTGTTTTATTTTCATTCAAATATATTATCGTCAGGGTTATCGCGTTACCCATTCGCTGATTGTGAGTTTTAATACAAACAGATCGCAAAGCATTGTTCTTTGACTAGGAATAATTTACCATCGTATTGACCTGAGTAAAAAATTTATTCAAGAATAAAATCAATACTTTTTAAGACGTTTTCCACCGTTCCAAAATAAGTGATGGGTTGTAGGGTTAAATATCGCTATCGTAAGCATTATCACGTTACTGTTCGCTGTTTGCGAGTTTTTATATAAACAGATCGCAAAGTATTGTTTTTTGGCAGCAGGGATTAATTCACCGTTGTATTTACCTAAGAAAAATTGATTTAAAAAAAGCATCAGTATTATTTAAGACATTTTATACCGTTCGTTCTACAATTGGACACTGTTATAATAAAAACATTAATTTTAGTAGACGATAGTAATTACTGCTGATTGTTTAGAATAATCAACAACCCGGTTTCATGTTTCTCACACGTGGCTACCTTCATTGCAGCTGCTACCCAGCGCTGCTGGTGGCTCAATCAAGTACTACTTAAATCCAGCAGGTTCGCGTACCACTTTTTCCCTATCCCTCTCATTAGAGTTCGGACTTCTTTAGTGTGGTATCCTTGTCCCGACTACTCTACAATTCCGCAGTTTCCAGACCTGTATGTAGACCGTGATTGCACTCGACCGCATTGCACTGACGTTTGCGGCAAGATGCCGCGGCAGAATGTCCTCGCTCGAAAATTAACAATTCCCTCTTTCTAATTATCTTGCAGCACCTCTATCAGGCATCTTTTTAAACTAATGTCGGCTGTTGCAATTTGTGTGAGATTATGTACAATAGTTTTCAACTTCGTTTCACGTCGGATTAACAAATTACAAGGTGAATGTGTCAGTATTGGATGTTCCGATGCCGTGTGGGCGATAGTACTTTTATTGAATCGATAAGGGTTCATAATTTCGTTTTCGTTCTGGCGTATGTCCAGACCGACTATACAATTTAATGAAAAATATCACAATCTCGCATTAAAAGACGCCTAACAATGATGCATTTTTTCATCCGCGAGGTTTAGCATTATTGCTGAGAAAAGAATCATCATCCATAAAATTTATAGAAAAAAAAGTCAGAAATTCAAAATATCATATGTTGCCCGGAATTGCTGAAAATTACTTGATTTGGATGAAATTTGGTAGTGGGGATTTTTTGTGGTGGTTTATTCTAAATCTAAACTAAAGACTTAGGAATTTGAATAAGCAAATGTAGGTCAGTGAACCCAAATTGGAAAAATTACTTGACCGGAGTAAAAGTTGGTAGCGAAAGGTCTTGGGGGTCGCTTATTATAAATATAAACTCAAAAATCAGATATTGAAAATAGTTGAGTCTTTTGGTCCGCTATATTCCATCACCAAAATTCACATAAACCGTAGTTGAGTCAAAATATGTCTATTCAAGGGATGTCTGTTCAAGGGATACAAATATATAGGCCTACCTATTTATTTTATGTACCTCCTGTATGCTATCAATCGTACACCTTCATAATAACTAGTTACAACATCATAGTGAATATTTTCTTTGGTAGTTCACGCCATAATTAAAAAATAAAATGTACAACTTAGAAGAAAAACAACGTCGTATACAATGCGGAAAAATTCGGAAAAATACTTTTCATCAGTTATTATACTTTTTTAAATACTTTAATTCCGAACAATTCTTAAAAATAGAATGTTCTGAATAGGTACCTGAATCAAAAGCAATGGAAGGCAAAAATAATGAAAAAAAACTGCAGGATCACCCAAACACGTGCTGCGTTTCGATATTATTAAAAGTTTCGTCGAAAATGGTTTTTTTTAAAGAAAAAGGGAAATTTGGAAGATTTGTTTACTGGTGCTAGTTGTACAAAAAATATAAGATTAATGGCTACCCACATTTGTTCACACACGTTCATGTCCCACGGACACGGCGAGAACAAAAATTCGGTAAGCGTTAAAAAATTTGTTTGAAAAAAAATGAAAAACTGCACATGGTGGCTCGTTAGGTACAAGTCAATGTATATAAAATACACAAAGAAGTGCATTAAGGCGTAATAACGATGTGCTCTGCCTCTTATAATATAAATATAGATTCATTGATGCCACTTCATCTCCCAGAAGAACTGGAAATTTCGTTTAAATCGCGATCGTAAATTGGCAATCTGACCACTTTTCTCACAAATAGAACTTGGAAAGCACATACAATAGGAAGAAAGAAAACTCACTCTCGGCACTCTCGAGATCCGATTGTTCGAGATTCGTCGCCTTCAACAATTCGTCGATTAACGAGTCGGGATTGGGCCTCGTTACTTCAACCCTGCAAAGTACGGGATTGCCACTTCCATCCTCGGCCTTTTTTCTACGCTCGAGGGCGGCCTTTGCCCTGTCCAAGGAGCCGGTCTCGCTCAGTCCCGAGCCACCGGACGGATTCCTGCCAAACATTTAAACGCTACTATCAGCACAGCGGTGTCTGAAATACCATACCTTTGAGCCTCATCTTGCATAATCTGTATTATCCGATTATGCAACAGATTTTCGGCGCTCTTTGTCGGTGTGTAGAAAAATACGAAATTTGTTATCGGTGTGCACATACGAGAGAAATAGAGACAAAGAGAAAGAAATAAATGAAACAAGATTAATCACAACGGGTGCATGAAGTCTGTATCTCGTTATATCCGTAAAGTCGCAATACGTATAATCGCAATACGAAAATAACGAACGCACAAGAACAAGAAAGTATGAGAAAATGGATGGGCGATACAATACTAACGATACTAAGTGACTTTCTGTTTAACCGACTCACAAACCTCGGGTCGGATTGGTCACCAACTCGGGAGAGAATAAATAGAGACCAGTGTGTGCACGAGTCGAAAGTCGTAATGTTGTGCATTGCATGTTTCGTGCGGAAAGGGAGAACAATAAGGGTCCGGTGAGCAAAGCAGCCACTTTAGCAAGCGATGTTTTATCCAAAGAATAAGAGCGAAGCAAAAAACTACAAGCGATACCCTGTGGAACGGAATTTTAAATTGATGTTTTACTTCGTTTTGCTGCAGGATAACGTTTTCGTCATGAACACGCCAAAAAAAAGCTCGGATAAAGTTGCTTTCGCGGAAACAGTTGGGTCAGTTCTAGACTGTTTTTGCTGTAATTGTGAGCAACGGACAACAAAACAATGATTCTTAAACCATATTATCGTTGTATAATAATGATTGAATTATATTACCATTGCGCAATACTGATATTAAACACTGTTATAATTGAACAATATTATCATTAAATACTGTTATTGTTGAACAAGATTATTATCAAATAATACTATTACTAAAGAACGCGAAAAATGAACAGTTATGTCGTTCAACAATATCATTACTGACCAACAGTTACAACTAAACGGAAATCGTTATTGAACCATTATTGTTGAGCAACAATAATTTCAGAACAATTATGAAGGAAAAAAATCCCGTTACATTGTACGAAACTTAATTTTTTTCCGTATATAAAACTCATCCGGAAATGCTCGGAATTGTCATCGAAATTGATACTGTTGTTAGGTGCGAATGAGGTGAATCCCCAGATACCATAAAGCATTTTTGCTTATTTGTTGGAAATGCCAATGAGGAATCTTTATCAACAATTTCGATTTTTTTCTTTGCTTTATCTTTTTATGTTGCTGTTTATCTGTTTGTGTTTGCGGAACGAGTACGAGACGAGCGGGGTCACGTACGAGAAAACGGAAGTATGAACCGACGACGGTGGGGTAATGCTGTTGCGGTGCTGTGCGATTGTGGGTGCTGTAACTGCGACTTCCGGTACGCCTAAAGGGGACTCCTCGGAGTCCGGACTGGTCGCCACCGTCGCCAATTTGCCCCCCGCACCATCCAGCAATTTCCTATGGCCACCAACGATACCCCTGAAAGAGCATTCAGAAAAAAGCCATTTTTCTAACTAATCAGTTCGTCCGAAATGTCGCATTGGTTCGTGATTTTTCATGAAAAATACCTTTCACCGATATTTATTGCGGGGGGGGGGGGGGGTCGTGCCAGCTTATGCATTAATGGTCGTGTTGACTTCTACAGAACACTTTTTATATCATCGGGATTTCCAAAAAAATATATTTTCTTCTGACACATAAAAACTCCGGATAAAAGTTCAACTTTGAGCTTTAAGTAAGTTTCACTCCATCGATAGGGATGAAAAAAGGAAACTCTGAGAAATGTAACACTGCTTTATACGACAAATTGTGAATTTAGCCGCGGTTAATTTGTCTCGTTGATATATTTCATCCGCCTATTGAACATAAAATTCCGGCTCAATGCGCGATTTAGCATGAGAACCTGTGTTAAATTGTCTAGATTTTATTTTGTGTATGCCGAAAACGACATAGCAGAACATACAAAAACTCCAAAGATGAACGCTTAGAGTACACTATCTACGTCTAAAAAAAACCGGCACCTTTTATCATTTATCAGTGAAACGTTTGAGCTCCCTCAAAATGTATGGATGAATGGAGAGATTGCTGGGAAATCTATCGGCCTCTTTTATCGATACGATTACACGTATAAGGAACTTTATTGAGCGACTAGCGGAGCACCGAGGCCATCGAAACAGCGATGCCAAGGTCGGGTGAAATCTGTACAGGGCCATATGCGTTGCGGATATTCTTGCATCGGGAGATAAAGAGACAAGGGTTTTTTCTCGTGATGCGGGCTGCCTCGTTCGCCCGTCTAGAAATTTGTTGGGGGGGGGGGGCTTTGATCGGGACGCCTCAGGTGGGGGATCCGCATTGGAATTGAAATGGCTTTTGCGCTATTTCCAGATCGACGTGGTTTAAGAATATTTTACTTGAAATTATATAAAATGGGATTTTACGGAGCTCTGTAAAAAATATTCTTTGACGGTCACGTGCAAAGATTTGCTTGAGAGTGCCAAGAGACAACCACGTGTTTCTAGAAATTTGTTAGGAACACCACACATCAAGAGTTCTCATCGGGATCTAATGTGGGAATCCTAAAGGATTCCAAAAAAGGTTAAACGGGTATATATTGTAGGGAGGCATTTTGTTGCAATCCTATGAATGTCAGATGAAGAGTGTGGGTTTAAGGTA
The DNA here is from genome assembly GCA_951751655.1 of Ophion costatus. Taxonomy (NCBI): domain Eukaryota; kingdom Metazoa; phylum Arthropoda; class Insecta; order Hymenoptera; family Ichneumonidae; genus Ophion; species Ophion costatus. Next base: position 11,901,817 of record OX632365.1, on the reverse strand, counting down.
GTTCTGTAGTTTTGGTCAAATCTTAGGAATTAGCTAAAATCCAAGTATGGCGGAGATATGACCTTCATGGACTGATGCCCAAAAATTCAATTCGATGCACCGTTTAGTTCATGAGATAATTGCAATTGAATATGGGTATTTTTGTACGCGATCCCTATACCTAACACGTAAACCGATAGGAGTTTGCTCACATTTCTCATTATAGGTTCTAAACGGATCTTAGCGTATCAAAATAAAAACACACGTGTACGTAGTACTATTTAGGGATTGGTGTTTAGAAAAATGACAAACTTTGACCGTTTAGTTTCGGAGATATCGACTTATGAAAAGTGGTAATTTTATTCTACACCGATCTCGGACCCAACCATCTATAACGGAATGGCAACAGTGTAAGCTGCAGCCAGCTGATCGGCGCGTCGTCTGGGAACTCGAAGCGTATTTTTTCCCCCGCGTTTAGTAATTCTGTGACGGATGTGAAATAAATTTATTGTGCAAACAAATTTAATTTGTTTAATTTATGCATGCATTTATTCGTCTTACATATATTTATATATAAGTGAGTTTGTGTGTGTGTGTGTGTGTGTGTGTGTGTGTGTGTGTGTGTGTGTGTGTGTGTGTGTGTGCGCGCGCGCGCGCGCGCGCGTGTATGTAGATATTAACTAATTGATATAGTTTATGTGATCCATCAAATAATTATAGGAATTCATTTGACCTTTTAGCCATATCTGCGACTACGATGATACGAGCACTCGGTAGCATAGGGGCAGCGTACCTATGTGAAGTTGGCAACTGACTTTACAGGAAGTAATTTTTTTTTTGCCTTCGTTTGTACTCGGTTTGTACCCGTTTGTACCGCCTTAAATTTCGTTTGTACCTTAAGGGGGAAAAAAGTACGAGGGTATGGAAAAATGAACCGCAACCCATTTAGAGCTAAGCAATTTTAATAAACGCGATTGAAAAGAGAATCATTAGTACCCGTTTGTACCGTTAAAAAAATTTTTTTTCAATTGTTTTTCAAATTTTTTCTCGAAAAAAAAATTTTCGATTTTTTTTTTAATTTCCGTTCGTACCGACAAGTATATCGTTTGTACCACCTAGAAATTGTTTCTATTCATTCGTATCGGTGAGTACATCGTTTCTTCCACCGTGTAATCGTTTGTACCCATTCGTACTGACGAGTATATCGTTTGTACTACCGAGAAAACGTTTGTACCCGTTGGTATCGACGAGTATTTCGTATGTACCACCGAGAAAACGTTTGTACCCGTCTGTAATATCAAGCAATCGTTTGTACCCATTCGTATCGACAGTATATCATTTGTACCAGCGAGAAATCGTTTGTACCCGTTCGTACTGACGAGGGTATCGGTTGTACCACTGTGAAAACGTTTGTACCCGTCTGTACTATCGAGCAATCGATTGTACCCGTTCGTATCGACGAGTATATCGTTTGTACCACCGAGAAAACGTTTGTACCTATCTGTACTATCGAGCAATCGTTTGTACCCGTTCGGACTGACGAGTATATCGTTTATACCACCGAGAAAACGTTCGTACCCGTTGGTATCGACGAGTATATCGTTTGTACTATTGAGCAATCGTTTGTACCGGTTCGTATCGACGAGTATATCGTTTGTACCACCGGGAAAACGTTTGTACCCGTCTGTACTATTGAGGAATCGTTTGTACCCATTCGTACTGACGAGTATATGGTTTGTACCACCGAGAAAACGTTTGTACCCGTCTGTACTATCGAGCAATCGTTTGTACCTGTTTGTATCGACGGGTATATCGTTTGTACCACCGAGGAAACGGTTGTACGGGCCTGTACTATCAAGCAATCGTTTGTACCCGTTCGTATCGAGAGTATATCGTTTGTACCACCGACAAATCGTTTGTACCCATTGGTACCGGCGATTAATCGTTTGTACCCATTCGTACTGACGAGAATATCGTTTGTACTAACGAGAAATTGTTTGTACCCGTCGGTACTATCGAGCAATCATTTGTACCCGGTCGTTCTGCCGAGTATATCGTGTGTACTACTGAGAAAACGTTTGTACCCGTTTGTACTATCGAGCAATCGTTTCTACCCGTTCGTATCGACGAGCATACCATTTGTACTGCCGATTAGGCGTTTGTACCCATGTACGCTTACTTACTTACTTACTCTACGAAACTTACGCTCGGCGGTACAAACGATATACTCCTTGGCACGTACAAGTAGAAATTATTGCTCGGTCGTACAAACGACATACTCGGCAGTATGGACCGAAACACAAGATTAAACGCTGGTACAAATGATTCCCTCGTTGGTACGAACCGGTACAAACGATTGCTCGGTGACGGAAACCCAAGCAAACGTTTCCTCGGTGGTACAAACGATATACTCGTCGATACGAACGGGTATAAACGATTGTTCGATAGTACAGAAGAGTACAAACGATTTTTCGGTGGTATAAACGATATACTCGTCGATATGTATGGGAACAATCGATTGCTCGATAGTACAGACGGGTACAAACGGTTTCTCGGTGGTACAAACGATATACTCGTCAGTACGAACGGGTACAAACGATTGCTCGATAAGACAGACAGGTACGAACTTTTTCTCGGTGGTACAAACGATAAACTCGTCAGTACGAATGGGTACAAACGATTGCTCGATAGTACAGACGGATAGAAACGTTTTCTCGGTGGTACAAACGATTTACTCGTCAGTACGTATGGGTACAAACGATTGCTCGATAGTACAGACTGGTACAAACGTTTCCTCGGTGGTACAAACGATATACCCGTCGATACCAACGGGTATAAACGATCTCTCGGTGGTACAAACGATATACTGTCGATACGAACGGGTACAAACGATTGCTCGATAGTACAGACGGGTACAAACGTTTTCTCGGTGGGACACACGATATACTCGTCAGTACGAATGGGTATAAACGATCACACGGTGGTAGAAACGATGTACTCACCAATACGAATCAATAGAAACAATTGCTAGGTGGTACAAACGATATACTTGTCGGTACGAACGGAAATAAAATAAAATAAATCGAAAATTTTTTTTCCCAAAAAAAAATTTGAAAAAAAAAGTTTAACGGTACAAACGGGTACAAACGATTCTCTTTTCAATCGCGTTTATTCAAATTGTTTAGCTCTAAATGGGTTGCGGTTCATTTTTCCATACCCTCGTACTTTTTTCCCCCTTAAGGTACAAACGAAATTTGAGGCGGTACAAACGGGCACAAACCGAGTACAAACGAAAGCAAAACAAAAAATTACTTTCTGTAAAGTCAGTTGCCAACTTCACACAGGTGGGCAGCGTGCATAGCTATGAGTAGGTAGGTTCGAGGTTCGATTCCAATATAGGGTGAAATATTTTCTTCGATAGAAATCATCTCAAAACGCCCGGGAATGACGAATTACGATACAAAATCGTTGTCGTAAAACTCTCAATTGAGTATTTGATTTTATTTTGGATTTATGAAATATTTTATGCATATAATACATTTAAAATTACAATGTACATTGCAAGCAAATAGAGATTTAGTTAAACCGAATTTTTATTTATTCAATTTAAATATATTCAATATTCGTGAGCCAAGGAAAAACCTATTTCATTTAAATTGATCCCATTTAAATTAAATATTTTTTTTGGCGATGCGAAAGGAATCCCTACTGGATCCCTATGGGAATCTCTTTTGGATCCCGATAGGGAATCTCTACTGGAATCCAATTTACGAGTAGTCGGAAGCAGGGGAATCCTATAGGATTCCCAACACAATTTCTACACGGGCTGGGACGGCAGTTTCCTAACTCTGATGATGACCATCAAGTTCGCGGCGATCTAGAGGTTTGTGCCGAGTTATAAATGCATAACGTCTTCTTCCGAAATAACATTGAGAAATCTATATTAGCGTCAATCGTAACACATTACGTTACACGCATTGATATGCAGGTTAGAGTCTAAGCTCGCGAGAAAAAGCAGTAGAACAAGCGTTCGCCAAAATGTTAAACGATGACGTCCAAAATTTCACCACAAGCGCGCTCCAATAACAAATGACCGACCAATAAATGCCACGGTCTTACGTACAGGTCTTGAAACGACGGTAGTGGGGAAAGGTTCACTTAGCGTCGAGTTTTGGCTTCAATTATCGGCCGCATGGTGCGCATAGAAAAAGGGGTATCGTATGTGCAGAAGACGGCAATATCATGTCTCTGTCTTACATACAGCGTATGCACTCTAGACTGTAATGTCTCGGTATACAGGTTCTTGTTTCTTCTTTGTAAGAAATATCCATTACACGGAAAGTAAACGAAAAACTATGTATTTGCATGCTAAAATGAACAAATTAATACATGCATGCTTAAAATCACAACGAAAACCAAATATTTAACGCTTGCAAAACTCAAGCGACTCAAGCGACTGTGATAATTATTGGTATTTTTTTCTTTGTATTGCGATGGTAGTTAAGCTGTATTATTGTCACTGAATTAAATAAAATGAAATTAAATCAATAACAGTTGTTTAGACATATCCGACTTTTTTTTTAATACGCGTAACGCTTTTCGACTGTTATACGCACATACGCCTATACGACGAAACATTTCATCATCGGTCTATAGGTTAGACTCTTAATACCCCCTGATCACAACGACCGCCGCAACAACGACTCGCCGCCTATCCAATACGACCGTCGCCTCAAAACCTGTATGTGAGGGCGTGGTTAGTGCCAATAAGCCAGAGCACACAATGAAAGTGACCGCAACGCTTCGATTAACCTTAAATAGGTGAAAACTTGAAAAGGGCGCTAAAGTAACTAATTCGTGAATAATAATAATCCTGAAAACTTGTTTCATAACGCAATTGCTTTAGTGCCGGATATACTAGGTGCGCAACTAAAGTTCCGGGTTTTTTACCAATAAAAAATCTAAAATTTCAAGACAAATACAAAAAATGGTTCATTCGAAGTATTGTCCCTCCCTACTTACACATTTTTGTCATCTCTCTGGCAATACATAAATACTGCGACGATAAAAAGACGCGTCTTTGGACTGAAAGCATTGGTCCAACCAATTGTGTACTGCATCATAATTGGCCAAGTGTAGCCCATCCAAGCCATGCGCCATCAACCGCAACAAGTGATAATCTGAAGGGGCCAGATCTGGCGAATACGGCGGGTGCGGTAGCAGATGCCATTTCAGTGTTTTTATGGTGTCCTGGACGATGGAACTGCGAGGGCACGGAGCGTTGTCGTGCTGCAATATCACACGTTCGTGTCTCGTGTCCCATTCTGGCCGTTTTTCGAGCAATGCGTGGTTCAAATTGATTAGTTGTCGGTAGCGATGCCCATTGACAGTTTCGCCCGGTTTCAGCAGCTGATAGTACACGATTCCTTTCTGGTCCCACCAAATGCAGAGTATTGTCTTTTTTCCGAAGCGATTTGGCCGTGCCGTCGATGTTGACGCTTCGCCAAGTGAAAGCCACGATTTTCTGGGTTTGAGATTTTCGAAATATAACCATTTTTCATCGCCAGTAACAATTCGATGTAGGAAACTCTTTCTGTTGTGTAGCAAAAGCAAAATTTCGGAAGTGGCTCTTCGATTTTCCATCTGTCTCTCAGTCAACTCATGGGGCACCCACTTTTCTTCCTTATGAATTTTTCCCATGGAGTGCAAACGTTTCGAAATACATTGCCGCGTCACATTTAATGCCTCGGCAAGTTGATCTTTTGTTTGAGTGTCATCTTCATCCAATAACGATTGCAGATCGGCGTCCGCAAATGTTTGCGGTCTTCCCGAGCGCTCCTTGTCCCCAGTGTCAAAATCGCCTCTTCTGAACCTCTTGAACCAATCTTCACACGTTGTTTTTGATAGTATATGTTCGCCGTAGGCCTCCTCAAGTAACCGACGTGCTTCAGCTGCGGTTTTTTTTTGGTTGAAGCAGAAAAGCAATGCTTCGCGCAAATGCTGTTTATTTGGCACAAACTTTGACATTTTCGAGGTCGGAAAAAAGGTCGTTGTGTTGCGATATTTGTTTATATTACGACTGGGTATTCTCAACAGATGTCCAAGCTATAAATGTATGCCGACTACCTGTGTCGCTAGCACCATCCATGTGTGAAATCCGGGAACTTAGTTGCGCACCTAGTAGGAGCACGAAAATTGTAATATGGGAAGAACAAAAAAAAAATTCACAAATGTGAACAATTAGCAGTGGGATTCGCATTTCTTTAAATTATACATAATTTTGTAGTACGCTTACAGACTAATAACTTCTGATTTTTATACACTCTTTATACTTTGCATTATACCCGTAGTTATATTGCATACTTTCGATGAATTCGGAAAACAAATGAAGGTTATGTTTCTGTCAAAATAACATACGCATATCTATAGTGTTAGACGCAATCTACATCAGCGTTGTTTGGGTGAGACACTCATTTTTACCAATTTTGCTGACGCTTCGACGTACTGAATTTGGTCTGTTGTACCTAACTTCCATAGTTCCATCGTTTGATTTCGCCAGGTAAAAAAAGCTACCGAACTTTTTTTTATCATAAATTCCATTTTATGGGGTCTTACCCCTTATTACATTGCCCTTCTCATCCCCACCTTGCGGCCCCAGCCGACTTCGCCCTCTGTATCGCATTCACCATGATATTTCTGCCATGGGAATAGGGAAGATGCGGAAAACCTACACCAATCTAGCTGGACCGAGTTTCGCAGCAAGCCGCGTTTTGTCGAGAAATAAATCACGGGTACAGGCATACGTCCGGCACGCACACGCACACGCACACGCACACGCACGCACACACACACACACACACACACACACACGCGCGCGCGCGCGCGCGAGCGCGCGCGAGCGCGTGTGATCTTCGTATCGAACTGGAGCGACGTTACGGCTGTATTTATTGTTCTTCGAGACTACGAGTCTGGGATTCGAACCCGCGACCTTCCGATGTTCTGGTTTAGAGGCAAGCACGCTAACCACTAGACACCACACACACGGGTTCCGTGGCAAACTTGACAAACGAATACAAGTTTGTGTTGCAACGGCATTGCAACTCAATTCTGACTTTCGTTCTCATCCACTACGTTAAAAGTAACGGATTCGAACAAGCTGTACATTCTTATCGAAGCTTCATTCATTAATTGTATTGACTTTGGATTTATTTCTCGTATCTTTATTTTGTATCAGTTTGTCGTTATTTTCATCAACTTCTTGTATTGACCGGCCCGTGGTATACTCAAGCTCACGAGCGTAATGTAAACCCACTTGACTGAACGGCACACGTGAAATACACAAACTTGTTTGAGGTTATTGTACTTGTATCATAGGGTAGGGGGGTGCCACGTGTAGGCCAACCCCCTTAAGGGGCGAGCCCGGACACCCCAGTGAGTAGCGACACCGCCGCGCCCGAAGCGCTGGCCAACCAATGTCGACGAGAGGAGGGCTCGTCAATTAGAAGTGGTACGTACTCGTGGTCACGAAGATCTGACCAATGATCAAGAATGGTGCCGCGGGGGCTAGTCTGCCCACCGTTCGTACAAACACACATTTCGTTGAAAGGTTGCGCCAAAAGTACCCCAGGGTGTTTACCCCCGGCTGGGGCACTTTCAGAAACGGTACAATTGCGTTGAAATTGAAAGAGAATGCAAACGCAAAATTTTGTACTCCATGCACGATCCCGATAGTTCTAGAAAAAAAAGTTGAGCAAGAAATAGATCGCCTCCTCGTTGGAAAGAGAATTTTTCCCGTAGAATTCAGCGATTGGGGCACGCCGGTGGTGTCAGTACAAAAAAAAGATGGGAGCGTATGCCTGTGCGGGGACTACTCCATGACGTTAAACTAATGGTTAGAAATAGACCATAATTCCTTGCCGACCTGGCCAGGAGTCTTAGCAGTATGTAAACAAGGTAAAATCTTCGCGGAACTCGATTTACAAGAAGCATATTACCAAGCACCTCTTGACGAAGAATCAAAACTCTTAACGACTATTTCGACGAAACGCGGTCTGTTTGCGTACAACTCTCGTACGGTGTGAACACAAGGCCAGGTGCTTTTCAACGGAGAATGCATCAAATGCTTGCATAGCTTCCATCATCGTATGCTCAGAAAATAATTATCTTCATAGATAATATTGTAATTGCGACAGAAAACGAGACAGAGATGCTAGCCATCCTGGATGCTATACTGAAAAGTTTTGAAGAAGAAGGATTGAAAATAAACATACATAAATGTAAATGGTTCCAAAAAAATAGTAGTTTTCGGGTTTAGAATCGATAAGGAAAGGGTGCACATGCTCGAGGATAGAGTCAAATCTATTTTGAAAGCACCGGCACCCGATTCGTTTACGACTCTGCGCTCCTTCTTGAGAAAAATTAACTACCACGCAGACTTCCTTAAATATATGGCAATGGTCCTAGCATCAATGTACGACGTTCTCAAACAATCGACATGGACATGGCCTGAACAATACGCGACGGCATTCAAAAAAATAAAAAAAACGACTGTGCTCAGCACCGTTCCTTGATAATTTCCATCCAGAGTGGCCAGTGAGTCTTACATGAGATGCGTCTCCAGTAGGTTTAGGCACAGTACTTTCGCACAAATGCGCCGACGGCGTCGAACGCCCTATTGCATACGCAAGTAAGAAATTAGACGAACAACAACAAAAATATCATCAATTAGATAGAGAAAGCTTAGCAATCGTATTCGGCCTTACGAAATTCTACCGATATATTATTGGACGAACCTCAGAGCTTCGAACAGACAATCAAGTGTTAAGCCACATTTTTAAACCGCAAGTCTCAATTCCTAAAATAGCGGCCAAAAGACTACGAAACTGGGCTTTATTTCTCAAAGCTTTCGACTATACCATCAAATATGTACCAAGCAACAAAAATTCTGCAGATTTCTTATCGAGAGCTCCGATTGACAACTCTGTCAAACTCCACGACACTGTAACACTTAACATAGAAATCAGTTCGCTTACAATCATACAAGAGTCGCAATTTGCTTCCATCGATTGAAAAAAAATTCAAGTAGAAACAAAAAAAGACGAAATTCTTGAAACAGTAATGCGCTTTGCGGTTGATGGTTGGCGAGAAAAGAATTCGGACAACAAAAAACTGTTGCCGTTCTATTGTCGAAAAAATGAAATCTCAATAGACCAAGGGTGTGTCCTTTGGGGCCACAGGGTTGTCATACCGGAAACCATGCAAGCCTTAATTTTATATCAGCTACACGCTAGTCATGTGGGAATAGTCTCTATGAAACAACTGGCGCGATCATATATGTGGTGGCCACTGATATATGAAAGTATCGAAAGAATCACATAAGGGTGATTCCAGGACATGCCTGGAAAATGCGCGCTCGCCTGCGAAAATACCGCTCAGTCCGTGGGTTTGGCCACCAACACCTTGGCACAGACTTCATGCAGACTTTCTAGGGCCTTTCTTTAATAGAATGTACTTAGTTGTAGTCGACGCATACTCTAAGTGGCCGGAAGCTTATTGTGTGTAAAACATCACAGCGGAAACGACTATACCGATTTTTCGAAAACTGTTCAGCATCTTTGGCTATCCGCTGCATCTCGTAACAGACAACGGCCGAACATCCATAAGCCTCGAGTTAAAAAAATTCTTTCAAAAATCGGGGATTAGACAAAGCTTCACACCCCCATATTTTCCAGCCACAAATGGGGCAGCAGAGAGATTTGTCGAAACATTCAAGTCACGGCTGACTAAAATGATTGAAAGCGGGACAGACGCAGCTCTCGCTTTAGAACTATTTTTAAACTACTACAGAGTTACACCGCAAAAAAACAACCGGCATCAGCCCGGCGAAAGCAATGCTAGGGAGAGATATACGAAATCGCTTCTCTCTCCTAAGACCGAACCCGATTGAAGAAATCGTTTACAAAGCACAAGAAGCCCAAAAGAAGGACTAAGGTAAACGACACAGTTACTGACACTGTCCCAGATTGTGAGATCAACGGTACCATTTTGACTGTCACAAATACAATTTTTGTCGAATAACATTCTAATTACCGCCTAATTAAAGAGAGTTTTTCACTTTTAATTATTGGAGAAATACACTTTTTTTGCATGAAATTCTTAAAATAGAAACTGACTAGAAAATAGTCCGACACGCTTCTGAAGGGCTCCACAGTGGCAGTGCTAGACGATAACCACTAGGCACGTCAAGCAACATATCGTGAATTTTACTCGTCATGTAAGTATAAAAAGACATAAAAAAGATGTCAAAATCTTCAGCAGGAACTAGCCTATCGACGAGATAAGAAATAATTTAACTGTTGGTTAGGTATTTATTTAAATTTACGGTACCATTAAGTGCGTTACATAATTGAGGTTATGCCGTTGTTGTTGAGCCTCGATTTATCATCTATTGCGTCGAACAATTCGCGTTGCTCAGTTATTCTACTTCGCCGTGAAATAATAAATTAAAGAAGAAGATATTAGTTTTTATGATAGGAAAAAAACAGAAAAAATGTACAACAATTAAACGTGAATAAAATAAAGCAAGAAGAGTTAGGGCGCTCGGAACGCAAACAAAATAATCTTTCATAACTATTTTTTGTTCGTCCTTTTCTATACCTCTCATATTCTTATGTAAAGAAAATAAGATAGTCGTGCACTAATTAAGTATAGTTCGTGGTTTATGCCTAACGTGTGTATGTGATATACCATATACTTATTGCAATTTAACCCGTTTGAATGGGGATATTCGGGTGTGTCAGAAAGTGAGGTTATAAACTGCGCCACGAGTGTCATGAATCGGTACACGCAGGGGTCACAAACTACGACATAGATGTTTCTCCAGTGTCAGAAACCCCGGTAGCAGAGAAGCGCTATTAAAACAATGATTTGATTAATAAATCTTAATCGTTTCACTTTTAAGGGAGACTTTGTCCTTGAAAGTTTCAAAAAATCAATTTTTTTTTTATTACGGATTCTTAATCTACATGTAAGTAGAAATGAATCTGTCGAAGCGTTTCCCGGATTTCGAACGTTTACGATATTTTAAACGCGTTTGAAGTTGACACCGTCAGCGCGCTCTCACCGTCTCAGCGGGGTGCCCGGCTAGCTGGGTTCCTGCAGGTCTCAGCGCGTCTGACGCAGGTATACCTTTTATGCTTAGTCTTTTATGCTTAGAAATCTTTGCATAGGGTCCCTACTTTCTCCTTTATCGATTTTGCAACGGTTATTTCAGTCTGGCTTCGGCATTGAAAGCGAAAACATCGTAGCGTCTGTGTTTTTTGTTTTTCGTTATTTTCAAGTAATTTATCGAAAATTTGTGCGCAATATGCCTCGAAAGGGTACAAAAGATCATCCGAAACAGTACGGGCGCAAAAGATCGCATCCGCAACCCCCTAATCGCTGGGAATTTGAAAAGAGCAAGTCGTTCATAAGCACGTCAGCGCAGAAAATTTTACAAAGTGGCAAATTGGGATGTTATGAACTAAGTGTTGGTTCACTGTACTGCTTTTTGAACTTCGTATTAGTTTTTAACTTTTTATCCGATAACGTTTTGTGTAAAGAGTGCAACGGACGAATCGCTTTTTCCATGCGTGAACGTCGAGGCATCCGTTTCAAACTGAATTTAAAATGCGAGTGCGGGGAAAAAATGGTTACTTCGTGTCCACTTATCGGTAAAGCTTATGAAATAAATCGCCGAATCGTGTTTGTTTTCCGTTTATTAGGCCTCGGAATAAACGGTTTGAGCAGTTTTTGTAACATGATGGACATTTGCAGCGGGATGACGACCACAATATATTACGCTTGTGTAGAAAATATACGAATTGCGACGAAATCGGTTTACGACATGGTTCTGAAGAAAGCTGTAGCAGAGGAGAAGAAAAAAAAACGTTTCTCGAGGACTACAGGAAAATCACTTCATCGTTTCAAGAGATGGCACGTGGAAAAAGAGAGGGTTTTCATCTCTCATTGGCGTGACTAGTCTCATTGGATACCACACCAAAAAATTTGTCGACGCCATGGTCAAATCGAATTTTTGCCAATCTTGCAGCTTTTGGGAGAAAAAAAGATGAAGATCCTGCTGGTTACGATGAATGGAAGGAAACACACGTGAAAACTTGCACCGCTAACCACGTCGGTTCCACAGGAAAGATGGAAACCGATGGAATTACCGAAATGTTTCTACGATCGGTAGAACTGCACGGAGTCAAATACGTCACTTACGTCGGGGATGGTGACAGTAAAACGTTTAAGGGATTGCTTGAAGCCAATCCCTATGATGACGTTACTGCCAAAAAAAAGAATGTATTGGTCACGTCGAAAAAAGAATGGAAACGAAATTGAGAAATATGAAAAAAGGAACCAAGGGACTCGGAGGAAAAGGGGCAGGCAAACTCACAGATAAAGTGATCAGAGAACTCACTAAATACTATGGCCTTGCTATCCGCCGAAATTCACATTCTGTGCAAGCCATGAAGGACGCGATATGGGCCACGTATTACCACAAGAGCTCCACGGATAAAAAACCCCAGCATGAGAAGTGTCCGCCAGGAGAAAACAGCTGGTGTACGTGGCGTAAAGCTGAAGCGTCGGATACTTTGTCTTTATATAAGCACAAGGCTCCTCTTAGTGACACTGTTCTGAAGGCCATCGAGCCAATTTACAAAGACTTGTCGTCGGACGATTTGCTCGAAAGATGTTTGGGTGCTCATACTCAAAACAGTAATGAGTCACTTAATAATATGATTTGGATGCGTGCGCCCAAACATCTTCATTCCGGCGCAGATGTGGTCAATATTGCCACGGAATTAGCAGTGATTATCTTCAACGAAGGTGAGGAATTATTGTTAACTGCCATGGATCTCATGAGTGTCCGGATTGGCACATTCGCCGAGAGCTGGGTCCATTCACGGGACAAAGCAAGGATCGAGCGCGCGGAGAGGCAGGTGACCGACGCAGCAAAAAAGGCCCGGATTGAGCAGCGGGAGATGTTAGTGGCTCAACATGAGCAGCTAGAAAAAGAGGAGGGATGCCTCTATGGACCAGGCATTGCCTATTAGCGTTAATTATAAACACATTTGTGTAACCACATTACAAAACTTTAAACGCGTTTTTCTCGAAAACACGTTTTCAAAAATGGCTGATATTCTCCTGACCGCTGTAATTAATATATCGACCTGAAATTTGGAGAGCATACTCAGAAAATATGTCTTCACGGAATGACGGATCGTTTTTTTTTCGATAGATACATTTTTGCATTTATTATTTATCTTTTTATGCGAAAAAAACGCGAAAATTCGATTTTTTTTAAATTGCCGCCATTTTCCGAAATGTGTACTAAACGAAAAACCCATCCGTCATTCCATGACCAAAGGGTCACAGATTGATTATATGCTTTGAATTTGTGTTTCAGATCAACAAAGAGGGGGCAGTGATGTCAGCCGTTTACCTCCTGCGATTTGAGGACCTGTTTTCGCGGAGCTGCAACGGCCGCCATTTTGGTTTTTTATTAAAAAAAATTTTTTTTAACGTTCTGCATATCATGAATAAAAGCAAGAAAAAAACCGCACTTAAAAGGCTTTACTCGTTTCCTTTAAAATAAATCAAATGTAAACACCTGAAATATGGTATTCCAAGGACAAAGTCTCCCTTAACATAGGTGAATCTCGTTCTGAAGGCTGTAATGCACGTGTTGAAACCTTTAGTTTTCCGTTTAGCTATACTAGGTGCGAAACTAAGTTCCCGGGTTTCACACATGGAGGGCGCTAGCGACACATATAGTCGCCATACAGATCTGAAATTGAGTGTCTTTATAGCTTGAACATCTGTTAAGAATACCCAGTTGTAATATAAACAAATATCGCAACACAACGACCTTTTTTCTAACCTCGAAAATGTCAAAGTTTGTGCCAAATAAACAGCGTTTGCGGGAAGCACTGCTTTTCTGCTTCAACCTAAAAAAAAAAAGCAGCTGAAGCACGTCGGTTACTTGAGGAGGCCTACAGCGAACATATACCATCAAAAACAACGTGTGAAGATTGGTTCAAGCGATTCAGAAGTGGCGATTCTGAGACTGGGGACAAGGAGCGCTCGGGAAGACCGCAAACATTTGCGGACGCCGATTTGCAAGCGTTATTGGATGAAGATGCTACGCAAACACAAGAAACTGTCAATGGGCATCTCTACCGACAACAACTAATCAATTTGAACCACGCATTGCTCGAAAAACGGCCAGAATGGGACACGAGACACGAACGTGTGATATTGCAGCACGACAACGCTCCGTACCATCGCAGTTCCATCGTCCAGGACACCATACAAACACTTCAATGGGATCTACTACCGCAGCCGCCGTATTCGCTAGACCTGGCCCCTTCAGACTATCACTTGTTCCGGTCGATGGCGCATGGCTTGGGTGGGCTACACTTGACCAATTACGATGCAGTACAAAATTGGTTGGACGAATGGTTTCAGTCCAAAGACGCGTCTTTTTATCGTCGCGGTATTTATATATTGCCAGAGAGATGGAAAAAATGTGTAAAGAGCGGGGGACAATACTGCAAATGAACCATTTTTTGTATTTGTCTTGAAATTTTCGATTTTTTATTGGTAAAAAAACTCGGAAATTTAGTTGCGCACCTAGTAACACGACCGAATAAATATCGGAAATCCGACGCCGCCGCTCTTACAGTGGTCAGTAACTGGGCCGTTTACCTTACGCAGGTATAAGGACGGAAAAATTCGAAACAGGGAAAAAAGTGATGGTGTCAGATTTTCGGGGCAACAAGAAGTGGATTCCAGCGATTATAATCGAGGAGTCAGTACCCGGAATAACATATCGGGTGGACGTCGAAGGACAAATCTGGAAAAGACACATAGATCAAATGGCAAACTGCAACCAGGACCTCCTCGAAGAGAAACAAAAACCCACCACAAACACCGACGACGATAAGCGGGTGGAGATCAGAAAGACTCGCGAAGCAGCGAGCAAAGCAGGTTTAAAATCTTGGTCCGGCGCATGATCATAACATCAAAGGAATTCGACGAGATTACTTTCTGTACAATCTTCTTTGTAAAAGTCTTTAAAAAGGTGAAAATAGGTTAAGTGATAAATAGGTTCTTTACACGTTGGTATCTTTTCGATGACTTTATAGTCTCTGGGATATTTTTGATATGCAAAAAAACCTCCGATTAGGTATACAGATATAGTTTTTTCTCTCTCTTTGTTTCGTGCGTTTTTTTCTCTCTTGCGGTGGCGAGGGTGTGAGAGCCCTGACCCAGAAGGTGGGGGTATGACGAGCTGCCTGGGGCAGAGATTCGAGAGCCAGTCGGGTGTACGCAGCCCAGAAATAAAGTCGTCTATAGTCTTCTGTGTTGATGTCTCCCCCCTCCCTATCCCATATTGCCATTACGGTTTTTAAAATGAATATTGGCTAAACCGCGTATTTTTTGCCACCACAACGCGATAGGTAACATGTGTTAATGTTTGTGTAGGTAACGTCTATAAAAACGGAACGATGTTGAAGGGTGCACCGTCGGAGCGCAACGAAAACATTTGTTCTCCAATTACCAAAATATGTTGTTGGCGGATTTGGGCGATAAAAATCACTCAAACGTTTTTCTGGCGCCTTATAAAAAAATTCAAGCGTAAATTTGCGAGATGACTTTTCCTATACTGATGAAAATAGAGAAATAAAGGGGGGGATTTGCATTGCATTCTACCGATACAAACTTTAAGACTGTAAAACAGGTCATACTATCGAATTTAGGGGCATGTAAAAGGTAATCATAATTTCACAAATTTTCGAAGCGAGTTTTCTCATAGATGGTCGAATTTTTATAGGAAATAACAAAGCATCAGGCTATGGGGAATTCCCTGACGCAGAGCTTGACAATTTTCTTTTACCCTAAATATTATTCATATTTGAGAAATTTCTGTTCGAAAATGTCAGCTATCTTCATTGCACTCATATGTCACATAGTACATTTACTTCGCTTTAGGTACAATGAAAATAATCTATCGAAAGGAGATAATTAATAATCGTACGTTTTTGCATACGATTTTAGGTAGAACGGAAATAATCTGTCGAAAGGAGATACTTAATATTCGTACGCTTCTGCACACGATTACACACGGCCACGCGTTCGCGTCGATGGTCAAATGGATACTACCGAAACAGCTTCAGTAAGCTCATATGTCCCCACCGTAAAAGTTTTAAGGCTCGCACGTAAGACCGATTACGTACACACAAAGCAATTTTCTTAACGGACAACACCACGGCAACGTGACGGCTTCAAAAAATCGATTTTTTGAAAACCATCTAGAAAAATCTAAAATACATTTAAGATTCAGATGCCGTTGGACCCAGGTCGAAAAAATATTTATTTTCGGAGGTATTGAATATTTTGTGGAGCGGTGCAGCGCGGTAAAATTTCTGAATATCGCCAAAAGTCGCCTCTTCCTGAGGAAGTATGGGAGACAATTACGCCAGTCTTCGAAAATTTGAGCAGAGACGATTTGCTGCAGCGTTGTTTGGGCGGCTTCACGCAAAACAACAACGAAAGCTACAACAAATCAGTTTGGGAAATAGCCCCCAAGTGTCAGTCCGGGAGCAAAAAAATCGTCGATATTGCAGCTGATATCGCGGTATTATTATTCAATGATGGCCTGAGAAGCCTGATGAAAGTTTTGGAGATGTTGGGGATAACTATCGGCCCAAATTGTTTCAATTTTTGCGTTGAAACCGACGCAGCGCGGATCGAGCTGGCGGAGCGCTCGCTCACAGACGCTGCAAAAGAGGCAAGAAGAGCCTCTACAAGTTCGACAAAAGATGCTCGGGACAATGATTTGCTTCTTGAAGGCCAGCTATATGGTGCCGGCATCGCTGATTGAAGGTAAACATTTTTTTTTCCAATTTATCGCATAAACTAACAAACCTAAAACTTCAACGCGTTTTTCTCAAAACCACTTTTTTGAGTGCGGCACGCAGCAGAACTCGATCAATTTTTATCCGATCGACTTCAAATTTGGACTGCATCGATAAAAGTAGATTATCTAAAGAAGTACATAGGATTTTTTCGATATCTCAATAATAAAAAAAGTTATAGCCTATTTTCGACGAGAAATTTTGCTCGAAAATCGTCCTTTAATTTCAAAAGCGTGCCTATTTTTTTAAAATCTATTTTTTTCCAATCCCTATGTACTTCTCTTCAAAATATCATATTATTAACGAAAACACTCGGTATTTTTTTTCAGATCGACTTTGAAGAGAGTTCTGCTGCGTGCCGCGAACCACTGCAGAGGCAACAGTACCTGACGCGGGAGCTTCCCCGGCGTCACCATGGGGCGTGAAAAATTTGAAATTTTCTTTTATGTATCTTCAATAGACAACGAACAAAACAAAAAAAAAATTTCAAATATCTTTTTCCCACAAAAAAAATTCTTGAAAAATGGCAAAAAAACAGGGGGTGACAGTGGTGTTGTCCGTTAAGGCAGTGATGTGAGAAATTTTTTTGTGAGGCCGAAGCACCTATTTTGCGAGATGATATAGTCGCGCAAACCGCGAAGTAGCGCGTGAACATAGTAAAAGCGCTGCGTGATTGGTGTGACTTAGCTGTTGTTGCAGATACGGGACATTATACGATACCAAAGTTGTATTCGCGTGGGGAACACAAACACACACATCCGTAGGGACGCAGGGAAATGTTGACGGTAGAAGAGCGGGAGAATTAGGTAAGAGAGAGAAAGGAGGCTGGAACGACGTA
>OX632365.1:11800984-11883836 GCA_951751655.1 Ophion costatus | reverse complement strand
GGGTTTGCGGTGACCAACATTGCGGCGAAGTGGATCATCTGAAAAAAAAATGCGGATGGATTTAGTCAAATATAAGTATAAACTAGTCTTTAATCGACGGATTTTAAAAAAATATTCATTTTTCACAAAATGGCGGACAGTCAAAGTTAATGGTTCGATTTTAACGAAAAAAAATCGAACGATTAAAGACTACATTTTTATGTATTAAATAAGCCTGCAAAATGTCAAGAAGATCGGTTCAATAGTGTTCGAGTAATCTTGGTCACCGACTTCAGAAATGACATTTTGAGAAAAACGCGTTTAAAGTTTCAATTTCAGTTCTTCAATTCACGGATTCTTCTCTTTCAACGCTAATATCTCAGTCAATTTTGTTCGGATCGACTTGAAATTTTCAGGACATATTCTCAGATACTTATACTTCAAAAAATGCAATAAAAAAAATCGATTTTTTCAAAATCGCAAGTGGGGGTAACCCCTTAAATGTGCTGTGAAGTATTGCGAAAGCACTTCGAGTAAGGAGTTGGAAGTCTGTTTCCACAAGTTTCCCATTGTAGGGAAACGCTTCGTGTACGTGAAAAATTATTTCGGAAATGTACAAAAAACCGATCAACTAGAGGCTTGGATGAGAGGCTTGAAAATTAAGAAAGCGAATTCAGACATGAAATTGTGCTCACTGCAGTGTGTGACAGCACCGATATAGCAAACGCCGCTAATTTTACCATATATTAAAATACGCTCTGCCTTCGAAATACGTTTGCCATCCACAAAATTGCATTGTTTCGGATTGTTACCGGCCCAGTCACAAATTGCACTAATATTTATGATTATATCACAGAAATTTGCACTAAACTACCCAATTGCTTACGTTTGACGATCCTCTTATCGCCGCCATGTTTTTTAGGCCCCGCCCATATGACAGATCCCTACAGGTGAAGGTTTCCTCAAAAGTGTGCAAAATGCGAAGTCAATCGGTCCAATAGTTTTTTAGAAAAACGTGCGCCCGACTTGAAAAATGTCGTTACGAGAAAAGCGCGTTTAAAGCTTGCCATACATTTTGCACTGATACGGCTGAACTTACGGTGGATAACAACGGATTTGAGAAACTTACCCTTAATCAGCTATACTGGGACCATACAGACCACATTACTCTGCTTCAAAAAAATAATATTGAGCCGCACTCGCTTCTCTTCTGGTGATCCGCGCCTCTTTAGATGCGGTAGACGCCCGTCTGCTGGATCGTTGTATACGCTCGTTGTCTCTACATTTTGCGTATTGTTTTGCATTAGGGCTGATTTTGATTCCCAATACATCCATAATTTTTAGAATTTGCTTGAATCCTTCATTAAAAATGACGGCAGCTACATAATTAGCAATATTTATGGTGTTTTCGCCACAGTGCAAATGTATACTGACAGAGCAAAGCTCAAAAGTAGGACTATTTGTAAGGTATAAATAGACACAACGGTCGAACTATGGGAGTTCTACGAATTTCAAATGAATATTTTCGAGACACATTCTCAGGAACCCAAATTATAAAAAGATGCAAGAAAATGGGATTTTTGAAGTTTTTAAACGGTAATACCACCTTAATAAAATCATGCTGTTTAAGTTTTTATCGTTGAAAAGCACGATATTTTTAAAATTGTCGAATCTTTTCGGCCGATTCAGGCCATGAAAATTCACTTGAACCCTTTTTTGCATCCTTATTGTCGATTTTCAACGTCGACTTGCAAAAAAATTTCAAATAATAAATAACGAAGATAAATGAAAGAGAATATTTGTTCCATACCAACGACTCAAACGTGGAGAGGGAAACAACTTTCGGTATTTGGAAATATGTTAATTTTTATGCTTAGAAAAAAAACGATTTTCTTTATAATTTTTAAACATGGAGTTGGTGTTGCTATTGGACTATTTTGCGGGGGACGGCTCTGATGTGAGTCGTAAGACAACGTAAGCTTTATCTTTTGGTGTGTTGCCTGAAATAGGACAGTGCAATTATGTTGTTATCATTAACATTTATAAGGTGTGCGTGAACCAAGAGAAGTGAAAACAGGAGAACTAAAACTGGCACACTTTACAAAAATAGTTTGAATGTTACATAACATTTTTGAGTGATGCGATAACAAAAAAAATACTCTTTCGAACGATTTTTTAAAACCACTAGGTTGCAGCCACAAAGTGATATTGTCATTAAAATGTATGTAAAAAATAAGGTATTCCGTTCACGAACCCGAATATTTAACAATTCACTGATTTGCATGTACAATAAAGTAAAAGTACACCCCAGTAAACTGGTGAAATTTCAAGCCAAATTACTGATCGTTTACCGAAAAAATGCGATTCTAAAAATTGTCTCATTTATACGGTGCTCTATAGACATGACACACTGGCCAAATTTCTATCTAATAATGTATTCCCTAAATAACTCTAGATACCTGATATAGGCTGATTACGCGTGTAAGAATCTAAAGATTCCGTAAAGACAATAAAAACAGGAGGTCACCGAACGTTAGAAGAAAATATTAATGATAACACTTAAAAAAATGTGTCTACCAGAAGAAATTTCGAAGCCGCAACATTTTTAGAGAAAATGTAAAATGTCTAAATCTACCAAATTTAAGCTATATTTTTTATTCCAGTTTACACTTTGGTTTGATAATTTATTGGACTTATTTTTATTCAACACTACTGTCATTTACTAATGATTCAGCAGGCCTCTCATTATGGTCGCACAAAATAAAGTGTTGGCAAATGAGAACTCAATGATTTCAGTAACTAACCAATTTTCCACAATGTGCTTTTTTGGCAGTAACTACTTTTAATTTATAAATCCATAACTATACGCGAGTAGTAATCCACAAGCATCGTTACGTCAAACTACACCTACCTTAAGCGTAGATGAATCGCGTTCACAGGCAAAATTACATCAAATACATAACACAAAAAATACTTCGAATTTCTGTTGAAAACATTCCTATTATATTCTTGAGGACAGGTTACCGTTCGTGACAATGAAAAATTCGATTCTTTTTCTTTAAATACTTTTGCATTGTCAAAGTCTTTACAACACATGGGTTTGCTTCTTTGGGTTCTCCAAAACAAACAATAAATGCGATTTTTTATAACGTTCAACTTTCAATTTTTTCTGGAAACAGCATTTTTCAGCGTACGGAGCGTTTTACAGCTTCAACGGATTCACATCCGTGTGCAATTGAAAAGAAATTGAATTTGCCGAGCCATCAGGATTTTTTTCGCTCGTTGAAGCAAAAAAAATGGGTTCTTTTTCAAACGGCTTCCAATTTGTCATCCGGGGGTTTTTCAAAAAACGAAAAACGATATGGCTCCCCAAATTTAATCTAGTTCAATCATTTTTAACCCGTTTTTATTTCAACTGAAGTGGCAAGACTGTGGAGCGCCGCGCAGACTCAAAGACGCCGTGCATGGCTTTATTTGACGGGAGCTGGAGCCGCCATTTTGGATTTTTTTATAAATAAAATTTGAATTTACTCTCCATTGATAGAATAATAAAATACGTTGAAGAAACGTATTTCCAAAAGTTATTATTTTATATATAAAAAAAACTACGAAGTTTGTGCATTTTTTCATGCCTCATCTCGACGGTAACTTCTCCTTAAGATGTACAGTAACATTTTATGAGAACCAAACGCAATTTTGAATGTTTTACCGGTATTTTCGCCTTCATTGTGCTCATATATAATCCGAGGTACGCACACGCGTGCGCGCATGTGTGTGTGTGCACGTGTGTGTGCGAGCAGCGTGTTTACACACTCACACTGAGAGAAAGGTCCATGGCATTCACAAAAAAACGCCGATGGTAAAAGAGGAGTAGTAAAGTTTCCTATAGTTTGTGTAGGTTTTGCCTAACAAAAATCGTGAGTTGTTTGTGAAACGTTCATTCACAGATCTACAACGTTAGTATGCAAAATCAAATTTTGTGTAATAATTAAAATACGAAAATGGAAATTTAAAATAGAACTTTTGGTATATTCTAACGATGCAAAATTCAACACCATTAATGCAGTGCTATCACAAAATGAGGGATCAGGTTCCGAACCCCCCGATCGAGCTGAAATTTTACACAGACCTTTCTTTTAATATGTTAACACGACCCCTAACGGGATTTTTGGCGGCTCGCAATAGTTTTCGAGATATTGAATTTTAACGTTATTTATTCGAACGCGCGCCGATTATATCTATATCTACTGTCACCGTTCTGGCTATACCTATATATGTTATCGCGCTCTCCGTTTTGTGCGGTTCTTCGTCTATATTCGCAGTAAGCCTCCACCTGCTTCTATTGCCATCGGTTTTCGAGGTCGGTGTATGTAACGCTGAATTTTTATTTTGATTTCCGATAGAGAATTCATTGAGGTGCAGATAATGCATTTATGGTACGTATAAAGAGTGCGTTCATGTTATGGAACTATGCGGTGCGTGCAATCTCGTGTGGGCAGTGGGTTTCTCGGGTGTGGGTGAGGAATCGTCGGTGCGTGGAATACTGGCGTGCGCTCAGGGTACCTCGAACGTGCATGTGGAATATATAGTGGATAGTGGGGTGCGCGGAACGCTGGTGTGGGGGCAGGGCAATTCGGATGTGCGTGTGGATTCTCATGCAACTTCGTTGCTTTTGTATGTTTCGAGCAAAACCGTGTTGCTGGTATCGACCCTGTGATCCCGAAGCCATTGAAGGGTCCTAGCATGGTCGCTTAAAATAGACGATAATTTGTACAAATTGTATGTTGCATTTATGGTAAAGAACGAAAGACGAACCAACATTGATAGGCCAGTAAAAAAGAGGAAAAGCAAACACTTTTTTCCCGCAGACATGAAAATGTGATATAAGGGTAATTCGACGACGCTGAATCGAATGGTGCTAATATTTTTGGAATCGGACCACGAGTTTTTGAGAAAAGAGTTAAAAACCGGTTTATCTCAGAATCTAGGCGTTTAATCGAAAAAGTTTCAAACAAGAGTAGCGAATTAAAAAAAAGCGAGCGTCCGTGTGTACTAATACACAGAAATGAAGGGTCTCTCGGCTCTCCTCGGGCTTCTCGATCATGAATAGAAAGTGTGAGTGAGAGACAAAACCATCCTTTCTCTCGTTCTATTTTCTCACGTGCTAGAGAGCATTTTCCGTGTTTCGCAGTTCGAGCGTCGAGCGTTCTATATATCTGTATACATCGACGTATAAGCGCGACGTTTTTAAATCGAATGTTGATGCTTATGGCACGCCGTTTTGCTATTTATTATAAAAAATTTCATTTCAACAGAAACGAATAGTTCCTGAAACTATTTTTATTTAGTCAAGAGTATAAAAAATGAATTAATTTTATGTCTAGACATAAAATTAATTCAAAATACACAGGAAAGAATACAAAAAACGTGGAATTAATTTTTTGTCTAGACATAATTTTAATTAATTTTTATTATGTTATAAGAAAACAGTAATGTATTTTTATTCAGCTCTACAGTGATCAAAATTGCAGGACAAAAATTTGATGGGCCACAAAATAATTCGAATTTAAATTCGATAAATAAAAATTATACTATGACTAAATGTAATTTCAAAGTCAAATTGAAATATCACAATTATAACAATTCAATTAATTGAAATACATTTTTAATCGCACGGAATTTTTATTACGTCCAGACAAAATATTTATTGTCAGCTTTCATTATGTACATAATTTAAATATTCAAATTAAAATTGAGTACATCATTTTAATTCCTCGAAATTTTATTCAGAAATTTAAATTATATACATAAGTTTAATTCTCACATTACAATTCGATTACATTCGAGGCATTCGATTAGGTACATAATTTTAATTCAAGAATTAAAATTTAAGAAAATTTAAGAGAGAAAATTATGTATGTAATTTTTATTCCCTCAAATTTGAATTCAAGAATTAAAATTATTGGAAATATTCTAAATTAATCAGGAAACGTGCCAGTCCTATGAACAAGATGACCGATTAGAAACGGGGCGCTCCGGGTTCGTGTACCGTATTCTGTTCGTTTTTTTTTTTCGTTAGAACTCTGCGTTCTTATAATCGATAATTTCAGTTATTTGTTAATTTTCTCTTTATTAATTTATATTTTACCAATCCCGAATCGTTCTTCACGTTTTTACCCCTTCGAGGGTCTGCACCTGCCCAGGCTGGTGTCAGAGAGCGAGCGTTCACGTGCGGGTAGGAGAATACGCGAGCATTTTCGCTCGATTGAGGATTTCAAATTCGTAAAAATATCTATATCTATATCACGTATTTTTGACATCTTTAAGACAATCGTGCTGTCTCAAGGTGATAATTTTTTTCCAAGTTTTTGTGTAATATTTTCTATTGATTAATTTTTTTCGTTACTTTTATAAGTTTATGTATAAATTGTTATTATTGTTGTTATTGTTACAGTTATTTTTTTTCTTTTTTGTAGAATATAATGAAGGCAAAGTTAGTGGGGAATGATGTAAATAGCAATGAATTTTGGTATTTCTGAAATTGTAAAGAAATCGAATGGTATCACTTTTCCAAGTTTCCAAGGTGTTTTTTTATCA
This sequence comes from Ophion costatus, assembly GCA_951751655.1. Taxonomy (NCBI): domain Eukaryota; kingdom Metazoa; phylum Arthropoda; class Insecta; order Hymenoptera; family Ichneumonidae; genus Ophion; species Ophion costatus. The sequence continues at coordinate 11,877,260 of OX632365.1, read as the reverse complement.
ATGAAAATTATTTTTCACCGAAGGGTTGGTCGAACTTTTAGCGAAAAAAAAGATGAGATGAAGTTTTTATAAAACACAAAATCTATTTATGATATTTTATATTATATAGTATACAAATATTTGTAATAGATTAATTATATTAATTAATTCAATTAAAATTAATATAATAGAATTATATTAATCTACATTGCTTCAAAATTGTATTCTAATTCTGATTCGTCTTGTTCACTTTCGTCAGCTCCCTCGTCATAATCAAAATCCTCTAGTTCCAGTTCTACGGCAATATCGAGGAATTCATTTATTCGGATATCCTCGTTATCCTCGTCTCTTCTTTCTGCATGGACTGAATCATCAACTGTATTGGTTTTAGATAAGTTGGAGCAGGATTGTCCGCCACAGTATTTGCACAGTTCAGTGCACAGCAGCCCAGTTTTTCGGCAGCTGCACCGTGCAGTCGCACAGTCTCCCGTGCATGCACATTGTACAGGTTGCGCCAGAGAAACTTACTTATTTGAAAGGTCAATAAAAACAAAAGTACTTCAATTATTGTTTTAAATTTTTTTTTTTTGAGAATACAATATCCCAATTTTTTTTTCATGTAGTCTTGAAAATGACATCGGATAAACGGCGACCCCCATTGCGCATACACTGATGAAGTCGATTTTTGAAATTCGTATCCACTCTTTGCAGCATATCAATCGGTATGTTGGCAATGGCGTCGCGAATGTTGTTCTTGAGGTGTGCTATGGTCCGTGGTCGATCGACATAAACCAGAGATTTCAAATAACCCCATAAAAGAAATCGCATGGAGTCAAATCTGGAGAGCGTTCCGGCCATTGGAGATCGCCTCTGAGAGAGATGAGGCGGTCGGGGAAATGTTGTCGCAACAAATTCATTGAGTCTCGTGCTGTGTGTGCTGTGGCTCCATCTTGCTGAAACCACACGTTCCTAACGTTCATTTCTTCGAGTCTTGGAACAAAAAATTCCTCGATCATGTTCCTGTAACGAGCTCCATTCACGGTAACTGCGCGTACGTTTTCTTCAAAAAAATAAGGACCAATTATTCCCATTACCGACATCGCACACCAGACAGTAACTCGCTCACAATTAAGTGGCTTCTGGTGAAGCTCACGTGGATTTACACCACACCAATAACGCATGTTTTGCTTGTTGACGCAGCCGGAAATGTGGAAGTGAGCCTCGTCACTGAAAAAAACGACCGCGTCTTCAGGCAGGTTGTCAACCAGCATTTCACATGCATTTTGACGGGCAACAAAATCGCGTTCAGTTAATTCTTGCGCAACAGCCAATTTATAGGGATGAAATTGAAGGTCTTCATGGAGAATTCGTCGAACAGTGGTGTCAGAAATTCCCATAGCAGCTGCGTGTTTGCGAGCCGAACGCCGGGGAGAACGCACAATTGACTGCCTCACTCTTTCGACATTTTCCGGAGTTCTTATGGTCCGTTGAAGTCCATTTCTGGTTTTAGCGACACTTCCACACTCCCGAAATGAGTTAACCCACGACAGAATCGAATTACGGCCAGGAACGAGTCTGTGAGGAGGAATTTCAAAGCGAGCGCGGAAGGCACGTTGCGTAGCAACAAGTGAGCGACCGTTAGAAAAGAAGCTCTCGACTGCGAAGGCCCGCTGCTCTCTAGACCAGAGCATGATGGCAACTGACTGGAGGGAGAAACAAACTTGGGAACTTCCCCCTCCAGATGCGCCCCCTCTCGCCCCTCTACCCGCCCAACTCACCGCGCGGGCATTTTTTCAAATAAGTGAGTTTCTCTGGCGCACCCTGTACCTGACACATAGACATGTAGGGAAAATGATTAAGACTACGTGCGCAGAGAATGTATGTGAGTTTTTATATAGTTCGTTCCACATTGTTCACCAAAACATTTTGGTGAAAAATTATTTCAAGGTCATGATATTGGTCGTTGGATTCGTCTGAATATCAGCTACAACGTGTTGATAAAAAACAACACGTTCTCATTTCAAAAACCATTGATGACCTTGAGAACGCAGAAAGGATGACCTTGACAAAAATTATTTTTTCACGACTGTATCAGCCGTTTGACATCAATAAAATTACCGCCTGACTTTTTTTCCGTCACTCTAATGGCAGCGGAGATATTTGGGGTGGTCGCGTTAAATGGTCCACCCTGTATACTATCATTTGTGTGTGTTTCGGTCAGGCATTGAAGAAATAACGCGGTCATTCCTTCTGTTCTAACTTTGTCGTTTTTCGACGTAATTCGTAGTGGTGAAGCTTCGTAGGCATTCTTTCAACATTCAATTCAATATTGTACACGCATCGGAAATCCCAATTTTACCTTTATGCATCAAATATATGTTTCAAAGATATCCTTAACTCAAAAAATCTCAATCCTACGTTAGCGCGAGACAAAAATTTCCGATTATGAATGCCAGACATTGCTTTTGACGTTCTTTAAGGATACTTTGGATCCGATCGTAAATACATGCGGAAATTTCTTAAATAACAACTACCCTAATACATACACACATCGCGTTTGCGTCGTACTATTCGCAAAGCTGGAGCCCTTTAAAATATTTCTGCCTCAACCTGAACAGATGTCAACGATCCAGCCGTAAGAATTCGCTTGAAATATACCGGGTGATTTATTAAATACCACCCCTCGCGAAAATAGCTACGCGCGTGCACGCTTATATTTGTGGGATAAGAAGCAGCAACGTGGGCTAGTGTGCGTGATCTAATTTGGATCCGGCGTTCCCCGCTTCCGCAGCCAACTTCCGGTCTCCTTATTACCACAATATAGTATGAGGTGGACATGTACGCGCTTATGTGAGTCATACGTATAACATATATCAATGTCTACATGCTGTTCGACGAGAAAGAGTGCGGACGATGAAATACCGTACAAGCGCGCAATGTTGGACGATAGCCAGATTTTCTCCCCCGCGGCCGCTACGGGAGGTACGAAAAAGAGCGATAGAGTAAGAGTAGAACGACAAAAGGACACCAACGCCTTTTTAGCGGGCCCGTGTCTATATATGTATAGAAAGTCTATAAATGCGCACGTGCGAAACGCTTCTGAAATCCATCGGAAAAAGCAATGGAGCTGCGAGAAAATACTCTATATACGATCGGAATAAATCCAAACAGCAAGTTTGAAAGAAAAGCGGGTGAGAAAGTCAGATAGCCTCGAAAGCATATATGAATGAATGCATGTACAGGTGGTCCACACAGTCACGTCTTGGACTTTACCATGTTGATTATATGGGATATTTCACGCCATTTCACCTAGCCCGTGACCCCGACCATTATTTATTTACCTGATTTTTTTTGTAACATTGTGCCCCATGCAAGGAGTATCCATATCAATTTTTTTTATCGCTTCTCTTTCGTGAGCCATAATTTAAAAAAAATGCCGATTTCGGAAGTTTTGATAACGTTTAAACGCTGATAACTCCGAAACTAATTGACATATCGACGAATGTCGATATTTAAAACTTTTTATCATTTTAAAGCATACTTTCGTTAAAAAATATGAAAAAGTTATCAATTATCAATGTCAACGTTTTTTTTGCTTCTAAAGTAAAAACAAGAAACAGTTTTAAAGAATCATTAAAAGTTTTTAAAAGATGATTACCGATGAAAAATGGGCCTGCGATTAGACTAATCTTAAAAATCATAGGGCCAAAAAAATGGGTCTAAAAACCCTATTTTAGAAGAAAAAAAACAAATTAAAAAAGGGCATTCATCTTAAAAAAAAATAGTTTTGACTTTAGAAGCGAAAAAAACGTCATTCATGATTGATCATTTTTTTCATATTTCTTAACGAAAGTATGCTTCAAAATGAAAAAAAAACTTATATATTGACATTTGTCGATATCTCCATTAGTTCCGGAGTTATCAGCGGTAAACCAATTCCAAAACTTCCGAAATCGACATTTGTTGGAAAACTTTAACCCCTAAAAGAGAAGAGAAAAAATCTAATAATTGGTGTGGATATTCCGTTCATGGGGTACGATTTTACAAAAAAAAAAAAGGAAAATAAAAAAACGGTCGGGATCACGGGCTAGGTGAAATGGCGTGGAATGTCCCATGTATAGATCGCGAAATTGCCAAGACGTATATTTCCCGCGCATTTGTCTCGCCGCACAGTGGGACAGAATCCCAAAAAGCTGGACAAAACCTCAAAACGTTGTCTAACGGATTCGAAATTTTCTACTCGGGGTTTTTCGGGTCCGCTGATAACGAATCCAATATTAGTTTCGGCAAAAAAATGGCAGATCCAATATGGCGACCGAGTATATTATAAAATTCTTATTTTTCGGTGAAATTTTGTATCTGAGAGTTTTTCATTGCGTTAATTACGAATAAGATGTTTGTTTTTAAATAAACAAAATATTTAAATCGTAATTGCATCGGCAATGTATAAGAATCAGAAAGATTCCGGCGGCGAACTAGGTACAAATGAGTTGAACATGCAAATGTGATAAGAAAATAATTATTTTTTTAAATTTGTACACTACATCTACATTGAATTAATCTAGTCAAATTCACTATCATTAGATTCATTATCGGTATGTATAGTGGACACGTTAGTGTCGTCTTCAGTGTCCGTGTCATCGTACAGTCAACATCGGTACACTCAAATGTAGAGTTTCAAGCGACATTTGTTTTTTTCTTTTTCGGTAGTTTTCGTACACTTGAAATGTATGGATCGGAGCTAATTAAGAGACGGCAAAATACATCTTGCATTGTCAAAGAACGGCTGCTTTTGCGCGAGAAATCCTGGCGAAATTTCTTGATATATTTGTGGCACGTTTCCTGTGCTCTCTCAGACGTCTGACCGATTGGCAGTAAAGCCGAAGCAATAATTTGCGGACCATGAATACGCAGTTTATGGATCGATGGTGGCATGCAGAACCATGAGTACAATTCAATAAATAATTTCGCAGTTTCTCAAGCATAATCTCTAAATCTCGGGGTATTAATTGTACTACCTGACGAAATCGCTTGTAAAATGGAGTGGAATCTTGTGATTAAAGGAATGTCTACTCCAGTAATTTCAGCTGAAATTGTAGCGTTTTCGAAAAAGCGACGAGCAGTGTTGCCATCATTCGTGCCTCCAAACCCTGGCTTCGGCTGATCAACAATAAGACCTGCATTTTTCTTGAAAGATTCCTGAGTGGGATTTTTCTCGATTCTTAACAATCGTTTTTTCTTCCTCAGTCCGCGCTTGCAATTTTTTAATATCTAGTTTATAAGATAAATCCAAACAACACTCAATGCAGCGTATCCATGAATGCAACGAAGAAATGCCTAAGTTCAAATAATCATCGATAACTTCGAGCTTCAACATTTTATCGAGGTCATTAAAATATTTTGATATAGCTTTGCAAAGATAGCAGCGTTGAGTCGCTGCATTGTCCGCCACTGGATTACACACTTTTCCGTCTACCATGGTGAAGGCAAGGTTATAATTTACTTTTATACATTTTCCCTTAACTATGTCTGAAAATGTAACAAGATTTTTAACTTGATCTTGTACATATTGAATTTCGGTTTTCGTTGTATTCGCAGTTTCTTTCGGAAAATCTATTTTAATTGGTCTACAGTATCGTGGAGGTGAAGGCACAGGATTTTGCCAGACAACATATTTTTCGTTTTGTTCATTTGTTTTTCATTTGAAAGTTGTAGTGGAACTAATGACGTAACGAAAATACTCGCGTCTGTAAATGTGCCATCACCACCGGTGAATTTTTGCTTATATTCACTCTGACATGAAGTTCCATCACAACCTCACTTACAAATAAGAGTTATTTTACCACATCAACGTTTGAAATATTTTGAATGGCACTTTCTTGCGCTAAAACGATCCGTTTCACTGTAAGGTCTATTAATGTTTGAGGTTCAATGGCTGCTCGTTTCTCTGTATAGGTAATTGTTGTTATCGGTGGATAACAAGAATTTTTAGCTTCTTGAAGTACGTTATACGACGGAAAAGCTCGACTATTAATTAATTTGCAGCCTGCTCTTACCACTAAATATTGATTTTTCGAAAATCTACCTTCTACAAAAACCGACAATGCTTCTTCAGGCGCCATTGTTCTTTCTATAACGGTGTTCGAAGACGACAGGTAAGATGATGCTTTGGAGGGACTCCTCATTGTAACGTTCTTCAATACCTGCGCAGCGTGAACCTTACCGCTTGCGCGGAGGCTCAACTGCGCAGCAAAGGCGAGTTCCGCTGAAATATATTCTTCGCTCAGTTTTTTCGTTTTTCGCCGTTTTGATATGCTACTACTATCCGAAAACTTGTAGAAGGTCGACCACCGATTGCTTTTGACTCCGAAGTACTTTAAGAAGATCCGTCCTGAGATAAGATGAATTGAATGCTTAACCATTCCGCATTATTATCGAATAACCTCTCTTTCTTGCGGAAGGCCTTCTTCCACATATCACGTAATTTGTAGAATATATGAGAGACATTTTTTTCACTTCTTAAGTCATAAAGGATGCATGGCCCAATTGGCGCGAGACGTGCGCGTCTAGAGTGAGAGCTGCATCGTCCACAGTTTGGGAAGCAAGAGTATTCTCAATTATGCGAAATATCTCTTTCCTTATCAATTGCTGTGCTCTAATGTCTGCAGTTCCTGAAATCAGTGAATCATATGGGATTACATCTCTCAGAGCCGAAACTAGCCGGCGAATGGTATCAACAGCGAGCGAAACCAAAAAATCTCACTATACTGTGACACTGCTATTTTGTGACATTTTTTTATTATGTTTCATTCAATGTATACAATAATTTATTGAAGAGACATGTTCATTCATTCTTAACAAATAACTGATAATGAAAGAAGTTAAGAAATAATATGTAAATCAGCAACTGCGAAAACTCCCTTATACTAAAATACCACGTCGAAATTTGCACGGCCTTAGAAAAAAAAATCATATCTCCGTTCGCGCAAAAATGCGCAAGTTCGTTGACCACGCTTTTTTTCGTTAGGATATAAGCAATTCAATAAAAAATATTCCAAAGAATGAGCGAGGACGAGCGATAAAGTTATGTCTGCCTGAAAGATTACTTTTCGTTTGCGTTTTCCCAAAAAGACACCCTCAATTCAAAACAGAAAACTTTTTTCATAATAACAATTTTGCAATTATGTATATTGTATTCCATTCTACATACCTTCACGAAGAGAATCCATTTTAAACTTTTCCAATTGCACTATTTTTCACGATTATATTGTGGCTTTTCTGCAGCGTATGGCGCGCGTCAAATTCGGTAGTTCCATGAGACTCGTGTATCCGTCACATTCGAACTGATCCTGCAGGGACAAGAAATATACCTGCGCCTAGAGAACAGTTGTTTGGGGACCCTCGATACCCCTACTTCACATTCCGCAACAAAAAAAGCCCGAAATAAAACCTCGGTTTTTGCGGCTTTTGGCCAGCTTTTTGGGATTCTGTCCCACGGTGCGCCGGTTGCCCTTCGTCGTCCCCCGCCTTTGCTGCGCCTCTCCGGCGCCCTACCATCCTCTCTTCGCCCCTGGTCGATAAACTCCTACGGAGATTATGTTCCGACCGACCCTTGACCTTCGCGGGACTCCCTCGTATATCGTTCCTATCCCAACCCCCGCCTCCCGGCCTTGTCGCATTTTCCTACGTTGAAGTGCATCGTTTCATCCCCGCGTGCTGTTGTCAATGCGACGATTGGAATAAGGGTGACTGAGTAGGGAGGACGAGGCCCGTGGCAAGAACTGGCGGTGAAAAGGGAGAGGCGTGCGCGCGTACGATAATGGACAATGTCCTGTCGTCTCACTATACTCTCACATACATGCCTGATATGTGCGCGCGTGAGTAACCCATGCACGTATCCATGCGCGGCGGGTCCCGACTTGGTCATTTATACGTTTATGTACAGATCTATCTTTTCCGGAGCTCCGGGCGCACGACAAATTCCTCTTGCAATGTTCGAAATCTTGACACCGTGTGGAGCTTTCTAACTGGATGATAAGTACACAGGGTGGACCATCTAACGTGACCATCCTAAATATCTCCGTTGCCTTTAGAGTAGCGAAAAAAAATGTCAGGAGGTACCCTGATTGATTTCGAAGGGCGAATATAGTTTTGCGAATAGTTTTTGCGTTCTCAAGGTCATCAATGCTTTTTGAAATGGGAACATATTTTTTTTTAAATTAAGACGTTGTAGCTGATATTCAGACGAATCCAACGACCTATGGAAACATGTCAAGGTCATGATATCAGGTGTTAGGATTCGTCGGAATATTAGCTATAACGTCTTAACAAAAAAAACCTGTTCCCATTAGAATGATCGTTGATGACCCTGAGAACGCAAAAACTGTGACCTCGACAAAAATGAGTTTTTCACATTGTGTGTATCAGCCCTTCGAAACCAATCAAATTACCTCCTGACATTGTTTCGTCACTCTAAAGGCAACGGAGATATTTGGGGTGATCACGTTAAATAGTCCACCCTGTATATATTTATGAGATTATTATGAATATATGATGATTATTAATATTATGAGTTGTGTGTGTGTGTGTGTGTGTGCGCGCGCGTGCGTGCGGGCGTGCGCGCGTGCGTGTGTGTGTATGTGTGTGCGCGCGCGCGCGTGTGTGTGTGTGAGAGAGAGAGAGAGAGAGAGAGAGAGAGAGAGAGAGAGAGAGAGAGAGAGAGAGAGAGAGAGAGAGAGGGATGGACGGCGAGACGGAGAGGGGAAGAGAGAGGGTATGCATGCAACTCCCCTGATTTTACTGAACAGCGACGCACATAACTCGCTACGACCCCTTGATGAGGAAACGTCCGATTACAGAAGCCAGAACAAGATCCACTTGCATATATGAAAAAATATATATTTCACAACGGTGACATTCCTATCGGTTCTCCGTATAAGCGGAAGAAAATATGCACATGCTTTTTCAGTCAACAATATGTACCGATATATATTTGAATATGTGCGGACATATCTGTATGTTCTCAAACATGTACATATTAGATCGGGCCTGAAAAAATTCACACCCTACTCAACTAAACAAGCCTATCGGGTATAGGAAAAATTCGTGCCGCGTTTAGACTCTCCAATTCAAGTTTCAGTGGGCTGCATTTTTTCCCCATTTACTTTACACGCTGGGTCCGTTATGAAGGCCATGTGCCACACGCATCCGACCGCTTCGAAATTTTGATATGGGATTTCTCCCAAACGGAACAACCAATTGGAATGAAATTTTTATGTGCCTGCTTGCTCCGAGAGCATGGTTCTCGCTATTTTCCAAAATTTCGATAAAAAGATTACAGTTTGTGGTGCTCATGCGAAAAACTGTGAATTATTAACCATCGCATCTCGTTTTCGGTAATTTGGCGAGAACCATGCTTTCGACAGTGAAAAAGCACACATTTTAAGTTTTGTTTCACCTGTTTACATGAACAAATGGCGGAGAAAAGTAGTTTTAAAATTTTTACATAAAAGTAGGAAAAATGTACTAACAAAGCTCAAAACATTGTCTACCAGACCGACAATTGAGTTCATCTGTTTACTCACTGGTGGCGCGCAGCTCGCATCGATCGTTTTTACCGACCGCGCCCGCCGCCTTCCGGAACAATTTATTTTTTGATAGGTTGAAAGCAGGTGCTAACCTTGCTCATTCGTTCGAAATATATTTCATACGATGTGTAATAGTGTGTGATAAAGTGGAGTTTGTTTTCGTTGCGTTATGGTGAGGTTTTTTTTGCTGTAAAGACCGGAACGAACCCGGTGGTCGAGGGCGACCCATCAGGATGCCGGCACACCACCGCTGAAAAATCCCGACAACGAAGCCCGACAAAGGAATGATCGACGAGTGGACCGCCGCGGCCGATTACACGAAGAAGACGATCGAGGAACATAGTGACAACGAGAAGCCGAAGGAGAAAACACCGGACGTCAACGTACGTACGTGCTATCGTACTCAACGGCTTCGGGGATATCAAGGCTTACACCCGGGTTACAGGCACTGAGAAAACCTGAGCCTCAACTCGCTGATGGTGAAATGCTCATCCAGGTCAAAGGATGTTGCCTCAACTTCTAGGATCTTACGACACCGAGTCATCGATTCTCCACCGAAAACTCCGTTCATAATGGACTTCGAGTGCGCTAATGATATCAAGGCCGTTGGCAAGGGAGTCAAAAAGTTCTAACTGTTCGAAGCTTATTGCGGTTGCGACTACCTCAGTTTTTCCTCTACCAGCCGGAACGAGCTACTTCGATGAGGCAACTATCACCACGAACTACGTCGTCGTTTACGTACTGCTGTTCAATGTTGCATGTATTATGCCCGGCAAGACAATTTCGATCCACGGCGCCGGCGGGGGTGTGCGCCAGGCAGTCGTTCAATTGCCAAAGACGGTCGACGACGTCACAATCTCTGGTGTTTGCAGCAAATCGAAATCCGAGGAGCTCAAGTCGCCCAGCACAATTGATCATTTCCTCGAGAGGGTGCTAACATTGTTTTCGATTGTGTCGCTGGCAAGGAGTGCAACAGAGATCTACCCTGCTAAGCCCCGTGAGAAAATATGTTCTCTATGGCTCGAGCAACGGCGTGACCGGCGCAGTGAAGAGTTTCTTCTCCGTTGCCTCGTACTGGTGGTCGATAGACAAAATATCGCCGATAAAGCTCTCCGAGGAGAATAAGACACTGTCCAGGCTGTATCTCCGTGTCCTGATGCATGAGCACTGTCCGCATACCTTTGTGAGGCAAGCGGTGGACAAGGTGTATCTAAATAATGCTCGAGATATTTGTTTAAATTTATTTCAACGGATCGTTAGATGTCACCATCTTACCATCCTTAGCAATTAAGACTTATGGCCACGTACGGCACGTCAAATACACTGACATTTAACATCCTTAGCATCTTGAAAAGTCCAAATTTGAGTTGTCAAAAATGATCGAAAACATTCAAGGAGGACACCACTGACACGGCCCATTTTTCGACCGTTACGTTTGAATTTTTTTTTAAAGAACGCGATAAGATACATAGATAAAAGAACTTTTATGCTTTATTAGATATGCATTAAAGTATGTAAAAAAGGTTATTTGTTAACAGAGTAGAAAATGGCGGTGCACGAGTCGCTATAGCACTACTGGTTTTCAGTCAACCCTCTCCATGCAGTTGAAGTTTGCATCGTCGGAATACAACGAAAGGTCTTGTTTACATATTATTTTATATATTTTTATTATTATCGAAAATATTTTTTTTATATATTTGTATTATAGATCGCTAAATAAATAGATATCTGGAAAAATGGTTGGAGAATTTTTGTAAGCAAAGGTTGCCAAAATATAAAAAAGGAATTCACAAACAGGAATTCCTATTGTGTTCCAACGATGCAAACTTCAACATCATATCCTCTCCGCGGAACGCAGTAGAACTATCGTAAATTTGATCGTGGAACTAAGAGTAAAACATTTTTGTTAATTACGTTAGTTTTAGCAGTCAAGTGTGAGGGGAAACGTAAAAATAATTTTAAAAAAGAGACGAGTTTTTAAAAAAGTTCGTGTTTTCAACCAGACTTTTTATATACTACTCAAGAAATTACAGGAACAGAAAATTTCTTCATTTTTTAGCGTTTTTTGAAGCTCGGTATCTATATGAAAAATGGTTGCATCGAGATAAAAAAAAAACCTTTTGAAGCTTCAAGTTTATAGTTTCGAGATCTTTTGGTAAATAAATTGTGATCTACAGTTATCGCGCAATCATAAGAAATAGGGGGAGAAAAAAATTCAAATTTGTTTTTTTTTAGGGGTCCACGGACTAAGGAATTTTGTTTCAGTTAACTCAATGTATAGGTAAGTTAGCTTGTTTATTCAGCTTTACTTAGGTTTTTATCTCTTTACGTCAAATTTTTTTGCCGAGATATCCGACTTTGAATGAAAAAGATCCTTTTGTCTTTGATTATCGATATCTCAGCAACCTATTCTCGCAACGGGAATTAAAGGGCAGCTTTGAAAACTTGAATAAATTTCCTGCCAGTCCCTCTCGTTAATTTTTGTGATTTTTTTCTTCACCCTTAACCTTTATTTCGTAAAGGACAAAAAATGACTTTTCTGGATTTTCAGTAAATCTACCACTACGTTACAAATATTGCTGCAAAGACTAATGCTGCCGCGTTTTTTTTTCAGCTCGATGTACTTCCAATAGCCCTGTTAGTTTTCAAATTGATCTAACGAACCGCTTTCCATCAAAAGTTGATCGAAGTTTTACAAAACAATTAAAGGAACAAGTGTATTATTGCTAAACATCGTGTTATCATCATCAAAATGAAAGACTAATTTTCTTCGACTTTTCGCACAACTTGACACTAGTCGCTTCTCAAATAAAAGAAAAAAATTCCACAAACTGACTTTTTTTTTATTTGTAAAATATTTCTGGCAACAATACTGGCTCATTCTTTACACGATTCGGCCTTTGCGCACTATAATTCACTTATCTTTAATTGCATCAATTAAAGTCGATACTCCCAAGCTGTATTTAATAGTCGATCTGAGAACATTTATGCAATGAACTCTCAATATTTTCTATGAAGATTATTAGGCTTATGGAAAACAGTTTTTTTTCAAGACTAGGCATGATCAAAAATTGAAGAATAAAAGTGAGTTTACAAAAACATTAGATTAATGTTGTTTACCAAAATGTAGAAAAAATTGACCAAAAAATTTTTAGTTTCGGAAAAAAACTGTTAAGTGGTTTTTTCTTCCGAAACAAAAGATCATTTTTGAAAAAAGTGTTTTTTGTATTTCTAATAGCTTTCGCAGAAAATATCATGAGTTAATCGCATACAAGTTCTCAGATCGACTAGTGAATACAGCTTGGGGGTATCAACTTTTAATCAATGCAATTAAAGATGAGTGAAATTATGGTGCGCGAAAACCGAAGCGTGTCAACAATAAGTCACCATTGTTTCCCGAATAGTTTTACAAATTTAAAAAGATTATAAGTTTTTTAAAATTTCTCTCTGCAAAGTTCTAAAAATAGTCGAAGAGAATGGGTCTTTTCATTTTGATCATGATTACACGATGTTTAGGAACAATAGGCTTGTTCCTTTAATTCCTTGTAAAACTTTGATCTATCCGTCCGGAAAAACAGGTTGATGGATCAATTTGAAAACTTACACAGCTATTGGGGGCACATTAAGCTGAAAAATAATGTGGCAACATTAGTCTTTCCACTAATATTTGTAATGGAGTAGTAGATTTACTGAAAAACCATAAAATGTCATTTTTTGTCCTGGTTTTCAAATTGATATTGATGGTGAAAAAAATCGTTTGTTTCTCAAAAATCAACGAAAACGTCTTGTACGTAACTTATTTGCGTTTTCAAAGCTGCCCATTAATTTCCTGTGCGATCATTGGTTGCTGAGATATCATTGATCAAAGACAAAAGGATATTTTTTATTATGAATCGGATATCTCAGCAAAAAGTTGACGTAGAGAGACCACATAAAAACCAAATTGAAGCTGAACAAACAAGCTAACGGACCTATGCATTTATTTAACTGAAAAAATGTATTCAACTTGAAATGACCCAGTGTGTCAACGGAGGGTTATACAGAATGGTGTTCAGGTTTCCACCGTTGGAGTGCAACGAAAATATATTTTGTTTCGTATCGCTGTATTTTTTTGGCGCATTTAGGCTGCGCAAATTACTGAAACAGTTTTGAGAATATTTATCAACAAATTTGTAACCAAAAGCTGCAAAAAAGATTCTAGATAATAATAAAAATAAACAAGAGGGGAAGAATTTTAGTTAATTTTAAACGATGGCAACTTCAACACCATTATACACGAAATAAGTCCCGGGGAATAAAGGTGTTTCTGCTTGATAGGAGAAAGTTAATTCTCCTATTAAACGAAAAACGAAAATTAATTATTTTCAATTGTTCAATTTTTTCGCCGCTTCACGCTGCAAATATTACTCAAACGTTTTTGGGTATTTTATTAAAGATTCACGAACTCAATTTGCAATATAACGTCTTTGGATAATGCCAAAAATAAAGAAACAAGATATTAAAAAAAATGGTTGCATACCAATGATGGAAACCTTAAGGGAGACTTTGTCCTTGGAGTGCCATATTTCAGGTGTTTACGTTTTATTTTTTTTAAAGGAAACGAGTAAAGCTTTTTGAGTGCGGTTTTTTTCTTGCTTTTATTCATGATATACAGAACGTTAAAAAAATTTTCTTTGAAAAAAAAACCAAAATGGCGGCCGTTGCAGCTCCGCGAAAACAGGTCCTCAAATCGCGGGAGGTAAACGGCTGACATCACTGCCCCCTCTTTGTTGATCTGAAACACAAATTCAAAGCATCTTATCGATCTGTGACCCTTTGATCATGGAATGGCGGATGGGTTTTTCGTTTAGTACAAATTTCGGAAAATGGCGGCAATTAAAAGAAAAAATCGAATTTTCGCGTTTTTTTTCGCATAAAAAGATAAATAATAAATGCAAAAATGTATCTATTGAAAAATCGATCCGTCATTCCGTGAAGACATATTTTCTGAGTGTGCTCTCCAAATTTCAGGGCGATATGTTAATTACAGCGGTCAGGAGAATGTCAGCCACTTTTAAAAACGTGTTGTCGAGAAAAACGCGTTTAAAGTTTTGTAATGTGTTTACACAAATGTGTTTATAATTACCGCGAATCGGCAATGCCTGGTCCATAGAGGCATCCCTCCTCTTCTTCTACCTGCTCATGTTGAGCCGCTAACATCTCCCGCTGCTCAATCAAGGACAAAGTCTCCGTTAATGTCATGAAAAAGGTCCGTTCCTAAAAAATATCCTTTATCATGGTTTTTGAATCATCTTTACATATAAAAAGTGTCGAATCAAAAACGCAAGAAAACGTGATCAATAAGAGCTACTTTTCTGCTAAGAAGTCATATTCTTCGTCCTGAGGAAATTAGGCCGCGCCTAATCTATCCCCAACTAAAAGATGAAAGGCCTGCTAGATAAATGTGATGAGGTTAGGTTAGGTAGCCGAAGACATTCCAGCTTTGAAACAGGTATGAATGAATAAAAAATGTAAACATTCGCGCAGGCAAGAGGAGAATAATCGCATTTTACTAAAGGGAGCAGGTCGCGCGGGTGTGAGTGAGAAAGCATCATCGTCCGTAACATGGGAAAAGACCCGAGCGGGAGCGAGAATACACCATCATTACAGGTATACTAAGGCGCCCTTCCTATACTATGCCATTTGAAGAGAAGTGTCCTACCGAGCGGCGATATTTTGGTGACTCCTCGAGAGGGTTTTTACGGGCTTCTTTGAGCGAGACCGCAAACGAAATTTTCAATGCTAATAGATTTACGGGACCCACCGTTCTTCAAAATTGGGAATTACGGAAAGAATCATTGTAAATTAAGTCCATCTGACTCCTGTTGATAATGTGTTGGATAAACTTCCGAAAAGCTGTTACACCCGCTTTGGCTGAAATTTCGCACCGATGTTCCACCTAATATAATATAAATACATACCTCAAAAGGATTTTTGGCGCATTCCAATAGTTCACGAGGAATCAAATTTTTTAATTTATTTTTTAGCCCGTACGGGTATATCTATAGCGCTCGCCACGGCTGATCGGAATCCCCACTCCTCCGACTTCACTGGTGGCAAGCGTGCCGCGCTTACCCCCGCACGTATATCTATACTGAAGGGGTGACAAAAAAAAAACCCAAACAAATTCGATATCTTGGAAAGTTTGGAAATGCGCGAAAAATCCCTCTAGGGGATGTCTTTATATATTAAATGGAACATCTGTGCAAAATTTCAGCCAAATCGGATTCAACAGTTTTTCGGAACTTCACCCTCACAATCAGATATCTTTCTTCTATGATAGAGCGAAATTCTTAATTCGGCGGGACCTATCCCCAGTATTATATAGCACACTTCCGACGTATGAGAAAGGTCTGTTGGCTCAAAGCGGTGGGGGACGGCTTCGCACGCCGCGCTCATTCGTCGAAGCGAGACGTATTTACTCGCACACGAAGAAATACGGTGAGTCGCATGTAGACGCACCGTGTACAAGGCTCACTACACATATAGAATGTTTTTCGTACTCCGAGCCGCCGGGGCTGCCAAAACTCAACCGTGGCACTTGAGCAAGATGAGAGCGCAGAGGAAACGTAGGCAGACGCTCGAGCGGCCTCAAGAATAGTAAAGCGCGCGGGTGTGAAAAAAACGCTCCATTGTCACGCGTATAGGGAGGATGGTGTTGGAGTTTGTTTGGTTTGATCGAACGTAAATAATGATTTAGTTTATATTTGCATTGCCACATTTTGACCATGATCGCTATTTTTTGCATTCTCAAATTTTCGATTTCTAAATATGCATCTTGAAAAATGGGTACAGGATTTTTATAGGCAAAACTTTCCAGAAAAAACTTGACCAAATAAAAAAATTGTCATCACGCTCTAACGAAGAAAGTTTCAATCTTCTTAGGAAAATACGTGGGCGTGAAGAAGATTGCCCGATGTTTACATACTGCAATAAGGCGCAATTCTGGAAAAGTGCATGTTTTTTCATGGACAATTATTTGCGAATTTCTTTGTGGAAAAAGGCCCAGCAGTTTCCTCAATTGGGTAGCCCGATAATGGTAGAGCCATTACGGTTATCGACTCGGCATGATGCAATTTTGAGAAAGAAAATTGAAAGGGTTGAGTGTATCAATTGCTGTTACCAACAACTTTACTGAAAAGATAATCAACTCGCCTCTATTTTTGGTTCAATTGTTTCAGCCATGTAAGTTTATAATTGCGATAAGATAATGCTAATGCCGTTACCGAATCTTCCTTAGACACTAGTGACATACGGCGCAAAGAAACAAGTTGAGAATGTATTTAGTGCTGGAGATACAATTTTTATTGGACGTTCACTCCCCCATAACGGTGTGTTCCAGAAGTTGAATATTGTTGCCATCTGTACTAGGAACAATCGGCGCAAATAAAAAAAAACGGAATCCCACTAACGCCGAAAATATTCATTTTTTTTCGACTTTCACTCCCCCCATAAGGGTGTGTTGTGGCAGTTGAAAATCGTTGCCTATTTTTCTGTGGCTTTCGTCAGGTACTAGAAATGACCTGCACATGTAAAAAAACTGGAAATTCGGCTTTCACTCCTCCCCCCCCCCCTCCCCCTATAAGAGTGTGTTCCGGAAATTGAAAATCGTTGTCAATTTTTTCCTAGCTTCCTTTAGGTACTAGAAATGATCTGCACAAATAAAAACTGCGAATGTCATTACCGCCCGAGCTATTAATTTTTTCTTTCAACCCCTTAATGGAGGTGTGTTCCGGAAGTTGAAAATCATTGCCAATTTTGTTGTGGCTTTCTTTGGGTACTAGAAATGACTGCGCAAATAAAAAACATGGGATTGTCATTACCGCTCGGGACATTAGTTTCATTTCTCTTTCAAGCCCTTAAGAAGTGTGTGTTCCGGAAGTTGAAAAATCGTTGCCAATTTTTTAATGGCTTTTTTTAGGTACTAGAAATGACGTGCGCAATTAAAAAAACTGGAAATCTCTTTTTACGGAAATAAGATTTTCTTTCGGCTTTCATTCCCCCATAAGGGTATGTTCTAGAAGTTGAAAATCGTTACCATTTTTTTTGTGGCTTTAGGTATTACAAATGACCTGCGCAAATGAAAAAACTGGAAATATAGGGGCCGACATATTAAATTTTTTCTTCTTAACCCCTTATTAAGGGTGGATATTGAGTTAATTGGATACCAATTTTTTGTTGAATGTTTTGTATCGTCTTTACAGATATTCTGGAGTGAAAAGGCACCTGCATGAAGATAATTAAAAAATCTAAAAATTAAAAAAAAATTCGTTGCGTCCAACGATGAAAACTTCAGGCCCATACGTTTCGGCTAGTTTAGATTTCTAGAAACGTTGTGAACACATGTACTAACTCTTTTTTTCGAAAGTTTTAGACTGTTATAAACTAACGTTACAATCATTTTGCACAACTTTTTGGCTTTACACAAAGGGGAAAAATCAAGTCCACTAACTTACAGATGTAAACAATTCACGCTTACAGCAATGAGAATTTGTCTATCTGGACCGAGTTTCATACGTTCGCACGATACTTCGTCGCTTGAAATGACATTCAGAAACGTGTTGTGACATCTTTAGCACTTGATTCCCAGGAATTACGACTTCCCATTTTCGACGCAATTCTTCGTCCTGTGGAACTTTGAACACTGATCGCTTTTCACTACGATTTTGAAAAGTTGTCTCACAGTTTAGTACCTATATCTGCAAGAGTACGTCTACTTGATAGCGCTTCCAGTGGATAAATGAGGAACTGCGTTTTTGCCTCACTAACGATGACACTTTCCACCATGCAAAAGCGCCGGAGTTGACAGACCTGTATGTAAGGCTGTGGTTTCGTGTGATATCCAGCAAACTCAGACCCCTATACCCAGCCTACTTCAACAAACATATAAAATTTCAAAAGCATTTTCAATGTTGAAAAAATGCATAAACTGTAATTCGACTGAAGTGGACCGCCCCAACGACCTCCTGAACGATTTTTGATCGCTCTACACATTATTCGTTTCTAAGAAATCGCTCTTCGCAGGTTTCAGCTCTCTCTATCCCCCTCATACATCTACTTCGTCTTAAGGAACAGTGAACTTTTGATGAGGTATTCAAGTTTGGAAAGGAAACGCGAATTATCCATGCAAATCGAACGGGAAATCAAATGTCTATCGTTACCAAGTAGCAAGATTTCTTATGGAGCTTTTTCTTAGCTGGTTCCAAGAAGCATACTAGCGCTTTCCCAATTTCACGGAAGTACTTCGGAAAGCTATCGGAATTTAACGGCAGGGAAGAAAAGAGATTGAGAGATAGGTATAGAGAGAGAGAGGGAGAGAGAGAGAGAGAGAGAGAGAGAGAGAGAGAGAGAGAGAGAGAGAGAGACAGAGTAAGCGGGCCCGAAGGGGAAAGACGCAAATAATCTGGGACAATTGCCAGCGGGTCTGTCCCACAGCGTTCAAGACTTGTCGTTTCTTTCTACCCATTTTTGCGTTCTTCTTAAGCCATCTAGCGTTCTGGATCCTGGTGTCAGCCTTCACCGAATTTATCCTTTTGGCCCACCGCACCCTTGCGTACCGATAATACTGTAGCGCAAACAACGCGATTTACTAATGTAAATCCGTTATTTTTCATGTTGCGATTAACAAGTCAATTGTGTCAATCTTTCTCGTGGATTTGAAAAAAATAAGAACGAATATTTCGATTAAATATTAGGTAGATTGCGGTTTTCCTGGTCCAATTGAATCATATTTGAATGGAGGGCTGCTTTTTTTCTTTCTGCGGTTTATTAGTGTAATTCGCAAGCTCAGGAACCATTGCATACTAGGCTTCTGCTCCCGATTGGATGAACTCGCCAGGGAAGAAGAAGAATTTCGTGGTTTGAGATTTTTGTACGCTTTGCAACGGTTTAGTGGGGGGGATAGTAGTAAATAAAAAATGAATGAGCATTTATTTATGTCCTATAACACTATGGAGCGAAGGTAGCGAAAAGACAACTCACATTAATAATGAAACAGGCGGCGTTTAATGCGGGCCGTGGAACAGGTTTCCTAAGAGCTTGCATATAAATTATATTCAGTTCTCAAATTCAAGTATTATACATTGAAAGCGGAAGCCTTAGACCGAACCGGTGACGGTGGAGAAAGAGCGGAGGCTGGAAGGGGAGGCAACCGTTTCGGGTAAGGTTCCGGATCCCCCTTCAATGAAATTTTGCAGGAACCTTCGTTTTAATATTTTGAGACGACACCTAGAGGGATTTTTTGCGACGCGCAATAGTTTTAGGGTTTAGGTTTGTTTGGGTATTTATGTTTGGACAAAACGGAGAGCGCGATCCCATATATAGGTATGAACGGAGACGTAGCAGCAGATATATAGGTATAGTCTACGCGCGTAAGACAAAACTTAAAAATTTAATATCTCAAAAACTATTGCGAGTCGCCAAAAGTCCCTTTAGGGATGGTCGTAAAATATTAAACGAATGGTCTGTGCAAAATTTCAGGGTCATTTTCGGTATTATGACCCCACCTTTTGGCGGGGCTGCGGGGTGAGGAATATGGTGGGGGAGGAACCCTATAACACTATTCTTAAGAGAAATTGAGGCGGTAACCCCCCCCATTTTATAAACAAAAAACGTTTCATGAATCGTAGCGACATTTTTATATGATTTTAACTTGTTACCTCTACTTAGATGTCTCTGAAGTTCGCATCGTTGCTAAGCAACGAAATTTCTCATTTTTTTTATTTTTGACTTTCGATCTATTTATTGCTCAGTCCGCTTCGGGGTGCCTATAAAAGATCATCTAAAACATTTTAAAAGATTTCGGCCAGAAAAACCCACCCTTATCGGGGGTGAAAGTTGTAAAAAGTTGAAAAAAATGATATCTCCCACGCAATAACAAAAGTCATTTTTTTTATTGGCGCTACGGTTAAACCAACCATAAAGGAGCCAGGAAAAAAATTATGAGCGATATTCGTACGGCGGAACTCACCCTTATCGGGGGTGAAAGTTGTAAAAAGTTGAAAAAAAATTATATCTCCCACGCAATAACAAAAATCATTTTTTTATTGGCGCTACGGTCAAACCAACCATAAAGGAGCCAGGAAAAAAATTATGAGCGATATTCGTTTGGCGGAACTCACCCTTATCGGGGGTGAAAGTTGTAAAAAGTTGAAAAAAAATTATATCTCCCACGCAATAACAAAGGTCATTTTTTTTATTGGCGCTACGGTTAAACCAACCATAAAGGAGCCGGGGAAAAAATTATGAGCGATATTCATTTGGCAAAACTCACCCTTATCGGGGGTGAAAGTTGTAAAAAGTTGAAAAAAAATTATATCTCGCACGCAATAACAAGTCATTTTTTTTATTGGCGCTGCGGTTAAACCAACCATAAAGGAGCCAGGAAAAAATAATAAGCGATATTCGTTTGCCGGAACACACCCTTATCGGGAGGTAAAAGTTGTAAAAAATCGTATCTTCCATGGTATCGAGATGTTTGAGAAATCATGTCCACTGTCTTTTGAGGGGTGTCCGGACTGCCCACTGGCTGAATTTCCCAAATTTTTGGACGAAATTTTTTGCAAGTGTTGTTGAATCATTGCTCTTTTATGTACTTAACATTTCGAATAAAATATTTCAAGAATTATATTTTCCAAAAACAGAGAAATGTTGCTTTTGTTTGCTTCGAAACTCACGTAACCCCGTAAGAATTTTTCGATTTTTTTGCTTGCTTTGTTTTCAATCCTATGGTTTGTTGTTACTTTGTAGAAAATAATATGGTTAGTGAATCCTTGTAATCGACATTCCCAAAGTGAAGGTCTTTTTGAATTCTGCTTTGCCACCGATCATGGCACATTTAACATTCTGCCAAAATTTTTATGCACGTCAGTGTCTCGAAATTGGTATTATAGTTACAATGCAAGGAAAGTTTGTTTTTTTATTGTTGTTTCCTGATTCATATTACTCCAGAATATAACATATTTATATTGTAAACTTTTATATAAACAAAAAAAGAAATGTTTTTATACAGTTATGATTTAGCTGAGAAAATGTAGCGTAACAGTAATGTAAATATTGTAGAATATGAAATATAAAATTCAAGGGTTTAAGTGCGTTTCGAAGTCAAAGAAGCACGTTTTCTGTATTTAAAAAAATATATAATATATAAATTATTTTATCCAGAAATGTTAAGCACATAGAAGACCAACATTTGGGGAATATTTAAAAAAAAAAATTCATTCAAAAATTTGGGAAATTCAGCCGGCCGGACCCGGTTTCCCATGAAAAAACAGTGGACACGATTTCTCTAAAACTAATGCACCGATCTTTTTAACATGTTGCACCCTTCTTCAAAATAGCATTGACTAGAAGTTGAACGAGGGTTTTTTTCGATTACAACTAGTTCTACAATACTTTACGTAGTGTGAGTTGTACCAAAAATTGAAGATCAATCTTTTTTTTAATCCTTAGTTTAATCACTTATCAATGCTATTTCGAAGTGGGCAAAATTTCACAAAGATCGGTGCATTAGTTTTTGAGAAAGCCTGTCCACCGCTTTTTTTTAGCGATCTGCGGAAATCAGGAACCTCCGGCTGAATTATCAAAATTTTTGCATGAAATTTTTTTTAAATCTTGTCGAAACGTTGCTGTTTCATATGTTTAATATTTTGAATGAAATAATTTGCCTCGTATATTTTTGGAAAATGCATTTTCTCTTGCTTCGAAACCCACGTAAACTCTTAACAATTTTTAGATTCTTTAAATTTTAATCCTATGGGCCGTTTTTACTTCGTAGGAAATGATATGGTTAGTGAATCCTTGTAATCGACTTCCCCAAAGTCAAGATCATTTTGAATTCACCTTTGCCACCGATCATGGCACACTTAACATTCTGGCAAAATTGCCAAAAATGCAAGAAGCGTTTGTTTATTTGACTGTTGTTCCCACATTTATATTATTGTACATAAAAAAATGAACATTTTTTAATAAACAAAAAAGTAACGACTTTATGTTGTTGGAATCTACGTGAAGAAATTAAAGGAATTCAGAAATAATCGTATCACACCTGACAATCTAACGCAACAGTAGATTTTATGTTAGAAGAAAAACCAAATTCAACGCGTTACGTGGGTTTTGAAGCCAAAAAATCCTTTTTTCTGTATTTTGAAAAAATTGAATACATAAATTATTTCGTTCAAAATGTTAAGCAAATGAAAGAGCAACATTTCAACAATATATTTTTTTTAATTTCATAAAAAAATTCGGGAAATTCAACCGGTGGGACTCGGTTTCCGGAGACCCCCACCCCCGCGCAAAAAACGGCGGACACGATTTCGCAAAAAGTAATCCACCGATCTTATTGAAATTTTGAACACTTCTTCTAAATAGCAGTGCCCAGTGATTGAACGAAAGTTTTGTTCGATTACAACTAATGTTAAAAGGCTATACGAAGTGTAATTGATACCAAAAATTGACCACTTTTGCAAATAACTCTGCCAGAAAATCATATTTCAATTTTTATTGTAAATCCTTCGTTCAATCACCAGTCAATGCTATTTTGAAGGAGCGGGCACAATTTAAATAAGGTCAATGCTTTAGTTTTTGAGAAAACCCGTTTACCATTTTTTTAAGGGTCTCCGGAAATCAAGGCCCTTCTGCTCAATTTCCACAAATTTGGGATGAGAATTTTTTGACATATTGTCGAAGTATTGCTTTTTTATACGTTTAACATTTTGAATAAAAGAATAAAAAAAAAATTCCAATAGACAAATGCTCTTTTCTGGCCTCAAAACCCACGAACTTCTTAAGGGGTCGTCACAGTGCAGCGGGTCCGATATAGCTGATATGCGCAATTTTTTGTCGATGGTTAAAATACGTTAATTAATCGGGTTTTTTATGTCAAAGCACTCATGAAAATCGCTAAGTACATTTTTAAACGATTATTTAAATTTTTTAAGTACTTTTCTGACCGTTGAAAATTTCTTCGAAAAAAAGAATTTCTCACGGTATACACGGTTGAAACCATAAATATTATGTGACACAAAATTTATTAAAAGATTAATAATCAGTATGAAAGCCGCTTTCTTGCTATGGTCGTTTTTTTATGTATCAAAGTTGACGAAATCGTGGCCGTTTTTTTTTAAGTATTGAATTTAACCTTTCCACAGTTTTTATGTCAAAAAAATTGAAGAATTAAAAAATGCTACCATAGCAAATAAAGAATGGTGTGTCAAAATTTGAGACGGATAGCTTGAAAACTTTTACGTTGAGTGTACACCGTTTTGAAAAATGATCTCACGCCGCTGCTCGAATCACTTTCTCTAAGCGACCGAAATTATTCGAATGTCGCCCAAAAATTAAACAGCATGTTTATAACCGCCTACACTACTATACTACCGGATAATGCAAAAAATAGATCTTTTGGAAAATTCTATACTGCGATGATCACCCAACCCAAAAAACTAAAACGAAATTTTTTTGACAGATTTATAAAATAATTTTCCGTATAAATACTATTAAAAAATAATAAGGCTTTCGTGTACTCTAAATCTGCCGGGAGATATTAAAGTAAGTCAGAAATATTAGGATTACACGAATATCATAAGCAATATCATACCAACCCAAAGAAATCGAAACAAATTTATTGGCATATTTATGTTGCAAATTTCATAATTTTTTTTTTAAATGGTGATGATTTTTTTAGTCGAACTCTGCCAGAAGAAATTAAAGCAATTAAAAAATATTGAATTTCTATATTGCTAAATTACTAAAAATTCCTAGATTACTAAAAACATTGCATTGTCAGTAGAAATAAATTTGTTTACTAAACCCCGTTGACAAATTTCCCGTGGATCGACTGCCAGCTAAATCATATTCTCGTGACCGTAAACCATACGTAATGCCAATTCCGCCAGAGCCTTAACCCCGTCCCTTTAAAATACAAAAATAGAAATATCGGTGAACACACACCATCATTCGTCGCGAACCTGGTAGATCGCGCATAGGCGATTACATTGTAGCGACATAGTGCGTTCTTCTTCTCGCTCACGTCGCCGACAATACTTCGGCTGGCGATGCGCTCTCACTCGGACTCGCACGCTTCGCTGCTCGCTCGACGTGTTGTGTTGTCGAAACGTCCCTGTACTGCCCTTGCGCGGCGAGCGGGTATGCTGCGTTCTCACTCTCGCTCGAGCGTCGTTCGAGGTTCCATTGGCTCGCTTCATATTGGAGCGTCGTCGGAAATCTTCGGTTCCCCGCGATGCTGTTCGCGCGAGCGACATACGACAGGGCCTTTCGTTTAGCTAGTATATAGTTTAGCTAGTATTTGGAATAAGAAACTTAAGGTGTTTTGTGCAATCAAGGGGTTATGTAGGTTTCGAAGACAAAAAAGGCTACTTTTTCTAAAAAAAAATATAATATCTAATTTATTTTATTCAAAATGTTATGCACATGAAAAAGGAACATTTCAAATTTTTTTTTTATTTCACCCAAAAATTTGTGAAATTCAGCCGGTGGGACATAGTTTTCGGACATCCGTACAAAAACTGTGGACACGACTTCTCAAAAACTTTTGCACCGATCTTATTAAAAGTTTGCACACTTCAAAATAGCATTGACTAGTGAATGAACGAACGATATGAACAAAAATCCATCTTTCGGCAGAGTTGTGTGCAAAAATAGTTAAACTTTTGGTACAATTTATACTTCGTATAGCCTTGTAACATTAGTCGTAAGCGAAAAAAAGCTTCGTTCAATCACTAGTCAATGCCATTGAGAATTTAGAAGAAGTGTTCAAAATTTCATTAAGATCGGTGGATTAGTTTTGGGGAAATCGTATCCAGCGTTTGGGGGGGGGGGGCGCGGATCTCCGGAAACAGGGTCCCACCTGTTGAATTTTCCTAATTTTTTCATGAAATTTTTAAAAATTAATGTTGAAATGTTGCATCTTCATGTGCTTAACATTTTGAATGAAATATTTCATGTATTGAATTTTTTCAATAGAGAAAATATGCTTTTTTGGCTTCAAAACCCACGTGACCCCTTAAATTTAGTTTTTCGTCTAATATTAACTCTACTGTTACGTTAGATTTTCAGGTGTAATATGATTATTTCTCGATTCCATTAATTTCTTCACGTACATTCCATCTACATAGAATTGTGACTTTTTTGTTCATTCAAAAATTTACAATATAATTTTTTTTTACCTACAATAATATAAATGTGGGAACAACAGTAAAATAAACAAACTTTGCTTGCATTTTTGGCCATTTTGGCAGAATGTTAAGTGTGCCATGATCGGTGGCAAAGAAGAATTCAAAATGATCTTGACTTTGGGAAAGTCGATTACAAAGATTCACTAACCATATTATTTCCTACGATGTAAAAACGGGCCATAGGATTTCAAACAAAAATATCTAAAAATTGTGCAAAGTTTACGTGGCTTTTGAAGAAAAAAAGTAGGGGTGTGCGGGTAGCAGAATTGGTCGGGTCGGGTCGGGTCGGGTAATTAGACTATGATTCGGATCGGGTACCCGAATTTTTCGGGTAGCCCGAATTTTTCGGGTAAATTCGGGTTCAAAAAAATCAGTTGGCACTGAACAATTCATAAAAACTTACCGGGTGGGTCGACTTCAGCCCCCCCCCTGTGCTTATTCGAAGCGAGAAGAATGTAACTTTTATTTGACGTTTTAAAATTAAAAATACGCTAGAAGAACACCTAGCGAAAATATGTTTAAAATTGAAATACTATTTCGATACGATCCGCGAAAATTGACCTTTTTCACTCCACCCTACGGACACACACACAAAAACACACACACACACACACAATAACCGCACTAGTCGAAATCGCCAAATCAGAATCGGTATGATTTGCCTCGTACATCTCCAAATTAAATTTTACTTGCGAATGAGGCATAGTTTTAATTTTGATGTTAAATTAAAAGAAAAATTAAAACTATACGTCTACGTATCAAATCAACCAAACAATATATGCTTCAAAGGTATCTCCGGTTTCGCTACCAATCTCAATCGAGCAACTCGTGGATATAGAAATATCTAAACTATAAAAGTAAATCTATCGTCGTCTTCAGCAATCTTCGACTAGTAATTAAGGTGTAACCGCTTATATTGAATTGCAAAGATAAAGTGACAGAGAAGAGGGTTGAAAATGAAAAATTAGAAGTTCATAAAAAAATACACTTCGAGAGTCACTTACAATACCTACGCAAAAGTTTCACGAATACATGGATTACTGTAAAGAAGATGCTAGTTGAATGAATGTAATAATAACAATGATTGAACAATTTTTTGTGTTGATCAAATTCAACTTACCTGTCGAATCAATCGCAACGAAAAAATCCCATACGGGACTCCGTTTCTTTTCCTTCAATATTTTCACAGGCTCCGAGTGGCTACCACCTTCCGTACCGCCACTTTTTTCGGATTCTTCTTCGGTATCACAGTCAGATTTAATTTCACTAACGATCAATCGATTATCACTCAATTCTGAAGATTTCGCGACTGACATTATTAAATTATTAAGATTAGGTGAAACAAGAAACAATAAAGAGACGTTTACGAGTGCTCGCTTGCTCAGCAACTTAACGATTGTCACACAAGTCGAAAAAGCCGAATAGTACGTGCATGAGAACAAAGATTATGTCCTATGGGAACAGTTGGGCTCTGCGGGTTGGATCGCTAGACTAACTAAGATAGTTAGTCGAATAACGGACGCGAGGTGATGAATGATTCTAATCAATAGTGCCCGATTTATTGATACACAATAAATGAAATACAAATCCGTATTTATAGAGGTCGATAGGTTGGATACACTCCTACTCTACTATTCGCAGCGTATCGTTGGTGACCGCGTGTTTTACTGCTTAGAGAATTAGAGAGGAGTCGCGCGGAGTTGTCCTTCTGATTCTCGCCCTTGCTCTGTACTGACTGCCCCCTTTTTCCCGATCGGGCCCTCAGCGTCTTCTCATTCCCCTCCAAGAATGTGGGTGCGTTTTGGGGAACAGTCCTTTCCCTTATCGAGTATTTGCATTTGGACGGCTCAGCGTGGGAAAGCGTCGAGTCGGGCTAGACGCATTTCCTCGGCCCTTTCGGTCGCGATGCCGACAGCTAGGCGCGCCGGAAACTATAAACTCGAAGGGAAAATACAGACAAGATAGGGCCCTCGTAAAAGGCGACACTTGGGGCTCCAGCGGCAGATAAGTTTTAGGCCATGCTGGTTACGTTCCCACCGCGAGGGCCTGGGACAGCGGCGTCGGCGGCCAACAACTCGAACGATACACGTTCGTCGTCGTTGACACCCCCACCAGTAGATTGAGGTACGTCCTCGTTCCTCGACTTCAAACTGCGTGAGAGCATCTTCTGGTTAGCCCTTTGAAGCTTGGCTAATCGTCTCACGGCCTTGACCTGCTGCATGGTGGTTTCTCTACAACAAACTCGGAAAAACCATGTTATCGCACCGAATTTCCACATCCTCCGACAAGGAACAGGGAGGCTATTCCTTGCAGGGATGGGATTACTATTCCCTGTATATTGGCCCAAGAGTCTTTGACCAATAACTTGACCTGATGGCCGTCGAGGGCCCCCCGCAACTCCTTGAGACTGGTGCTGTACGTGTCGAGCGAATCTAGTTTGATCTGTCGGCTGAAGGTTGCGATAGACAGTCCCTCGGGGAAGGTAAGGTTGAGGCTAGAAACGTTGAAGGTGATCTCCGTGCGGATCGATTCTTCTAAGGACGTGAGCAGGACGAACCGTGAATAGGTTGTCAATATTTCGCATCTGTGGTTTGTTCGTAAGAGAGATGGTCTCGAAATGCTGTAAGTCTCTGTTTCCATGCCACAATTGATTGTGATCGGGAAGTCCTTCCCTGGTTTCGGTGGTATAACGATCTGCGCGGTCTTGGTGTTTATCACTCCGAGTTCGTTTAAGCGAAATGCGGTAAGGTGGCAGTCATCCGTGTCCCCTGTTACGCTGAAGGCGATTTCAGATTCGCAAAGCGCGTAAGAGTCCGCCTCGTGTCCAATTCCCTCGTAGGGGGCGACGTTGATTTTCGATGCCGTCCTCATAGTCTCTCCGTCGAACCGTCGGACCATCGTCTAGGGACTAATTGTTCCTGAGATTCGTTCGGCGAACGTGGGGTTGAAGGTTACGTAGGTGTTGTTGACAGCCATAGGGACTGGCATGTTCAACACTATTTTCCTTGGTTTCTCGTCGACGAATGGAATCTTGATGATATAAATCAGCTGTTGATTGCGAGACATGATAGAGACCTCCGATAGATCGATCAGCGTTTGGTAATCATTCTCCAGGCCTGGAAGAGGGTGTCGTCCTCGGGCGTCCACAAATTCCTTCGTTCCTCTCGCGAGATTCTCGGGAGTTAGCAGAGTAGGCTGAACGATGCCGTGTTTTCCCATTTCGAGGGCTGTCATCACCGTTCGGAGAACGTAGTCTAGTTCTCGGATTTCTATGTCTAGGCGATGTGTTATTTCGTTAAAGTGCATCTCCTTTGTGATATCGTTGACAGCCGCGCGTACGTTGTTGACAGCGTACTCAATTCTTCCGAGTCGTCGCTCGGGTTCGTTCTCGGAGATGGAAGCGATCGTTTTCTCCATTACATACGTTTGTTCTCTGACGATCTTATTGATTTCATTGGTGGCGTTGATTAGGTTAGCTATGTTGGCGTTTATGGTCTGGAGGTCCGCGTTGTCGGGGGTTCCCCACAAGAATTTGTGGACCGTTCCAACTACGTTAAGGATCCCTCTCTCTTTCCGTGGTAACGGGAGCGGGTGGTGGAATAGGGTGCCAAGAATTTCGATGTCTCTCCTTAAGGTGTAATATCCTTGAAGCGTTACTGCATAAAGGGCGTCGGTTGCTGGTGACAAGTACTCAACCTCGGAGGCTCCCGAAGCCATATGGCCCCCTGTGACCAAACTGTCGGTTTGGGCAATGCGGCTGGAAAGGGCTTCGAACGCTGAATACATCTGCGTGAGGTCGACGGCATATATAAGTCGCCAGGTCTCGGAGTAGAGGTGTACTTCGCCCAGCTCTTCCTGAATTAGGCTCGAATGCAGTGGTAGGAGGTCCGTTTTTTCCGTCTGTAGTCCATCTAGAAATATAGCCGTGAATGGTGTTCAGTCAGATTTTTATATGGTCTATCTGTGAACGACTCGGGGTTCTTTCCCGGATAGGTCAATTCTTTTTAGTAGCCGTGGTCTTCCTGGGGTTGGCTCGTCGTCCTGGAAGTGCCTTCGGAAGGGTTTTGTGTTCCCTGTATGGGCCATGCAAACACGTGGTCCCAGTTTGGTGGAGAAATGATAAACCACATGTTTTTTTTCGTGGT
This sequence comes from Ophion costatus, assembly GCA_951751655.1. Taxonomy (NCBI): domain Eukaryota; kingdom Metazoa; phylum Arthropoda; class Insecta; order Hymenoptera; family Ichneumonidae; genus Ophion; species Ophion costatus. The sequence continues at coordinate 11,847,317 of OX632365.1, read as the reverse complement.
TCACGTCTATCACCTGGTAGGGTCCGAGCCACTTGATGGATAACCCGTGTGAAGGGGCCTTATTTCGGACAAGGATCCAGTCCTTTTCCTTGTACAGCGGCATCGGGTTACGTATAGCACTGTCGATGTATTTCTGATTTTTCTCGCGCGCTACCACCAGATGGTGTCTGGCTTGGTACAGTTTGTTCCAATGCTTCTGGTTTAGTTCGTCAAACCTTTGTTGGAGCGTTGACGTGTCCAGCTGTTCAATAGCGCTCGGGTAGTTGGACGAGTGTATAAACATGACGTTGAACGGGGTATCTTGGATCGAGGTGTGGAAGCTGTCGTTGTATGTGAAGGCGAGAGCGTTCATCTTCGTATCCCAAGTCGTGATGTTGTTCGTGCACATCGTTCGGATCAAATCCTTCAGTACGCCGTGCATCCTTTCAATAGATCCATTTCCTTGCGGGTGATAAACCGTCGTTTGTATTCCCTTAATCCCCATGACTTCGTGGAAATACGTCATCAGCTTGTTGTTGAAATCCGTTCCGTTGTCACTAAGGACAAGCTTTGGTGCCCCGAAGATGCAGATCCATTCGTTAAAGAGGGCTGTGAGAACTGTTGATGCTTTCTTGTTTGGGATAGGGATGAGTCTTACGAACTTCGTCAACGTACACTGGATAGAGAGAATATACTCATTTCCTCTCCTTGTCGTTGTTAATGGTCCCACAATGTCGATGGCTGTTTTCTCGTTCGGTTCCCTGGCTGTATCCATCAAGACGGCGGAAGGGACTGGTGGGTTCCTGTCGGTCTTGTATTTTTGGCAGATGGGACAATTGGCTATAAATTCGCGTACCGGCTCTTCCATGTTGGTCCAATAGCTCCTGCGTTGTAATTTTTCGAGGGTTTTTGTCATTCCGAGATGACCCACCTGATCGTTGTGTATTTCTCGTATCCGTTTATCGTATTCCTCCGGCTCTGGCTCTGGGACCCCTGATCGGCAAAGCTGGAAGTCCGTGTCGGTAAATTCGGCTGCGAGTTCTCGGACTTTTCTCTCGATGGCGTCAAGTTGCGCCATTGAAAATTGTTCAGGCGAGGCGAGGATTTTGAGGTGTTTCTTCCCCTGTTGGATGTGACCTTGGATTAACTGGTACAGTCTTTGCTTCCAGGTGTCTTCCTGATGGTGGAAAGGCGTTCCGTGTCTTCGTTTCCTTTCCTTATCCACACCTGTATCCCGCGTTGGTGGTTCAGGCTCTTGTTTGGTAAAAATAATCCATCGGGATCTGTCCTTGGGGTAGTTTGGCCTGATAGTCAGCTCGTTAAACCTTCCCTGATGCAAGGCTAAATTGTTAACCCTCTGCATGATGTCATCAAGCTCGTCGACTTCGACTCGCGGGCCTCGTACCCAGCTTTTTGGTTCTGGGTCAGGTCCTTTCAGTGTTCCGACACGTCGAAGGATTCTACGTATAGCTGGCCCTCGTTCTTCCTTTGGGGTTGATACTCCGTTGATCTTCGGTTCGCGCGGTATCCGTGACAGCGCGTCGACTGCTTCGTTTTCGCAGCCTTTTTTGTACTGGATGTCGAAGTCAAATTCTTCCAAGCGCAGCCTCCATCTGAGGATTCGCGAGGACGGATCCTTGATGTCGGCCATCTAGACGAGGGCTCGGTGGTCGGTCTGGATCAGGAATTTGTATCCTGGGAGATATTGGCGTAATCGTTGTACCGATCAGACGATCGCCAGCATCTCCTTCTTGGAGGTTCCGTAATCCTTCTCCGCGGCGTTGAGGGCACGAGAGATGTAATACACTGGGTGTCCTTCTTGGGAGAGGACCGCCCCTAACCCCTGATCTGAGGCGTCGGTTGTGAGCGTAAACATCTTCGTGAAATCCGGGCGTCGGAGCGTCGGCGATGTGATTAGGCACGATTTCAATTCGTCGAATGCTTTCTGGCATTTTTCGGTCCAGTCGAATCGGGCGTCCTTTTTCGTGAGGTCGACCATGGGTCGGCCGATGTGCGAAAAGTTTTTTATAAATCGCTGATAATAACCTGCGAGTCCCAAAAATGACTTGATCTCTTTTGGGTTGGTTGGTGCCGGGAAATCTCTGACGGCTTCAATTTTTGCAGGGTTCGGTTGCACACCGTCTGCTGTGATGATGTGCCCTAGATATTCGACTTCCGGTAGGAGATATTTACACTTTTCCGGCTCCAAAGTCAGTTCGCATTTTCGTAACCTCTCGAAGACGGTAATCAGGTTCTGGTTGTGTTCTTCGATAGTTTCCCCGAAGATAACGATGTCGTTCATGTAGACCCAGCAGATTTTGTGATTCAGTCCGACTAGGCACTGGTCCATCATCCTCTGGAATGTGGGTGGAGCATTTTTCAGGCCAAATGGCATTCGTTCATATTCAAAGTGCCCCTCCGACGTTGAAAATCCTGTATACTTCCTTGAGTCCTCGTCCATCATTATTTGATGAAATCCGGCTTTTAAATCGAAGGCGCTAAAGAATTTAGCATTCCCGAGTGAGTCGAAGATGTTCTCGATGCGAGGCATGGGATAGGCGTCCAGTACCGTATTTTTGTTTAATTTCCGGAAATCGATGACGATGCGCCACTTCTTTTCTCCGTCGGGTCCAGGTTTTTTGGGGACGACCCAGACAGGTGAGTTGAATGGTGACTCGGATTCCCGGATGATACCCTTTTTTAGCATATCAGCTACCTGGGTTTTTATTTCTCCGCGGTGGGCGTGAGCTGTCTTGAAATTGCCGATGTTGATTGGTGTGTCATTGATCGGTATAATCATGTGCTTCACATGCGGTGCAGCTGGTAGGTCTTGACCAGGAGATGTAAAGATGTCTTGATACCCCAGGATAATACCGGTGATTATCTCCCTTTGTTCTGGTTCAAGGTGATCGAGTTTCGAGGTTTCGAGCAAAAATTTGTGTTTTTGTTCCGGGGTAAGGCAGGTATTATCCATGTCCCCCCTTCCATCTTTACGTGGGTAACTCGGATCCGATCTTCGTCGAAGTTTATGGCCTTGTCTGTTGGGTTCTCGAACATTACCTCCGTGTACCCGTTTTCGATTCTCTTAACGTACGGTGTTTCGAATTTGTGCATCTCTCCATTTTCGGTGGTTTTGTCGTAGGCACCCGTGGTAATTAAACAATCGCGATCCGGGCCGTCGACGGCGAATGTTACCATCACGGCCGTGTGGGGCGGTACGGTGATTCCGTCGGTGATTAGCGCATGGGTTTTCTGTTTTAACACGAGGTGTTTGTTTGACAAATTGTAATCTCTCTGCTTCATAAACGGTAGGCCCATAAAGCCATCTTCAGGTATAATAGAATCGTCAGGTAGCACGTAGAATATGCTGGTTTCCCCCAGATATCTCAACCTGACCTTCTCGTTCGCTTCAAACCGACTGGTTCCCATGACGAAACTTCTTTTCGCTTTTTTTACCGGGAAACCTTGGGGTATACACCTTTTTTTTATCAGGTTGAGCGAGCTACCTGTGTCCACTAGTAGTTCAACGTCTCGGGTGAATCCTCCTGGGCGGATTCTGACTCGTTCCAGACGTCCGACCCCGACGTTGGATACTCTTGGTATGCCTCCTCTTGACTTCCGTCGTTGTCCTCGTTTGCATCCGTCACTGAGTTTCCTAGGGCTTCTTGGTCGATTATGTTGTAAATCTGAGGTGGTTTGGGTTGTGGCCTGTCTTGGCGAAAATTTCCCTTTTGGAAGCTTTGTTGTCCCCCGGTTGGCCGTGGTTGTAAGTTCCCTCTAGGCTTTAGGCAATCTCGTACGAAGTGTCCCTTGCCACCACAGTTGTAACAGATCGATTCTGCGCTGGCTATGGCAGCATTTACGGTGATCGGCGACTGCCGAGTACCTTTCGGTGCAGTGTGCAAATACTGTTTTGGCGGAAGCTGATGGTATCTTAGTTGCTGTGGGGTTGGATAGCCTGGCAGTTTCATTCTTTCTGCGTTGGCTTGTTGGTAGGCGATGTTGGCTTCGTCGATTTCTTGGGCAGCTTGCTGAGCGGCCGCTAGACTCGAGTAGGTATTAATATAAACCTTTAGGCTATCGAATACATCCCGTCGGCATCCGTGGATGAACATAGAAATTGCTTGATCGTACACCAAGGGCATATGGTCCAGAGAACCCTTGGCTTGAGCCCTCTGATCGGCCTCCTTGACAGCCTGCAGCGCGAGGTTGAAGTTCGCTATGTAGTCCAGAATGGTTCCTGTTTGTTTTACCTGGCGGAGTTTGTCCATACATGTCTGGAAACTGGGTAGGTAACCAAGATGCGTGGTGACAAATTCAACGAGCCCAGCCTCGGTCTCGATGATGCCTGTCGCGAATCTTGTGATTTCGTTCGATATTTTTTGAACGAAAACCATTGAGATGAATGCCGCTTTTTGGGTGCCCCATACGGAGCGGCATGCGAATTTGAAATGCTTAATCCAGTCTAGTATCGGAGTGGATCTTTCCAGTTTGGGTACCAGCAGAAGACACTCGGTTGCCTTCATTGTGCCTCCCGCGGGTTGTTCGGGTGTATTTCCTCGCGATGGTGGGTAATAGGGGCCATCAGGCGGGTTTGGTGGCCCTCCGAAGGGGTAGCCAGGTCCTTTGTCCCCGTAAGGCTGTTGTCCGGGCCACCTCGGATGCTCCGCGGGAGGTCCGAAACCCGGAGGGCCTCCTGGACCTCCTGGGCCACCTGGTCTCCATCCGCCACGAGCGTCGTTGGCGATTCCCATATTCATTTTCAATCGCTGGTTTCCCTCCGTCCATTGATCAGCTCGGTCGAGCCGGAGTTGATCTAACCGCGGATCCATTACATCGGGTTGTTTTGGTTCCTGGCTAGACCGCGTTGTCATGTCCCTCGCTTGCTCCCATTTCCGATGGGTGGCCTCGAGCCGGGTTGCAAGCGGGTTCGAGATCGAGATTTTTTCTTCTTTCAGTATCTCCTTCACGGATTTCAGAACTGTTTTATTCCGCTGGTTTCGCTGAACTTCCTCGAGCAAAATTCGTTGTTCCTCGATCTCTCGGGCTGATTCTCTCGAGATCAGATCGAGTTGCTGGATCTCCTTACGGAGTCTTTCCTCCCTTTGAGCTTCCTTTATTGACCGTATAATCGCTTGCTTATACTCTGTCTGGGGTGTGTCAGGTAGGGGTGCCTCGAGTTCCCAATTCCGTATTTCTTCGGGGGTCGGGGCTCGGAATGACGTGGACGGTCCGGCTGCTTGGTGGGCCTCGCGGTGATTTCTCAAGCGGTGCATTTCCTCTAGCATTCCCCGCTGTTTTTCTTCAGCTTCCCGAAGTTTTTGCCGGAGTGTCTCTGCCTCGGCGTCCCTCTCCTCGAGGGCACGGAGCTGGGTGGCGATGCGTCCCTTCTCTTGGGCCGCTGCTTCGGCAGCAGTCGCCAAACGTTCGCGTTCCCCTTCGAGTTCTTGAAGCCGCCTCTCCCCGGCTCGAGTCTCGGCAGTAGCATTGGCCACTATCTCCCGGTAGGTGGAGAGTTGCTCCTGGGCATGCGTGAACGTCGTCGCTGCTTGGATCTTACCCAATTCAACTCTCGAAATTATTTCCTCGGGGGTCAGTCCGCTGTAGGCCGCGAAGTGTGACTGGAGGTACGAGGGTGGGGGTTGGTTCGACTAGCGACACCCGGCTGGGTTGTACTAGCAACACCCGGGACAGCTGTGTCGGTTGCCGGTGGCCCGGTCGGTAAAGGGTCTCCCTCGAGAGTCATGGCCTCCGACACGGGCTGTCGCGGGGGAGGCGGCTGGTTTGCTTGCTGCCTCGCAATCGCGAAATTTCTTTCTTCTTCTTCGGCTAGACGTTGGGCTATTGTCCTATCTTGCTCGAGCTGACGCGCTCGGGCGGTTTCGTCTGCCTGCCGCTGTTGTTCGCGCTCACGAGCTCTCTGTTGACGAACGTCGATAGCTACGTCGTCGCTAATGTCGTCCGGATTAACGCCTAATTCGTTAAGGATGTCTCGTGCGCTAAGCAATCCTTCTAACATTGCGCGAATCGTGGACCGTTCTATTAACAGTCCCTTAACTGTCTCTTCGAGAATTCGCCTCTCGGTGGGCGGATGTTCCTTTAGCAATGTCGCGTCTAAATTTCGAATCTCTATCCTCAACTTAGCGTATCGTTCGACATGTTTCCTCACGTTTTCGGGGTTCATCTTGATTATTTATTTAATACTCGTTAGTTGTTAAGTAATTGGCTAATTTACCAATTTTATTCGTTCTATTTATAGGATTTCCCGGTTCCGTTCGGTTATCCTTTCTCTTCTCGCGCTAGTGTTCTAGACCCTCGGCAAGTAGAAAATATACAGAGATATAACTGACTTACATTTGGGAGAACAGAAGAAGTAAGGAGGTGATGTAGGTGATCATTCCGCGAACTTCCTTCAATTTAGCGCTCGGACGACGTCGAATCCTGGAATCTTCTCTGACTCGACGATTGCGGTAGGACCGACGATTCTGATATCTTGCTGCTCTACGCTCTTCGATTGGGTCTTTCACGAATTTTACGGTACGATTTTTCCAGGCGGCGCGACGTCACTATTCACGATAGCACTGAATCACTCGCGCGCTTGAAATGTTCTCGGGTATGTTTATTCTGGGATATCTCGACGCGGAAGACGAAATTCAAATAATTAATATTCCCGAAGGGCGTCAGTAAACACGCGTCGCTGTTTGACTTTTACTCGCACTGACTCGGTGCAGAAGGCTCCAAGTTTTAGACGATCGATATAATCAGTGTGACTCCTGCGGAGAGCAGTCGCTTAACTATATCCTGGCAGGATCGCCAATTTGTCCTATGGGAACACTTGGGCTCTGCGGGTTGGATCGCCAGACTAACTAAGATAGTTAGTCGAATAACGGACGCGAGGTGATTAATGATTCTAATCAATAGTGCCCGATTTATTGATACACAATAAATGAAATACAAATCCGTATTTATAGAGGTCGATAGGTTGGATACGCTCCTACTCTACTATTCGCAGCGTATCGTTGGTGACCGCGTGTTTTACTGCTTAGAGAATTAGAGAGGAGTCGCGCGGAGTCGTCCTTCTTATTCTCGCCCTTGCTCTGTACTGACTGCCCCCTTTTTCCCGATCGGGCCCTCAGCGTCTTCTCAATCCCCTCCAAGAATGTGGGTGCGTTTTGGGGAACAGTCCTTTCCCTTATCGAGTATTTGCATTTGGACGGCTCAGCGTGGGAAAGCGTCGAGGCGGGCTAGACGCATTTCCTCGGCCCTTTCGGTCGCGATGCCGACAGCTAGGCGCGCCGGAAACTATAAACTCGAAGGGAAAAACAGAAAATATAGGGCCCTCGTAAAAGGCGACACTTGGGGCTCCAGCGGCAGATAAGTTTTAGGCCATGCTGGTTACGTTCCCACCGCGAGGGCCTGGGACAGCGGCGTCGGCGGCCAACAACTCGAACGATGCACGTTCGTCGTTGACAATTATAAGAGTGGTGCGGCGACGCGTGGAGACAAGACGCGGGAGAGAACTCTCGCGGTGGTGAGCGCGAGAAGAAGAGAAGTAGCTGTGGCCGTTTGCTCCCAAGCTCCCAGTGTTTACATTGTATGCAAGCGAAATACGAAACATAAAGAAGACAAAGAATGAAAGAATAAAGAATAGAGAAGTGAGACGAAAAAAGATCTTTACAGCATTATGATTTATTCGATTTATCGCCTTCTTCGAGTTTTCGTTTTCTCTCATTATTCGATCGATACACCTAGATAAAAAATAAAAATAAACATAAATAATAGATACGGATCTCTGAGTCTTTTACGAATACCCGAAAACCAAATTCGGGTACCCGATAGAGGCGGGTAATGCAAAAACAAAGCCCGTCGGGTACCCGACCCGACCCGAACATCGGGTACCCGAGTCAATCGGGTACCCGCACACCCCTACAAAAAAGCATTTTTTTTAAATACTTGCTATAAATTATTTTATTCAAAATGTTAAGCATATAAGAGAACAACCTTTCAACAATTGTTGAAAAAAATTTCATCCAAAAATTTGGGAAATCAGCCGGTGGGACCTGGTTTCCGGAGACCCTTAAAAAACCGTGGACATGCTTGCTCAAAAACTAATGCACCGATGTTATTGAAATTTCGCTCACTTCTTCAAAATAGCGTTGACTGTGTGATTGAACAGAAATTAGACGTAATAAAAAAGACTGTGTGATTGAACAGAAATTAGATGTAAGAAAAAAACCTTCATTTAATCACTAGTCAATATTATTTTGAAGAAGTATGCAAAATTTCAATCGGATCAGTGCATTGGTTTTTGAGAAATCGTGTCCGTTTTTTTCGGGGTCCCCGGAAACCAGGTCCCACCGGCTGAATTTCACAAATTTTTGGATAACATTTTTTCAAACAATTGTTTAAATGTTGTTCTCTTATATGCTTAACATTTTGAATAAAATAATTTATTTAATAAATTAAAAAAAACGTTTCTTGCTTCGAAAGCCACGTAAACTCTGGATAATTTTTCGATTTTTTGTTTTAAATCCTATAGCCCGTTTTTAGATCGTAGAAAATAATATGGTTAGTGAATCCTTGTAATCGACTTTCCCACAGTCAAGATCATTTTGAATTTTTCTTTGCAACCGATCATGGCAACACTTAACATTTCGCCAAAATGGCCAAAAATGCAAGAAGAGTTTGTTTATTTTACTGTTGATCCCACATTTATATTATTGTAGATTAAAAAAATTATATACTAACGTTTTGAATAAACAAAAAAGTAACGATTTTATAAGTTGGAATCTACGTGAAGAAATTGAAGGAATCCAGAAATAATCATATTACACCTGAAGATTTCGGACGGCGCTCCAGTATGAAGCGAGACAATGGAATCGCAAACGACGCGCGAGGGAGACTGAGAACGCAGCATACGCACTCACCTCGCAAGGGCAGTACAGCGACGTTTCGACAACACAACACGTCGAGCGCGCAGCGAAGTGTGCGACTGCGAGTGACAGCGCGTCGTCAGCCGAAATATTGTCGGCGACCTGAGCGAGAAGAAGAACGCAGTATGATCGCTACAATATAATCGCCTATGTGCGATCTATCGAGCTCGCGACGAATGATGGTGTATGTTCACCGATATTTCTATCTTTGTATTTTAAAGGGGCGGGGTTAACGCTCTGGTGGATTTGGTACGGCTTCCGGGCACGAGGACATGATGTAGCTGGCCGTCGATCCACGCGAAATTTGTCAACGGGGTTTAATAAACAAATTTATTTCTACTGACAATTCAATGTTTTTAGTAATCTAGCAATTTTTGGTACTTTAGCAATATAGAAATTCAATATTTTTAAATTGCTTTAATTTCTTTTGGCAGAGTGTGACTCAAAAAATCCTCACCATTATTGAAAACGATTCTGAAACTTACAACATAAATATGGAAATAAATTTGTTTCGATTTCTTTGGATTGGTATGATATTGCTTATGATATTCGGTGTAATCCTAATATTTCTGACTTACTTTAATATCTCCCGGCAGATTTAGAGTACACGAAAGCCTTATTATTTTTTAATAGTATTTATACGGAAAATTATTTTATAAATCTGCCAAAAAAATTTCGTTTTAGTTTTTTGGGTTGGGTGATCATCGCAGTATAAAATTTTCAAAAAGATCTATTTTTTTGCATTATCCGGTAGTATAGTAGTGTAGGCGGTTATAAACATGCTGTTTAATTTTTGGGGGGACATTCGAATAATTTCGGTCACTTAGAGAAAGTGATTCGAGCAGCGGCGTGAGATCATTTTTCAAAATGGTGTACACTCTCAACGTCAAAGTTTTCAAGCTATTCGTCTCAAATTTTGACACATCATTCGTCACATCATTCTTTATTTGCAATGGACGCATTTTTAAAATCTTCAAATTTTTTTGACGTAAAAACTGTGAACAGAAGGGTAAATTCAATACGTAAAAAAAAAACGGTCATGATTTCGTCAACTTTGATACACAAAAAACGACAATAGCAAGATAGCGGCTTTCATATTGATTATTAATCTGGTAACAAATTTTGTTTCACATAATATTTACGGCTTCAACTGTGCATACCGTGAGAACTCCTTTTCCTCGAAGAAATTTTCAACGGTTAGAAACGTTTAAAAAAATTAAATAAACGATTAAAAATGTACTAAGCGTTTTTATGAGTGCTCTTGACATAAAAAATCAGACTAATTGACGTATTTTAACCATCGAAGAAAAAATCGCGAATATCAGCTATACAGGACCCGCTGTATTGTGACGATCCCTTAAGAGGTCCGCCGGTTTTGCAGCCAGAAAAGCATTTGTCTATTGAAAAAAAATATTTTTAATTACTTTATTCAAAAGGTTAAACGTATGAAAAAGCAACATTTCGACAATATGTCAAAAAAATCTCATCCCAAATTTGTGGAAATTAAGCCGAAGGGCTCTGATTTCCGGAGACCCCTAAATAAATGGTTAACAGGTTTTCTCAAAACTAAGGCATTGATCTTATTGAAATTGTGCCCACTTCTTCAAAATAGCATTGACTAGTGATCGAACGAAGGATTTACAGTAAAAATTGAAATTTGAATTTTTGGCAGAGTTGTTTGCAAAAGCGATCAATTTTTGGTATAAATTATAAATTGGTATAAATTTGGTATAAATTTGGTATAAATTACACTTAAATTACATAAATTACACAAAACATTCGTTCAATCACTAGGCACTGCTATTTAGAAGAAGTCTTCACGATTTCAATAAGATCGGTGCATTAGTTTTTGAGACAACGTGTCCGCTGTTTTTTTTACGTGTCTCCGGAAACCGGGTCCCACCGGTTAATTGCCTAAATTTTTTAATGAATTTTTTTTTCAATTACTGTTGAAAGGTTGGTCTTTTATGTGCCAAACATTATGGATAAAAAAGTGTATATATTATATATTTTTTTATACAGAAAATATGCTTTTTTGGCTTCGAAACTAACTTTATCTCCTAAATTTTATATTTCATATAATATTAACTTTACTGTTACAGTACATTTCCCCAGCTAGATTATAACTGTATGCAAACATTTCTTTTCTTGTTTATTCAAAAATTTACAATATAAACATTTTTTATTCTGAAGTAATGTAAATCACGAAACAACAGTAAAATAACAAACTTTCCTTGCGTTGTAACTATAATACCAACTTCGAGGCATTGACGTGCATCAGAATTTTGGCAGAATGTTAAGTGTGCCATGATCGGTTGCAAAGAAGAATTCAAAAAGACCTTGAGTTTGGGAATGTCGATTACAAGGATTCACTAACCATATTATTTTCTACAAAGTAACAACAGGCCATAGGATTGAAACCAAAACAAACAAAACATCGGATAATTCTTACGGGGTTACGTGAATTTCGAAGCAAAAAGAAGCAATATTTCATTGTTTTGGAAAATATAATTCATGGATTATTTTATTCAATATGTTAAGCATCTGAAAGAGCAAAAATCCAACAACACTGGAAAAACAATTGCGACCAAAAATTTAGGAAATTCAGCCAGTGGGGCCGTTTTCCAGAGACCTCTAAAAAACAGTGGACACGATTTCTCAAGCACCTCCATACCATGGAATACACGATTTTTTAGAATTTTCACCCCTCGATAAAGGTGCGTTCCGGCAAAAGACAGTTGCTCATTTTTTTTCCTGGCTCCTTTATGGTTGGGTTAACCGTAGCGCCAATAAAAAAGATGACCATTATTGCGTGGGAGATATAATTTTTTTTTCAACTTTTTACACCTTTCACCCCCGATAAGGGTGAGTTCCGCCGTACGAATATCGCTCAGAATTTTTTTCCTGGCTCCTTTGTGGTTGGTTTAACCGTAGCGCCAATAAAAAAAATGACTTGTTATTGCGTGGGAGATATAATTTTTTTTCAACTTTTTACAACTTTCACCCCCGATAAGGGTGAGTTCCGCCGTACGAATATCGCTCATAATTTTTTTCTTGGCTCCTTTATGGTTGGTTTAACCGTAGCGCCAATAAAAAAAATAACTTTTGTTATTGCGTGGGAGATATAATTTTTTTTCAACTTATTGCAAGTTTCACCCCCGATAAGGGTGCGTTCCGCCGTACGAATATCACTCATCATTTTTTTCCGGGCTCCTTTATGGTTGGTTTAATCGTAGCGCCAATAAAAAAAATGAATTTTGTTATTGCGTGCGAGATATAATTTTTTTTCAACTTTTTACAACTTTCACCCCCGATAAGGGTGAGTTCCGCCAAACGAATATCGCTTATAATTTTTTTCCTGGCTCCTTTATGGTTGGTTTAACCGTAGCGCCAATAAAAAAAATGACTGGTTATTGCAAGGGAGATATAATTTTTTTTCAACTTTTTACAACTTTCACCCCCGATAAGGGTGAGTTCCGCCAAACGAATATCGCTCAGTATTTTTTTTCTGGCTCCTTTATGGTTGGTTTAACCGTAGCGCCAATAAAAAAAATGACTTGTTATTGCGTGGGAGATATAATTTTTTTTCAACTTTTTACAACTCACCCCCGATAAGGGTGTTTTCCACCGTACGAATACCGCTCATAATTTTTTTCTTGGCTCCTTTATGGTTGGGTTAACCGTAGCGCCAATAAAAAATGACTTTTGTTATTGCGTGGGAGATATAATTTTTTTTTCAACTTTTTACAACTTTCACCCCCGATAAGGGTGAGCTCCGCCAAACGAATATCGCTCATAATTTTTTCCTGGCTCCTTTATGGTTGGTTTAACCGTAGCCCTAATAAAAAAAATGACTTTTGTTATTGCGTGGGAGATATAATTTTTTTTCAACTTTTTACAACTTTCACCCCCGATAAGGGTGAGTTCCGCCAAACGAATATCGCTTATAATTTTTTTCCTGTCTCCTTTATGGTTGTTTTAACCGTAGCGCCAATAAAAAAAATGACTATTGTTATTGCGTGGGAGATATAATTTTTTTTTAACTTTTTACAACTTTCACCCCCGATAAGGGTGAGTTCCGCTGTACGAATATCACTCATCATTTTTTTCCTGGCTCCTTTATGGTTGGTTTAACTGTAGCGTCAATAAAAAAAATGACTTTTGTTATTGCGTGGGAGATATAATTTTTTTTCAACTTTTTACAAATTTCACCCCCGATAAGGGTGGGTTTTTCTTGCCGAAATCTCTTAAAATGTTTTGGAATGATCTTTTATAGGCACCCCGAAGCGGACTGAGCAATAAATAGATCGAAAGTCAAAAATAAAAAAAATGAGAAATTTTGTTGCTTAGGAACGATGCGAACTTCAGGCACATTAATATGACACGTGTATAATTGCACTGAATACATTACCGCAATCGACTCAATACTTTTTTCGTCGGTTGAAAAAATTCTGTTTCGCTCTTCCGTATCTGGTGCTATACGATTTGTACGTACAATGGGTGTACGATACGTGATACATTTTAGTTGGGAATGAAGTCACAGATTTGACGTGACAAGCTATATTTTTTCAGAATTATTGCGATGACACGTTACTGTGAATGCAAACAATCATAGTGACGGACTAAACAGATCAATGAGAGACTTAATTAATTCCGAACCACTATGTGTCCAGTCAAAAATTGTTTATATATATATATATATATATATATATATATATATATGAGGTATTCCACGTGAATGCGGTGGACTTGTTCCCTGACCCCCGCCAATTCGATTCATTTTTTTGTCTCCAATCCCAGTGACTAAAAGACAATATGATTTTTTTTGCTTTTTTTTTTTACATTTGACCAAGAGTTGCTTCACAATTTCAAACTATCACCCGCGATGGAAGTACGATTTTTTCTGTGCTGACTACGACTTCAAGTGAAATTAATACCAGAACTTTTTGACTGCCGACGAAAAAATCATACTTCCATTGCGGGTGATAGCTTGAAAATTTGTACATATAATCACATTCTTGGGCATTTTTGCAGATTTTTCAATTAGGGCGTTTTTTCGGAAAATTTTTTTTCTACTAAGGGTTGTTTCGAAAAATGTAAAAAAAAATCAGGGTGTCTTTTAAAGTCAATGGAATCAGATAAATAAATTATTCAAATTGGCCAGGGTCATGGAAAAAGTCCACCGGATTCACGTGGAATACCTCATATATACTTATATATTCGGACTCTGCTACGGCGAACGCTTCCGCTTATTGCAGCTTCTATGTACGGGGTACTTCCCCTTGTTACATTCCCCATCATTTCTCCACCCCACATCCCCAATCGATACCCGCCTTAAGGCCACAGCCGACTTCCCCCTCTGTATCGCATTCACCATGACATTTCCTGCCATGGGTATAGGGAAATTGCGGAAAACCTATACCGCTGGTGCCGAGTTCGCTTCCCATTTCCGGGGCTAGTCGCGTTTCGTCGAGAAATAACGAACAGCCTACAGCCATGCACACACGACACACACACGTAGCGGTCCGTGTGCGCGGAACCCGTGTAGAGCTGGAGCTACGTCGCGCCCTTTTTTCTCTCCGAAACTACGAGACGGCGATTCAAACCTGCGACCTCGCGATATACTGATTTCAGAGAAAAATACGTTAGCCACTAGACCAGCACATCGGTCAAGATTTGTTTATATTAAAGTTCTTCGTTTTCTATTTTAGATCAATTATGAAAAGTATATGAGCATAAATCAATGTCATTGGATTTAACGTGCAGTACCTAGTCATAGACCCTCAACTACACGGTCCCCATGAGCGAGGCGTCGGGATACCGCCCGACCAGTGCGCCAAGCATATGCTGGCATTCCAGTTTTGCATTCGGAAGTGAGGTCGTCTGTGCGACTACTGGTAAAGCCGAGTGACTTTCCAACCCTCTAACAACTCTGCAGGTTGCTGCCCGAGTTAAACAACGTAACTCACACGCCGGGCGCCCGTAGGAACCCTGACCGGCATGTGGCCCAACCACTGCCCCCGCGAATCCAACCACATCGGCTAGTCCCGTCCCGTAGGACGATGGGCAGACTAGCCCCCACGGTACCATTCTTGATCATTGGTCAGATCCTCGTGACTGCGAGTACGCACCACTTCCATTTGACGAGCCCCCCTCTCGTCGACATTGGTTGGCCAGCGCTTCGGGCTCGGCGGTGTCGCTACTCACCGAGGTTTCCGGGCTCGCCCCTTAAGGGGGTTGGCCTACACGTAGCACCCCTCTGCCCCAGTGTACGAGCACAGTAGGTAATCGAGATCGATTTCCCTATTGAAGACCTTCAACATATTCCATAAAAATCTTATTCATCTACCGACCGAGTGATGCTGGACATGGCCGAGCGCCACGGAAGTTATAGGTGCGAGGAAACCCATATAGATAGCGACGCTCTAATCGTGGCAACAGCGCGATTTTCCTGCAGTCATAGCATTGAGCTTCCTACGACCGGTCTTTCGCGAAATATTTTATAGGAATAAAAAAAAGCGTGAGAATGTCAACCCAAATGCGATACAAAGGAAAGATTACAAGAAAAAAGGCGCTTCCTAAAAGACAAAGCTGTAGCAGCCATGTGTCACGCAAATACAGCTAAACGCGATGAGAATAACCATAACCTCAACGATCAGCAACGAAAATTCGCTGTCGAAGGACGCCGTATCGTGGATTTACAACATCTTGCCGACAGCTTAAATTGTGTTCAAAATGAAATTAAATTATTTAATTAAGGTTGTAATGAGGATGGTTTGTTGTAAAAAGCGATACCGTTATGCTGTTAAAACTAATAAATTAACATTTATATATGTTATACATATACAGTCGATCTACTTCATATTTATGTACTATCTAGTACATATATATGTACTTATATACATCGATTGTACTCGGACAAACCATCGAATATAGCGCAATGAGTGTTGGGAGTAATACTCAGATATTTCGTTTTCCACCAGCAAGACGATGGCACCGTAATTCGACCCTCAAACTTGCCGATACTGTGGCTTAGAGACGGATACTCTAATCAATACATTAAAGTATATATGAAATATATTTCATGTAATGTATAAAATTGTTTGACAAAGGAGGAAGTATATACTTTTATGTCATATTAAATTATACATACAAAATAAGGTTTAGCGTATCGTGTGATCTGATGATTTTATCCATACTTTGTGGGATCACAAAATTTGATTTCCACTTGCATAACATACTGCGACAGTTGTTTAAAACAAAATTCCAACCGGAGAGTTAAGTAATTGAGAAGACAAAATCCTTTTCCCAGCTTTTTTTCTTAATCATGCACGCCAAGTCGTTGCACAGCATTTCCAGTGTACTTGGGTGGTACATACGTTGTATTTTTATATAATGGTAATACCAATTTTTTGTTATAATGGTAATGTGATTTTTAAAATAAAAATTAAATATTTAAAAAAATATTATTTCTAAGGTTTAACCATTTTGTTTACGTTTCTAGTAAACAGGCTTGGCTATTTTATAAAAAGCTATTTCACTTTTTTTGTACACTTTAACTTGAAAAATATAATAAAAGAATTCTTGAAATAAAAATAAAAAATATTTCAAAATAAATCAGAATTTTTTATATCGTAAAATAAGCAATAATGTTTTCGGGGCGTTTTTTGATACATGGCGTTCTTTTTTTACTTTTTCAAAATTTTTAAAGGGGATTTCATATCTTTTTGAAAGCAGAAAAATCTGTTTTCCGTTCTGCGCTAGTTCAGAGAGGAGTGAAATTTAAATATGTCCTCATTATTTGGCATTCTTTTTTTTTACTCTTTCAAAGTTTCTAAAAGGATTTCTAAAGTTTCTAAAATTTAAACAGATAGTTAATAAAAACTATATATATAGTGTATATATATATATGTTATATATATATATGTGTACTATATATATAGTGTATATTAACTACCAAATGCTCTGAATATTTTTAAAAAAGTCCTCACTCCCTTTAATTATTAAATCGACATGTTTTCAAGGTGATTTATAAACGTCTATTAGTGAAATATTTTGCTTTAATTGAATATCCATACCTTGGATTCATTTAGAAAGTGGATTTCGTTGCCCCTGCTTGGGGCTGCTAAATATGTGTATTTCCGGTTGTCTTTAAGGGGCTATACCAGTGTGAACGCTGACAATTTGGGTGATTTTCGGGATTTTTTTTGGAAGAAAAGTGCTCAATTAATGTTTCGATAAATTAAGAATATATTTGGCTATATTTGACCTGTATCACATAATTTTTCATAGCAAAATATTGAGATCCAAGAAACTTATGCGTTGCCTTCGGAGGTGCAAAAAAAACGTTCTTCCCCTGCTGACATGATTCCGGCCGATTGAGTAGCTGAAACCGAAAAAGGAAAAAAATATCGTTAAACTGGAAGGTATTTCCTCTACAATGACGTAGGATTTTCGAATACTATTAAAATAAAAAAAAATGGTGTAATTATGAAAAAAGTCTGTTTCCTTGCCTATAAAATGGTCGTTTTTGTCAATGCTAAATCGTAAATTTTCATCCAATAAAAAACATTCTACGTCGCTGTAAACTGAATATATCGAAGAGTACTCAGTTCAAATTTCAAGTCAATCGGATAATTGCTCTTTGAGTAACAATGTCAGCAAATTTAAAAATCTCATTTCGAGAAAAACGCGTTTAAAGATTTAACTATCGATTTTATAGCTAAGAGCGGTGGCTGTTTAGAAGGCTGCCATTCGGAGAGTATCAGAGATACGGCCTTGAAATTTGTACAGGATATACTTGAAAGTATAAACTGTCGAAAAAGGCAAACCAAAAAAAATTGATGTTTTGAAAGTGACACACTGGTATAGCCCCTTAAAGGTCCAGTTCACAGTATCCAAAGACGTACATTACTTCTTAGATTGATTTTAGAGAAATATTTGTTAAATATGTGGGTTCGTGAAAGAAATACTTTAATGTGCAGAACCATACGTTTTCGAAACGAGGTTTTTTTTTCTTCAATTTTCACAGTCAGATTACTACGGAAAATTCATGTAACAAAAACTTTTCTTCTAAACTATCTTTTACTTGGTGTACTAAAAAG
This sequence comes from Ophion costatus, assembly GCA_951751655.1. Classification (NCBI taxonomy): domain Eukaryota; kingdom Metazoa; phylum Arthropoda; class Insecta; order Hymenoptera; family Ichneumonidae; genus Ophion; species Ophion costatus. The sequence goes on along the minus strand of OX632365.1, from coordinate 11,829,301 downwards.
TGTAAAAGAATTTTTTTATCAAATCACCGATATGTGACTAAATAAAAGATTGAAGTGCTCAACGTTTTTGAATGTGTAAGAAAGTTATTCAATTCAGTTTCATTAACTGTATTTAATTTGGCACAATAGAAATTATTATCACACCTTTATACTCAGATTCAGGATTTTTTTTAAATCCTAGGTTAATACCTAGGATTTAAAAAAAATCCTGAAAAAAAAAGATGATTGTCAACGAAACCATTTTTTTGTCAGGCCAATTCTAGTTTCAGTTTACTGTAATCAGTAAACTGAAACTAGAATTGGCCTGACAAAAAAATGGTTTCGTTGACAATCATCTTTTTTTTTTCAATATAAACAATAGCCGATAAAGGCGTAACACATATAATATATGCAACTTCAATCACACATTCATGCTAACATTAAAAAGTGCACAATCATTGTTTTTTAAATAAAATGTATAAAGTCGAAAATCACGTAACATACATAAAATGTTATGCTTTAATGACACGTTCATATTAACATCAATAATATCAAACTCTTGCACACTTTAAGAAATAATCTAATTTTTCATGATTCTTCAATGCAATTTTCAGACTTTTAACTTTACTTTGAGTAGGTACTGAAGTAAACGCGCCTTAACTTTCGTTTCTTTCCGCAAATCGACCCCGTACGCTTTTTGTTGGAATTTCTTTTTCACAAAGTTACAAAAGATCTATGTTAAGGTAGACCTAACGCGGTCGTCGGAAACAAAATTATCACGCGCCACATGCAGTAGAGCATATACAGGGTGTCCAATAAGAAGTTGCTGAAACTAATCGACTGTCAATTTAAAACACGTGCACAGACTCAGAAAAGCCAAATTGCTTCAAATAGAGGAAACTGTGCAGTTTTAAACGCACATAAATAAAACCCAGTCAAATATTTTTTATGTCAATTTATTACATCTTATAAAAGGGGATGTGGCGAGCATCAGATAAGACAGACGCGCGGTTGATGTGCAAGCGAAGAATTGAGAAAAGTGGGTAGTGCGAAGAACGTAAAATAAGTGGGAACTGGTAAGAAGGCATCCAGAGGGAGAGAGGAAACAGTGAAAGTGTTGGTGAACAAGGGAGAGGTGTAATCAGAACAGGGGAGAGAGAACTAGGTGGACGACAAGAAAGAGGTTAGGAAGTGATAAAGAAGAGAGAGCGAGAGAGATGGCGGAAAGCGGAAATGATGGGGACAACAGCAGCGATGGCAGTAGGCGGCGGCACGCGGACCACCTAGGAGAGGAGGAGTATAATACCGACCGGGAAGACGAGATCGGCGGTGGCAAGGACGATATCGACCGAACCGACGGACCCTGCGAGACGCCGACGGACTATGCATGGCTGACAACGATAGACGATGGAACGCCGACGGCGGAGACGGGAGAGGAAAGAGATACAACAGACGAGATCCTGGAAACAGGCAAGCGGAGAAGAGGTAGGCCGAGAGGGGCGCTGGGGCCGAAGAAAAGGAAAGTCCACGGCGTGAGGTCACTTATGGATTGTTGGGGGACAGGAAAACAAAACAAAGGAAACAAGGGAGCTTTCAGCGAGGAAAGTGGCAGGAGAGAAGAACAGTCGGAGATCCGACGGGGAGACAGCACGGGGAAGAGAGGAAAATCCAGCTGGGAGAAAGAAATGTTGGGAAAAATAGAGAGGATGGAGAAGATGTGGGCGGATATAAGCGAAGGAAACTGGGAAATTAAGATAAGAAGGATAGCGGAAAGGCCGGTTGAAGAGATGATGAAAATGTCGGGAGGCATACAAGGGCAGATTCGAGAAGAAAAAGCGGGAGAGGATACGGGGCGGGACGCGATTCCGAGGGAAAAAGTGGAAGAAATGCTCACGGGGGAGCAGGAGAGATGGAGGGCGAGATTCGAACAGCAAGAAGCAACAATCGAGAGACTACAACGAGAAAACGCGGAAATGCATAGAAGACTGGAGAGAATGCAGAAGACAAGGGCGCAAGAGGTGGAGAAGAGGCGAGGGCAGCAAACAGGCAGGGGCGAGAGGAGGTGCGATGAGAATCATAATGAGATAGAGGCGGGATGTCAAAAAGAAACGGAGGCAGGGGAGGAACCAGTGATGGTTGAGGAGGAGAAGGGTGGGTGGAGGTGAGCAAGAGGGAGAGAGCAGCAAACCAGGAAAACGGAGAACGGATAAGACAACTGGTCAGAAAGAAGCTGAAACGATTTAGACATAAGGAATGGCAGGAAGAATGCCAAGAGAGGAGGGATCGGAAGAAGAACATAATAGTGCAAGAAGTGCGAAGATCGGAACACGGCATGGCTTGGGACATTGAAAGAGCGGTGTGGGAAAGAATGGGAGTGAAACCACATTTCCTGACATGGAAGGAGACAAGGGATGGAATAGTATTAGAAATGGAGAAAATGGAAGAAAAGGTGAGAATAATGAAAGTAGCAGGAAAAAGGGAGAGAGGACGACGGACGATATGGGACGATCCCACGTACAGAGAATGGGAAGTACAGGAGTGGATTGAAGAGTATGCCACTATTATGAGGAAACAGAGGAAGGAAGTGAAGGTCGGATATCTCAAACTAATGGTGGACGGGAGATGGAAGACCTGGAATGAGAAAATAGGAGATCTGGAAGAAGCGGGCCGGTACGAAGAGAGCGGGAGAGCGGAACAGGGAAGGACAGCGGGGTTTCAACGGCGGGATCAGAGATGGAGGAGGCAGCAGCACAACGAGAGATGCGAGCCGTAACGAGGAACGTTGCCGGAATAAGAGCGGTAAAGGAAGCCTGGGGGTGGCTGAAGGAGTTCGACATCATCGCGACCCAGGAAACGTGGATGGAAGACAACGAAGCAGACAAGCAGAGAGACAAGATGGATAGGGAATTTTTATGGGTCACTAAAGCAGCGATAAGAGAAAAGATGAGGGGGAGGGCGAAAGGAGGGCATCTCGTGGGGGTCAGGAAAAGAATTTTGGGAGAGGGGAAAGTGGGACTATGGAAGGGGGGGCTTATCATTAGGGATATACAACTGGGAAGAAACAAGGAGGACAAGGGAACGGTAATAAGTATATACAATAGAAACCTGAAAGAGCTGGAAAGCGAATTAGAAAAGATAATAGACGAGGCGGAGGAAAGGGGAGAGGCAGTCATAATGATGGGGGACTTTAATGCCAGGATTGGGAACCAACAGGCAGGTATAGAAGGGAGGGAGGGGCAGGAAAGCTAAAGGATGTCAAAAGACCATACGGAGAACACGGAAGGGAAAAGAATATTAGATGTTTGCGCAAGAAACGGATTAATAGTGGCGAATGGAAGATGGGAAGGGGATAGGCAGGGAAGTCTGACGTACGTAGGAAGTCAAGGGGAGAACGGGTCGGTCATTGACTACATCGTACTAAATAGTCAAGCGGAGGGAATCGTGAGGGAAATAAAAGTGGAGGAACGAACGGAATCGGATCACCTTCCAATAGTGGTGACATTTGAGAGGAGCGAGAAGGAAGGGAAGGAGGAGAGGCGAAGCAGAGCAGACCAACGAAAGGAAGGAAGGAGAGAGAGAAAGCTAAAGTGGAAGCAAGAGAAGGCAGAGGAGTACGGCGCGTTCTTCACAGAATTGTGGGAGGCAAAGGAGAGGACGGGCGAAGTCTTAGACAGATGGGATACGTTGGTGGAAGCCATAAGCGAAGTGGCACAACAGGTCGGGATGGCGACATGGGCGGGTGAAAATAGGGCAGCAGAAAATAGGATAGGCGGTAAAATAAAAGAGCAGAAAACACTACTATGGAGAAGATTAAAGGAATTTCTCATAAAACCAGGTATAGAAGAGAAAGGGAGACTGAGAGAAGCGAGGAGAACGCTGAAGAGAATAAGAAAGGAGGAAAATGAGGACCGATGGAAAGAGCGTTGGGAGAGGGTCTGCCAAAGTGAAAATCCTACGGAGCTCTGGAGAGCGTTGAGGCCTTTTAGGCCCAGGAAAGCAAGGACCAGCGAGCAAATAGCGGAAGAGGAATGGATCAAGCATTTTAAGAAGCTTCTGGGAAGTAAGGACGACGGGAAGGACTTAGAAGAAAGCATAGAAGGAACGGGCGCGAAGAGCGGACAGGAAGAAGATGATGCCAATGACAACAGCGACAGGAAAACTTGGATGAAAGAAATAGCAAATCGGGAGATAAACATAGGAGAGGTGAAAAAAGAACTGGGGAAAATGAAAAAGGGTAAGGCGGCGGGGCAAGACGGACTGACGATTGAATTCTTCCAAGGATTGGCGAAGGAGGGGAAGAAAGAATTAACCAACATCCTGAATCAGCTGTGGAAAACGGGAAGGATAGCAAGAGGGTGGGAAACCGGAAGGATCTTTCCCATCCACAAGGCTGGCGACTCAACAATCGTTAATAATTATAGAGGAATTACACTGATGGATTCGGGATACAAATTGTTGACGAGGATCGTAAACAACCGGGTAAGGTTTCTACTGGAAGCGAAGAATCAGATGGGAGAAGGTCAAGCGGGTTTTCGGGCGGGCAGAGGGGCGCGGGACCACATTTTCGTAATGAACACGCTAATCAACAACAAGCTGAAGAAAAGAGGAGGAAAACTCTACACGGCGTTCGTGGATTTGAGGACGGCCTTCGACTCAGTGGACACAGAAGGAATGATGAGGAAATTGGGAAGAGCGGGAATTAGAGGAAGGCTATTGGAAATGATCAAGAAGATCGACGAGGATACACAAAACGAGATCATAACAGCGGAGGGGGTGTCGAAGAGGTTCAGGACAACAAGAGGAGTCAGGCAGGTGTGTGCACTGAGCCCTACGCTATTTAACATGTTTATCGAGGATATGGAGGAAGGCTGGAAAAGAAGAAAAGAGGGAGGCACAGTAATAGGAGGAGAAAAGATCTACGCCCTAAGATATGCGGATGATGTAACACTGGTGGCAGATACGGGGGAGGGTTTAAAAGATATGCTGAGGGAATTGGAGAAGTATGTGAAGCGAAACAAATTGGAGATCAATATTGAAAAAACAAAAATAATGATTTTCAGGAAAGAGGGGTGACAAAAGAAAGAGAAAGATTGGGCGATAGACGGAAAGAAATTAGAGGTTGTAAACGAATTCAAATATCTGGGAGTATATTTCTCAACCGGAAACACGTTCGAGAAGCACACGAAGATGGTGGAAAGCAAGATAAGGAAAGCAGCCAACGGGGCCTGGGGAATAACAAGGAGAGCGAGAATAGGCAGACTGACACACAGGCTGAGGATAGCGGAAGCATTAGCAAGAAGCGGGTTGTTGTATGGAGTAGAAGTATGGGGGTGGAAAAGGAGGGCGAGAGTAGACAGAGCACAGGCCAGGTACACGAAAATGGCTATGGGACTGAGAAGAAATACGCCGGAGTACATCTGAAAAATGGAGGCAGGATGTATAGGTGTAGATATAGTGATGAAAAAACGGGCGAGCGACTACATCGGCAAAGTCATGGAGATGGAGGGAAAGAGATGGCCGAGAATATGCCTGATGGAGGAAGCGCCAGGGCTAATGAACAACGATGGAAGCAAATGGGGCGAAGAAATGAAGGCGGCGATGGCGCAAGCAGGAGAGGGGCAGATAGCGGAGACGATAAGAAGAGGAAACAAAGAGGAATGGAAGAGGAAGGCTGGAAGAGCGATACAGAAGTTGGCGGAGCAAGAAGTGCAGAGAATGTGGGAAAAGATCCGCCGGTCAAAGTTCTGCATAGAATACAAAGAAAGGAAAAAAGAGGTGGGAATGGAAGACTATTGGGATAAAGGAACAACAAGGGGAGAGATCAGGGAAATGTGGGCTAGAATGAGGTGCGGTAGTGTGGGGAGAGAAGCAGAAAAGGGGTTCAAAGACACAAGGTGTAGAGTATGCGGGAAAGCGGAGGAAACTCTGGCACATATTTGGGAGTGCGAGGACGCCAAGAAAATGATGGAAGAGCAGGTCCAGAGAAAATTTGAAGAGTGGGAAAAGCAGCAAAGAAGGAACCCAAATGGAGGGTGGAGAAAGGCACTAGAGGGAAAAGAGTTAGTAGAAGAGATGTGTCAGGTTGCGGGGCAATTTGAGAATATAGGGAGGAAAAAGGGATCAAGGGAGCAGAGATAAAGAATGCGAAAAAAGGCACGAAAGCGGGGAAGGAATTTGTAGGAAGCAAGAAATGCTACGATAATACGAGTGATGTTTGATGGTGAATAATAAGAAGCATTGTAAGGAAAGAAGGAAAGTAAGAAAGGAGCAAATGTAACAAGCCCGCAAGGGTGTACATGGAAATAAAATATTCTGATAGCTACATCTTATAAAAATAACGAAAAAGTACAGTGATTAATTATAGATTTTTTCGAAGTACGAACCGTTAGATTGCGCACAAAAATCAATTCTCTTTTGTGTGAAACTGTGAAAAACTGTGTCCAACCTATCGTTCGTAATGCCGCGAACCACTTCCTGGATGGCCGCGATCAGTTCTTCTACTGTGCTGGGGTTTTTAGCGTAACAATGATCTTTAATGTAACCCCACAAGAAAAAATCACAACGGTTCAGGTCCGGTGAATACGGAGGCCATTCTAGTCCGCCTTGAGCAATTTAGGGTACCCCAGACCGATTACTCGAGTTCCATATACGCGATGAATAGCTTCAAATACCTCATGAGACCGGTGCGGCGTCGCTCCATCTTGCATGAAGTAAACATTTTTAACCAGTCCCCTCTTTTTTGCATAAGGGAAGAATTTCGTTTCCAAAAGCTGTTTGTAACTCTCTCCTGTTACCGTAGATTCCAAGAATAGCAAATAAATTCCTTTTACTGAAATCGCTGCCCATGCCGTTACTTTCTGTGGATGAAGGGACTTCGCTAGCGATATGTTGGGATTTTCCGTTCCCCAAAACCGGTAATTTTGCTTGTTTACGTACCCATTCATCCAAAAATGTGCTTCATTGGAATAAATAATCAATTTCTCATTAAGTTCTTCGGCTTCAAACATTCTCGTAATAGTGTTAAAAAATTCGATGCGTTCCGTCATGGCTTGTTCAGTTAACAATTGTGAGTGCTTATTTTATACGGATCAAACTTTAAAAAATATTTCCAAATGTTGTATAATGATGATGTGGTTATTTTTAATGCTTGAGCAGCTTTCCGAATCGTCTCATTTGGATTTTGTTTGAAATAATTCTCAACTTCGTTGATCTTCTCTGGTGTAGTCACCGTAACAGATGGACCTGGCAACTCGTGTCGACGGTCCTGGAGTGTACCATACTTCACGAAGTTATCGATTAACCTACAAAAATTAACGTAAAATTACTTCAATGCAGTTTAATTGAATTGAAACACAAGTTGTGTGATAGATGAATATGAATAGATATTAAATTCTTACCTTTTCAGAGTGTTTTCGCTGGCAACTCTATGAGTTCCAATCTTAGTACGAAGCCCTCTATACGCATTACTATACATTTTTCCCCTCGAGAAGAAGCACTCAATAAGATGTACTTTTTCTTCCGTGATGAGCTCACTGATTTTGACGCGCGCGTACTTGCTTCAACCACGGCTTGAATAAAACTGCGGAGCCTCAGGTATGCGCCTTAGAAAAAGGGACCCCTATTGAATTCATGGAGGGAAGAGACACTTATTTAGTTTTAGCAACTTTCTATTGGACACCCTGTACATAAATCTATAGTTTCGTAATAAAACTTTTCCTTCTGACTGTACTCTACAGTGTGAGAAATGATATACCAAGCTAGTAACCCGACTATAGATTTCGGCGGATGAACGATTGCGGCAACACTGTAACGAGCCGTCGCGGAGTTGACAGAAAAATCTGAGCATCACGGAAAATTTCCGTGATGCTCCGATTTTTCTGTCAGCTCAATGTGGATCAAGCTAGCTGGTTATATTATCGGAAAAAAATAACAATGTCAAACAGAATTCGTTTCAAAGGAAAATGGCGGAAGAAAAAAGTCGTGGACAGTTGAATAAAAGCTCTGACATCAATGGCCGAAACCAAAAAGAAAAAATGGGTTGAAGGTGTTTGAGTCGTTGAAAAAGAACACTCGACAAGCACGCTATGTGATGGGAGACGGATCGTTAAAAAAAATATATTTGCGTTATAAATATTTATACTTTATATTGGTTGTGTTATCTTCATTAACAAATAAAAGTGTTGGTTAAGTGATAACTAATTAAAAACTTTGTTCGATTCAAATCTACTTCCAAATAAATCTTTGTGGTAGTATTATTTTAAATATGCCGCGCAAACTTACGTCCTTGGATACGTGAACGAAGCGGTGTTGCCATATGTCTTATTATAGAGGTCAAACATTTTTTACGGAAAACTATTCTGTTTTTACTGAACGTTTTTAGCAAAACCGAATAGTAAAGGCAGTCCAAACTTTTTTCACTCTTTCATTAACTAGTTTGCTATGTAGAAATAATGTTTCTTCAAAATTTATAAACACAATAAAATGGTACGACGAATTATGTGACCTGGCTTCCGGCCAATGCAGACCCTGCAGTGTTAAAAGTTGCAATTTAAAAACCTATGATCTCCCAATCCAAATATTCGACTGTTCTGAAATTTCACTCAAACATGCATAATTTTATGAACAATGTCTGGTTAAAGTTTGAACAAAATCTATAGAAATGAAGAGCGCGCTCGTTCTACCTTAAGCAGCGATATATGGGAGAATCATTCCTGAAGCGTTTGCCGACGTTAACGTGACTTCAAAATAGGCTCAATACATGAAAAATGACTCCCAACATATTTTATGCATTAATCGTATTATATTTACATTAAGGGGTAAGGCCACTGCAAATTTTTTGAAAAGTCGATTTTTTTTTATTGGCTTAAAAAATAGTTTAAACCCTCTAGAATAAGAAAAAAAAGGTCCTGTGCGAAAAAAAATTTGTTGTCCTTAGGAAATGAAGGTCGCCGCCAAGCGTGTCAAAACTTGCTCCGAAACGACTGCAATTATATCGGAGATGGCGATTCCAAAACTTTCAAAGGCATCGTGGATTCGAAGCCTTATGAAAATGTTGATGTTAAAAAAAAAGAGTGCATAGATCACGTGCAAAAAAGAATGGGCACTCGATTGAGAAACTTAAAAAAAGGAACAAAAGGTCTCGGGGGAAGAGGAAAACTCACTGCCAAATTGATTGACGAACTAAGCATTTATTACGGCTTAGCAATCCGTCGAAATTCCGATTCCATCAAAAATATGAAAAATGAGATCTGGGCAACCCTTTTTCACAAAATGTCAACGGATGAAAAGCCTCAGCACGAAAAATGTTCGGAGAATTGGTGCAGTTGGAAGAAAGCGAAAGCAGAAAATGCCTTGGATGCGTATCATCACAATCAGCCAATGAGTGAGGAGGTTTATCAAGCCATCAAACCCATCTACATGGAATTGAGCCGGGACGAGTTGCTGGAGCGTTGCTTGGGGGCCTATACTCAAAACAATAACGAAAGTTTCAACGCTACCGTTTGGAGTTTGGCCCCCAAATCATCCTCAAGCGGAAAAACTGTACTAGATATTGCGACGGATATCACTGTTTGCATATTCAATGGCGGCCTTACCAACGTCTTGCAAATATTCAAGATGTTGGAGGTGGAAATTGGTGTACAGTTATATAATTTCTGCATCGAAGCCGACGCCAAACGCATCACGCACGCGGAGACATCTCTGAGCGACGCGGCCAAAAGTGCGCGCGCGCTCCAAAAATCAACCAGGAAAGACGAAGAAGATGAAAATTTGGCTATCGAAGGACAAATGTATGGTGCTGGGATTGCAGACTAACGGTAAAAAATTTTTTTAACTTCTTTTTTTTAATTTTTTCCAATAAAAAACTATTCGCAAAACTTTAAACGCGTTTTTCTCGAACCATGGTTTTTCAAAATGGCACGCAGCATAACTCGAACAATTTTCATTTTTTTTACTTGAAATTTTAACCAGATGTGAACATTTACATTATCTTGAGAATGTCGATCGGAATTTTCAAGAACTTTATTTATTGATTTTTTATTAACAAAAAACGCCGTTTTTTTCGTCAAAAATCAATTTTTTTTTCAAACGCACGCCAAATCCACAAAAATTGATACTTTTTAAAATCCGATCGACATTCTCTAGCTATAGCCCTCTAGATTAATGGTTTTTTTTTTTTTTTTGTTCTAGATTCAAAAGTGCACGCAGTGGTGCTGCGTGCCGCGGAGCCCTGGAAGCAAAACATGTCCCGGGAAGATAGCTGTGGAACCGCCATTTTGTTTTTTTTTACTGTAAAAAAATTTTATAATAAAGTTTAATGTATGCCCGATAACACCATTAAAAGTTTTTTTTCAAATACCTTCAGTTTCGGGAGCAAAAAATTAGTGAAAAAAACCTTTTTTTTTGGGCCGTTACAGTGGCCTTACTCGTTAACAGATGTCCCGCCTCATCTGAGAATTTTCTAAATAACTTCTTTGCCAGATGGCACAATAGTCCTAAGGCCTTCTCATTTTATGAAAAATGCTAAGATTTCGCGACAATCGCAAGTTCACACAAATTTTATTCGTATGAACCCGTCATCAAGAATACAGGTGTCGATTGCATCGCGCGAATGTCAATTAGGACGCCTATTCGAAACCTGTATGTTTAATCGCGAGTTCGTACAAACAAAATTCGCAAAAACTTGGGATCGTCGCATAATGGCATTCTATTGTACACGTTCTATTAGACGCCTTAAGGGTTTAAGGATTATATATGGTGTTGGACAGAGCTTTTATTTCTCATAAGAGATTTTTCAGCGATGAATAATATTTAAGGCAGAATAATTATCAAGCTCTGTGTCAATAAATTCTACAGAGCCGGATACATTTTCTACAAAAACACTTCACCATCTATGATGAGACTCTGTTCTGAAAATGTTGAGGATACGTTCATAAAACGTCAATGGAACGAGGTAAATCCAAATTCGATCCAAACGACGTAAGTAAATTCAAGAATTCCAGACTTATGAACACACGAATTGGTAATAACGTATAGAAGCTAGGTTATGTTCTCAGGGCATACTAAATCTAGACATGAACGTCTGTCTGCGAATTTCTTAATTTTAGGCATAAGCAAGTGAATGAAATGAGCACATTATTGAATATTGGTTTAACTTATGTTCTATCTATTTGCGTATCTTCCTCTGTCGCTGTTTCTCCGACGGATTCCGCGCGAATGCTACAGCTACTATCAAATGTATACGCGTGTAAGGATTAAAATAAATAATCCACACCTGGATTTGGAACGACATGAAACTTTGTTAAATCAATTTTTGGCTCTACCATAAGAACTGTTTGTATTTATTTTGCACGTACGCTCTAATAACCATGTTTGGTGATTAGAGCTGTCAAAGTGACTGTATTAAATATATATATAAACCGGTGCGATGGTCTAGTGGTTAGCGTGCTTGCCACTAAACCTGCAGACCGGGAGGTCCCGGGTTCGAAACCTAGTCGCGTACATTTTGTCGTGAAATGTTTTTCCTCAGCATTTCGCGGCGAAATAAGACTAGCTTCACGACTGGGGGGCGAACTTGATGACCGACTGTATTGGTATAGGTTTTCCGCAGTTTCCCTATACCCAGGGCAGATATGTCATGATGAATACGATACAGTGGGGGAAGTCGGCTGCAGCCGCAAGTGGTGGGGAGGGGGCGGTGTGGAATTGGAGGTAGACGGGAGCAGTTGGGGAACGGACGATATAAGGAGGGGATAGTGGAATAGGAGGTGGAAAGTTGAGGTAGATTGGGGCTCGTTAAAAGGGGAAGACTGTACGGCTGGAACGAAACCAATAAAAAAAAAAATATATATATATATATACACATACATATATGTATGTAAATATTGCAAGCAGGGTGTAGTTCGCGTCGTACCGTTCGAGTAAGTGGTGGCGCTGCTGTGCCTGTTGCGGTAGATTGTTAATCAATTCACAAAACGGCGTATGTGCTATGTTTATGTCACGAGCCAACGACTTTATTTCATTTAATGAACGACAATGAACGAGTGTGGAATAGTTTCTAGGGTAAAAAGTTACTCGAAAATTCGGGCGTAAATTATGAGATCTTAAGATTGAGTGGACGAATCGAAAAATAGCCCAAACAAAATCGATTTTAAAAAATCACATTACATTGGTAAGCTGTCATTAGATTTTCGATTTCTTTCTATTTGTCGATTTCTAATTTCGATTTGTCGAGATGCGTGGCGTTATCGGCGGTGTAAAATTTTTGTTAATACTTGGCGTCATGACGCTACCGCGTCTCTTAATATAAACTTCAATGCCATCGCCAAATCATATCGAGAATGTCATGAGAAACACCATAAAAAATATTACAGCATAATATAGACCTGCGAATTTTTATAATTCTATATAATCGTTATATTACTGTAGCATTTCTAACATTATCCAATAATCAATATGCCATTCAGAGAGCATCGAACGAAACGATGTTGTAAGTTTGCATCGTTGGAACGCAACGGTAATCCATTTTTTTTTATTGCTTATATTTTTCCTTGGCCGATTTTGACTATACAAATCACTAGGATGTTTTTACGTATCTTTATGAGAAATTCACGATCTCAATTTTGAAAGAAAGGCATTGAATAATAACAAAAATACCGCAATGAAAAGAATCGTTGTTTTCGAACGATACAAACTTTAATGCCATTAAACGAATTTATCTTCCACACCCATTTTCACTGCAGAACATTGTAAATGTTATGCTGTCTTCGAACGAAGGGTTATTCGATATGGTAATGCGTTACGGTCTAAGATGTAACATTGGTAATTGGAATACTACAATCAGTATGACGTACCGCGTAATCAGAAAAATAGGCCGGGCAAAGTACTTCAGAATCATCTGACAAACTTATGAATTGTGATGTCAGCAGCAGAGATGCTGTCTCTATGGAAAACTATTTTTCAAATCGTTTTATGAAAAACGTAGGTATTTTGTTCGAGGTAAAAAGTTGTGGTACTTATGCTACAATCCGAATTTGTCCCCAAAAAAACTCCCGCATACAAACCTCTACCCTGATAGACTTGAAGTTTGCATCGTGGGAAAGCAACAAAATATCGTTTTGTTTTTTCTACATATTTTTAGAATTATCCAAAATATTTCTCGTACAGTCGTGCTGTCGCTGAAAAACCCGTAATCCGAAAAAAATTAGAAGGCCAGTTTTTTACCGATAATCATGTAGGTGCCTGGGTGCTCAATCCAAGTTTGCCTAAAAATCGTGGTCCAGGGGTTTTTGTTAGGGAATGAAGAGGGGTGGGGGTGGATTGATTCCAAAACGATCTCTGCGAGGTCGGCGGCGGGATACAAAATGTTCAGTAAAATCCGGGCCTTAGTTTTGGCTGCGGTTCCCGAAGTCGCGGTAGTTCATTTTGGGGGTGAAAAGGTGGAATGAAATTTCGAACAAATCAGTTTTAGTTCCATAACTCTTCAGGACAAATTCGTCCACGTTTTTTTTCAAATTGGAACGTTATAGCCCTTGAAAAGACACGTGGATTGGGTATTCGATCATCACACTCAAATAATATCTTCACCCCCGAAAAAATTGTTGAAATACAAAAAAAAAGTTCTTTCAAAAACTCAGGAACAATCGATTTTTCGGGTATGGATTAAATGTATAAAACGTAGGGAATAATTTTCTATATATTTTCGTTCCTGTGGACCACCCTTGAATTTTGCTTTCTCGAACGCCCCTCGGCGGTTTAAAATAAAAAATGAAATTCTGTGAAAACTATTGACCGCACGAATTCGTCACCGTGGAATAATTTGTAGCTTGAACCTTCAGCTACATTTTTATTCGCAGCGCCAAACTCGTATCTCTTTTCGGTCAATAGTTTTTCCAAAATTTCATTTTGAATTTTCAACTTTTGAATTATTCAATGAACACATCTTTATCCATTGCAACAATTTTTTGGGGATGATGGTATTATCGGACAGGGCGACAACGTTCTCATTCGAACAAAAATTTTATGAATTATTCCCAGAGTTATCGAATTGAAACTGATTTTTCTACGACTTCGGCGCGGCGAACAAAAACAAAGCCCGGATTTTTTTGAACATTTTGTCTCCCGGCGCCGACCACGTAGGGTTTGCACTTAGGCATTAATCCACCCCATCCGCCTTCATCCACTAGAAACCCCTGCACCCTAGTTTTTAGGCAAACTAGGATGTAGTACCCACGGCACCTACAAAAACACGTGTCAAAAAACTAGACTTCTATTTTTTTCCGACTCCAATATACAGCACGACTGTACTATTCTTGCAAATTTAGCTTGTCCAACTTACAAACGTTCTACAAAATCTCTAAGTAATTCTTGTCGCTCAAAAGTGCCAAAAAAATTTGGGCGGAAATAAATTAACGATCCAAAACTAAAACAATTTCTTCCATTCCAACAGCAATACATTTTTGTTACGAATTCTCAATTTATTTGTTCAGCACGACAAATGTCCCAGAGAAACCGATCTTTCAAGCATATTATAAATGTACGAGTACACATTCATTCTTATTGTTATGTCGTGTGACCTTCGCCTATGCCAAAACCTTTTTTCATCTTCCATTCTTTTACTCGCTATATATACACGTGGGTATATTCGATAATCACAATACCTGATATTATGGCAATAATAATTATAATTAAGAAGTGCTCGACAATGTTCAGGTGTTGTAAAAATGGGCGATTTTCCGCGTATCGAATCTTCTCATCGTTCAAAGAATAGCAGATAAGAGAAAGGGGGGAGAGAGGAGATACGATCTCGAGCAATAATGTCGGGATAAGATATGTATGCATGTACACGCATACACATACGCAACGTACATTGCATTATACACATGCAACAACGGCAGGGTGACCCAGACCGTGCGTTATCGATGCCACCTTGAATTTTTACGAGTTTGAGCACGATCGCCCACACTACGCTGCTTCCGATATGTGTATTTGCACACGTGAGTGTGCGTATGGACGTAAAGAAAAATAGCTGTGAGAGAAGGTGCTGTCACGGAGCGGCGGATGCACGAGCCCGCGACTCTTTCTCGATTTCCAATTACAATTGCTTTGGCGTCACTTCATCATTCTAATTCAAGGTGAAGACTAACAATTGCCGCGAGGAAAAAAAATCCGTACGTTTCATAGTCTGCAGCAAATGATTTACCACTTTGGCGAATTAATGCTGATTCGCAATGGTAATTTATATTGTACTCGAAAAGTTTGAGATTTGCAGTTTTCGTTTCGTTGACTTTCGGTGGTTAAGTGACGACTTCGGAATTTTTTTATTCTTTTTCTTATATGTACACACTCAACACGACAATTGAAGGATAATTTTTTTTCGCCACCATTTCCACCGTTTTTGAACCTGGATAAGGTAAGAGCACCAATGCTCAGCCCCTAACCAGTAGTCAGTTGGTCCTTCACTTTAACATTGGCTCAAAATGTATATAGATATAATTTAATATGAAGTGGCTGACTGCTTCTTCGGGGCTGGGTACTGGTGCTCTCACCTTATCTCCGTGAAAAATAATCGCAAAAAAAACTAACGAAAAGCCTTGTGAAGATTGAATCTTCGTCTCCAAAAAACGTGATCGATAAGGTTATCGCATTTTAAAAAGTATAACCTGATTGCTCGGTGAACGGTAAAAGCAGAAGTAGAAAAACATTCTACAAGTTGAAGTTGCGGCAACGGTAAGCAGATTTTCTTAACAGCTTCGGCATTTTTTAATAATATTTATTCCTGTTGAAATTAATTTTTTAACAAACGTTAGATTTTTGCACCGAATAATCGACTGTTGAAATACAAAAGACATATTTCGATGTTGAATGATTATAAATGATACTGAAGTTTGCATCGTTGCAAATGCAACGAAATTTTCTTTTTTCGATTCTCGATTTTTAATGATCAACTGGCTGCTTCATGTGTTAGGTATAGAAAAAACATGTATCCGCTATGTACGTTTCCCGGAATTCACCCTTGGGAGGGGGTGAAAATAGAAAAAAAATCATATCTACCGACGTACGTCTATCACACATAAACTTTTTCGATATTCGCATTAAGGAATACTAAAAAGTAGCCTGAACAAATTTAGTTTTCCGAATTTCGGAGGCCACTCTTGGACTGGGGTGAAAGTCTAAAAAAATCGTATCTACCGACGTACGTCTATCACACATTTGCTATTTCGATATTCGCATTACGGAACTCTAAAAAGTAGCCTGATAAAAATTTGGATGATTGTCGAGTTCCGGAAGGCACCTTTAGGCGGGGGTGAACATTGAAAAAATCGTATCTACCGACGTGCGTCTATCACACATTTGCTTTTTCGATATTCGCATTAGGGAACTTCAAAAAGAAGCCTGAAAAAAATTTAGATGATTTTCGAATTCCGGAAACCACCCATAGGCAGGGATGGGAATCAAAAAAATCGTATCTACCGACGTACGTCTACCACACATTTACTTTTTCGATATTCTCATTAGGGAACTTTAAAAAGTAGCCTGACTTTTTTTTCGTTATTCGCATTAGGGAACTCTAAAAGGTTCCCTAATGCGAATATTGGATTTTTTTCGATTTTCGACCCCGCCTGAGGGTGGTTTCCGGAACTCGAAAATCATCCAAATTTTCTTCAGGCTACTTTTTAGAGCTCTCTAATACGAATATCGAAAAAGAAAATGTGTGAGAGACATACGTCGGTAGATACGATTTTTTTTCGGTTTCCACTCTCTCCTTAGGGTGACTGCCGGGGGACGTACATGGCGGATACATGTTTTTTCTTTACCAAACACATACAGCAACTAGTTGATCACCAAAAGTCGAGTATTAAAAAAAAAATAATTTCGTTGCGTCCGCAAAGATGCAAACTTCAGTATCATGGTTATAACTCAGGTAAAAAAGATCCCACGGCATCCACAAAGCGAGCGCTGGAAAGCTGATTTCTTTTTCTACACCACTCCTGGCAAAACACTGTTTTTTGACATCGTTTTATAATTGTGAGACCTGATTTAAAAAAAATGTGTACCAGGTGTAGAAGTATGAAACCGGATTTTTTTTTGTAAAAATTACACGTCTGGTTTTTGAAAATGATAAAAACGAATGGGAACGGCTTTCTGCATCACATTCAATTGATCCGCAAGTTCTTGTTGACTTTGAGTATCATCTTCATCCAATAAGGCTTGCAATTCGTTGTCTGCTAACTTTTTCGGTGGATTCCCACGCTCTTCGTTTCTCACGTCAAAATCACCACTTTTGAATTTTTTGAACCACTCGAACCCTGTGTTTCATGAAGAGCATGTTCACCGTAAGCTTCGACAAGCCTTCGATGCGATTCTGCAGCAGTTTTGTTCAAATGATAACAGAAAACCAATGCTGTCCGCAAATCGTAGTTCGTAGGCACAAAACTCGACATGTTTAAGGTTATAGAAAAATATACCGGTGTAGGGAACTAGGGTTGTTGTGTGTTAAAAATCTTTGTCAGATGTTAGAGGGAGATGATGGTGCTGCAGAAGCGGTCTCACGGTCCCTAAACTGATGGCTAACACCATCTATAGGGAAATTCCGATTTCATACTTCTATACCGGGTATATTCTAAAATTGTACACTTTCAAACATGTAGAGTCTCTATAAAGAAAACCAATAAATCACCAAAAAACCCTCTGACTTTTTTCAACCGAGGATGTGTTAAAAAATACATGCAAACAGTCAGACATGACACTGCCAATAAAAATATTCAATTTAAGTAGGATCTATTCAAATCAAATACGTTTTTTTTCTCGCCTCACGGCCTACTTCAATCTCATCTGTTTCAAAGGTATTTTTTTATGTTTTCACTATTCTTTTTAAATATTAAATAATATATTCAAGTTGAATAAATAACGATTCGATTGAAATATATCGTTATTTGTTTACAATATACATTGTAAATCCAAGTGTTTTAGGGGCCGTACGCAAATTACGTAACGGAATTTCTGCCGGGTGGGGGGGGGGGGCGTCGAGGTTTGCGTTACGTCACGATTTTAGAACTACCAGATATAGCAAAATTTCTGCATGTTCACGTTTTTTATTTAAAACTCATCGTTTAGAATAGATTAAGTGCAGGCTCTTATTATTTTGAGAAATATAATGAACATGAAAAACCGTCATATCGCCCGCGACTTGATACTTCAAGGGAAGATACCTGAGTAAATTTTTCAAAAAATCGTTTTTTTCTGGTAGTTTGTAGTTCAAAGAATATTGTGTATAAATTTCATGTAGAAATTCGCAATATTGAAGAAGTTGTGGGTTATTCTGCGAAAGGCGGCAGAACGTCGAGCGCGCGGTCGGTTGGGTCTGCAGCTGTCACGCTGGGGCCTCTTGTGATAGCGAGCAGATATACAAGGGTAGGATAACTCAGAGGGCTTGGGGTTGTTTCGTAGCGTCAGCCTATCGTTTATCCTATAGGAGTGAACAGTATTTTCCATTCTGTGCATCGTTAGTGAAATCGATAAAATGAACCGGAAAGATCAGCGAAATAAAATCTCAAGAATGGACAGAGCGACGTTCAAAATCCGTAAAGACAATCCTCTGTGAAAAAAAGCGTTCGCTGAATCGCCATGAATGTGAAAAAGATAACAGTAAAGTGAATGCTTTTGCCAACAAAAATCGGAAATCAAGTTATTTAGAGCCGAGTGTTGAACACGATATCGAATACGGAAGCCATAAAATGCGCTCAAGCGGAACGGCGAGGATATTCTCTCTTAGCGAGGGCTCTCTTAGAGAGGTAGTACTGTATCTAGCGATGGGACATGGCGGAAACGGGGCTTAATTTCATTGGTGGGTATATCAAGTGTCATCATCAAGTGGCAAAAAAAGAGAAATCCTAGTGAGTATGAAGAGTGGATACAGGGACATGCTGACCAATGTTAAGTAAACCATGAGGGTTCTTCGAGGAAAATGGAGATTGATGCAATGTGCGGAATATTTGCAAGATCCGAGGAAAAATACGGAGTGAAGAACACAAACTACATAGGTGACGAAGCCTCGAAAACTTATAAGAACACAGTCGATAGCGTACCTTACGGGGATACGAGAATAATAAAGAAAAGAGTTCGTAGGACATGTTCAAAAACGAATGGGTATCAGGGTCAAGAACTGTAAAAAAAATACGAAAGGATTGGGAGGAAAGGGAAAATTAACGGGTCAATTGATTGATAAGCTCACGATTTTTATTATGGCCTCCCCATCAGATCATGAACATGAAAAAAGCTATCACGGCCATGTTTTTCCACATGATTTCAACGGATGATAAGCCACAGCATGACCCGTTTTCACCAGGAAGTGACTCCTGGTGTTCTTGGCAGCAAGCGAAGGCTACCAAAACATTGAAAGACTATCACAAGACTATTTACTACAACGCTGCGTCGGCGCATTTACGCAGAACGCAATGAAAGTTTCAACAACGTCATTTGGAGAATAGCTCCCAAAATATTTCACAACGGTTTAAATATTGTCAACATTGCTGCCACATTGCAACATGCGTTTCCAACTGTGGGGCAAAATCCTATCTGCAAGTGATGGATGCCTTGGGAATTCAAGTCGGGAGAAATGCTGACAGGCAATGCGAGATGGAGGATGCGGACCGCATTGCGAAGGCTAAAATTCAAACTCGAAACGCGACCCGTGCAGGAAGAATTGTAGCTTACCAAGCAACGAGGACTTCGGAGGAACCAATATATGGCCCTGGGATTGCTGATTAACGGTAAGGTAAAAAATATCTCTATCCTGCGAGTCATTTTTCTGACAAACTTCGAAACAGCATTGAAGTACACTTTTTCAAAAATTGATTTTAACTTCTTTTTTTTAATATTTGAAGTACGAAGAATATTGTGTGAACATTTCATGTGGAAATTCCGCAATCGTCCAAATTATACAGAGAATTTACCGAAAGATCAGGCAGCGGCCCAGCGGCCGAGCGCGTCATTTCTTTACCCACTTTTCAAACGCGATTATCTCGAAACAGTGTTCAAAGTCGGTCCCAGATGTATCTCGAAAACGGCTTGTCCGATTTTGTCCAAATTTGGATACAATATTCTTCGATAGCTTTTCTCGTTCGCCACGTAGGGGGTTTTCATTTGATTGAACCATTGCTTTTTTATGCAACCAAAATCGTCAGAAATTGCGAACGAAAAACGAACGTTAAGGAGTGAGATGCAGTCAGAGGCGTGAAGAAGCGAGCATTTTCAATCATTTAAAAAAATAGTAATTATGTTTGTTTTACAAAAGTGGTTACACAGACTTTTTATGTTATATTTCAACTTGACTCGCACAAATTTTCAAAGAAAAATATTGATTATTTATGACAATATCGCCATCTTTGTCCCTTCGGTATGTAGTGCTTGGCGGTGACCACTTGTGCCGAAGGGAGTCCCTTCGGTATGTAGTGCTTTGCGGTGACCACTGTAATTCAAAAACCACTCGATGGATTTTGATGAAAGTTGGTGTGCTTATTGATAGCATTAAAAACTAGTCGTTAATTGGAGCTTCTGTTCTTATTTAAAAAATTAACAAAAGGGTGGCTTCCAACAGATAAATTTCGATTTTTGACCGAAAAATCGCTCGTTTATTGTTTAAAAAAAAATATATAAATGTTCAAGAAAAATGAAAAACCTCCGATTAAGGACTAGTTTTTAATGCTATTAATAAGCACCCCAAACTTCATCAAAATCCATCGAATCGTTTTTGAATTATAGTGGTCACCGCGAAGCACTACATGCCGAAGGAGGTTTGACAAAGATGGATATTTTTTATCAATAATCAATATTTTTCTTTGAAAATTTGTAC
Source organism: Ophion costatus (assembly GCA_951751655.1). Taxonomy (NCBI): domain Eukaryota; kingdom Metazoa; phylum Arthropoda; class Insecta; order Hymenoptera; family Ichneumonidae; genus Ophion; species Ophion costatus. The sequence goes on along the minus strand of OX632365.1, from coordinate 11,808,471 downwards.
AAGTCAAGTTGAAATATAACATAAAAAGTCTGGGTAAGCACTTTTGTAAAACAAACTTAATTACTATAAAAAAAATTATCGAAAATGCGCGTTTTTTCACGCCTCTGACTCCATCTCACTCCTTAAATTAAAACGGTCGCAATTCCGTCAAAAATGAAAATATCCACAAAAAATCCTACAAGGCGAACTCCCTTGTATATTATATTTCAAGAATCCGTTGCGTTTTCATATTTCAGATTAACCGAATGCCCGGAATCCTTGGCACCACAAGCGCTGTCAATAAACAACGCGTTTGATTCTGACCGCAACAATGACGAATCCAGTCAGCGACCTTATTTAAAAAAATTCCTAAACATACCTTAATGTGCTGTGACGGAAATTTTACCTTCCCAAAACGACACAAAAGGTACTTCGTATTTTCCCGACGATTTATTTAAAAAGGGCGCCAGCCGCCGTGGCGCCTCGCCGGGAAAATTGGCCGGACGAAGTCCGACCGGAGGTCACCCAAGTTGCTGGCCAGCTGCAGCCTTGGGCCGTGGCAGAGGGGCAGTGTTAGTGGCAAGTAAATCTTGACACACGACACGATAAAGAATAATAACCGAAAAGCTCCCATTTTATTCGTCTCTCTCTTGATTTGAGCGGTTCCGCGGGGAACGGACGGTTACGCATCCACACTGATATTGACGACTGCACGCACACCCACACCGACATCGACGGACTCACCCACACCGACTCACTCTCGCATTCTTTACACTTTTCCCCGCGGAAACAACAAACGCGCGCGCACTCCGCCGTGACCCCGAACCGTGCGACTCACAAGTAACAAAAAAAGATGACGACAAACCAAAAAGGGGGAGGGGGGCGAACACAGCCTCCGTGAAGCGGAGGCAGGCGCCAGGCGCGATACATGGGGCTCTTGTTGAAGGACGTTGTGACTAGTTGAGGACGCCAGTCCACGACACGGTATCGCGAATTGGCCGAGACTCACCCGCCCTAACTTGCGCGCGTAAAGGCCCTCTGACACTGTCCGTCCTGCTTGGCACTAGACGGAGAAGTCCCTCTCCTCACTCTTTTAATCGCGAGCGGCGCGTCGTCCCCCTCCCCCTTTCCCGATTTCCTCAAATTGTCCTACGAGTGGGGCGCAGCCCCACTCGCCTACCCAATGAGGACTCGCCGGAGTCCAGTCAATTTACGAGGGTGTGTATGCTTGCATGTGTGCGTGTGGATGGGTACGCGAGGGCGATCGACGAGTGACGTCCGATAGAGGGATCATTAGGATCAGGAGCAGTGACCCCGCTTCCTTATTCAACGCGGATTCGGCGTTCGGCACGTTTTTGGCGGCAGGTCCTTCGATAACCGCATTTTTGAACGCGGTTCGGGCCCCAACCAACGCTCTTGAGCGGATCGAGGATGCCACCAATAATCACTGCCCCGCTTGTCGCTTGTCTTCCAGACTTTGGCCTCCGAGAGCGTCGGCAGAGTCGGCATCTCTATTTTCCCCTCCACCACACCATCCGACTTCTCCTCGCCACACCCTTCCGCCAAAGCATGTGTGTGTGTGTCGGTATTCATGTGCCTCGCAAATAATACAACAAAATAAGAATGAAAATAAATAACAATAATGAAATTCGCCTTAATCTCTTACGGGTCTGTGTCCGGGGTGAGCGTCGAGCGGAAGGGACGTTTCCACGAGTTTTGCCACGCGACAGTACATATGTTCCAATGAAAAAAACCCGGCTCCCATCGAAACATTAGTGTTTGGGATAAAAATTCCCGAAGTTTACCTGTTTTTCTCGCCTTTTTCTCAGGTACCTCCCCTTAAGGAAAGTGGAATTTGGCGCAAGTACTGGAAAGGCGTACAGTAATAGAATTTGAAAATGGATAAAGAAGGGAAATAATGGGGGTCGCGTACGAATAAGGAACGTGTTGAAGATGAGCGACTACCGAAAAAGAACAGATAGCTAGGTCCGATTACGGAGGGCGCAAGGAACTGGAGAGAAAAATAACTTGGGTATCTCTCGAAGGTTTAACAAAAATCGCTGAAGAAGAAAAAGAGATCGTAATTCAATACATAAGAAATTCCCAGCCGACAAAGCATCCCGCGTTAGTTTGAAGTCTAACAGTCAGCCATATGAAAAGATAAAGTAGGTAATGAGAGTAAGAGAGAAGAAGAACAACAAAAGGGACAGTGACCGAGGATGGCCGTACTGTCAGAATCCGACAGGTCCGCGAGCGAGGCACATAGAAATAAACACATTTAGACACACACAAATACACGAAAACTCTAAGTGTGGCTGTGACCGACACACATACAAACAAACACAAACAAGCAACTCGTACACCGATAGGCATCGAGCCGAACATCACGACACCACACACATATGCAAACAATTATATAATACATCAAAACGCGCGCGAAACGGTATCATTGTAAAGACACATACACAAATACGCAAACACATATGGACCAAGAAAAGAAAATGATAATAAAAACACGGTTTCTTGTATGCGATAAAAAAAGGTCTCATTTAATTTGCTCTCTAGTCGAGTCCCGAATCCAATAAATTTAATGTAATTAGTGGTTAATCGTTACAATATATTAGGTTAAGTAAAAACTGCTGACAAGGGGACAGTCGGTCGACAGTACGGCAGTCGGATTTTTGTAATTTTTCGTACTCATGGTACGTGAAAGTTCAGAGCTCGAATATTAATATCCTACAGCAGTTCGACGCCATATTCAGAAATTTTCAAGAAAATTGACTTTGAAGTTTTCGAGCGCACGCTTATCTCACAACGATGCAACGATATTCGAACCGGGCTCGTGGCGTACCCGGTAGCGCTCGAGTCTAGTAATCGCGGGGTCGCTGGTTCGAGTCTCACTTCGAAATTTTTTTTTTTTCATTTTTTTTTTAATTCGCATACCTCCGTTATTTAAATATCCCGATAAATTTTTGTTGTATATAATCACATGATTATTATATATAATTAATATAATATATCTATATATGTTTATATATGGACAAAATCCATATGTAGTTATTTATGTACAAAATTCATTATAGTTATACATAATTATATATTTTCTCATATATGATCATATATTATTTATATATAACAATAGGTGATTATTTATAAAAAAATAAATAAATAATCCCGGGATAAAAATCATAAAATCTATGCTAATTCACATATATTTAATTATCATTGTCAATGATAAATGCAAGTCTTATTTTTGATTATCTCTTGCTTGAAATTGCGAAGTTTGTTTTCCGATCGATGTATTGAAAAAAAATTGCGAATGTAACAATGCAGCGTTTGTACGGTGTGCGAGATGCCGTGAAAATTACTGTTTTCCTTGTTTTTACGATGGTTATCACTCTGGCTCGTGTAACATTACACCCGATGTATAAAACAAACGAATACAGACCGAATAATAAAGTATTCAATTCCTTACCCGACGTTTTTCATTTTCATCCTAAAAATGTTGTTGGTTATAAATATTGATACTTGAAAATGTATGTTTATAATCAAGAGATAATGAAAAATATGACTTGCGTTTTTTCATTTAAAAAAAATGAAAAAAAAAAAATCAAAGTGAGACTCGAACCAGCGACCCCGCGATTACTAGACTCGAGCGCTACCGGGTACGCCACGAACCCGGTTCGAATATCGTTGCATCTTTGTGGGATAAGCGTGCGCTCGAAAACTTCAAAGTCAATTTTCTCGAAAATTTCTGAATATGGTGTCGAACTGCTGTAGGATATTAATATTCGAGCTCTGAACTTCACGTACCATGAGTACGAAAAATTACAAAAATCCGACTGCCGTACTGTCCCCTTGTGAGCGTTTTCCGCTAGGTGTCTTTAGTAAGCCATATCTCACGATGTATAAAACGCATCGGGTCGTACCATACAGTGATTTAAAGGTGGCATTACACCTCAAAAAAGTTTTTTGGCAGTTTTGTGTTCGGTGAAGCTAGTTGTGTGTTGCAGCGTTCCAAAATGGAAGTAAAGAATAAAAGAATTCGATACATTCTTCAGTCCCGCTACGACCAATGTGTACGGGCGGAACAGGCGACCAAAAAAATATGTACTGCTCATGGACCCAATACAGTATCGGATGCAACAGCAAAGCGGTGGTTCCAATGATTCCGTTTTCGTAATATGGACGTCGAAGATGAGACACGTTTTGGTAGGCCAGTCGTCGAAAATGTCGATAAAACCATGAAAATCGTCGAGTTGGACCGGCATGTGAGCACTTATTCCAATGCCCAGGAACTGAAGATTAGCCAGAAAACCGTTTGGAACTATTTGCAAAAGGCTGGTCTCAAGAAGAAGCTCGATGTATGGGTGCCACACGAATTGACGCAAAAGAACCTTTTGGGCCGAATTGATGCCTGCAATTCTTTGCTGAAACGTAACGAAACCGGCCCATTTTTGTAGCGGATGTTGACTGGCGATGAAAAATGAGTCACATACGAGAACAACAGCCGAAAAAGATCATGGTCCAATCGCAGTGAGCCGGCCCAAGCGATTGCCAAGCCGGATTAAGGGGGGATTTTCTTTTTTTTCGACAAAAAAATCGATTTTTCGCTGTTTCATATTCTTCAAAGTGTTGAGAATATGTGTGCAAAATTTCAAATTAAAATTCTCAAAAATGGCAAAGTTATAAGCGATTTTATACCTGCGTGTCGACTCGCGGTGGCCGCGCGCTCGTTGTCACACGGCAGGGGTCGGCGCGCCCGGCAGCTGCCCGAATCTGTTGCTCGGCGGACCATAAAAATAACGGGACAGCATACAATAGGCATTTAATTCAATGAAGGACGAGTCCTAATGGTCGTGCGAGATCGAAATATTCGGTGGAGAGTCGCTCAGTCTCGAACGAGAGTTTACTGGTAACAGACGTATATATCATGGATCGAAAACAGGGAAGCGATACTCATAGTCGTGCTGCTAGACCGAAAAAAAGGAAATTTGTTGGGAATATTCACACCCGAGAAACGGAAACGAAGGCTTTACAGCAGTCCTTAAAACAATGACGACGATTGGAATCGTCGTTGGCCAGCAAGCATCAATATTCGTCGATGCGCGAGATAAGCAGCGGATAGAGAGGTCAGCGAGACGCAGCCTCGAAGCAACAAAAGAGGCTCGAACAAGAGGCAGAAGCGAAACTGCTTCACTGAATGAGTTGTTCGAAGCCGAGGAAGGCATCCCGTATGGACCTGGCATAGCAGATTAGATTAAAAATACTGTAAGTACTCGATATGTCCCATAAACTGTACTCACAACTTTAAACGCGTTTTTCTCGAAACAGCTTTTTCACAACTGGTGTGCACGATTTCTCAAAAACTATTCAACCGATTGCCTTCAAATTTGGACAGAATGCTCAGCTGACATCCTTTTATCATTTGATGAAGCAAAAAAGCAATACGTTTAATAGTTTTTTATTTATAACAAAAAATCGATCAATTTTTTTCGAAAAATCGATACTTCAAGTTCAAAACGTCACCAAATCGTCAATTTTTTTTTCCCTGCATCGAACGATAGCTATATTTGTCTAAAGTAAAATGCTTTTTGGGTTTTTGTTGCAGAAGGTACGTGAAGGCTGTAATCGTGCACACCATCAAAAAAGGACCATCGCGCGTCGAGGGGGGTGGGAGGCGGATTTTTTGATGAAATTGTTTAAAAATTTTTTTGTATGTAGTAAACAGATCAATAAAACTATATTCCAAGTTTCACAAGTTTTCCGTTGTATACTTTCTTCACAAAAAAATTCCCAAAAAGCGGTAAATTTTGCGAAAAAAAAGACAATCCCCCCTTAACGGCCAAGGAGGGTTTGCTGTGAGTTTGGTCAGATTGGAAGGGAATTATCCACTATGAGCTGGTCCCATCGGGCCATACTAAATTCAAACTTCTACTCCCAACAACTGTTCAGATTGAACAGGCGATCGACCAGAATTGGGCAATAGGAAGGGTGATGTGTTCACACAAGACAACGCCAGGCCGCACACGTCTTTAACGACGCGCCAGAAGCTGCGAGAGCTAAGATTGAAGGTTCTATCGCACCCGCCGCATAGTCCAGACCTGGCCCCAAGCGATTATCACCTTTTCAAGCATTTGCAAAATTTTCTTGATGGTACAAAACTGCCCTCAAGAGAGGCTTGTGAAAATGCGCTGGTCAAGTTTTTTTTACCAATAGGGACGAGGGCTTCTTCAATCGCGGAATTATAAAATTGCTTTCAAAATGGACAGCAGTTATTGAACAACATGGCGCATATTTGATCTAAATCGGATAATCCTAACTATGTTAATTTCAGCGTCAAAATAAAGCAAAAGAAACGCTCGGAACTTTCTACTTCACCAAATATACTACTGAAAATTGTTAAAAATGTTCTTACATTTCTCTTATTGGATGGATTTGGATTAGATGGGAGTTGAGAGTGAGTTCTAATGCTTTTTCCGACAAAAAAATGAACGTGAAAAATGCCGCAGGGCCTTGTGCGGGATAGTTCAAGAACAGCAATTACAATTTTTTTTTCTCCATTCGGCACCGCCTTCATTTTTTATTATATGCAATCCTGGAAATTTTCTATTTATGCCGTTTCGCAATTACCGCGGGTTTTCCTTACGTCACCCGCATGATGTTATGCACAATTAAACAGTGAGAGTGAGTGAGTCAAAATGATTTCTAAAGGTCACAAAAAAATACGCATAGTTTAGAGGAACTGACATCAGGATCCACAATTACTGGGAATGACGACGTATACCATAGTGCACTATCGCGGTCACGTCATATACTATACGCATGTCACCGTACGGGGTGTCATTTCGTAGGTAAGGGCGGTGTAAGTGTGGACCCACTTTTCAATAGCTGAAAGTGAATCAAGAGAAAGTAACATTTGGTTTAATTGAGTTGATAGATCAATTTATTAATGCCTTGAATGTTTTTTTTACTCAAAAGGAAATTAGTCTCGCAAATAAAAAAAACTAACACACTAATTGAGCCTACGATCTCATTAGAACTATCTCGTAGGTTAACTCTAAATTAGCATTAATCCAACCTTAGAGCGAGAGGAGAGAGAGGGGGGAGGCAATAGAGAAGCGAGGGAGATAGGGGGCGCGCGGCGCGCGCGCGCGCGCGTGTGTGTGTGTGTGTGTGTGTGTGTGTGTGTGTGTGTGTGTGTGTGTGCGTGCGCGCGCGCGTGTGTGTGTGTGTGTGTGTGCGTGTGTGTGTGCGTGTGTGTGTGTGCGTGTGTGTGTGTGTGTGTGTGTGTGTGTGTGTGTGTGTGTGTGTGTGTGTGTGTGTGTGTGTGTGTGTGTGTGTGTGTGTGTGTGTGTGTGTGTGTGTGTGTGTTTTTAAAGTGTACCGACAATTTGAGAAAGGAACTCCGTGGCCGAGTAAAAAGGTGTCGTGAGCATTGCTATTATTGCTCGCAACAACTCCGGAGAACCAAAATAGCATGCGCGCCTTAAATGGTTCTTGATTCT
>OX632365.1:11759150-11800784 GCA_951751655.1 Ophion costatus | reverse complement strand
TTTTTTTTTGTACAAATTACACGTCTGTTCGGAAGTGATAACAAGGAATAGAGACGGCTTTCTGTGTCCCTTTGCAGTATTCTATATAGCATGAACAGCTAGTCGCGTCGCTCACACGGTCAAAGCGCACGTAGGCGTCGGAATTACAATTGGCAGCGACATTGCGAGAAAGAGAGAGAGATGTACGATCTCGATACCGATACATATATACAGGGTGTCCTCGTTATATCGCAATCGTCATTTTTGTCCCTTACCGCCATTTTCATTCAAGAATATTCCATCGTTTAAATACAGCGTCCATCTAAAGAAAAAAAACTAGCATTAAAAAATGTATTCCTACCCTAATTATCATGGGTTTAACCGCTCATAGGTGCCTTAAATATTCAACTCGAAGAATATGCCAACGTCTGTGTATAAAAATAAAAACAAACAATCACAAAGCTATTCCTCGATAAACCAACGCACTTGCAGCCTGGACATCCTGTATGTTATTACAACGGGGGACTGCGTATATCTCTACGCATATATATACGTGCAGGTCACGTGAGTGAGAGGCAATACGAGATGGTCATGGTCGTCACTGTGTGAAAATGCATCTTCATTCGACTTAGTGGGAAATTCGTATAGATCACCCCTCCTTCTCTCTCGCTCTCGCTCTCGCTCTATCTCACTTATACATAGACAGTTTATATAGATATGGCCATATACAGGGTGGATCAATCACTATTAGCATCTTGGATACCTTCGAAACTATAAGGTTCACAGAAATATTTGCTGAAATGAAATTGTACACTACGAAAGGGGCCATCCGATAGCGATAATAGTCTTTTTTGCAGGTAGAAGTACTTCGGACATTTGAAGGTCAACTCCATTTTTTTTAATGGATCGGTATGTTTTTCTTCTGGATCATGAAAGCTTTAGGAGGTACGGTGATTGGAGCGACTCCAAGATAAAAGTCTGATTTTTTTTAAGCATTGTGGAGACCTTCGTCCGTCCGTATACGGAGATTCCACGAGATTTTCCGTACAGTTTCCGAGATATTAATTACCAAAGTTAATGAATTAATCACACGTAGACGACAAAATGTGGCTGTCCTCTCTTATATTGATTTTTTTTATGGTACTTGACGCCAAGACACACGTAAAAAAACTGACGGTTGTGTTTGTTGAATCTTTGTGATCAATAAGGCAGCTTGAAATGGAAACCTCACCGCAATAAAAAACAAAAATTCAGAAATTGAGTCAGCAAAAATCGAGATATTCGGAGAGCGAGAATTCTCGTGATGTAACAGCAGCCATCCTGCTCGAGGTGTGGCAACGCCGGGGACCCGCGCAAATTTGAATCGCCTGTCGGATATTTTTAACGCGAATTAAAAATGTTGATGTGCGCAGCCGTACATTTTGTATAGATTTTGAAGGGCCTTTGGTCGATATTAACTTCAACTCCTTTTATGTATAGCTAACCTCAATTTTTCTGCTGACATGTATACAACGCATCTATATATAAATTCAGCATGAAAGTACCGTCATATAAAGGAAGCGTTCCGTTTTATGTCTGAAAATATTGTGGCAATTGAGAAGGGCAAACTAATATAACAATCTATGAAATACGTATATTCATCGTATTTATTAAATTATCGGTAAAGTGCAGTAGCATGCACTAAATGTACAGGAAAACTATGTAGTGGAAGTAGTTTGCTTCTCTTTCAACTCTTCAAGCTTTGCTGCCAAGGCTTTGATAATCTTTTTATTCGTAGCCACACGGACATCCTTATCAATCCATATATTTTGTCCGAGTAATAGTCGAATACCAGCGATGCCTGCGTTGCGAAACGATTTTTATAGGTGATCTAGTGTGATACCAGCTCGTGCAACTTTCGTTATCATTCCCGCAGATAATCCCGACGATTTATTGCCGTTTACATCCTTTTGAACTTGATGTACGTTCAAATACTTCCGAATGAATATCGTTTGAAGCGCCTTCTGTTCTTCTTTTTAATTGTAGCTCACGGTCACAGCGTTGTCGATTAAATTTTGATTCGATACTCTAATCGTGTCATGATTGACCAGTTGCTCAAGAATCGTAACATCTACTCAAGCATCATGAGCCCCGATTACTGCCTGCGACCCCAGCAGATCGTTGGCGAGCACTGCTTGTGAAAAACTTTTTTTTCCGCTTTCCGTTCTGTCATCTTACTTCTGAATAAGGGTAGCTACCAACCGTAGAAACATTGGAGCACCGAATTTGCAACCATTATGAGCTACCAGTATAATGCTTTGCCCGATGGACTTCAAAAAATGAATGAGTTCAGCGACGGCACATCTGGGCGGTGTTGTTAGGACACGAACAGAATCCATATACATTTCACCGCTTCGTACTTCGAGTCCTGTCAGCGCCGAAACGACCTTTGGAATTCCGTGGGTAGGTACGATGAAGGCATTGTAGCGGTTCTCTTCCACTTTAGCAGAAATTTGTATAATTTCATCTGTTCTTCGAAGGCCAGTTGTTTCGTTATCAAAATATACAAACTTCGTACCTTCTTCCAGCACACAGTTTGTGGAAGGTTCCGCCGGTAACCATACTAACGTGCATGCATACATCATCGATGCACGAGCCCGATCTAACGACACGCGCTTATGTCCACCCATTCTCTCCTCTTACGATATGACGCATCGTGTGTTTATGGAGCAGACACTCGTGTAAAATCGATAATATAAACCTTTAGCTTGCACGCGACATCATATGTGTTTTTGTTAAGGTCGCCAAGGCAACTTTATTCGTACGAACCTTTTTCGGCATCTCGATCATTAACATATTATGTATGTATTCTGTGAAGGTGGCATCGAGACTCGGTCGCGTTTCATGGAACCACTCTCGTACACGTATACCCGTCTAGAAAGTTGAGTCGGGAAAAAGTATTGTACCTGATCCGCCTTCCCTAGATAATATCAGGCTCTGGTCGGGCCTTGTACCCTGAAATAGGTTCGCAATGTAACGGGTCTAAGGATATGTCCCGATCCGCCATTCCTTTTCTGGGGAACTGATCAGGAACGAGCCGGAGAACAAGGGGTAAATGACCAGGAAAGTTGTAGGGAATATATCGGGAAATAACCAGGAATAAACGAGGAAATTAAAAAAGACGTTTCAGCTTTTCTGATATTCTAGAGGAGATACAATCAGGGGTGTATTCAATTTTCGAAAACATATTGTTTGTTGGTTATCTCCTTGCTAAGGTAGTATATGAGTGTATCCATATGCTTTCTCGAATTTCCTGATAGAAATAGAGGCAGAAAAACGTACACAGATCTCTGTCTGAGTGAAAAAGGTCTAGAGTGTAAAGGGTTATTTCACTAGTATGTATCGCAAAATCATAAGCGTACGTGCACGCTGTGAGCATACCACACTATATTACTATAAATGATGATTTAAGCATAAACGATAGCCACATTATTTTATGAGGTAAAAAGTAAAGCAGGTAATTCGTGATTTTTGAACGGCTTGTCGCCATGTCGGGAAATATCAATGTTTTGGCCGGGAAGACGTTACCTGAATGTATTTCGCCAACAATCCGTCACGTGGCTACAAGCGAAGTTCTTCGCGTAAGCAAGGTACCATCGTACGAGGATAAAAGTGCGTCCTGTGAGTTGTACCACGTACAGAAGTGCTATGCTTACAGCGTGGACTTACGCTTATGATTTTGCGATTCTTTCGAAATAGCCCATTGCACTCCAGGCTTGTTTCGCTCGGATAGTGATCTGCGTACGTTTTCCTGTCTCTTTGCTCATCAAAAAAATGCGAGCAAGCGTGTGTATACACTTATATACTACCTTAGCGAGTAGATAACCAACAAAAAATATTACGTTGATAAAAAAGTTTTGTCGCAATAATTTCAATATAATTTATTTATTTATATATCGTATACAAAACACTTCTAATCAACAATATATTTGCCATCGGTTCCTATGACACTCGACCATCTAGTTGGCAACTCATTTATTCCCTTTGCCCAAAACTGCGGCGGCTGGGACTCAAAGAAATTTGAAACATCCCTTCTGAGATCGTCGACGTTTTTGAAAGTTTTGTTCCTCAAATATGCCTTCAAATGTCTGAACAAATGGTAGTCAGATGGCGCGATGTCGGGAGAGTATGGTGAATAAGGAACGGTATTCCAGTGAAGCTCAGTGATTGTTTTGTGGGTTTCCTTTGCGACATGGGGTCTCGCGTTGTCGTGGAAAGGTGCACAGTCGTGCGTCTCGGCCGTTTTTCTCTTATAGCTTTTGCCAATTCCTGGAGATTCTTGATGTATCGTGTAGAGGATATCGTCTTGCCTACAGGGAGAAAATTGTGAGACGGCATTCCCTTTGCGTCCCACAAATAGCACAACAATCTTTTGTGAGTGACGATCACGTTTCGCTTGGTGTGGCGGTTTTTCTCCGATAGGAAGCCAGTGGGCGAGACGCGTTTTGTTATTATATAACACCCAGCTTTCATCTCCCGGCACAAGAGCTTCTAAAAACTCCTTGCGATGATGGCGAAGCAGGAAAGACTGGCGGATGGTCACGCGGCAGTTCTTAGTGGTATCGGTGAGACGGTGTGGTATCCATTGAGCTAGAACCTTTCTGTATCCCAAGTTGTGTAAGTGATTTACTATTGACGGTTGGGTGCAGCCAAGTTCTCTCGCTAGCTCGTGCGTACTTGCTTCCGGGTTTTCTTTGATGCAGCGGAATAATGCGTCTTCATCGATGGTCGACGGCCGTCCGGAACGTTCCTTAACTTCAAGGCTTGTGTCTCCAGATTTAAAACGATTGAATCAACGCTGGGCTGTTCGATGAGAAACTACGTTCTCGCTGAATGCATCCTGAATATTTTTTGCAGTTGTGCTTGCGTTCGTGCTGCGCCGCCACTCGTAAAATATGATCGCTCGAAGTTGCTCCTGCGAGATCGAAGCCATTTCTGTCCACTAGAGCGCGCGCTCGTCCTTTTATACCCTGTCACGCGGAAGAGTAGAAAACATTCTAGAATATTCTCGACATAGCTCGATGTCATATTGCGTCAATACGCAAAAAAACATTTTAAAAATTTTTGCGACATCACTTTTTTATCGACCGACTATATTGCCGAAATACTCAATTGAACACACTTCCGATTTTACCTCCTCAAGGATTCCAAAAAGGCTGAAACGTTTTTCTTTATTTCCTTTACAACTTTCCTGGCCATTTACCGCTTGTTCTCCGGCCCGTTCCTGATCAGTTCCCTAGAAAGGGAACGGTCGATCGGGGCCTACCCTTAGACCCGTTACATTGCGAACCTATTCCAGGGTGGAAGGCCTGACCAGAGCCTGATATTATCTAGAGAAGGCAGATCAGGGGCAGTGCCATTTCCCGACTCAACATCTACACGGGTATATCTGATGAAATTTAAAAAATAGGTACTTGGCTGTTCGATATTTATAAAGCACATGAATATTATGTGGTTTTATCTTGAATATGGCAAAAAATAGTATGTGCTCTGGTAGCTTGATGATAAGCCAGGAGAGCACTTTTGATTTCTAATTACTCGCTAAACGTTAAGAGCCAATTTTAATTGGAGCACACAATCAGCACATAAATGTGGAATAATTTTATTGTGCAATGTCGAAAAGAAGCCTATACGCGATTTGCCAGTAGTTGTTTGATTCTCAGATATTCGGAAAGCACATAAATCTGGAATAATTTGATTGTGCAATATGAAAAAAAGCCATATTCGTTTTGGCGGGTAGCTCGAGTCTTTTAGGGGTGGTATGCCGAGAAATTTTCGTATTCGCGGTTTGAGTCTTGGAAATTCAAAAAGTACATAATTGTGGAATAATTTGATCTTGCGATATCGGAAAAATAGCCCTCGCTCTTATTAGATGTTAGCCTGGGTCTTTTAGGGGTGAAACCTAGAGAACTTTTCATATTTGCGGTTTGACTCTTCAATATTCAAAGAGCACGTAAATGTGGTGTCATTTTATTTCCAAAACCGAAAAAATGGTCCATGCTCTTAGAGGGTTTTTAAGGGTATATATCTGGCAAAAATAGGGTTTCGGCCGTTCGATATTTGTTAAGCACATAAAAGGCACATAAATATCGTGGTTTTATACTTGGATATGGCAAAAAAATAGTGATTGCTCTGCTATCTTGATGATAAGCCAGCAGAACAATTTTGATTTATAATTACTTGCTAAACGATAAGAGCGAATGTGCACCTAAAAAGCACAAAATTTTGCTACAAATTAAATTTATTTTGGGGACTTCGCTCTGCTAGCTTTATGGAGGTGTGTAGTTCGTAGTATACACACATGTGTATACGACGTGTGTACGCATGTACAAAGTAAGGAAAGCCAAGCAAATTACTCTCTGATGCATCGATGAAAAGTGAATTCGTTTAATGACAAACATTTTTACTAAATTCGAATGGCTGCTCACACAAATATCCCGCCAACAATAATAGTGGTAACATCGAGAGTAATAATAGCAATAAAATAATATATGGTAATATATTATTAAACTTGAAACTGAAAGGGAATATGGACCCTCACGACAGGAACGATCCTTCGTACACGATCACCTCTCTGTGACCTTAGATTTTTAGAGATCTTTCTTCCACCCTCCCCCCTCTCTATCTTGGATCCGTTGCAACCTCTCGTGCACCGCTCATCCCTTCGCGATTATATCTTTGGCTCTCGGGGTCTGTCACGTTCACAACTTTTTTGTTGTCTCTCTGTACATCCGTGCTTTCAATAGCTCTGATCATATTTTACACTCTTCTATACACACGCCAGCCCCTCTCCCTCTACGCACACGCCAGCCCCTCTCCCTCTACACACACGCGCGCGCACTTACTGTTTTACAGTAGCACGTATAATAACAACAATAATAAAATTGACATCAGTAATTATTATACCCACGCCAATAATGATAATGATAACAATAATAATAGCTTCTTTTGAGCATTACACAGTGCTCGTGAAAAAGTGGCCGACAATTTATTTCATTTTAAAGCGGGAACATAGCACGACACATAAGTTTCCCTTTCTGCATCCGTTCGCGTTGTTTCGTCGCGAAATTCCCGGACATATAGAACATCGATGTAACCGTGCGCTCCCTCACGTGGCCGAATCGCCAGTGCATCAAACGGGGGGAATCAGCGCGATTCTTGTTTCCCAGATTGCGAGGAAGAACGAAATACACGTGACACACGTGACGGATAATTCCGCATTAAGGCATGGGGCGAAAGAAAAAACAACGGCCGCGGCTCAGTCGCGCGTACACACTCATCTCGTTAGGGAGAAATGGCCGAGCGAAAACGAATAAAAAAGTTTTTTTTATTTATTTTCTTTAAGAACAGAAAAGCAACGGAGCACAAGTGGGCGAAGTAGCTAGAGCGTAAAACGAAGTTAGTGCACGCCACTCCACAACGTCTTCCCGCTCATCACTTGCGCCTGCCCCCCCCCCTCCTTTGCTCGTTTTCCCTATACTGTTGAAAAAAAGAAAAACAACGTCATTTCTCACCGCGAAGTAATTATTGCAAGACTCGCTGAGTCAAATTGACCCCTCTTATCCTCTCGCCTTCTTATCCTATCCGCAAACGTAATAGCTGTCGGATCTGAGCACTCATAAGAAAAAGTTCTGGTCCAGTTAACTGTGATCTGTGAGTCAAACAATTTTTTTCCTTATCTCACGGCCTACGGTAATGCTAATTAGTACATTTTTGTTTTGAATTTGCGGAACATTAATATGAGTAAAAACATCTCTATTTGCATACAATAGATGTGGCTTCAATTTGACTATATTTGCATTTTCAACGTATCGCAAATATACCTCAATAGAATTTTGATTTGCATGCAGTAGTGGGCATTTAAAAAAGAGAGTATTTTTACAGATACTAAAGATTTTTATTTGTATGCGCAAACGAGGTTAAAATGTAACGTAAAAATGAGAAATGATACCGTAAAAGGGTTAGCGCGCAATGCTGAGCGACGGCGTTGCGATACGTTTTTTAAATTGCAACAAAAAATGCCGCCACAGATTTCTCTGCGAGTTAGGCGAGTTAGTGCGCGGTAGGCCTAAGAAAAGAGAAGGAAGGCCGCAAGGGTGCGCATAGGTATTGTGGAAGCAGACTCACGCTCCACCACCAAATAATTTTTTTTTCATAACTATACGATGTTATTTGAAGAGTATGTGGCTTCCGGATGGAGGCCGTGTTGAGAATCAGCGTTGTGCCGACGTTTCGCAAACGTTACAGTCTGCATCATCAGGGCTGAGAGCTCCGATACTGAAGCTCCCGTGTCTCAGGCATTCCTTATATACTTGCAGTCATCGTTCCAGATCACTGCACCAGCCAATCAGATGTTTTAATTGATCGGCCGGTCAATTAAAAAACCGGGAGGACGGTGTGCCAAATGGGATTGACGTGATATCCACCATCTCTGTTTAGATTGTCCGGATGTTTTCGGATTTCCAAGCCTTCTCGGTGTTTCCTAGAAAAATAGCTGTTTGATGGGGCCAGACTTTGGGCTTTATCGAACTGAATGGCATGACCAGTTTCCATCCAATGCTCGGCCAGGGCTGATTGTCCAATGTGGCCATATTTGAAATATAGCATATTTGAAAAATAGCTGTTTGATGGGGCCAGACTTTGGGCTTTATCGAACTGAATGGCATGACCAGTTTCCATCCAATGCTCGGCCAGGGCTGATTGTCCAATGTGGCCATATTTGAAATATGGCCACATTGGACAATCAGCCCTGGCCGAGCATTGGATGGAAACTGGTCATGCCATTCAGTTCGATAAAGCCCAAAGTCTGGCCCCATCAAACAGCTATTTTTCTAGGAAACACCGAGAAGGCTTGGAAATCCGAAAACATCCGGACAATCTAAACAGAGATGGTGGATATCACGTCAATCCCATTTGGCACACCGTCCTCCCGGTTTTTTAATTGACCGGCCGATCAATTAAAACATCTGATTGGCTGGTGCAGTGATCTGGAACGATGACTGCAAGTATATAAGGAATGCCTGAGACACGGGAGCTTCAGTATCGGAGCTCTCAGCCCTGATGATGCAGACTGTAACGTTTGCGAAACGTCGGCACAACGCTGATTCTCAACACGGCCTCCATCCGGAAGCCACATACTCTTCAAATTACATAAAGAGCCGTGAAAGCCTTAAAACTAAAATATACGATGTTAAATAAAGCTTGATTCAAATCAGAAAGTATAACTAAGTAGACATACCATTAATACAATCAAATACAGATATGTTTGAAATCTGAAGTATACGAACAGTTCTATTAATTTTGAGAGAAAAAAATCATGTAAACGCCTTTAGTATATAAGACTCAATTTTTTAGTGTAGGCACAAGACGTACGAGAGTGGTTTATTTAAATAAATAAATAAATTTCAAATAAAATACAACTATACAGGATCCCATGGGGAAAGGTTTGATTTGACAACAATTCTAATTCAATTTAATTTAAAAAATCCAAATAAACCAATCTAATTATCCGAAATAGACCGTTTTTCCGGGTGAGGGGAGTACTTCTTCCCTCAGAGTCATGCAAGTATGCCAGACCACTTTTCTCCCAAAACGAATGTTTGTCCTCTTTATGCATATTTTCCTACATTTATACTTATTAATAAATATTAATTGGTATATTTAAATCCAAACATATTTGAACAAATACGAATTTTAAATATTATATTTTTATGTTAATAATTCAACCATTTCAGTATCGAGATTAATATTTAAGTATTGAATAACTTTTAGATTGTATGGTGGAAAATTAATAAATACTATTTTGTGACTTATTTCTTCGTACTGCATTTCTTTATTGTTAGTATTATTACTATCGATATAGTATTTATCAATAGTGAATGTGGCGAATATATGAATTGCAATATATATATTCCTTATCTACATTGTATACATGCAGTATATTGTGAACATTGTATATGCACTACAATATACATAGTCTTTATTAACATTAACATTGTTTCTTGTTAAAGCTTGTTGACTTAAATCGTATCCTTTTTCTTTCATTACTTTGACGTCGGTGCAGGGAAGAAGTGCAGGAGCACACAGTTAGATGGAACGCAAAGTTTGACTTTCCTTGTAAGATGAGCGCCAACGCGTCTACCGGGGTCTTGGATCCCTGCATCCTCAGGATATCCGTGAGGAAAGTGAGTTCGCACATACTGTTGTACTTGTCATTTACACGAACAATCATACACGCGCGCACACACACACGCACGCGCACTCGCGCGCGCGTGACCTATGCCATACCAATTAATCACGATTTTGACTCGAGCACTTATTACTTGGCTGATTTCTTTACCTTTTATCACACATGCGCACACACATATGGCCTATACCAGACTCGACCATTCATTACTTGGCTGATTTTTTACCTCCCTGTATATTAAAGAAACGATTGATGAATTTTTTTTACATCACGACGTCCCTCGGTTATGCAAATATACATTTTCGAAAGTTATAAAAGTTTTCGTACGTTTTGTTTTTCCTTCACTATTATAACGGTGAAAGAGAAATGATATCGACATGACCATTTCATTCGTCTTGAATCAAATCTCTAGGGAAAACTACGTGGAACAAACATTTCTTGAACGTTGTTGCAAGAGTTTCATGCCGCTCAAAAACGATTTATTTCTTCCAGTTAGGCACTTTTGATTTTTTTATCATGTTAAATTCTAGACACAATAAATATATATATATATATATATATATATATATATATATACATGTTGATGATTGGACAACTTGGTAAATTATTCGTACGTACTTTTTATTATTTTTCCTCTCGTGAACCCGTCGCCAACAAACATTGTTAATACCGCTATTGTTTGTCCCTCCTCAAACCCGTAGGGGACCTCTTTTGAGCCGTCCCATTTTCGCGATTTATTTAGGATGTGCAACTAAAACAGAGTACCCAGTATATGCATTGAAATAAATTCGATAGACATAAGTATAAAAATGATGTCTCATTCATTTCTCATTCTTTCAAAAACATTTATTGCAGGAATTAAAAGGAGGCAGGTCCTTCCAGAAGTTGGGCTTTACGGATCTCAATCTTGCCGAGTTCGCTGGCGCTGGACTTTGCAGAACTAGGTGTTTACTCGAGGGATATGACGCGAGACATCGCCAGGACAATTCGATGCTGGGGGTCGCCATTAAGATGAATATGCTCTCGGGCGATATTCTCTTCAAAGTGTCAGTTTTTTGTATACATTGAATCACATCGTTGATAGTAACCCGCGTAGAAATTTTGATATGGGCCAAATCAGGAGGCGTTCGTCAGGTTGCCTGACTGCCCTGGTAGGGCGGTACCAGGAAATGTAACTTTGTGTCACATACGGGCCGGCCCTGGTTGCCTGATAAGGCCCCTATGAGGTTGCCTGATCAGGCCCTAATCGGGTTTCTTCGTCAGGCCGTTGTCGGCTTTCCTGCACGGCCAAAAAAAAAATATTTAATTCAAATTGAACTTTTTGAACTCAAATAGGCTTTTTCCTTGTTTCACGGTCTACTACGATCTTATTTATTTCAGCTATTATTTTTTGTTGTATGTGTTGAGGAGAGGTGGCTCGGCAGAACTAACTCGATATTTGATAGTTGTATGAATATTAAACTATATTAAATAAAGCTGATCATTACACTGGATAATGTGTACGGTTCAACTACCAGCGGGTAACTGAGGTGTATACGCGCTTGGTTTGTATTCGAACTATGGTTCGCAAAATCGTGGCTCGGCTATAGAGCGCGATTATTTGTGAGGGGCCTTGCGTAAATCACATTTTTGAATAGTACATTTTTTAAATTGATGAAATAAACATTCGATTCGAATTACAATATACACTGTAAATCCAAGTATCCTATGTGCATGAAATATTTCAAAAATCCAAATGAAATCAAACACTTAATTTAGAGTTCTACTGAAGGGTATTTCAATAAGGGCGGGTAGATGTTGAAATAGAATAAAACAAGCTGTACGTGAGATATTAACGAAATTCTTTTTTTATTTGAAAGGCCTATGTATGCCATTATGTATGGAATATAACATCGTTCAAATGTCCGCCACGGCTTCTCGCGGTGGCACGGATCCGAGTGGTCCAAATTTCAATGACTCTACCGCATAGATCCGGCTGAACTTGAGCGATGGCCTGGGTTATGTTGACTTTTAGAGCATCGGTCGATTGCAGTTTATTGGCATAGATCTGCGACTTCAAGAACCCCCACAAGAAAAAGTCTAGCGGGGTCAAATCGCACGATCTTGGTGGCCAATTCACGTCACCTCTGCGAGAGATAACCATACCCTCAAATCGTTCAGGCAGAATGTGCATCGTGGCGTCCGCTGTGTGGCACGTAGCGCCGTCCTGCTGGAACCACATGTCGTCTACGTCCATATCGTTCAATATGGGCCAAAAGAAGTCGCTTATCATCGGTCTGTAGCGTTCGCCGTTGACGGAGACGGCCTCACCAACGTCGTTTTAAAAAAAGTACGGACCAATGCCGCTGCCGGCCCAAAATCCGCACCAAACAGTAACTTTTTGTAGATGCATTGCCGCCTGGTGAACCTCGTGTGGGTTGGCGTCGTCCCACATACGGCAATTTTGCTTGTCAACATATCCATTCATCCAAAAATGTGCCTCGTCGCTAAAGTGGGCGCAACGCGCGCAACGTGTGCACTAACGAACACTTATTTTGATAATAAAGTTGTATCATTTGGACGTGCTGTTCAATCGTGTAACTTGCCATGGTGATTTGGCATCAGTGACTGAATAATAAACAACAGATTAGACAGACGCCACCAAAACAATATGGCCGCCAACATTTACCCGCGCCAATTGAAAAACCCTATACACAGATTTTATATCATAATTTGTCATTTCCTGGCCCGCTGAAATGTTTTCGTTGGAAGAAAATATTTCGCCTTTACAGAATCGTACCTAGAACCTACCTACCTATAGCTATGCACCTATAGCTATGCACCTATAGCTACGCACGCTGCCCCCATGCTACCGAGTGCTTGTAACACCTTGGTCGCAGATATGGCATAAGGAACCAAATGAATTCCTATAATTATTTGTTCCATCACATATATAAATTATCGAATAACATGCTATTATTCCTATGATATTAACTAATTGATATATATATATATATAATGCCTCTCCCTCTGCCTTACAAAGCTGCCGAAATCTTCTAACACGCATCCGAGTTGCATAACGTTTTTCGTCGTGATAATCCATAACACCTTTTTTTTACCGACTTCAGGAATACATCGAAACTCCGAAGCTACGATGCTGTCGAATCAAAGTTTCCACGTGGAAAATAAGAGGGTATGTGCATTTTTCGACCACTGAGGCAGTTATAGAGATAGCCTATTTATGGCCTTATCAAGGAAAGCCTTAGTAGGGCCTCACATGCCAAAGCCTGCATAGGGCCCTATCATGGGAAGCCTTAGTAGGGCTTATCAAGGCAAGCCTTGGTAGGGCCTATTGGCCAAAGCCTTAGTAGGATATTATCAGGGACGGCCTTAGTAGGGCCATTTCAGTATTGCCTGATTTAGGGCCTAAATACTACAAGCCCGATCGGGGTTGGATTAGGATGTCCGTAATAGGTGTTACTCGTACCACACCCCAATTGATGCCTGATCCTGATCAGGCTAACGCTAAGAAATTTCTACGCGGGAATTACAATGTTGATAACAACGATGGTGGTAATAATAACGGTCCTCAAAGAATGGTGATATTGTTGATGGTAATGATCATGACGATGAATTGAATGAAATTTCAGGCCCACAGCATCGGTAAAACCGAACCAATTGACAGTGCCCGGGGCGCCAGGACTACCTGATGTCACGACAGATGAAGTAATAGGTCCCGAGAGAGGAGTCAATCGTGACGATTACGTATCTAGCGGTTCCCTTGCCGGCAGTATAGCCAGTGCGAGTAGCGGTTTCGGCAGCCTTCCGAAGAAGAGGCCCGCTCTCTTCTCTTCCGGTAAGATCTGATTCACGGGGAGGGGTCGGGGCAGGGGTGGAGTAGTGCGAAATTTTCAAATTTCATGAATTGCAGTAGGTATACTCGCGTAGAAATATTAATAGGGCACGATTAAAGGCGCGTTCAGGTTGCCTGACTGTCGGGCAGGGCAGTTATAAGGCAGCCTGAAAGCGCCCTGCTAGAAAATGTAACGTTGTGTCACACATGGGCCTGACCTGGTTGTGAGGCCCTTATCTGTTTGCCTGATCAGGCCCTTATCGGGTTTCTTGGTCACGACGCTATCAGGTTTCCTGCAGCGCCAAAAGAAAAAATTAACTTAAATAGAATCTTTTTTAATGAAATCGGTTTTTTTTTTGGTTCACGGCCTACTACGATCTTGTTTGTTTCAGCCATTATTTTTCAATATTAGATATACTCAAATTAAATAAATAAAGGCTCGATTCCAATAAATCTTTATTTGCTTACACGATACACTGTAAATCCAAGTATACTATATGCAGTGAAACTTCGTTGACTAATACGTCAAATTTTTCTAGCCCCGGCAGGTTCAGTTCATAAAGATAGTACGTTCACTTGTACGTTATTCTCATTTATACCTCATATTTGATGTACCCCTTGAAAAACGTATAACTGAAATTTCACTGTACATAGAATATTTCAAAAATCCAAAATGAAATGAAACATTTAATTTAGAGTTCTACTACAATGATTTTGTATCTCATAATTTGTCATTCTCTAGGATTCTGAAATGATTTTTTTTCCAAGAAAACATTTCGCCTATATGGTGTCGAACCTAGGACCTACCTAGCTATAGCTACACACGCTGCCCCTACGCTACCGAGTGCTTGTAACATCTTGGTAGCAGATATGGCATAAGAAACCAGATGAATTTCTATAATTATTTGTTGTATCACATAAAGTATGTCAATTAGTTAATATCATTGTGATTGTTAGAGAGTTCGAATATCATAGCATGCTATCGATTTTTCTAACATGATCTCAAATATACAGGATCGACCATTTAACGTGACCACCCCAAATATCTCTGTTGCCTTTAGAGCGACGAAAAAAATGTCACGAGGTAATTTAATTGATTTCGAAGGGCTGATACAGTGGTGAAAAATTTATTTTTGTTAAGGTGATCAATGATTTCTTAAATAGGAACATGTTTTCTTTTATTAAAACGTTGTGGGTGGTATTCAGACGATTTCAACGACCTATGATATTAATACGTGAAAATATACGTGTAAAAACGGGAAATCGTGATTGTATTGACAATAAGAACGTCCGAACAATGTAATCGAATTCTTTGTGCAGAAAATTTATTGTAACAAATGTTCGAAGTGATGGCCATTAACCTCGACACATTTTTGAAGACGTCGGATAAATGATTCTGTGGACCTTCAAATAGTTTCTGGTGCGATAGCGGCGCAAGCTCTTTTAATTCGTTCTCGCATGTTTACCGGTGTCGTCGGAACATCATGGTAAATAGTTCCTTATAGCTTCCCATAGGATGAAATCAACTCACATTAAATCCGGCGAACGAGCAGGCCAAGGGATTACTGCACCTCTTCCAATCCTTTATAACTGTCTAATGACCTGGACAGCCATCATGATAATACCACATTCGGCATCGTTGTGCTAACGGGACATCTTGTGGCAACTTCCCCAAAATGTTCTTTAAAAAATTGACGTATTTCCGTCCATTCAAATTGCCGTCTATGAAATATGGTCCAATAATCCGGTCCTCGATTATGCCACACCACACATTAACACTCCAAGGACGCTGGTGCACAATTTGCCAGAGCCACGTCGGATTTTCGATTGGCCAATAGTGCATGTTATGCGTATTTAACTGTCCACGATTAGTAAAAGTTGATCCGGCAGTAAACAAAACGTCGTCGAAAAAATTCGGATTCCCTTGTAACTGGCGCAAAGCCCATTCACAGAACTGAATCCTATTTCTAATTAATATGGTACGAATGAAATTTATGGCGACTTCATATTCTCAAAACACTCGCCTTGGAAATTCCGGAATAACACTCAATTTGTCGACTACTTAAGGCGATGAGTCACACGCCGGAAAACTTCGACGCGGCCTCCCGTCACGGCGGTAGTGCAGAGCTGCAGGTTTTAGCTACGAGCCGCCGCTTACAACCGCCCGATAGCGCAGCGCACGTTTTCTATAAGGCCTTGATGCCAGTAGGCCTATTCTGTATCTTGGTAGCGACAGTTTTCGTTATCGTTAGGTAGCGACAGCTAATCGCATGCACGATCCACAGAAGAAATGGAACCTCTTATTGGCTGTCGTTAGCTAAGGAAAACGAAAGTTGTCGTTACGAGTTACAGAATAGGCCTACAGGCACTATGCCGAAAAGTGGAAATCCGATAGTTACCGGTTGCTGCGCGTGTGTATATTCGTTACGCCGGCCACGTGCACAAAGAAGTGACTTTTTCGTACGCGGTTCGATATTAAGGCGAGAAATCCCCTTTAGGAGCGTGAAAAATAGGTATTTTTCGGAATTTTTTTTATGGGGGATAAAATAATCTGATCATTTTTAAATTTGGACATGACTTTATTATAACTGTCAAGTTTAAAAAAAATTATTTTTTTTGGGATGACCAACAAAATGGCGGCGTTATTAAGGGTCTTCGGGCGCCTGTTTTCCCTGACATCGAAAAGTGCTGCAGTTGTCACTCTTTTTCTGTTGATCTGAAAAAGATTTAATAAGTGTCATTCGTTTACCGACATATTAAGGGGAAGGATATACCTAAAAAATAATGAAAAAGTGAAAAATGGAAAATATGGGCGCCTCTTTACTCCAAATTCCGAATTTTCGACCATTTTTTTGGCATATTTGACCCAAAAAAAGTTATATATTTACACGCTACCTTTCAAAGTTTAGGTATATCCTTCCGATAATATTACTGACAAGGAAACGTTGCGAGGTCGATGTCTCCGATTTTGATGAAAATTGGCATGCTTGCAGAATGGGTAAAAATAGGCCACGCGTATTTTTTTATATCGGCGGAATCCGATTTTTCAGGTTTGAAAAGCACCCTCGAAAATTGGGGTTTTTCGTTTTTAGGCGATAACGTTTGAACGGTATGAGATATGAAAAAACCTCAAATTGCAACAATGTTTTTTTTTCGTGTATTATACATTGGAGATGAGAACGATGCAGATAGCATCAAATTTCATATTGTTTATTGCAAAAATGCAATTTTTTCAACCGTATGTCTGCGAATTCTTAGTTGATTGGGACGTAAGTGTGCATACATGTAGAGAATGGAAAAGTGCGGATACAGATTTTTTCTTTTTCCGATATCTCACGATTAAGGCCCGAGGCCACAGTAACGGGTATAAAATCATGTGCGAATTCAACCATTTTTTTCGTATGAAAAAGTGATACACATAAAATTAATTACACATCTATATAGTATGAGTTGATACTCATACTATATGAGTATCTTATTCCTACATCTATATAGTATGAGTTGATACTCATACTATATAGATGTGTAATTAATTTTATTAGTTAGCTGTTAGAAAATATATTAGGCGTACAACTTATTTCCGTCCGTTTTCAAAAGATGGCTCTAGGTGCTATAAATGGTTGACGGCAACATGAGTTGATACTCATACTATATGAGTATCTTATTACTACATCTATATAGTATGAGTTGATACTCATACTATATAGATGTGTAATTAATTTTATTAGTTAGCTGTTAGAAAATATATTAGGTGTACAACTTATTTCCGTCCGTTTTCAAAAGATGGCTCTAGGTGCTATAAATGGTTGACGGCAGCAGCTGATTTTTGCTGTATCGTGAAGCATCAACATCTCTTAACCAAATATCGTTTACAGACCTTTGAGTTTTGCGTATCAAGTCTAATTTTTACTGCGGTGAAAATGTCGAATTTCGTCCCAAATAAGCACTATTTGCGGAAAGTGTTGATTCTCTGTTTCAATTGGAAGAAAAGTGCAACTGACGCCTACCGAATGCTTGTGGAAGTTTATGGTGAATCTGCACCGTCGGATAAATCTTGCAGAGAATGGTTTCGACGGTTTCAAAGTGGTGTTTTTAGTATTAAGGACAAAGAGCGTTTGGGTCAACTGAAAAAGTTTGAAGATGAAGAATTAGAGACATTACTCGATGAAGATTCGTGTCAAACGCAAAAAGAGCTCGCACAAATATTAGAAATGACGCAACAAGCTATTTCGAAACGACTTAAAGCCGCGGGATCTATCCAAAAAAAGGAAATTGGGTCCGATACGAATTGAAACCGAGAGATATCGGACGACGATTTTGCATATCTGAAATGTTGCTAGAGCGTTACAAAAAAAAATCTTTTCTGCATCGAATCATTACCGGAGACGAAAAATGGATTCATTATGACAACCCGAAACGGAAAAAATCGTATGTACAGCCCGGTCAACTCGGAAAATCAACGCCGAAGCCGAATATCCATGGTGCCAAGGTTATGCTCTGATGAGATACTACAACCTGGTAAAACCATCACGGGAGACTTCTACAGGCAACAATTGATCCGTTTAAGGATGTTGAGTCCCTATGAAACACGTTAATGTTAATTGTTCAATAAATAGCTTCTTAATCGTCATCAAATTTTTACACGACCTCCTGAATACTTCATGTAAAAACATACTAAATTTTCAGAATTCTATCATTATTACTTCAACCTCCCTAAGGGTTGAAATAAAAAATTATAAGAAAATTCTGAAAATTTGGTATGTTTTTGTATGAAGTATTTAAGAGGTCGTGTTAAAAATTCACGACGATTAGGAAGGTCGTTATTAAAAAATTAACATTTGGTTAAGAACAATTTTTAAAAGAAATTAAAAAAAATTTTATTAATAAACTTCGTTTTGTTTCCGTTGCTTTCAGTATATTGTAGATATTACAAAATTGAGAGGTCAAAAATAAAAACTTATTGCAAAGTTACATCAGTTTCCATAAGACAAAATTTAATTTGTGAATGTTATTTGTTCAATAACGAGCTTCCTAATTGTCGGGAAATTTTTACACGACCTCTGAAATACTTCATACAAAAACGTACCAAAGTTTCAGAATTTTATTATCATTTGCGATTTGGGACTCAACATCCTTAACGCGAGCTATAGCCGAAAAACGTCCAGAATATGCGACCAAACACGAGTCCATAATCTTTCAACGTGACAACGCTCGGCCTCACGTTGCTATTGTGGTTAAAAATTAGTTGGAAAATAGTGGGTGGAAAATTCTGGCTCACCCGCCTTATAGCCCAGACCTTGCCCCTTCCGACTACCATTTGTTTCGATCGATGCAAAACGTTTTGACTGGAATACGCTTCACGTCACAACAGGGTATCAAAAATTGGCTCGATTCATTCTTGGCTTCAAAAGATGAACGCTTCTTCCGCGACGGAATTCATAAATTACCAGAAAGATGGGGAGAAGTAGTGACTAGCGATGGACGATATTTTTATTAATGTATTAATTCATTTTATCATTCAAATAAGTGCGTATTTTAAGCAAAAAACGGACCGAATTAAGTTATACATCCAATATATATATTTTTTCTCGATGTACAAAATGGCCGACTACTAATATTTTAATTTGTTATCTTTTTTTAAGCGCTCCGCGGCGTGACATTTAACATGCACAATTTTTTACCTAGAACAAAAAACAAAAATTCTCGTCAATCTACATTAGAATACCTAGAGAAGTGCGTACGGAATTTGAAAAATACTGTTTTATTCAAAAGTTGTAGGTATTTGAACTTGAGAAATCAATTTTCAGTGAAAAATTTCATTATAACTGCTCATAAAATGAAAAGTTTCCGATTAATCAGAAATTCCGTATGTACTTCTCTGCGAAATGCAATTAGGAACATAACTTTTAAATTTGAAGTAAATCGAGTGAAAATTGTTAAAGTTATTTGTTACGCCAATTGGAAAAAAGGTGTTTCGAGAAGTTTCGATCAGTCGGCCACTTTGTACATCGAAAAACAAATATATATATTTTTTTTCTAACAGCTTGATATTCATACTAAATAAATGTGTAATTAATTTTATGGGTGAGTCACTTTTTTATAGGAAAAAAATGATTACATTTGTACATGATTTTATACCCGTTAGTGTGGCCTAAGGCCTTAAGGGGTTGAAACGGCCCGTCGCTTTTTTAGCCAAGAGCATCGTATAATCAGCTAGCCTATTGGCATTTCGGTCTAAACTCACGCCAATATACGGGTGACTTTTATAAGCTGGCCATGTGTTTTTGAAGATTGTTGCGCGGTGATTTTGCGACTGAAAAAAATATGATTTTTAATCGGTTTTTACGTTTTCTTTGAAAAAAAAAATATCATTTTTGTGATGAATAAAACATGAACGAAACAAAAAATCTATTTTGCGTGTAGGAGAATGACATTTATAAAATTCCGAATACGGAACACTCCCGAAAAACTTTATTTATGACCCTAAAATGACCTAAGTCAGGCACGACCGCGCCATAGGAAGTGCTAGAGTCTGCGACGTCACAGCTGCAACTTCCGTATGATCGGCTGTCACAGGAAGTTGGTTCAGTCTCCTATGATACGCGGTCGAACCAAGGGATCTGAATGTGTTTCTGAATCTGAAATTTTAAATCTTAAATTTTAAATTGAAAAATATTCGAAATATTAAAATATTCTAAATCAAAATATAAAAATGAATATCTTTAAATTCTGTATTTACAGAATTTTAAAATATTTTATGAAACAGTCAAAAACAAAAATGCTCGTAGTATTTGGTAAAAAATAATAATTCCACGCCAGATTACTTTAAACTGTATTGTCAGAATTATTTATTGCAAAAGCGAATCGCAAAGATGGGGAATATTATTTTCGGGCCATGAAATCCGCAAACATTTTCGAAATTGACATTATTTCCGATAAAGCTCGCAATCTATCGATCAACTTCAATCGGTTATCTTAAACCTCAATCCATGAAGGTATTTCAGGCACCTTAATCGCGTGAAACCGGGTCGTTTTCGCTTTTGCACTGCCAAACCAACAATTGTCGATGGAAAAAATCTGAAAAAATCTATGGTCAATCTTTAGGCCGTACTTCTAAAGGGAAAATACCCGCGTAGAAATGTTGATAGGGCCCAAATCAGGGCCCTTTCAGGTTGCCTGACTGCCCTAGCAGGGCACTATTAGCAATTTCTTAGGGTTAGCCTGATTCGGAACAGACCCCGATCGGGGTGTGGTACGGTTAACACCTATTACGGACATCCTGATCTGGTCCCGATCAGGCCGGAAGTATTTGGCCTGAAATCAGGCAATACTAACATGGCCCTACTGCGGCCGTCCCTGATAAGCCCTACTATGGCTGTCCCTGGTAAGGCCTTACTGGGAATTTCCCTGATAGAGCCCTACTTACTAGGGCTTCCTCTGATAAGGCCATAAACAGGCTTGCCCTATAACTGCCTCAGCATACATAACCACTTTTATTTTTGACGTGAAAACTTCGATTCGACAGCATCGTGCTTTGTTTTTCAGTTTCGATGTACTTCTGATTTATATTAAATAACGGTGTTATGGACTCTCACGACAAAAAACTTTATGCAACACGGATGCGTGTTCGAAGATTTCGGCAGCTCCGTAAATGTGAGAGCGCTGATCAGAATAAAGATGAGTCATCGTCGTCGTGGAAACAAGGTATGTATAACCTATAACCAAGTTTATAGGTGTTCAACATGTGTTATTCTTACGCAAATGCTAAATGTGCAGATATATATATATACATATATATATATATATATATATATACTTTATTTTATTAAATAAAATGATCGGGTACGGATAAATCATATGCATAACGCTTAATAAAGGCCTCAACTGTATGTACATAAGAATCATCAATAGTACGATGTTTATTTTGTAGGAGCCGTTATCACAAAATTCTCGAACGCGGAGAACGCAGCTCCGATCCGTTCAAAAGTCTTTGAGCAAGCGGTAGGGAAGATGAACAACAATGCCAAGGACTGAGAGGGCAACCGCACGATGAGGAATAAAAATACGACACAAGTGATAACTATATTAGTTGAATTAAAGTAACTACACAGTATTAAAAATTTTATCTCATTTTTCATTTTTCAATTAAATTTTTTTGTAACTTGTTTTAATAAAAAAAATATGTTCAAAATATTTACTAGGATCTAAAATTTATCCGTATGTGCTCTGACTGCGCCAGGGAGATAATATCCTAATCAGGCAATATTATAAACGCCTGGTTAGCCAACCCGACAGGGGCCTGACACGAAACCCGATAAGGGCCCGATTAGGGCCTGGTCGGGCAACCTGGTCAGACCCATATGTGACACAACGTTACATTTCCTAGGAGGGCCCTTTCAGGCTGCCTCATAGCCCTTCCAGGCTACCCTGCCAGGAGCCCTTCAGGTCAGGCAACCTGAATGGGCCCTGATTTGGGCCCTATCGAAATTTCTACGCGGATGATGAGGCAGCCTGAAAGGGCCCTCCTAGGAAATGTAACGTTGTGTCACATATGGGCCTGACCAGGTTGCCTGATGAGGGCCCTATCAGGTTGCCCGATCAGGCCCTAATCGGGTTGCTGAATCGGGCCCTTATCGGGTTTCCTAGTCAGGCCCCTTTCGGGTTGCCTAACCAGGCGTTTATAATATTGCCTGATTAGGCTATTATCTCCCTGGCGCAGTCAGAGCACATACGGATCAATTTTAAATTCTAGTAAATATTTTGAACATATTTTTGTTATTGAAACCAGTGACAGAAAAATTAAATTGAAAAATGAAAAATGAAATAAAATTTTTAATATTGTGTAGTTACTTTCATTCGACTAATATAGTTGTCACTTATGTCGTATTTTTATTCCTCATTGTTGATCATCTTCTCAACCGCTTGTTCAAAGACTTTTGAACGGATCGGAGCTGCGTTCTCCGCATTCGAGAATTTTGTGATAACAGCTCCTATAAAATAAACATCGTACTATTGATGATTCTTATATACATACAGTTGAGGCCTTTATTGAGCGTTATGCATATGGTTTATCCGTACCTGATCATTTTATTTAGTTAAATAAAGTGTGTGTGTGTGTATATATATATATATATATATATATATATATAATAAATATATCTGTACATTTAGCATTTGCGTAAGAATAACATATGGTGAACATCTTGGTTATAGGTTATACATACCTTGTTTCCATGACGACGATGACCCATCTTTATTCTGTTCAGCGCTCTCACATTTACGGAGCTGCCGAAATCATCGAACGCGCATCCGTGTCGCATAAAGTTTTTTTGTCGTGAGAGTCCATAACATCGTTTTTTAATATAAATCAGAAACACATCGAAACTGAAAATCAAAGTACGATGCTTTCGAATCGAAGTTTTCACGTCAAAAATAAAAGTGGTTATGTATGCTGAGGCAGTTATAGGGCAAGCCTGTTTATGGCCTTATCAGGGTAAGCCCTAGTAAGTAGGGCTCTATCAGGGAAAGTCCTAGTAAGGCCTTACCAGGGACAGCCATAGTAGGGCTTATCAGGGACGGCCGCAGTAGGGCCATTTTAGTATTGTCTGATTTCAGGCCAAATACTTCCGGCCTGATCGGGACCAGATCACGATGTCCGTAATAGGTGTTAGCCGTACCACACCCCGATCGGGGCCTGTTCCGAATCAGGCTAAGCCTAAAAAATTTCTACGCGGGTAGGGTTGCTTTCTTTCTTATTTTTGATATTTTTTTTCAATAAATACTAAGCACCTCGCACAGTAGGAGAAAAGCCCAAAAACCTGGCCAAAACCCCAAAAAATAAATTTTCGAAATAGGGTCAGTTGAGTAGTCATTCAGGTAGAGGACTAGTAACTGCATTCTATTGTGGAAGGAAAAGCCCTTTAAGTGTATACCTGCGCCGCAGCGTCAGTTGGCAGTTGGTGTTCGTGAAGAGTGTACGTGTCACGCGCTGAACAGACGAAAATAACGCTGACTTCAAAAACCCATAACTTTAAAGTGACGGGTTTAATTTCAATTCTGCAACATGGATACGACTTCTGGAGGTATGTAGAACATGTTTTTACATCGGTTGAATCTAAAGTTTATGTATAAATGATCGAAATGTAGTATAGCCTTCGGCATAAATAAAATTGAATAATTTTGAAAACTTATATTTTCAACGGTCCGAAAAGTTATATATTTTGTCACATTTTGCAAAGCTCCTAGTCTCGGCCTTTAGTTTAATGTATAAGCTTTCGAAATTTACAAGAGTTACCTGCGGAAAACGTGCGTCTTGTCCGTTATGATTTTTTTCGCATCGTGCGGTAGCCGAGCGTGCACGCGGCACTATTGAGCAGCCTCTGCGCCTCTACCTGAGAATGGGTGAAGTAGCATCATAACGGACAAGACGGCTGTTATACGCTTGAAATAAATTATTTTAATATATATGTATGTGTATATATATATATATATAAATTTTCTGTGATTTAATTATGATATATACGTATGCATATATATATATACATATTAAAATCAACCACATAAACATTTCTTAAATATGAATGAAATGTTATAACATTCAAATAAAATATTTGAATATATATATATTATATAGTAAGCAAAGCTTTCTTTTAACCAAATCCATGTCAATATTTTCTGTCTAATTTTCTGAAAATTATTTCAATTATTGCGGTTATTTATTTGGTAAAATAATGTACATTGTTCAAGTTTTTGTATCAATTGAAAATTTTATCTTTTCCTTTAACACCAATTTTTTACAATTTTATGTCTTTATTACAGGATCCGGTTACAAAGAATTGGTGCTGACAAGGAAAGAAGTATTTCTGATAATCAGCGAGCATTTATCCGATAAATTCGCTTCCTTGATCGAATTTATGGTAGAAAAAATTTCCAAGGACACCGGACGTACAGTTGTAGTGCCTGAGGACTCGAAACAGACTTTTTCGATACTCTTCAATCAAATGAGAACGAGGTGGCAACAAGCTCACAGAAAATCCTGTGTATTTTTCAAGAATAACGGTGAATGGCTTAGCAAGCAGGTATGTTTTGCCGCACCTACAGACACTGTAGTAACAAGCCCGGGTAATACGGGCGGCCGCCCGTCCCTTGAGTTTACAATGTCCAGTGAAAGATCTAAACGAAGGAAGACCCAAGATATTCGTACATCGTTCAACTCGGTCGAGTTAGCATACGCTACTCAGATGAGCCTTCGCTCTTCAGGACAATCCGACGCCGCAAAAGTTATTAAGGACGTAACAATGACGAGTCCTTTAAGAGCTTCCAAGTATCGTAAAGCTTACTCAGCAACGGATGAAATTACTTTATCCGAAGAGGCTGCACTTTCCGCTATGATTGAATATAAATTCTCCAAGAGTACTTACCAGGGAATGAGAAGATTAGGGAAGGAAAATAACTGTAAGCTATATCCGTCTTACGAAAAAGTGATGAAAGCAAAAAAGCGTTGTTATCCACCACGTGATGCAATCAGGATTACAGAGAGTAGTGCAGAAGTCCAACTACAGGCACTATTAGATCATACAGTTGAACGTATTTTACTCGTCCAAAATGTACTCATTCAAAGATTGACTCCAGATAATGTTCGTAAAATGGACTTGATTTGCAAGTGGGGTTGCGATGGAAGTTCTGGGCAAAGTGAATATAAGCAGACGTTCAGTGATGACAGCAAATCTGATGCGCATGTATTCTTTACTTCAGTCGTGCCATTACAACTCGTGTGTTATGATCAACAATCGAAGGAAGAAATAGTTGTTTGGAAGAACCCCAGACCCTCGTCTCCACGATTTTGTAGACCGCTTAGACTACTGTTTCTACGCGAAGACACAGAGTCAACACTTAATGAAGTCCAAATTGTTGAAGAACAAATAAAGTCACTTCGTCCATTCGAAAGTGTAATAGATGGAAAAGAAATCTCCGTAATGTACAAGTTGTTGTTCACCATGATAGATGGTAAAGTTTGCAACGCTGTATCATTGACGAAATCTGCTCAACGGTGCTATTTGTGTGGAGCAACCAGCAAAGATTTTAAGGCCATCGACACTGTATTGCAAAGGGAAATCAATGAAACAAATTTGAAGTTCGGATTGTTGACGCTGCATGCGTGGATACGGTGCTTCGAGTATTGCTTACACGTGTCTTACAAACTCGGCATTAAAAAATGGCAAGCTCGAAGTGCCGAAGAAAAAAAAATTACCCAGGAACGCAAGAGGGCCATTCAAGAAGGATTCAAGAAGCAATTGGGTCTAAATATCGATCGCCCAAAGCCTGGATACGGCAGCAGCAATGATGGCAACACAGCTCGGCGATTCTTTGAAAATTCGACGGTTTCCGCTGCGATAACGGGGGTCAACGAAGAAGTTATTAAACGCTTGTACGTAATCCTACAAGTTATATCGTGTGGCCACGAGATAAACTGTGAAAGATTTGAACAGTATGCTATTGAAACGGCAAGAAAGACCGTTGCATTATACCCTTGGTACTCCATGCCTACTTCGGTGCACAAACTATTAATTCATGGTCCAGTGATAATAACTCATGCTCTATTACCAATCGGCCAATTATCCGCAGATGCTCAGGAAGCTCGAAACAAAGACATCAAACGATATCGAGAAGATTTTGCGCGAAAAAGTTCCAGGGTTAAAACTATGGAAGATGTTTTTCATCGGCTCTTAGTTACTTCTGATCCGTACATTTCAAGTGTCAGAAGACTACCACAGAAGAAGCTGAAGAGTTTGTCGCCGGAAGCTGTAGCGATGTTGATCGCTCCTAAAGTGACTGCTGCAGCAGACGAATTTTGCGCCGAGATTGAAGCCGTGCCGGGATTTGTAATAGATACAAACTCGGATAATGATTCTGACTCCGACTCCGACTCCGATTACGATTTTGATTAAGAATAAAATTTTCTATTTTTGAAACGTTCCGTATGTATTTTGGAAATGAAAATAATAATTGCGTAGAATACACTGTTCACGTTTATTTTATTATGATGATTTTTTTAAATATATTAATTTATCTATTTAGCAGGATACTCGGCCATTTTGTTTATAACAATTTGCTGTAAGCTCTTTGTTGCAAGTTATAAACAATAGATATCGGATTGGTAATCAGCGACCTTGAAAACCCGTATATACCAATTTTTGTCAACATCTGGTAACTTTATAACGTTCATGTCGGCCATTTTTTTTACGATAATTTGGCTTGCGGATTCGTAATCAGCGACCTTGAAAACCCGTAAATACCAATTTTTGTCGACATCTGGCAACTTTTTAACATTCATGTCAGCCATATTGGATCGGCCATTTTGTTTACGATAATTTGGCTTTCAGATTCGTAATCAGCGACCTTGAAAACCCCTGTAAGCCAATTTTCATTCCCGTCAAAGGTCATTTGAGGTTTTGGCCAGGTTTTTGGGCTTTTCTCCTACTGTGCCTCGTGAATAAAGCGATCTTGGGCGGGACGAAACGGACCCAGATTTTCGAATTGCGGGTTAACATTTTCTACTTAATCGGTCAGATTGGGTCGAGAGGTCTGACGATCTTGCGAGAACGACGGAAGGAGCAATGTTTATTTAAGGATGTTGAGTCCCTATGAAACATGTTAATGTTAATTGTTCAATAAATAGCTTCTTAATCGTCATGAAATTTTTACACGACCTCCTGAATACTTCATGTAAAAACATACCAAATTTTCAGAATTCTATCATCATTACTTCAACCTCCTTAAGGGTTGAAATAAAAAATGATAAGAAAATTCTGAAAATTTGGTATGTTTTTGTATGAATTATTTAAGAGGTCGTGTTAAAATTTCACAACGATTAGGAAGCTCGTTATTAAAAAATTAACATTTCGTTAAGAACAATTTTTAAAAGAAATTGAAAAAAATTTATCAATAAACTTCGTTTTGTTTCCGTTGCTTTCAGTATATTGTAGATATTATAAAATTGAGAGGTCAAAAAAAAAACTTATTTGAAAGTTACATCAGTTTCCATAAAACAACATTTAATTTGTGAATGTTAATTGTTCGATAAC
Organism: Ophion costatus; assembly: GCA_951751655.1. Taxonomy (NCBI): domain Eukaryota; kingdom Metazoa; phylum Arthropoda; class Insecta; order Hymenoptera; family Ichneumonidae; genus Ophion; species Ophion costatus. The sequence continues at coordinate 11,772,664 of OX632365.1, read as the reverse complement.
GAGCTTCCTAATTGTCGTGAAATTTTTACACGACCTCTGAAACACTTCATACAGAAGCATATGAAATTTTCAGAATTTTATCATCATTAGCGATTTGGAACTCAACATCCTTAACAATGATAAAATCGGTGCTCGCAACGGTTCTCGGAGCCTCAATCGGACTTTCCTGACATTACTGCCCCGAATCTGTCTCCGATTTGATCTTATTTCTGGTCAGATTGGGACAAGAAGTCTGACGACACTGCGAGAATGACGGAAGGAGCATTGTTTATTTAACAAAGATAAAATCGGTGCTCGCAACGGTTCTCGGAGCCTCAATCGGACATTCCTGACATTACTGCCCCGAATCCGTCTCCGATTTTATCTTATTTCCGGTCAGATTGGGTCGAGAAGTCTGACGATGCTGCGAGAACGACGGTAGGAGCATTGTTTATTTAACAAAGATAAAATCGGTGCTCGGGGCAGTAATATCAGGAATGTCCGATGGAGGCTCCGAGAAACATTGCGAGCGCTGATTTTATCTTTGTTAAATAAGCAATGCACCTACCGTCGTTCTCACAGCATCGTTAAGACTCCTCAACCCAATCTGACCGGAAATAAGATAAAATTGGAGAAGAATTCGGGGCAGTAATATCAGGAATGTCCGATTGAGGCTCCGAGAACAATTCCGAGCACCGATTTTATCTTTGTTAAATAAACAATGCTACTGCCGTCGTTCTCGCAGCATCGTCAGACTTCTCAACCCAATCTGACCGGAAATAAGATAAAATTGGAGACGAATTGATGGCAGCAATATCAGGAAAGTCCGATTGAGGCTCCGAAAACCGTTGCGAGCACCGATTTTATCTTTCTTAAATAGACATTACTCCTTCCGTTGTTCTCGCAGAATTGTCAGACTGCTCGACCCAATCTGACCGGAAATAAGATAAAATCGGAAACGGATTCGAGACAGTAATATCAGGAAAGTGCAATTGAGGCTCTAAGAACCGTTGCAAGCACCGATTTTATTTTGTTAATTAAACAAGGCTTCTACCCTCGTTCTCGCAGGATCGTTCGACTTCTCGACCCAATCGGACGGGAAGTAAGATACAATCGGACCCGAATTCGAGGCAGTAATATCAGGAATGTCTGATTGAGGCTCCGAGAACAATTCCGAGCACCGATTTTATCTTTGTCAAATAAAGAATGCTCCTACCGTCGTTCTCGCAGCATCGTCAGACTTCTCGACCCAATCTGACCGGAAATAAGACAAAATCGGAGACGAATTCGGGGCAGTAATATCAGGAAAGTTCGATTGACGTTCCCAGAACCGTTGCGAGCACCGATTTTATCTTTGTTAATTAAACAATGCTCCTACCGTCGTTCTCGCAGCCTCGTCAGACTTCTCGACCCAATGTGGCTGCAAATAAGACAAAATCGGAGACGAATTCGGGACAGTAATAACTGGAATGTCCGATTGAGGATCCGAGAACCGTTGCGAACACCGATTTTATCTTTGTTAAGGGGGGATTTTCTTTTTTTTCGACAAAAAAATCGATTTTTCGCTGACCGCTGTTTCATATTCTTCAAAGTGTTGAGAATATGTGTGCAAAATTTCAAATTAAAATTCTCAAAAATGGCAAAGTTATAAGCGATTTTATACCTGCGTGTCGACTCGCGGTGGCCGCGCGCTCGTTGTCACACGGCAGGGGTCGGCGCGCCCGGCAGCTGCCCGAATCTGTTGCTCGGCGGACCATAAAAATAACGGGACAGCATACAATAGGCATTTAATTCAATGAAGGACGAGTCCTAACGGTCGTGTGGGATCGAAATATTCGGTGGAGAGTCGCTCAGTCTCGAACGAGAGTTTACTGGTAACAGACGTATATATCATGGATCGAAAACAGGGAAGTGATACTCATAGTCGTGCTGCTAGACCGAAAAAAAGGAAATTTGTTGGGAATATTCACACCCGAGAAACGGAAACGACGTTTGCAAGTACGTCGGCCCAGAAACTGCCGACAGCGGGAGACAAAGAAATAATTACGGACCCGGGTCACGGATAGCGCATTATCGCGTTTCTATCGGTTTTCTCTGCAATCTCGCAACTCGTAATATGTCAGGAATGCAAAGGGCCGATCAAATTTGGCGAATCCAGTTCTCGCGGCTTGGGTTTTAAAATAGTTGTGCAGTGCAAGTGTCGTGTGCAATATATTAATTCCTGCCCTCTCGTCGATGACAAATCGTGTGAGATAAACCGGAGAATGGTTTTTGTGATGAGACTATTGGGAGTAGGCAGAGAGGGTATAAATTTATTTTGTGGCTTGATGGATATATCCCAAGGTTCAGCACAACCTTGTACTATGCCTCCTTAGAGAACATTTACAGTGGAGCCAAAGCTGTATGGGAGCTGTGTGCGAAAAAGGCAGTGAAAGAAGAGAAAGCGAAGAATGCTGAGCACGGAAATCCGGAGACAGATATTTCTGTGTCGGGAGACGGAACATGGAAAAAGCGAGGATATAGTTCCTTGTTTGGAATCACGACACTCATCGGCAAATATTCAAGCAAAGTGGTTGACCTTGTCGTGAAATCGTCTTACTGTCACGCTTGTAAATGGTGGCAATCAAAATCCGGTACCGAAGAATACGACGATTGGTTCGAAGAACACAGCAGTGAATGTACGGCAAATCACGATGGGTCAGCTGGAAAGATGGAAGTTGACGCGATCAAAGACATGTTCCGACGATCTTGGGAAATGCGTGAAGTACGGTACGCGAAATACATCGGCGATGGCGACACGAAAACATTCAAAGCCTTGTTGGAAGACAAACCTTACGGCGATGATTTGATCGTGAAGAAAAAGGAATGCGTCGGGCATGTTGAGAAGCGTATGGGCTCGCGACTGAGAAATGTGGAAAAAAAAGAAAAAACTTGGAGGAAAAGGAAAATTAACCGATAAATTGATAAAAGAATTAACAATTTTCTGCGGTTTGGCTATCAGAAGACATCCAGACTCTGTTGATGAGATGTACAATGCTGTGTGGGCAACGTTCTACCACAAGATCTCGAAGAATGAAAATCCTCAGCATATGTACTGTCCCGCGGGGTCACAAAGCTGGTGCAAATGGCGCATTGCCGAAGCCGAAAAAACTCTGGACGAATTTGATCACGAAGCTCCACTGCATGAAGACGTCACGAATGCTATTAAGCCGATTTACATTGATTTGTCATCGAGAGACTTGCTGGAAAGGTGTTTAGGTGGCGATACTTAAAACAACAACGAAAGCTTCAACGCAACCGTTTGGCGATTCGCACCTAAACACCTTCACTGTGGCGCCAAAACGATCGACATCGCGGTTTATTTAGCCGCAGGGATTTTTAACGAAGGCTTTACAGCAGTCCTTAAAACAATGACGACGATTGGAATCGTCGTTGGCCAGCAAGCATCAATATTCGTCGATGCGCGAGATAAACAGCGGATAGAGAGGTCAACGAGACGCAGCCTCGAAACAACGAAAGAGGCTCGAACAAGACGCAGAAGCGAAACTGCTTCACTGAATGAGTTGTTCGAAGCCGAGGAAGGCATCCTGTATGGCCCTGGCATAGCAGATTAGATTAAAAATACTGTAAGTACGCGATATGTCCCATAAACTGTACTCACAACTTTAAACGCGTTTTTCTCGAAACAGCTTTTTCACAACTGGTGTGCACGATTTCTGAAAAACTATTCAACCGATTGCCTTCAAATTTGGACAGAATGCTCAGCTGACATCCTTTTATCGTTTGATGAAGCAAAAAAGCAATACGTTTAATAGTTTTTTATTTATAACAAAAAATCGATCAATTTTTTTCGAAAAATCGATACTTCAAGTTCAAAACGTCACCAAATCGTCAATTTTTTTTTCCCTTCATCGAACGATAGCTATATGTGTCTAAAGTAAAATGCTTTTTGGGTTTTTGTTGCAGGATGAACGTGAAGGCTGTAATCTTGCACACCATCAAAAAAGGACCATCGCGCGTCGAGGGGGGTGGGAGGCGGATTTTTTTATGAAATTGTTTAAAAATTTGTTTGTATGTAGTAAACAGATCAATAAAACTATATGCCAAGTTTCACAAGTTTTCCGTTGTATACTTTCTTCACAAAAAAATTCCCAAGAAGCGGTAAATTTTGCGAAAAAAAAGACAATCCCCCCTTAAATAAACAATGCTTCTTCCGTCGTTCTCGCAGGATCGTCAGACTTCTTGACCCAATCTGGCCAGAAATAAGATAAAATCAGAGACAGATTCGGGGCAGTAAAATCAGGCAATTCCGATTGAGGCTCCGAGAACCGTTGCGAGCACCGATTTTATCTTCGTTAAATAAACATTGCTCCTTCCGTCGTCCTCACAGGATCGTCCGACTTCTCGACCCAATCTGACCTACTGAGTAGAAAATTTTAACCCGCATTTCGCAAACCTGCGTCGTTTTCGTCGCGCCTAAGATCATTTCCTTTACAGGTTGCTTAATGTATATTGAAAAAAAATATCAATGATAAGAAAGAAAACAACCCTATTTTCCCTTTGAAAGTACGGCCTAAAGACTGACCTTGATTTTTTTCAGATTTTCTCCATCGACAATTGTTGGTGTGGCCGTGCAAAAACGAAATCGACCCAGTTTGACGGGATTAAGGTGCCTGAAATACCTTCACAGATTGAGGTTTAAGATAACCTTTTGAACTTGATCGATAGATTGCAGACTTTTTCGAAAATAATGTCAGTTGCCAAAATATTTGCGGATTTCACGATCCGCAAATAATATTCCCCATCATTTGCGATTCGTTAACAACTTTCGCAATAAATAATTCTAAGATTACATTTTAAAGTAATTTGGTGTCCAATGATTATTTTTGACCAAATACTACGAGCATTTTTGTTTTCGACTGTTTCATAAAATATTTCAAAATTCTGAAACTACAGTATTTAAAGATATTCGTTTTTATATTTCGAATTATAATATTTTTATATTTCGAATATTTTTATATTTAAAATTTAAGATTTAACAATTCTGTAACTAGAGAATGTAAAGATAATTTATGCAACATTAAAAAAACAAGAATACTCGTATTTGGTAAAAATTAACAATTTCACGCCAAATTACTTAAAAATGTATTGATAGAATGATTTAGTCCGAAAGTTTTTAGCGAATCGCAAATAATTGAAAATCGTATTTGCGGAGCATAGAATCCTCGGACATTTTTGAAGTTTGCATTATTTTGAATCAAGTTCTCAGATAGGGACACATTCAGATCCCTTGGTTGGACCGCGTACCATAGGAGTCTGAACCAACCTATTGTGACAGCCGATCATTCGGAAGTTGCAGCTGTGACGTCAGCAGACTAGCACTTCCTATAACGCGGTCGTGCCCGATTTAGCTCATTTGTGCCACTGATTAAATTCCGATTTATCAACTTTAAAACGCATGTTTGATAATTTTTGTTCCATGACGGGGGGGGGGGGGGGGCAAAGGAAGTTTTTCGGGAGTGTTCCGTTTTCGGAATTTTATAAACTTCATTCTCCTGCACGCAAAATGGATTTTTTATTTTTTCCAGAATACACTATTTTCTCTGGCAAATACTATTCATGACAAAAATACGATATATTCTTTTCCAAAGAAAGCTTGAAAGACCATTAAAAATCATATTGTTTTAGTCGCAAAATCACCGCGCAAGACCCTTCAAAAACACATGGCCACCTTATAAAAGTACCCTGTATGCTCGTGTTATGACGCAATTGCATATTTGTAACATTCCAGCCCCCCCCCCCCCCCCCAACAGCCTCCCTCTCGAAAGGCAAACGTTCAAAGTTCTTACCGTGCGGCGTAGACGAAAATTTGTAGAAATAAAAGTGGGCTACAAAGAAAGTACAATCAGTCAAAATAGTCGATACACGTTTTCTCGTTCTGGTGGAACGACACTCTTAAAGGGTCGCCGCACCCTTAAAAACTTTGTTCTTTCTATAGCTCGTGAACGGGTCGAAATAAAAATAAAGTTCGAACAAAATAAATGTTGTATTCTTCGACTACTAGACGTTCACGATGATAATGATGAGTACAGTAACAAATGGCGTGTTGTTGATGGCAATTTTCTTTCACCAAATGAAATTCATGACGCAGCCGCAATAGACTATGATAGAGAAGGAGATTGGCACGGACAACGATACCTAGATCCAAAAACTGATGAAAATGTATGTACCCAAGATATAGAAGAATTGAGTTACGAATACAAGATAAGAGCTCTAGATTACTGGAGATCCGGGGCAAATGGAAATAGAAAGTTATCATCTGTTCAAACGAAATTCAAAATGGTGAAATCAGAGCCGCAGTTACGCCGCTCGGTCCACAGTATGAATAAGGGTGGCACCTACAAAGAAAAGTTAAACAATTTTAATGATGCTTTGGACAAAAGGCTGCCTGTCCATGATATAGATATTCGACGATGGGCCTTACGTGCACGAGAAATTGCAGAAATGCCTGCCATAAATTTTTAAGCATCCGCTTCTTGGCTAAGGACTTTCAAAAACCAACATGGAATTGTATCACGGAAGATTACTAAATCCGTAAAAAAAAACAATAATTATTAAACGCTGATACACTTTAAAACAAAGCTATCGAATTTATAGAAATGGTGAAAGTCAACATAACCAACTTTGGGGCTGAAAATACATTTAATTCTGATCAGACTGGATCTATATATAGAGCTACATACAGGCCGCACATTGGCAAAAGAAGGTCAGAAATCCGTTGAGACAGTAGTGCAATCTAAAACATCAACAACACAGGGTTATACTATACAGCCTTTGATTTCTGCGAGTGGCAAGCTTTTGGCACCTATGTTGATCCTTTTACACGAACCTACTGGCAAATTCGGTCCTCGAGTGGAATAAACTATGTTCAGAGCCGAAAAAATATTTCTGTTGGCTTCGAAATCGGGAATATTGACGACTAATCATTTCAAGTGTTGGGTCCAAGAAGTATATATTCCCAATACCAGTCCAGAATCGGTAATACTTCTGGATTCCTGGAGCGGTTAATGTCCAACTGCATTTAAAGAAATGGATATGCAAGGGAAAGATATTAAACTTCTAATCATTCCAGCATGTAAATATTATACACCCGATTCATTAGTTCTGTAGACAATTAGTTTATATGATAATTAGTAATTCCTGCACGTACAACTTGAATGATACAGCCCTTTGATATTTAACGCTTCCGTGTATGGCGAAACTTCGTTAAGCACTTATCTGATGCAGTAACATTATACAATTACGACTTTAATCTGCATTTGACAGACAATACTTTTCTGATGCAGTAATATTATACAATTGCGACGTCAATCTGCATTTGAGAGGCAATATTGTTAAGTTACAATCTCTTATACACAACCAGTTTTCTTCTCCACGGTTTACAAACCTTTTCAAATATGCGTGGTACAAAAGCGGTTACGAAGAAGAAAGACCACCAAACTTCGAAAATCCGGTAAAATTTTGCTTTTCACAAAATGTACCGACATGCGATATATGGGGTGAAGCAGCTATTATCACTTGTGCGTGGTGTAAGAAATCTCTTTGTTTCAAACACTTTTATCTTGACTATCATTATTGTAATAAGTATAATCCATAAAAAAACATAGAGTTGAAACGTTTCCTAAATAAGTAAGCGTGAGAACATATTTCCGATTATGTTGTAATCTTCAAAGGCAGTACGCATCGGGGGAGAATTTCTTCGTAAATATCCAATTGTAATCCAGTTGCTTTCCGAAGCACGAAGTCAGTCCGCAATTGCGAGCCTTGTCTGTGCCCATATTGGTGGAAAACGGAACAGTGATTTTTCACCAGTAATTCACGAATGATTGCAATGAACAATCCGCCATTTACCGCTGTACTCATAATTATCATCATGAACGTCTAGTAGTCGAAGAATACAACATTTTTTCCCTTCGAACTTTATTTTCATTGCGGCCCGTTCACGCGCTATAGAAAGAACAAAGTTTTAAAGGGTCCGTTGACCTCTTAAAAGTGTCGTTCCGCCAAAACGAGAAAATGTGTATCGACTATTTTCACTGATTATACTTTCTTTGTAACCCATTTATATTTCTACAAATTTTCCGCGCGGTAAGAACTTTGAAAGTTGGCTTTTCGAGAGGGGGACTGGTTTGGGGGGGCTGGAGTGTTACTAATATGCAACTGCGTCATAACACGAACATATATTGACGTGAATTTAGACCGAATTGCCAAAAGGCTAGCTAATTATACGACGCTCTTGGCTAAAAAATCGATGGGCAGTTTAAACCCCTTAATTGCGAGATATCGGAAAAAGAAAAAAATCCGTATCCACACTTTTCCATCCTCTACATGTATGCAAATTTACATAACAATCGATTAAAAATTCTCGGAGATACTGTTGAAGAAATTGCATTTTTGCAATAAACAATATGAAATTTGTTGCTATCTGCATCGCTCCCATCCCCAATCTATAGTACACGAAAAAATAAACATTGTTGCCATTTGAAGGTTTTTCATATCTCGTACCGTTAAAACGTTATCGACGAAAAACGAAAAACACCCCAATTTTCGAGGGTACGTTGCAACCCTTAAAAGTCGGGTTCCGCCGATATAAAAAAATACGAGTCGCCTATTTTTACCGATTCTACAAGCATGCCAAATTTCATCGAAATCGCAGACATCGACCTCGCAACGTTTCCGTGTAAATCACACTTCGGTAGAATCGAGCCAACCCGCGCGCACGATATTGCTTGATCGGCCGTCAGGGCCACCCGCGCCCGATTCAAATTACTAACGGTCCGTTCGTATGAAGCATATTTCAAAGCCCACACATATGGTAACTAGAGTTCCGTTCGAAGCTGAAGACTATCAGATAGTATGCCCAAAACTGATGGGCGGGTCGATTGTAACCTGTGTGGCTACGGAGGGTTGAAGTATGCATTTTAAGACAATACTTAAAAATTGGCTTTTTAACTCCTTGAATGGGTATTTTTCCGTGAAAAATCCCTAATTTCATTGGGATTACCCTCACCATTTTTCGCACGGATAATTACAAGGAGCGATCTATTATTGATTCCTTTTTTAAATCGTGAATTAATGATCTGATCAATCTTTGTATGCAATCGTTACCAACTTATTTTTGCGACAAAATAGCGAAGCTACCTTTGCGCCTAAAAAATTGCGATCTATATATTTTAACAAACCAATTACAAAGTGTAATTTTTGCGATAAAGTAATGACTCAGCCACTTTGGCGACAAAACAATTGTGCACCAATTTTCGCCGTGAAATAGTTACGAAGTAATAACTGCGACTGGACAACTGGATACCTTGGAGATTTTTGCTCGTGCAGTGAATATCGCTTTGGGCCAAGTTCCCAAGAGGCCGTCGATCTGTCGTCGACGTTCATTTTTAGTGTAAAAAATCAATTTCAGAACTGTTGAGTGGCACAGAATCGTACGATCCAATGACCCTGAGCGAAATAATACCATCGGTGATTCCGGTGGAGAGTCTCGTCGAGGGGCATACGGCGCCCGGACACTCGAGGAACAGCAGCGACACGAGTCAGCTGAGCAAGGGCTCGGGCTACGGTTCCCTCAACTCCCACAGCCAGCACAGCAGGCAGAGCAGCAGCGGTGACAGCGGTCACATAAGGTAAGACAATCCTACCCTCTCCTTGCAATCTCTCTCTTTCTCCTTCCACCTCCCTTTCCCCTCAACTTCTTCGTGACTCATCAAAGCGCAGCAACAATTTTCTTGCGATTAAAAGAAAAAACTCACCTCTTCTCCTTCACCTTGTTTCTTCTCGTTCTTTGTCTCTCACCACCCACGTATTCGCAAACTTCAACTCTTATATTTACGAATCATAAGGAAACTACGGACGGTACGCCTTGCATCTATGAACAATCACTCTTACGAGTATACAACTAACAAACCACGCCAACTCTTCTCGCCGTAACCATCACTAATCTAACAAACAGTTCAAATAACAATAACGCAAATATCAACGAAATATTAGGAAAAATAAACTACGACAACCAACGGGACCGAGAATTCTCAATCGCTTTTCAGCTCTTCTAATTTTCCGCGGCGCGTTCCTGCGTAACAAGTCCGAAGAGAAGTCACTCATCCCGGCTCTCTTCTAATGCTACTTCCCTCCTTCAACTTCTAACTCGCCATTTTTTCAATTATTATTATTATTATGATCATTATTAATAATAATATTGTTGTCGTTACTATTATTGTTGTATTTATTATCGTCGTTCGTTGAAGAGTTATCGGGACGAGGAGAGACGAAAAATACCGGATGTGGGAGTAAGATTCATGATTTTCTGATGTCTGTTTTTTTGCATGCCTCAGAAAAAAAAATTTGTGTTGTGATATTTGTAGGTCACCCTCCTGGCCGGTATGGGCTCCACGTCTCCCGACCCTCTCCCAAAATCAATGTTACACGGGCAAGGCCGGCGAGGCCTCTGAGTCGGCTACCTTCATAATGAATCCACCCTCGTCATCATTGACCCTCGTAGATCCTCATAATCGGTTCTGGCCTGCCTCGTCCCCCGTTACGGCGCGGAGGGTGGTGCAAACTGATGCGACGACGAAGCCGACGTTAGCGACGACGACAACCACGACGACGACGACGATGACGACGGCAACAACGACAATGAAAACGACGAGCGGTATTCGCGGTATAGAACTCTTGTCAAGGACGATGGCGCACCGAGTGAGCCTTGACGATCATCGCAATACAATCGCCATCGACGGAGCATTGCCTCAGGCGCCGACAGATCATTGTTACAACAGGAGAAACGGCTCGAAGAGCAGCTACAATAACAATAACAACAACAATCACGTAACGGGTGACAAGAAAATCGCGACGACTCTTCGACACGCGGAATTGGCGTCCGGAACTTTTCGCTTTACCGGTGTGAACAATGCGCCTCAGCACTCCCGTAGAAATTACGCGGTCAACGCGGGAACCGAGAGCGATTTGCCGCGTACAAGTGCGAAAAACTCTAAAAACACGGCGGCTGATACGGTTAAGCCGAAAATCGGACAGGTTGGCTGGCGCAACATGTCAAAGACCTGCGACTGCATCGAGAAGGGAGGAAAGACAAGCCCGGTATTGAGATTGGCCCAACAGGCCAGAGCCGTGTCCTCTCCCGATCCTCTCCACAGGCCCGATAATCCCAGAGCCTCGCTTCTCTCCGCGACGGCAGCTCAAACCCTCAGGTAGGTCTTCGTCAACCATTTGACAATTCGTTCTGTCTTCTTTTTTCTTTCATTCCGTTTTATTTTATTCTTTACATTCCATGCTTTATCTCTTAACATTTATTTAACTTATTTTTATTCTTTTAGATTAATTCTTTTTCTTGCACTCTCTGCCTTCTCTCTTTTTCAATCTGTCTCTTTTGCTGTTAACCGCTCATGCATACGCGCTACGTATTCCCATCTACCTTTCGCATAGCGCCACAAATGAAACTAGCGTTAGGAAACCTCCCTGGATACCTGTAAGATCGTTTAAAGGAACCCACAATATAGTATCCCACGACGAAACAAATAAATATTTTGCAATAAAATTGATGCCGAATGTAATGCAGTGGACTGATAAGGGGAGGACACCAACTGCAGGTCACGGATTCAGCTCAAGTTTGTCCGTATATAGTATAGCACTACTGTTATAAGCCAAATAGGAGATATAAGCCGAAAAAATCCACTCGAAGAATATGGCGCAACGTGCGTATTAATTCGCGGGTTCAATCCTTCCCCGTGAACGCTTCTTTTTCTTAATTTTCGAAACGGAATTTTCAATCATCATGCACAATATATAAATTTATTTAGAATATTAGAATATCACAAATACTAAAAATTAGATATAAATATAATATAAACTATATATATATATACACGCATGGTGATCAAATTTTCATGGGGGGGGAGGGAGATTCGCGAGTGCACAAAATCCCGTGGTCGTCCTTCCCGGCGATTTATTTTTATAGGGCACCAGCCGAAAATCGGCTCGTCGGGATGGAGGGAGGGAGGACGGGAATACCCGACTTGGCCGCAGCCCTGGGAAAATTGGTAGAGAGAGGGTTCGGTACACAAAACGCGATTACGGAAGTAAAACACTCACGCCTGACTCAAGTGATGGAATTCATCTTGCGATTCTCTATTTGACAATTTACCAAATACACGCCAAACAAACAATTCCCAAAACGGGACGACGCGACAAATATTTATACGGGCACACTCACACACGCACACGACCGGGACCTGCACTCGCCCACATTCTATCGCGAGCTCGTCTGGGCCTCTCCTCTCACTCCCCTAATGGCCGCCTTAAAGATTCAAAAACAACACGGCCTCCGCTACTTGGTTACCCGGATGAGCTTCAATTAATTCCCGAACAAACTCTCCGGGTCGTCATCCACTCCCTTCACTCCCGACCGACGACCGTCCTCCGCGATGGAACCGGGATTATCCTCTACGGGACGGAGAGACACCCGCTATATCGGGCCGAGCTATCGGGACTTCACACGGGTCCAGCTCGCGTCCAGCTGAAAGGCGGAAAGCCAACTCTCCGCTGAGAAATTCCCAGTCCTCGTGATAATATACGTTAATTCTCCCCTCCGAACCCACTCAGGTCCGACCGCGGATTCGGGAGGTCGCCGACGGGAATCGCACTCCCGATACTCGCTCACACAGCCACGCGATAACGATCATTTTCGGGAACTTGACCGGAACGAAAAATGAGACTTCTCGCGCGTGATCATGACGCGAATCCCTCGGCGGGGCGCGCTAACTCGACCCTCCCCTCGGGATTCTTTATAACGTAACGCGAAAAAGGCCGCGGCCGCTATAGCACCGACATTGAGGATTGATTGATTTTACGGTCGACAGCCACCGAGCTGGAACGAGGAAGCGCGGCTTGGCTCACCCGGAATAATTCGCTGGACCGCGTATTTTTATTCGTCCACGTCCGTCCGGCTCGACACCTCGCAGGAAGCTGGCTTCTCCGGCGCGCGAGCGAACGTGCCCGCGCTCTCTCTCTCTCTTTCTCTCTCTCTCTCTCTCTCTCTCTCTCTCTCTCTCTCTCTCTCTCTCTCTCTCTCTCTCTCTCTCTCTCACTCTCTCTCTCACGCAGATCACGTGGCCCTCCGCTATAGAAGGCGGGACCGCGTACTTCCGTGTTACGTCGCGGAACCAACGCGCGCAAATTAAACTCGATCAGTTTAATTTCAATTTAAACACGCGAGGACCAATCGCTATAAGAGTTTATTCGCGGACGAGGCGGTAAAAACGCGGAACGGCCGGGAAAACGGAACGGAGCCTATCGCGCCTTCCCGCCTTGCTGGATTTGTGCGCGCTCGTAGCCTAACGACGCTTCATTTTCCGGGCGCTCGGTGTCCATCTCCACCTTGACTCGGCTCTCCCGCCGCTCTCGTTCCCGATAGCGCAACTCTCGACCCCTCCTCTCTCTCTCTCTCCTCGCAAGTT